>VDFB02271358.1:925706956-925815537 GCA_007258455.2 Sequoia sempervirens
AGTTTTTTTGAATTATTTCAAATTATACAGCTAGCTCTAGATGTTCAAATTATACTTAACAAGATTGCAGATTACAAGTTCAGATGAAATTATAACTCTCCAGTAACTAAACCACAACACTAACAATTCATTTACCAAACAAAAACCAAGAAAAAATAAGAGGAATACAAGAGGATTTAAATCTTAGATACTCGCAATGATGCCTGAAGTGAAGCCCATAATAACGCTAATGACCATGGAAAAAGCAGCAAGTCGACTGAAGATTGCTGCCCCTGCAATTTTCCATGTGGCTTTTGACTCAACCCAAAATCTCCCTGGCAGATCTGGGTCTCTGGAGAAGCCTCTTCCTCTTCCTTGAGGAGGTAACAGGGGACTTGTAACAGACTCTTCCTCCATTATCTTTCTTCCAATTGGTTGCCAATGCTTTCAGGAACAGAAAAATCCAGTTATTCCTCAGTCATTTCCTATGCCTGGTAGTTAGAATATACAGGTAGATATATAAAAAGATTCAAGCTCAGAAACATCTAGTTTTTCCCAGGTCATTTCCTATGCCTGGTAGTTGAACATACAGGTTGATATATATAAAATGATTCAAGCACCAGCTTAAAATACTTGTCTATGGGTCTATTGGAGTTTTCTTGTCTGTGGGTCTATTGAATTTTTCTTTTTGGGGTCATGCCCCATTATATTCCATGAAAACTTTCTCGAGTCAACGCCATTACTGTTTACACAACAGACATTCCCTTGATTTCAGGTGGGATGGAATAAAAAGTAGGTTTTATGCATAGATATATGTTTCCCTTCCTATAGTTTAAGAACGTGATGGAAGAAGAATTGTCTGGAAATAAACATCGGTTGTATACAAATCTAAGATGTAAGGTAGGCATGTGTTTTTTTCTAATGTTGGATAAGCTAAAAGGAATTAAAAATACAGAGAACAACCATGACAATAACAAGAGCAGCAAATTTTTCATTAGTGCGGGGTTACTGATATTAAACAATAAATGCAATCATATTAAGATATGAATTTAAATGGGTGTGGGGATCTCTTGTAGGATAGAGAAAAGACTTTGAATTCTTTGTTAGGAGACAATTTTTTGGGGAGTTGTATAAAACTTGGGGACATGCCAAATAATGATATATTGGTTAAGGATGCAGACAGTTTAAAATATTATGAAGTTGGATATGTCTTGCACAGCCATCTATTTTTTTTATTTTTTTTTAAATATATGAAATGACATCCTTTATACTGCACTACCATTAGATACATGTACTTGCAAAACAATGTTACTATGTGCACAAATCTATAATCATAAAAAAATGCATTAAGTTAGTCAAATGTGAAGAAAAAAACATGTGAAGTAGTGTGTTGTATGTTATAGTGTATAAGGAATTGCACGGAGTTGTGATTGACTTGGTAACCATAATATAGACATATAACGTTGGGTTTAGAAAGATATCATGATGCATAATACAATTGTGGGGTTCTGATTTGCACAAATTATGTAAACATGATCACCTTAAAAAAGATGTAAATAGAATTATGATGCATGGAACAATCATGTACTTGTTGGAGCAGTAAATAATGAATGTAATATTCAAACTACCATGAAATGAATCAAGCACACTGCAAAAGCAAAAATAACTATCATAGAATGTGTAGAATACAATGATCACTCCTTGTTTATATAGAACAAGGAAGAGGTAGGAAGGTGAAACAGAAAGACTAATTAACCCTCCAAGTGATGTGACACATGTAGAACACTTGGGAGAAGTGTGAAGGCATGTGTCAAGTGTCTATGAGGTGAGACAACTAAACCACTTAGTGAACTTAAGCTAATGTGAATAGGACTACTAGGTGTAGGAACTAGATAAAAGATAACTAGATGCATAAAGATACTTTTCACACTAACACCCCCCTTAAGTGATACTTAGGGAGTAAGTCACTAAAAAATGAGTCTCGACAAAAAGGCCTAATAAGGTACTCATGTACAAAATAAAAGTCTCTCACAAACAGAGTAAAGGAGAAAACCTAGTGGGAAAAAACTCCTCTCCAAAAAAGTACAAAGGAAGGAGGACTCAAGATCCCCCAAGGACAACTTCCTTCACCCCAAGCAACCATCGCAATGTAATATAGTGAGGCAATGTTGAAGGTTTAATGAAGATGTTCGCAACCCGATCCTTAGTACACAAATACTCTAAGGATAGAACACCATCCTGGATAAGTTGTCGAATGAAATGCATATAATTCTTGATGTGATTTGTCTGTTGATGCTCAACTGGGTTGCATGAAATGTGAATGGCACTTTGGTTATCACACCAAAGTATAGTAGGATGATCAAGTGGAAGACCAATCTCTATCATAAGCTATTGAAGCCATAGTACCTCCTAGCTAGCAAGAAATGCTCCTTGATACTCAATCTTAGTAGATGATAATGCAATAGTAGTTTGCTTTTTGCAAGACTGTGCAACTGGACCATAACCAAGAGAAAAAACAAAACTGGAAGTGGACTTTCGAGAATCAACATCTCCTACCCAATTTGAGTTGGTGTAGTCTACTATTTGTGAAGCCCCTGGTGTGTAATGAATTCCAAAATGAGTGGTGCCACTAATATACCTCAAAATACACTTGGTTGCCTTCAAATGACTCTCATGAGGGTCATATGAAAAATGAGAGACAAACCCAACAACGAAGGTAATATTTGGATGTGTGTGTGTCAAATACAAAATATTTCCATCTAATTGTCTATACAAAGTAGCATCAACACTAGGTGTACTAGTGCAAGAGTCAAAGTGATACTAGACTAAAATGGTGTGTGGGCTTACAATCACCCATATAAAATGAATTAAGCAAGTCAATGGCATACTTCTGTTGGTATATGGGAATCCCCTCAACAAACTGAAGAAATTGAAGACCAAGGAAGAAATGCATAAGCCCAATATTTGTCATGTCAAAGTGTGCCATCAAACTATGCTAAATATCATGTATCATGGATGAGGAACTACTAGTAAGGATCAAGTCAGCAACATATAAGACTAGTATCAAAATTTCATTTCCATGTATCTAAATGTAAACTATGTGATCTAAGTGGCAATGAGTGAAACCAAATGTGAGTAAGAAACCATCAAATTTTTCATACCAAGCCCTAGGGGCTTGCTTCATACCATATAAAGAACAATGTAACCTACAAACAAGTGAAGAGACCTAGACAAAACCTAGAGGTTGATCCATATAGATCTCATGAAGATCACCATGTAGAAAGGCACTCTTCATGTCCATCTAATAAATTGGCCATGACTGTGATGCAACAATAGAAAGAACAAGGAAAACTCAATCCATCTTGGTTATAGGAAAAAATTTCTCATAGTAGTCAATAACCTCAACCTGTGAAAAACCCTTAGCCTCAAGATGTGCCTTGTATCTTTCAATAGAACCATCAACTATATATTTGGTTCGATACACCCAATTGCACCAAACCAAATTTCTTCCCTTAGGAAGATTAACTAAATCCCATGTATTATTCTTTATCAATGAAGAATAATCCTTTGCCATAGCACTATCCCAATCTAGAATACCGAAAGCTGAAAAACTCTATGGATCTGGAGATATAGCATAACTCAAAAGACTAGTGTCTAAGGTCTATAAATGAGTGTGTTTAGAGGATGTAGGATCCCCAGATAAAGAACCAGCCTCCTCAACAACACCTCTATCCCACTTGGGAAAAAAACAAGTGGTAGAAGGTGGTGGTGGAGGTGGTTGTGGTGGTGGTTGTGGATCAAGACCATCAACTGAAGTATCCTCAATAACTAAGGTATCATCATGAGATAAAGAAGGTGGAGTAAGTAGTGAGGAAGAAGAAGATGATAGATGATCTATTTGTGTGAAAGACTCATCAAATTGGACATCTATATGAAAGTGGACATCCCTAATGATAGGATCAAATAACCTATAATATTTCACATTGTTAGAATAACTAACAAAAATGTATTGTTGACTCTTCCTCTCCATTGCCTTACGCCAACCATTTGGTATGAATGGCCAATCTTTACTACCAAATACTCTGAAGAAGGAAACATCAAGCTTGATTCTAGACCAAGCCTCTTTTGGGGTGAGATTTTGAACTACATTATGGGGAGGGTGGTTCTAAATATAGTTGGCACAATTGATAGCTTCAATCCAAAATGATTGGGCCATAGACCTAGAATGAAGAATACAATTTTTTGTCTCCTTTAATGATTTGTTCTTTCTTTCAACAACACCATTCTACTGAGGAGTGTAGGGAACCAAATACTGATGTTGAATGCCATGTTAAACAAAATACTCCATAAAATCTTGGTTCACATATTCCCCCCATTATCTATGCAAATTTGTCAAATAGAAGAACCCAATTTCTTCTCCATGAACACCTTGAAGGGCTTGAAAGTGTGGAAAACATCAATTTTGTAATTAACAAAGTACACCCAAGTGCGATGAGAGTAGTCATCAATGAAAGTGAGTACATGCTTGGCTCCTAAAAACTAAATAAGTTGGAAATGACATGAGGTCACTATGAATAAACTCAAGTAAGGTAGTAGCATTATGGGCCATACCCTTTGGAAAGGGTTCCTGATGATGTTTTCCAAGTACACAACCTCGACAAACACCCTTTGTGCAAGATACCTTAGGGAGTCCAAGTACCATATTCATAGTACTTAATTGTTGAAGATACTTGTAATTGAGGTGTCCAAACCTTTCATGCCAAAGTTTTCATAAAGAGTAAGCATGGACAATACATGATGCTCCACAAGATGACTCAAAATCATGAAACCTGTATAATCGAGACCCATGATCTGTTGTGCTTGATGCAACAATCTTCTTTGGATGGTGTAGTTGTCGAATAATTGCCTCATGTGGTGAAAAATAAACTACCTTTACATCACCAGTATGAAAAATCTAGTAAAGTAAAAGGAGATTATCTAAAATCTCAGGAACATAGAGAACATCCTCAATGCTACCCTCTATCAACTATACTATACCTGACCACATAACTAGAATCTGTGAAGAGTTTCCCACTAAAATATGAGTAGGGCTATCAGAAATAGATGATAGAAGATCCTATGAGTGAGTCATGTGGTGTGAGGCTCTTGATTCAACTATCCAATTGTCCTTGGATGAATCCAAACCTCTAGCTATAAGGGCATGTCCCTTAGTAGGTTTGGGAAGATCAATGTGGTGTCTCTACATGGCTTCTTCCATAGTTGCAATCCTCTTATGACAAGCTTTACTATTTGTTGCAAGTATGAATAGTTGGTGTTGTCATTGATGTCAACAGACTTATATTTCTGTTGTCATTGATTTCAACTAGTTCTGTTGGTGATTGTTGGAAGTCTATTGATGGTTGAGAAGTTGTGGTGTTGCTTTGATTAGTATCATTATGTTGTCATTAGGAAGTATTACTAGTGTCAACCTCTAGTGTTTCTTTGATAAGAATCTGTATGGTTGAGTTGCTATGTTGTAGTTGGTTTGGTTGTGATGAGGAGGTGTTCTTGATTATGAGAATGTGTTTTTGGTGCTTGGTTTCCAAGTGCTTTTGAGAAAATTTGAATAGAAGAGGAAATAGAGTGTTGTAGAGGTATTCTAGCATACAGAGTGTTGTTTTGGTTTTTCTTTGCATTTATTTTGTGTTGAAGATCTGCTTGTGTGGTTTAGATATGTTGATCAAAGGTTTTCATAGATGTTATATCCATAATTTCTTGGTCTAGATCATTGTGCAGAGAAAGTTGTGTTCACCAGAGTGTGAACTGTGTATTGCAGTGCTATCTGGGAGAAATGGGTTTGCTCCGCATTTCTCCATAGTTTATGTTATGTCTTGTGGTTCTAGAAGTGTGTTGATAAGGTTCATATCTACCTTCAGTTGAAGTTGTTCATGGTTTGGTGCTATGCAAGTTGATTTCTTGAGTTACAGTATGTGGAAGGTTAACTAGGTATACATGATGAGTTTTCTCTTTAGGTGTATGATGTTGTGAAGAATTTTTTGGATTTCAAGGTGTTTGTAGAATATTCCAGATTATGTTCAAGTGATATTTGTTTTCCATGAGTCATCTATGGATCAAAGGAAGTTTGTACTTAACTGTTTAATGGTTTTTACACAAGTTTGACCGACCTTGGGTGTTTACACTAATTGTGGATTTGCTTCAATGATTGTGGAAGCATGGTGTGGTGTGTATGAGCGGATTTAGATCTGAGTTAAGGTGTGATGTGGTCCACCTTCATTCCTTTTGATTGCAAGAATATTTTGGTGCTGACCTAATTTGAATTTGCATGGTTGAGGTGCATAGCCGACCTTGGAGAATGTTTTCAAAGTTGAAGAAGGTATAAATAAGTGTTGTGTTGATGGAGGATTTGTGTAGTGAGTGTAATACAAATTGCAGAGGTGTTAAGTGTGAATTTGTGAAGTTCAGTGTGAACTCCAATTAGTTAGACTACTGGAAGTAGTGAGCAAAAGACCCCTATCTATAATCTTTAGAAAGGTTGTGAATGTGTTGGTGATATAGTGGTGGACTTTTCTATTGCATTGAGATGGATTTTTCACTATAACATTCTTCTTTCTTCTTCTCCATATTCTAGTAGTGAGCCCTTCTTTCTTTTGGGCAGTGAGCCATTCGACAGTGAGCTTGGTGTATTCGGTGTTGTAGTTTCTTTATATTGTGAGCTAATCCTCATCATGGTTTTTCCCTTCTTGGGGTTTCCACATAAATTTGGTGTTCTATTGTGCATGGTGTTGACTTGTTTCAATTTCTATTATTTTCTTTCATGCTAAATCATTCTAGCATATTAAAAGCTAATGAAGTTGATGTGGATCTGAATGTTAATGAAGATTTTGATGTTTTAATGTACAACTGATTCACCTCTCCTCCTCTCAGTTGTCTTGTGCATTCAACACTATCAGAGTTTTGTAATCCATAAAAATTACAATGGAGTGTCTTTTTAGATTTGTAAGTCTTCTTTCCTGACTGGTGAGATGTTGTGGCTTATGTGTTGACTAGGTTCTTCTGCTTAGATGGTTGCTCTTTTTTGAAGATGATTGTGCCTTAGGTTTATTAGAAGGCTTCTTTCCTTTTCTCTTAGATGATTGGACAACAAGCGCCTAAATTTTTGAAGAGGTGATAGCATCCATAAAGATCAGTTTAGATTGCTCTCTTGTAAGTCTATCATAAAACTATTAAAAAGATGGCATTAAATGTGTTGTTCCAAGAGAATCCATGGTAGAGTAAAATAAAGGAGAAAGTATCTGATAAGGACCTCTTAACTTTGACAAAATCAAGAAGACACACTCTTTATCTATTTTTGTTTTACCACAACCTTGAAGTCTAGAAAGAAAAGACTTAAATTGAACCAAGAAATCTTCAATAGAAGAGAAGGCATCTAGAAACAATGTTGTTAATTCAACATCCAATTGTAGAATCTTGAATTCATCAACTTTACCAAAGAGATCATCAAATTCCCATATTTTCTTAGGATTTCTACAACTAGAAATGTGAAATTACAAATTATTGAAAACAAGAAGACCTATTATTTCCATTGCTTCATCTAACTTTTTCTAATAAGTAAATTGCTCAAACTCCCTAGTAAATTGAGTTTGTCGCCCAGTAACCATTTTCCATAATCCCTTAGATTGAAGTAATTGTTATATTTTGAATTTTTATGTGTGGAAATAATGTGGAGTTAACAAGTTAATTTTAGGATCCAGGATGCACGCATAACAAGGCACTTGAATTGTTTGTTAGAAAACCCTCCAAAATCGTATTATATCTTAATGTATAACCCCCTAGAAAGAAAACAAGGATTACAAATTTTTGTTAAGTTTGGAAGCCAAATCGTTTGTTTATAACTCACAAATATTTTTAAAAATAGTGAAAATTGGCTTTCCTAAACTTAATTTTGATTACAAATATGGAATTCTTATGAAATTTTGATGAATTTCAAAAAGAGTTTATGAATTTTTTATAAATAGGGTAAAAGTTACAAAGTGCACAAATTACACTGATTTTTAGGGGTTAAAATAACATATTAAAAAATACAATTTCTAAAATATCTAGACACTAAAATGCCAAGCTTAGAAAGAGCTTTCTGGCAACTATTCACAATCGAAAAATGAACTCACCATTTGAAATTTATGCATGAAAGAAAAAACACTCCCCTCTTATAAGAACTTGATGGAAATGAAAAGAGTCTCCTCTTTGCAAATATTAACAAAGTCTGATCAGTTAAATATAATACTTTGTAGAGATGCTAAAAAATAATGTAATGTTTAAAGGGATGTACATAAACTTTAAAATTTTATGATATTGAAATTTTTTTGAGTATTTTTTTGTTGATGTTTTTTAATAATGTTATATACAAATATTTGCTTTTTAGATGAGTTTTAATAATTTAGGATTATTAATAAATATATTCTTCTAGTCATTTAATTTTAATTATAAATGTTATATGAGGTTTTTTTTTTTTGTAAAGGTTGGTTCAAGAGTGAAAATTTTGAAATTTGAATTGGTGGATTAGGTTAAGTTGTGTAATATAGTATAACATAAGACATCTAAGGAATTGGATATATCCTAACTAAGGTGGTGGATAAGGATATATCAATTGATGGATCAAGATTGAGGTGTGTGTGAATTCAAAACAAGCATGTAGGCCAAATTTAAATATGTACTAAATAAAGCTATATTTTTATACAATCATGAGATGTTTAAATGCAAAACTTTACAACACAAAAAAATTATAATCATGAAACATTGCATTGCTATTCAAATGTGAAGTGGAAAATGTCTAAAGAGATATTTTGTATATCATTGTGTATACGAAATTCCAAAGTCGTGACTTAGTTGGCACCCTGAACATAAAAACATAATGTTAGGTATAAAAAGGGATCATTCCATACATAAGGCAATTGCCAATTTGTGACTTAATTGCTTCCCATAAATTATATAAACATGACCACCTTCTAAAAGATGAATATATATAGAATTATGATGCATAAGGTAATCAAAGAGTTGTGATAGAGTTATTTCTTGTGATTTATGTATGGATTTACATGTAAAAGATAAGTATGAATATGATCATGATTCATAAGGAAATCATGTAGTTTTCTCTATGTTAGCACAATGATGTGTGCAATCATGAAGCCATGCTAAAATGAGATAGATATGGTACACCCATTTAAATTAGAGTAATCATGTATTAGCTAATAATTAGTTAATCTTTAATTAATTATTAGTTTAATTTATTCTCATCCACTTAAGCTAAGCTTAGGAGTTATTTATTCAATTAAATAAGTGTTTTTCTATGTTAACTAAAGTGAGCTATTATTAGATCATTATATCTCATCACATGTGATGTTGACACTTGTCATGATCTAATCCCTTTATCATTTAGGGTTGCTCCTATATACACTCAACCTTCATTATATTATCTCTCTTTTTCTCTCTCAAGCTTCCATGCCTTTTGCTTGAACTCTCAACTTTTGAGCACTCTAGTTTTCCTTGAAGATTTTTGAGGTTCATTATGTAAGTATTTTCTTGTTGAGGAATATTGCATGTGTTTATTTGTAGATCTCTTGCGTGGAAGGTGTCTTTGTTTGTTGTTTGATCATGTGGCTCGTGTTTTTCAAAATTCTAACATGGTATTAGAGCGTGGATTCAACAAACCCTTTCTCAATTTATAAGGTTTTTTTCTTCAACTAGGGTTACACACTTCAGATCTAGAATCCCCTTTCCCTTTTTTGCAAATTTTGGAGGTGGGAAATTTTTTGGTGCATTTGGAACCAAAACAGAGTCTTCCATTGGATTCAGAGTTGTCATGAAAGTCAAATTTTCCTTTTGTTTGGCCTAATTTGGACTCCTGAGGTCAAATCTACAAGGGTTTGAAGCAACTATTTTTTTTTCAGATCCAGAGGGTAGCTACGATTTTGGTGCATTTTGGCATGAAAAGAACCTCACAGTTGGATTCAAGAGGCTATTTCGATGAATTTTGACTATAATATTTCAGTGTCAAGAGCTTCTAAGGTAATTTTTTTGTACAAGGAATTGTATGGCCCCTGTATGGATTCCTATGCATGAAAATTTAAAAAAAGTGCAAAAAAATTAAAAAGGAGGTTTGACATTTTTTTAAATTTCTTTTTAGAAATTTTTAAAATAAAAAAAAATTATTAAAAAGGTTTTATTTTTAAAAAGGCTAGTGAATTTTAAAAAGGTATGGGCACATTTAATGCCGCCCTGTGCACAAGGTACTTGGTAGGACAATGCAGACCCCTCCCGTACACCTGTTGGTAGCAAAGAGTCGACCAAAGGCTACTTCTTGTCGTTCGACGAAAACTGCTTGACAAATTCTCCACCATAAAATTTCTTTTCCTGACGTAATTTACCCTTTACCGGCACTACTTGACTTTTTTGGCCAGCCTTTCCTTGGTTTCCATGCACTAGCATATTCTAGGTACAACACAGAATATTCCCTTTTTTGGCATTTCCGTCAATTTTTTGTCCCCAAATTTTTTCTAGGGGGACCTTTTTTTCCAACAGAAAGAATATTCCAACGAATATTTCGTTGATGTCATGTTGACGCCAAAATGATGTTAGGGGTATAGGCACTGACATGGCATCTTCAAGACCCCTGTGTGTCCTAAAGGAAGTCCTTTTTCTTTTGGCCATAACTTGGGTGTACGATATCATATTTTAGCGAATGAAATATCATTAGAAAGCTGGTTCCATCAAAATTCCATTGGTGTGGGTCTCATCACCTATTTTTTCTATTGGTGCATTCTACAACCTGTTGAAGTCAAAGGTGATGTTTTCAATCCCGAGCTAATAACTTTTGACCTGGTTCTCCATTTTTTGTGATTTCAATAGCATTGAGACAGTCTTTCAGAGCTCTTCATAGCCATCCATGCACTTTTTCTAGATTGCTCTTCAGGTACATTTTATTTAGTTTTTTGTGTTTTACACTCTAGTGGATTACTTGGACATCTTAGCTCCTAGAATTTTTTCTGGCTACTCTACATGTATATCCAATATTTTGTCATATTTGATCATTGTAGACATCTTTTTCATGCACATTCTCTTTTTGTAGACACATTGCTCGATAAAGTGCCATTTTGGTGTATACTTGTTTGGGGATTTTGCACATCCTGTTGTGCCTTTTTTATTCACACTATGATATAAAGTGTCATGGGGGGCTAATGTTTTCCTTTGGTTTTCCATCACACCTTTTCCAAGTGAGTGTCCCTTCCACAATAACAGTGAACCCTAGTGACTCTTGCCTCATGCGAGTGTGCCTTAGTTTGTCCACCCTTTTATTTGTAGGTTATTTCTCCTACATGCACTTCTTGGTTTCACATAGTTTTAGTGTACCTATCATGGCTCTCCCTTTTCAGCATTATGGGGGGGTTTCTACTATTGGTGTTAATGCTTCCTTGGTTTCATGTTTGAGTGATCTACATATCTAGTTCTTGTTCCTATGTACTTTCAAATGTACTATACATTATTGGCTAGTTACATGCATTTCAATGAGATGGATCATTTACCATATGGAAACTCTTGCACATTCTTGTTTTTGGAGGTTCTTCATTTCAACACTATATCAGTCATCATTCAAAAATAGTCTATAGCTTCTTCATGCTTTAGTGATGTTCTATACATTTCTCTCTTTTTTTGGGACATTATTTTGGTTGGAGGCTTCTCAATCCTTCACCTTGATTTGGAGGCTTTTCAGTCATTCATTCACCTTTCTCTCTTTTGGAGAGGATTTTTCTCCCATTGTGGTTTTCTCCTTTTTCTCTAGTTTTGAGAGATCTTTTGTTTGTACATGGGTACCTCACAAGGCCTTGTTTGTTGGGACCCATCATGCATTCATTTTAGGGTTTTTAGCTACTCCCTAAGTTCATCTTAGGGAGTGTTAGAGTAATCATGCATTAGCTAATAATTAATTAATCTTTAATTAATTATTAGTCTAATTTATTCTCATGCACTTAAGATAAACTCAAGAGTTATTTATTCAGTTAACTAAGTGCTTTTATATGTTAACTAAAGTGAGCTATTATTAGATCATTTTGTCTCATCACATGTGATGTTGACACTTGTCATGATCTAATCCCTTTCTCATTTAGGGTTGCACCTATATAGTACTCAACCCTCATTGTATTATCTATCTTCTACTCTCTTGACCTTTCATATCATTTTGATAGTCTCTTGCATTATGTAGCTTTTTCTTATTCAAGAATCTAACAATTCTTTATTTGCAGATCTCTTGCATGGAAGGTGTCTTTGTTCGTTGTTTGATCTTGTGTTTCGTGTTTCTCATAGTTCTAATAGAGTGCATAAAGGTAATATGGATTCAATTAGAGGAGAGAATAATGAAATGTACAAAATGGGAGCTCTACTAGTGTGCATCTCATAGATTACCAATTATTTCTTTGTACTTATTAAGTGTAAAATAGATAACACACTAAAAATACAAAAATAGAACTGCTATAATACTATCTAGATAACAAGTACATCAAGTTTGGAATTGCTAAGTGTAAATAGAAGAGATACATCATAGAAATGAAGAAATAAAATATGTGCACCCAGAGTTTGTGAGATCTAATACTAGAAACAATTTTAGGAGGCCTAAGAGATGCTTTGGTAAAAAAAATAGACCTATCAAATGGACAACATTTAGGATATGGGCATCACAACTATGTGTGGTGGGAATTGTTGTAGATAAAATATATTGCTATTGTGTGTGGTGGACATTGGTGTGTGCTAGGGAACTATTGCAATTTGGGGGTATTTTAGAGGAGGTCAAGGGAATAGGTATATAAGGCTCTAAAACTTACAAGATTTTCTCACCTAAAATATTTATTCCTTCTCCCACTTACAAAATGGGCAATGTCACACTCTAAGTGTGAGAAAACTTAAGTTTAAGAATGGAAAACAAGGGAAAGGGATCTATTATAAAGAATAGTAAATAATTTAGTCTCATACAAGGGTGGTGAATCTCAACCTCAACAAAGCACAAATAAAAATAGGGGGTGTACACAAACCTAGTGATGATATGTGAGTGGTGTGTACAATGATATATTAATCACAATGATAAATCTTGAGGTAAACTATGTAAAAGTGGTGTGCGATATGGTGGATATCACAAAAGAGGATGTAAAAAAGATAAAAGGGTGAGGAAATAGTTTAAATCTAGCTAGGTAGATAACGTCTAGGTTTTTTAAGTATGGTTTAGTTAAGGCAAAGTGAAATGGCTTATTATGGCTTCTAATAGGAGAAAATGCAAGGTTGGATGGAAGAATGGAGGAAAAGGAAATGATATTTTCAAGATTACATGGCTTGGATGATAGAAATGGCTTCAAACATTCTAACTTTAGACTTCTCTAAGTAACTTCCTTAATCATGATGGAGTCCTAAAAAATCATATGTGAGTGTAGAGAGAGAATTTCCTATTAAGTTTATAATGTGAGTGTTTCTTGAGTATTTCTAGGAAAAGATGGATCAAATTTATGTTTTTATTATACCTTTTGAGATAAATTTCCATTAAAAATGTAATAAGAATTAGGGTGATGAAAGACAAAAAATAATAAGATTTTGAGAAGAGGAGAATGGAGGAGAAAATGGGAATGTCTTGAGAATGTATGTGTCAAGGAGATTTCCAATTATTTATTTATACTTATCAAGTATAAATAAAATAGCATATAGAAAATATATAAATAGAGCTATTATAATCTAATCTAGTAACAAAGTACATGAGTTGTGAAATGTTAAGTGTAAATGGAATAAATACATCATAGAAATGAAGAAATGAAAGAAGTTCACTTATAACTCATGAGATCTGATGTTAGAAATAAGTTCAAGAGACATGGATGATTTTTAGTAAAATGTACAGACCTATCAAATGGACAAATTTAAGGATATGTGCATTGCAACTATGTCTATTAGATGTTACTATAGATTAGAGGTATTATTATTGTGTGTGGTGGGTGTTATGTATAAGGGCACTACTATAGAGCAAGTGAATTATTGAAAGTCAAGGGCATAGGTGTCTAAGGCTCCAAAGGATCTAAAAATTGTAGCACTTACTTAAGTAAAACAAATAATCCTTCTCTCACTTGTAAAGTGGGTAGGTCTAGCTCTAAATGTGAGAAACATTAGTTTTGAAGATTGGGACAAGTGGAAAATGGGTGTGTTGTAAAGAAGACTAAATAATTTAATGTCCTAAGTATTGCATTCAATATTAATAGAGAAAAAAATTATATAGTGGGTGTGCATAGGCCTAGTGATGATATGTGAGTGGTATGTGCAAAGATATAGTGATCACAATGACAAACCCTAGGAGGTAAACTATACAAAAGTGGTGTGTGATGTGATGGTGATCACAAAAGGGTATGTAAAGGAGATAAAAGGAAGGGAAAATAGTTTAGATCTAGTTAGGTGGGTAATGGATATAGGATTTTTGAGTTATAGCTTAGGTAGGGCAAAGAGAAATTGCTTTCTATGACTTCTAATGGGAGAGAAAGAAAGATTAAATGGAGAATGAAGGAAAGGAGAAAGGATATTTATAAGATTTTTAATGGGATTCTTAGGGAATTTCTAGCTCTATTTTATTTCTTTTCCCTCCCACATGTGTGTAAGAATGTTTTATTCGTGTCTTTTCATGTCGAAGAAGTATTGTGAATCCTCCAATTGATCTACTCATGTGTTGAGGATGTTGTTGCATCTTGTGCAAGTAAAATCTTAGTGGAAAGATCCCCATGACTTTTCTAACTTATACTAGGTTAGTTCCTTATTATAGAACCAATTTAATTGTAGAAAAAATATTAGGGGATTCTAGAAATGAATCCTCAGCTATCAATTCTAGGAAAGTCCGATTTGGATAGTTTTGTATGACTATAATGCAAAAGTGGATTATAGCATATAAATAAGACTAAAAAATGACATGTTAGAGTCTATTTAGCACACTAGAGTCTAGTTGTCATGCTAGAGTATAGTTGGCACACTAGTGTCCTTTTGTGCACTTTTGTCCTTTATCGTCATACAATAAACACTTTCCACTCTTTTAATGCAAAGTGACATCATTAACATTAAAATTTATCATCATACAATAAACACTTAAAATTTATGTTATCATATTACTTTGTCGAGATGCATCTACATAGAGAGTTGTCCTATTTTTTGCATTAGGAACCATACTTTGGTGTGAAATAAACTAGTTGTCAATCTAATTGGTTGAAGGTGTGTACCTCCTAGTTGATCCACCTATCATGTATGTTTTCCTATATGTTTGGATGTTGTTTGTGTCATCTTAGAAAGGATATGAAGTAGGTGTCACTCCCATCCTACTCCATGTGTTCACAAGAGAATAAGGTCATGGGCTAGTACCTGATTGCCATTGTGAAGGAAGCTCCATCTTCTTGTATAGTCATCTTGATTACTTCATCAAATATTAGTGAATAATTCCAGTTGTTTCATGCTTGGCACATTGGTGATGGAATCTAGCATGACATTGTTCTTGTCATGACACCATGTATGCATGAGTATACAATACAACATATAAATATTGCACTTAAAAATGCATAAAAAAATATTCATCCAAATTGTGTTCATTAATGTCTTGGGAAAAAGCTTGGGGCATCAAAGCATTAGAATCAACATATAGGCCATTGAATGATTGTTTTATCTTCTATCATTTCTCAAGGTCATAAATCCAATCTAACAAGGGGGGTAATTGAGGACAGCTTGATCCACATAATTTAACAACTTCCCCTAAAGTATTTATGAATATTGATCATATTTGTGCAAATTCAGATCTTAGAGATCAAGGTAAAGATGGTTTCAAAAGTCTATAGTTTTCTAAATTGATATCATGGGTTCCAAGACAATTCCACATATTAGATCAATACTACAAAGATTAGGTTTAACCCAAGGGACTCAAATTTGACCTAGAAAAAATTATTCTAGTTAAAACTATAAATATGTTTCTTATTTGTTTAAAAGTAAAATTGATTATTACATACATTATTTTTATTTATATTAAAAAAATTTATACAATAATTATTTATTTAGAGCTCTAAGTTTAAATAATTTAAGACATATTGGACAAACTCTATAAAATAAAAAATCTAATTAAACATACCCATTAAACTTTAGATTAACAGTCAATAAAATGTTTGAATTTAATCTTTACATATTTATTTTATTAAAAAAGTTTGGATTGTTCTTAATAAAAGTAATTAATTTGGTTGATAGGTCATTATAAGTGAACTATTTTGATAGCTAAAAAGGTTATCCTAAAAAATATGTTTAAATTTGTAAAAAAGAAGTATGTCATGTAAAATATTGATGTGTTTAATTAATTGACTAGATGAGTTGTCTTCTAATTTGGTATTCCCTGGGTTGTAACTACTATTGAATAGTTTGTGACAACCATTGCTCTATTCAAATACATGTTGGTGCTTCTTTTATTTATTACATTGTTTATTTCTTTCCTCGAGAATAAAAAGTATAGAGAAATGTCCAATAACTATGAAGTGAATGTCATGCAATGTATAGAAAGGGTGCTTTCCTACATAAGAAAAGAGAAATACTAGTTTGTAGGTAAGGCGTTCATATAGTCAAATATTTATATTAAAAAAAATTAAAATATATAAATAAATTAAAAACAAGTTCCTTGTATTTACAAATACAATGCATTATAACAATTACATCTAGAGGGATACAAATTATTTGAAGACCCAAATGCAAAAAATAAAATATATGAATATACTTAAAATGATGATTGAGTAAATACACATAAACACATAATCATTACATCTTATAATTGTAGAGAGTAAACATAGATTGACTACTATTTCTTTCAAGACATTTCATTAATTATATTATTAAATATTTAAGAAAAAATGAGAGGAATTCAAAAACATATCATCAAATAATACAATTTGTAAACTATAAAAGTTCTAACAAATGAACATCATTTGCATACAAGAGAGTTCTAACTAAAACTCTCATGAAAAGAGATATATAGACACAAGAAACATGTCATTTGTTATTATAATTACAATTGATAGAAAGTAATCAAGTATTTGTTACATTAAATATTTCATGAGGTGTTCAATCCACAATAAAAATGATGAAAACGATGATGAAATCCACTTTAAATATTTCATTAAAGGATATTTAGATAGACCACGTGCAATGGAAAGCATTTCATTTGTACATGTAACTAGGGGAGAGGAAGATGACCCAACACTTGAGCATGTTCCAATAGTTGTTATAGCATTTGTTGATTTAATGCCCAATATTCTTAACAATATTGGACCAATAGTTGTGACTTTGCAGTTGTTAGTATTGATGATGACTACCCATAATTGAATGAAATGTATTCTTTAGATCTAAAAAGCAACAAATCATGTGATAACACATCAACACACCATTAAAACATGACTTAGTGCACAACTATTGGTCTCAATTTTTTTGGGCCTTATTGGACACCTCAAAAAAAAGCATGTTGATGTGGCATCATATTTGATGATGTGGCCTTGAAACCTTACTTATATGTAGGAGACTTGCCAAGTAAGTTGTAAAAAATTGGGAGTGATTTTAAATTTCAACATAGGATTTTGAGAAATGTGAAGTTAGGGTTCTCAACTACAAGAACCCCTCCCCTTGGTTTTGAACATATAATTTCAAGCAAGGGAGAGATAACAAATGATAGTTTTTAATTATTGTGAAAGTTCCAAAAGTTTTCCATTATACCTACACATTAATTAAAAAAGTGGGTAGACTTTTGCTAAATAAAATTATTGTTATACACGCTTTTTTATATAGAAAAAAATATTAAACCTAATGATTGTACAATTATATCAAATTGGATCACTCAAACATAATCCATGACATTTGGAGTAGAGTATTATTTCAAATGACATTGAAAATCATAATGATTTTGAAGATGAAGATGGGGATGTTCAAGCTATTAAACAATATACAATTAACAGTCAAACAAGATACATCATCACCATAGTACATTCACATTACATTACCTACACCAATTCAATATTGGTACATCAAAAATCCATTCCACTTCACAATTTTATTTTTTACTTTATTAGTGTGCTTGCAAGTTGTCTAGCGTGTTTTGATCCCTAGGCCTAATGTGCCCTACGCTTCGTGCCCTGCTTCACTACAATCACTTTTGTTTGCCTTTGCAATGAAGACATGATTTTTGTATAAGATGTTAATGTCGAGGCACACACAAGTGTATATAAGAATTTTAAATATTTTAACTTTTGTCTTTCTTAAGGGAAATGTACCAATTCCTAACCATGTTCCAATAGCTATTTACTCCATGCTTACCTGACCCCCTAATAACCATTTATATTTTAGTCATTGCATTGTTTTAATTATGCCAATAAATATTTGCATCTTACACCTATTTATGTTCACTACTAAATGTGCATTTAACCAAAAAAATAAACAAAATTAAACATCAATTGGTACATATTTGTTTTCAACACAAGACAAGTTACAAAAAATAAAGTCATTTAAAAAAAAATATAAGTACATAAATGTTTGCAATTACCACTCCATGCAAGTGGCTCAAAGCTTCAAATACATTGTATTTACATGTAGATATGAACATTTAATGGTGCAAAATATGACATAATATAAAACATTTATCAATTTTATGGGCTATTAGTTGCACTTTCACCCACACTTCCTATCACATCTTCATGCATTAACTCCATCTACTACTGGTACCTACACGCATAGTTACAGGTGTAAGGCTCCCTAATAAAAAATAAATAAAAATTAATTCATATAAAAAACTGAATTTATTCAAGACACTATAGAAATGAATTAAATTTCATATAAAACCGAATTCATTCAAGCCACTATAGAAATCAAACATAAATGACAACTGCAATATGAAATGACCGATTGTTTCCCACGAAAATTCAAATATGAAAATCAACTACCACAATCCAATGCATTCATTTTCCACATTTGAATGATTTAATAAGAGGGAATTTCTAGGATCATTTTCATTATGAATTCTCCTCTATTTTCACTGAATATCCTCCGCAAAATTTAGAGCTTACAAAGGAAAACTTTGCACATTCCTCTTTAAAGGGTGTTTATTCAGGTTGGTACACCCAAAATAACTAAATTTGTGTTTTCATTTATCAATATACTATTTTATATTTATGTACTCAGTGTGTACATTATTTTGAGGCATGCAAATTATACTATTTTCAGCCATTTTTTCAAAATCAAAGGGTCCAAATTTAGAAACAATAGTATTATCCATTTTTTAATCATATCACAGTTGCATTTTATCACTTGCATCTTATCATTCATGTTTAGCTTTCTAACTGCATAAATCAAATATAATAACAACTTTATCCATTTTTTAATCATATCACAGTTATATCCTTATCTCCTACATCTTATCATTTCTGTTAAGCTTTCCAACTGCATACATCAAATATACTTTGCTACTTACAATTTGTTGTATTTTTTCTAGAAAAGAGAAAAGAGTTGTGACAATATCAAATAAATTAGAATGCAAATGTGAGCTTTGTCTTTAGGAAAGCAAAAGAAGGAAAGCCTCCTCCAAGTCATTTATGAGCTAAAAAATAAAATAATGTTGCAATTATAATAAATTTTATGTTGTGTGCCACAAAATTGTACTATATGCCTCTTAAATGGGAAGGGAATAAAACAAACTTCAAAGAATGTATTATCTCCAAACTTAGAGAGGTTGGACTTTCTCTCAGCATATTTAGAGAGTTGCATTGCTGTAAGAAGCAAAAAGCTTATACAAGTCTTAGAGATTAAAGGTTTCCATGGTCTATAATATAATACAATTGCCTTTGAAAGTCAAAAACTTTACCTGTGGTTAACGCTTGATGTCTTTTGTTGCATGCTCTATCTAAATGTAATAAATGCTTTACCTGTGGTTAACGCTTGAGGTTTCCATGGTCTATAATATAATACAATGGTCTATCATAATTAAAGATATGCATGTTGTCTACTAGGTCATTGCCAAAGTAAAGTCATAAAGACTTTACCTATGGTTAACACTTGATGTCTTATGTTTAATGTCGAGAAGTCCTCACATGCCTGCCATTATGAGTCCAACGTACACACATATAATCATCCAAACAAATATGCATTTATAAGAACATAAATTTTTTGAACACAATATACCACAAATTATAAATATCACAATGCAGTTAGAGCACAATGTCCCAATATATTTTAGTGTGTTAACAAACATAGTTTCATTGATATGTCAATCATCCACATACTTGGTTCAACTCTTGACTCTCTCACAAGCCTACAAAAAAATTGTAATCAATGGGGGTAGCAACATTCTCACATCAAATCATTCTTACAATATTGCATGCACAACAATAAGAGTTTTGATTGGAGCATCATATTACACAATATTTTGATCTTCTTCAACATTTCACATCATTCATACAATCCTTACATACATATACACATATTTTATTATGAACAAGAGAACATTAAAATTACGTTTCGATCCTTACATACATTCATACATACATATGCATGTGTAAATATATACATATACATATCCATATATATACATATATGCATATGCATACATACATATACATATCCACATGCATACATACATATACATATCCACATGCATACATACATACATACATACATATGCATATGCATATATATACATACATACAAATACATGTACATACATATAAAGTGTATCAACATATATTTGATGTATGCAATTGGAAATATTAACATGAATGATATGATGCAGGTGATGAAGATGTAACCATGATATGATTACAAAATGGATAATGTTGTTGTTTCTAAATTTGGACCCTTTGATTTTGAATAGTTGATTGAAAATAGTATAATCTGTATGCCTCAAAATAATGTAGACACTGAGTACATAAATTTAAAATAGTGCATAAAAGGAAAAATTATTTAAAGGAAACCTGATAAAAATAAATATAATCTGATAAGAATATATCATTGTCTGCAAATTGTAAATACTAAAATAAAGAAAACCTCAACCCAAATAAGTGGAAGAAAACAGATTAACCCATATCATTGTGTGTGAAATGTAAGATTATATATATATTCTAATATAGATATATATTTGTTAAGATTATACATATATACATATGTATATGTGTGTGTGTGTGTATATATATGTATATATATATTATACATACATATATATATACATACACACATACATATATATGTATATGTATATATATGTACGTTATATATATGTGTGTGTGTGTGTGCCCCTTGATGTATGTTAAGTCATTCTTACCAACTCTTATATTTGAGAAATATGTGCAATCTTCATGAGGGAGAGAACAAATACCTTCTCATTGAACATGGACATGTTGCAAGTATGAATGAGTACGGTGGTGTTGCCATTAATGTTGTCATTGATGTCAACATAGTATAGGTTGTTGCAGAGAAAGGAATCAAGTGATTACAAGTTGTTCTTGTATAGTTGAGATACTATTGAGATGTTGTGAGTACATGGAGCTATCTTTATGGTGTTGCAGGTGTGCTAATATGATAAGTTACCAAGTGCTTTTGAGAAAATTAATAAATAATAAAGCCAGAATTGTGTGTGTGTTCAGAATGTGCTTCGATATGTGCTCCACATTTCTTCTTTGTTGATCCTATGCTTGTGTGGATCTGAAGTGTTGTTTAAGGGACTTCTTGGGTGATATATCCTAGATTATAGCTTCTGGTTTGATGAAGAGTGGAAGTTGTGTTCACTGGTCTATGAATTGGACTGGTAGAGTTGTTTGTGGACTAGGAGAAATGTATCTACTTCGCAATCCTTCCTTGGTTTGTTTCAGACCTTACGGATCTGGAAGAAGGCTTGTAATGGTTTTATCCATGTTCTATCAAAAGTGTTTGTGGTTTGATGCTCTAGAAGACTAGTTTCAGAGTTACTATGTGTGTTTGTACAGTATGGATGGACTGATGGAAAGTGTTCTATGTATGAAGGTTGTTGCAATAGCTGCAAATGAATCTGAAGGTATCTAAGATGTGTTCCAGTGTAAGGTGAAGCATGTTATGTGTTCCACATGTTTTCTTCTTGTTGCGGTAGCGCGTACTTCAAAGTTCATTGGTGTTTTCATTAGGTTTGGCCGACTTGGTGTTTACATGTCATGTGAAGGATAAGTATCAATTAAGGAAGCATGTGATTAATCCAAGATGTTGTTTTGGGTCCTAGTTAAGTGTTGGTTTGGTCCGCTCGCATTCTCTTCCACCACAGGAATGTTGAGTTTCTGACCTAATTTGAATTTGTAAAATGAAGAGTGTGTAGCCGACCCTGGAGAAAGTTTCTAAGGTTGAAGATGGTATAAATACAAGACAAGGTGTTAAGGCTTGCATGCCACAAGTGTGAGAAGCAAGATATATGTGAGAATTTGTGTGAAAGTGAATTAAGGCAGCGAGAAATTCAATGTGTTAGACTCCTAAAAGCAGTGAGCTGATGGTGTTTGCAACTCTCTAATCAAGGCTGCAGATGTGTGCAAGTTGTTGTGGTGGATCTTCTATTAACTTTCTTTATCTGTAGGTAGTGAGCCTCCCATTCAGACAGTGAGTCCTGTAGGCAATGAGCCTCCCTTCTGGACAATGAGTCCTATCTTGGGAAGTGAGACTCTTTGTTAGTCTTGCAATTACTCTTATATTGTGAGTTAATCATCACCGTGGTTTTTCCCTTATTGGTTTTTCCACGTAAATCTGGTGTTTCTTGTGTTGATATTGCTTTATGTTATTTGCACTTCATGCTCATACTTAATAACAGATTAAAGTGGATGTGGAGATAATAATTGTTTGAGGTTTGTGATGAATGTGATTGGTGACAACTAATTCACCCACCTCTCAGTTGTCTTGTGCATTTCAAAAATTGGTATAAGAGCTTTGGTTCCTCGGAGAAGAGCTTAACCGCTTGAGGTAGATCTGATGGCACACAAATTGAAAATCCCTATGTTTGATGGATCTAATTACAATTTCTAGAAAGTGCAGATGAGAGGTTACTTGATCTCTCTTGGCTACAAGACTTGGAAAGTTGTTGAGACAAAATATGTTGAGCCAGCAAGTGGTCCTTCTTTTGCAGATGAGATTTTTGCCTATGAAGAAAATGAAAAAGAAAGGTATGTGATCCATAGTGCTTTATCTAAGATTGAGCTAAAAAAAGTTATTTCATTGGGAACTGCTTATGAATTTTGGGAAAATTTGAAAGATATCTATGAAGGAAATGATATAGTCAAATTATCAAAGAAGTTAATAGCTAAGTGCAAATATGAGAACTTGAAAATGGAAGAAGGTGAAGACATTGCAAGTTATTTTCAGAGGGTTGACATTGTTGTAAATGAAGTCAAAAATCAAGAGGGTACTCTGACAGATGAAGATGTAATGGAGAAGATTTTGATGACCCTACCAGAGAGCTATAGTGACAAGGTCTCAGCCATTGAGGAAGTTTATGATCCAAAGAAATTCACTAAAGAACAACTATTTGACACCTTGACCGCATTTGAAATGAGGAAATTTGGAAAAGAAAAGGAGAAAATAGAAACTTCCTTCAAAGCCACTAAGTCAGAAGATGATCTAGATGGTGATAGTTTAGAGGAGTTGGAAGCAAATTTCAGAAGGAAGTTGAAGAAAGGGACCAAAAAGTACAAAGGTATGTTACATTTTAAATGTTTCAGTTGTTGAAATATTGGTCACTATGCTTCAAGATGTCCAAATAGAGCCATACACAAGAAGAGCAAAGACAATAGAGACAAAAAGGACAAAATGTTCAAGAAATTGTATTATGTTAGAGAACATGCTATAATTTCTAATGTTGAATCTGATGTTGAGGATGATAAAGATGAATGCTTGTTTCTAGCCTTAGAGAATAAATCAGTGTCTACTAACCATGGAAGATTTGTAAACGAATGTGGTCTGGAAAGCATGAAGGAAGAGGTGGAAGGTACTCTGGTTTCTGCCTTTCATGCTAGACAAGACAAAGATTATTGGGTAATTGATAGTGCCTGCTCAAATAATATGACCGGAGATCAAAGTAAGTTTACTAAACTTGAAAAATATGATGGAGGATTAGTCATGTTTGGAGATGATTCTGGTGCAAAGATTGTTGGAAAAGGAACAATTAGTTTTGATGGAAAACACAATATTGATGATGTCTATTATGTTAAGGGATTAAGGCATAATCTCTTGAGTGTTGGAAAAATGTGTAGCAAAGGATTTAAGCTTGTGTTTCGGGATAATACTTGTGAGATCAAAAAAGGTTTGGAACTGTGGTAGCTATAGGAAGAAGAACATATGGAAACATTTATCAGCTTAAGGGTGCTAATGGTCGGTGTTTTATGTCTCAAGTTAATGAAAGTTGGCTATGGCAGCAGAGGATGGGACATGTAAAATTTGACAACCTAATCAGGATTAGTTCAAGGGATGATGTCAGATATATGCCAAGAATCACAAAGCCTACCAATACTATTTGCAGAAGTTGTCAGTTGGGAAAAAAAACAAGTTGTAGCTATAAAGGAAAAGAACAATCAACTACCATAATGTTAGAATTGATTCATACAGACCTCTGTGGCCCTACAAGAACACAAAGTCTTAATGGTGACAAGTATTTTAAGCTTTTAATTGATGATTATTCTAGAATGATTAACATGCTTTGTTCATTCATTTATTCTTGTGTGATGCATTCATGAGATTAAGGACTAACATGCTCTGATCATTCATTTATTCTTGTGTGATGGCATACTTGATTGACACACTTATTTTCAACAATAAGGAACATATTTAGCATTTTCCTAAGTATGAGAACTTTGAAGAAGTAACAATCACTTCTTAGTTCATAGAACTTTGAAGAAGTAACAATCACTTCTTAGTTCATAGGAGTGTAAATTTCCAAAACCATGTGGTTGATGGAAGAGAACTTAGAGTTGATCCAACAAAGATTGAGACTATTTTCAACATTGGAACTTTGAAGGAAAACCAATTACTTCTCAACTTAAAGAAATGAAAATTTACAATACCATGCAGTTGGTGGAGGATAGCTATGGATTGATCCAACAAATATTGTGAATATTTTAAGATTGCCCATGCCTTCCAATGTAATTGAAGTAAGAAGCTCTATCATATTTAGAAGTTCTTTGTCTCTTTCTCTCTAACTCTTTACATGTCAAAGCAAGTGACAAGTCTTTTACATCAAGTAAAAATCAGGAAGCTACTTTTAAACAACTAAAGCAATGTAGAGGCAAAAAAAATACCTTTTGATGTATCACACAACAAAACTACAACTTGCACTCGCAATTTATTTGTCCAAATTAAAAATTTACTCACAACATAGATTGCAACCCATTTTCATAACTTTCTCAATTCCACTACCGATCCCAAACTCGTGAACTAAACTTCAAATTTGCAACTAATAGAATTTAATTTGACAATTTATTTGTCATTTAAATAATCCAATATTTGTATGAAAATTAAGTGGGCAACTTGATTTAACAACATTTAATTTCATAATCTTACATACATTCCATATTTTTTGGCAGTTTGACAAAAATATCGATTTGGTCCCGTTACTCTCCCATATGCCCTACACAACCTTCTTTATTTTCCTTTCAATCAAATCTGCTAACCAAATTCGGATATTAAGTTTTCCTTCCTCCCTCCTTGGCCATGTGTTGCCTTCTTTACTCTAAAACTACATACAATCTTAATTTTTGGTGTGAGTTTCTTGCCTTCACACAACCACCATCTCACCATTTTGTGCAACTCTTTTCATTGTGCATTTGTGTGCATTTCACTGCCCCTTTGTTTTCCAACGCAACCTTCTTGTTTATTTTTTTCTTTGAATTTTTTTTATTTGTTGTTGCATTTTAGTGGTTTTTCAGTATGAGTGCAACCCCTCTTCTTTTCTACTCATTTGTCTGCTCTCTCATTCTAAAATTTGTGCCTATTACCTTCTTTGTGAGGTGTGATTTCTTTCCCCCCTAATGTTTCATTTTCAAGTAGCTTGTTTCAATTTACAAAAGCTGCAATGTCCCTTGGTATTCCGTCTTTTCATTTTTATTTATTTTTTCTTTGGCATTCATTTCATCCCATAAGGTCGATAGGTTGCTTGGATTCTTTTTGTCTTTCTATCTTCCTTCATTCTCATTTTGTCTTTTGTGATCTTTTAAAACTCTTCGAGGTGAGATATAAAATTTAATTTCATTATAATGTATCTCAAAGAGCTATAATGATTTGAACTCCAAAATCAAACTCACTCAAAAATGTAAAATTGAAGTCAAATTATTTTTTGATGATGTGAATAGTCAATCCACCTAGGATGCTACTGCATCAAATGCACCCGGTAAAATTTTTCTGAGCATAGGTTCACAAAACGGAGTTGATTAGTAAAACTACTCTTCCAAGTTGCGAACAACTTGCATCATGCTCCCATGCTGAAACTGATACTTGTAAATTATTTACTTTTTCTTCTCTTCTAGCATCTTTCCAGAACATTCACCATCCCCCGCCAACAACTCTACACTTCATTCTCTCCTTTCGTGGATTTGTATCCACCATTTACCAACCTCCTCCTCCAAATAATTTTGCCTCTCCTCTTTTCCTTTGTGGGATCCAACCCACCATTACCCAACCACCTCCACCAAACTCCAATTTCATCTTCCACCTTTGTGAGAATTAACCCACTACAATCCGTCCTCCTCCTCCAAGAACATCTTGACCAATGTTCATTCATTACACTCATGCATGTAGTGACAACAGAATCATGAAAATTAAATATTTCCATTACTCCATTTTCTACACCTATGTTCTCCTCTTCAATCTTTCTTCTTGTCATACCAACATGATGGCTTTTCTCGAGTTGCACCTCAACCCTCAACACCTCCATACCTTCTACTTCCTCAAACTCAAATGAATACAAATTAACACATTCTTCACAATTACAACAATCAAACTTAATCTATGTTGTAACTTGTCTCTCCTCTGCAAGACTTATAGCTTCATTTTTCTCCTCATACACTGCTGCAACTTTTGGGTTGCTCTCTTTTTCCATGCCTCCAACAAGGCATTCTTCTTCTACTTCACTCTTCTCTTCCTCATCCTTTTGCATAGGCATTTCTTCAAGCCTCCCTACTGCTACGCTTTCTCCATCACCATCCACCTTCATCAACATGTCTTCTAAGGGAAAAATTATTTCTACTCTTTCTAATTCTTCAATCATAGCTACAACTTCTTTCTTACCTGCAAACACATCATAAAAAGAATTATGAAAATCACATATCCCCAATGGCCCTTCTTGTGCCACTAATTTCTTCTTCTCCATTAGATTTTCACATTCACCATCCAAATAACTTTGGATTCTTCTCATCTCTTCTCTCAAGAAAATTTCATCCTTGTTCTCTTCAGCCTCATCATCAAACTTGGGACCATTCATGCTCACTATTTTAGCTTGTGAACAACCTGCTTCCACTTCACACAACTCACTCCACTCGCATGCCATCGCTGCAACCTGTGACTTAGCACCTTCTCTTCTTGTGTGGGTTGCCCCCACATGTTCTTCCTTCCATGCCCCTTCTATTAAAGGGTTGCAAAACTTCTCATCCTTTCCAATCTTGGTTGCAATCTCTCCATGTTGCATAGCTTCCAACCTGTGGATTTGCATAGTTATATCTGCTATCATCTTCAAAATTTTCCTCTTTTGATATTGTCTCCAACCCTCCCATATCACAGGCTTCCACACACATATCTTCATCTCATTTGTTATAATATTTCACAACTTGTACCACCTCTTCACAATCTATAATTTCACTTTTCTTCATGGCTCTAGCTCGAACTGCTTAAGACTTCTCTCACTTGCAACAATTCACACAAGCTCTTCACGAGCACACTTCCACTACCCACAAGTCCTGGTGTATACTTTGCACACTCAGGGTCATCTAGCTCTAATACCAAATAATGCAGAGGCAACAAAACTCCCTTTTGTTGTATCACACAAAAAAACTATAACTTGCACTCGCAATTTATTTGTCCAAATTAAAAATTTACTCACAACACAAATTTGCAATTGATACCATTTAATTTGAAAATTTATTTGTCATTTAAATAATCCAATATTTGTATGAAAATTAAGTGGACAACTTGATTTAACAACATTCAATTTCATAATCTTACATACATTCCATATTTTTTGCAATTTGACAAAAATCTCAATTTGGTCTCGTTACTCTCCCAAATGCCCTGCACATCCTTCTTTATTTTCCTTTCATTCAAATTTGCTAACCAAAATCATATATTAATTTTGCCTTCCTCCCTCCTTGGTTGTGTGCTACATTCTTCACTCTAAAACTACATACAATCTTAATTTTTGGTGTGAATTTCTTTCCTTCACATAGCCACCATCTCACCATTCTATGTGCCTCTTTTCATTGTGCATTTGCATGCATTTCACTGCCCCTTTCCTTTCCAACGCAACCTTCTTGTTTCTTTTTTTTCTTTGATTTTTTTTTAATTTGTTGTTGCAATTTAGTGGTTTTCAAGTATGGGTGCAACCCCTCTTCTTTTCTACTCATTTGTCTGCTCTCTCATTCTAAAATTTGTGCCTATTACCTTCTTTGTGAGGTGTGATTTCTTTTCCCCCCTGTTGCTGCATTTTCAAGTAGCTTACTTCAATTTACAAAAGTTGCAATGTCCCTTGGTATTCCATCTTTTCATTTTTATTCATTTTTTCTCTGGCATTCATTTCATCTCATACTTGGTCAATAGGCTACTTAGATTTTTTGTCTTTCTATCTTCCTTCATTCTCATTTTGTCTTTTGTGCCCTTTTAAAACTCTTTGAGGTGAGATATAAAAGTTAATTTCATTATAATGTATCTCAAAGAGCCATAATGATTTGAACTCCAAAATCAAACTCACTCAAAAATGCAAAATTGAAGTCATTATTTTTTGCTAATATGAATAGTCAATCCATCTAGGATGCTCCTACATTAGACGCACTCGGTAAAAATTTTGTGAGCATAGACTCACAAAATGAGGCTGAGTAGTAAAACTACTCTTCCAAGGTGCGAAAAACTTGCAGCATGCTCCCATGCTAAAACTGGCACCTGTAAATTATTTACTTTTTCTTCTCTTCTAGCATCCTTCTAGGACATTCACCATCCCCTGCCAACAACTTTGCACTTAATTCTCTCCTCTCGTGGATTTGTATCTACCATTTACCGACCTCCTCCAAATAATTTTTCCTCTCCTCTTTTCCTTTATGGGATCCAACCCACCATTACCCGACCACCTCCACCAAACTCCAATTTCATCTTCCACCTTTATGGGAATTAACCCACTACAATCCGTCCTCCTCCAAGAACATCTTGACCAATGTTCATTCATTACACTCATGCATGCAGTGACAACAAAATCATGAAAATTAAATATTTCCATTACTCCATTTTCTACACCTATGTTCTCCTCTTCAATCTTTCTTCTTGTCATACCAATATGATGGATTTTCTTGAAGTGCACCTCAACCCTCAACACCTCCATACCTTCTACTTCCTCAAAATCAAATGAATTCAAATTAACACATTCTTCACAATTACAACAATCAAACTTTACCTCTACAACAAACTTGTCTCTCTTCTGCAAGACTTATAACTTCATTTTGCTCCTCATACACTACTACAACTTTTGGGTCGCTCTCTTTTTCCATGCCTCCAACAAGGAATTCTTATTTCACTTCCCTCTTCTCTTCCCCATCCTTTTGCACAAGGATTTCATCAAGCCCCCCTGCTCCTATGCTTTATCCATCACCATCCACCTTCATCAACATGTCCTCCAAGGGACAAATTATTTCTGCTCTTTCTACTTCTTCAATCAAAGCTGCAACTTCTTTCTTACTTGCAAACAAATCATAAAAAGAATTATGAAAATCACATATCCCCAATGGCCCTTCTTGTGCTACCAATTTCTTCTTTTCCATTAGCTTTTCACCTTCACCATCCAAATAACTTTGGATTCTTCTCATCTCTTCTCTCAACAATGTTTCATCCTTATTCTCTTCAACCTCATCATCAAACTTGGGACCATTTGTGTTCACTATTTTAGCTTGTGAACAACCTTCCTCCACTTCACACATCTCACTCCACTCACATACCATTGCTAGAACCTATGACTTAGCATCTTCTCCACTTATGTGGGATGCCCCCACATTTTCTTCCTCCCATGCCCCTTCTATCAAAGGGCTGTAAAAAATTTCATCCTTTGCAATCTCTCCATGTTGCATAGCTTCCAACCTATCGATTCGCATAGTTATATCCGCTATCATCTTCAGAATTTTCCTCTTTTGATATTGTCTCCAACCCTCTCATATCACAGGCTTCCATACATATATCTTCATCTCGTTTGTTGTAATATTTCACAACTTGTATCACCTCTTCACAATCTACAATTTCACTTTTCTTTGTGGCTCTAGCTCTAACTACTTAAGACTCCTCTCACCTACAACAATTCACACGAATGGTCCCAAGTTTGATATGAATTAGAGACACATGCCTTGAGATATGCACCAAGCAGGGAGGAAAACCAGTATGTTGTCATCCCCAATTGTTTAGAAAGACAATCCTAAACTATCCAATGTTTGACAACAAGTTACATGCACAATGCAAGTCATGAAGAAGTGGAGCATTACTTGATGGCTAACCAAACCATGATCCACACTAATCATCAATTGTTACACTGTATGCATAAAAAGTCAAATAACATCAAAAAATATTATAGCTTCAACAATTTCACTTGGTGATTAGGTACATGAAAGTCACTAAAAACAACATAGTATATATAATATATACTTTTCATGCCTCTTATGTCAAAAACTATAGCCATAGGTACAATAATACAACTTGAACCAAATCCCTATAAGGTGTGGAAGGGACAATACGCGCAAGATGCATTTATGGGGATGTATATTGGAAAGATTTAGAAGAATATATATATATATAATCTGGTAAGAATATATCGTTGTCTACAAATTGTAATTACTGAAAAAAGAAAACCTCTACCCAAATAAGTGGAAGAAAACAAATTAACCCATATCATTGTGTGCAAAATGTAAGGGGAAAGGATGGGTAGAGGTTTCCTTAAACTAGGAGACTTTGCATGATGTGTAATCTCAAAAACGCTCAATAAATTGGGGCAAAAACGGTATGCCCATTAAATTTCATGATTATAATCAAGGGATTCAAAAAAAAGTCTAATAGTGTTCTATTTAATTCACATTCTATGTAATGATTTCATTGTATACTGTAAAAAAAAATCATAGCACTAAAACCCTCGATGCCATACACACAATTATTCCATGATGTAATATTGAAACCCTTCACGACAATAGCCATTCACTGTAATTATTTCACAATATAATGAAACCCAACATGACATCCATATAGTCGTGCAACGTTGACAAAATAGATGGAGGAGAACAGATTAAATCAAATCATTGTCCATAAAAATGTAAGCAGAATTTGTGGGTCGACTAAAACATCACGTGGACAACATGTATCATGTGTAATCCTCAAATTGGTTAAAAATTTGGGACATTATCCCAATACCCATTAAAGTTCATGATTTTACACGAGGGATTATGAAATAGATCAGACAATGTTCTATTTCATTCACATTCTATGTAATGATTTTGTAGTATACCGTAAAAAATATCATTACAATGAAACCCTCGATGCCATACAGAAAAATGATAAAAAACATAGCAAAATGCAAAATGACCCTCGATGCCAACTGAAACCCATTATTGGACATACAAAATGCCAAGGGAAAGGATGTGAAGAATGTTACCTGGTAGCGGAGGATACGAGGCAGAACCCACAACCATTCGTAGGAAGTCAAACCCAAAGAGGACGGCAGGAGGAAGGATGTGCAAGGAAATAATGTGTTGAAAACCATGGGAGATAATTATGTTAGGGCTAAAAGTTGCCCCTCAACCCATGGTGAAGTTAACCTATACTCGTGGTTAAGTAGACGTATATGTGGCGTGAGTGTACATATTCATGCGGTTGGGTAAATAAATTGCACCCACCTCCTAGCGGACCCATGTTTAAATGCAAGCGGCCCCACATACAAACACACATTGAATTAGGTGTTTTTATAATTCGTAATTGGATTTTTTATTATTATTTTTTGTTGTGTAATAAATGGGTAGTGGCGAAATGGTAATAAGGTAGCGGACGACACTTTAAAAACACCTTTTTTACTTCTCGCTTTACGGGTTCTACAACGCGTTTTAACTACCCACAAGCCAAAATTATATTTTGAAGCTAATAAGTCAACACCTTTTTTTTCATCACTTCGCCATCTACAACACTAATTGCCTAGAACCAAAATTTTCTTTTGAAGCTAGTAAGGGTGGGGTCCCATGAGGGGGCTGCAGGGTCTATTTTTAAGGAACAGGAGGTCTCATAGATTGATAAAAAAAGTTGCTATAGGATTATTTGGAATCTTTTCCTGAAGAATAGCAACTCCTACCTTTTAGGACTGCAGATTTGAGGGGTGAAAATGAGGTGGGACTGGAGATTGCTCCTACAGTTTAGCAATTTTATTTGCCATTTGTAAATCATCTCAACTTTTACGCTTCCTTAAATTCCGAAACTTATATTTTAAGCTGAACTCCTGATGAGACCACCAGCTTCCTTAAAATCTGGGGCTTAATATTTTAAGCTGAATTGCTCTACTAAGTTCATGGGGTCACCACCTTTAAAAACTTCCTAAAATTTCTCAGCAGCACCCATTGAAAGTTTTCAAAACCCCCATCCATGGGACCCCACCCTAAGTCACATAAGGAGGAAGCCCAAAAAAAAATCGTATTCCTTCACTCTCTACGATGGCGAAGCTAGCCCCCGCGACTACTATGCGTTTCCTCTAGATTGACCAGATAATCCCTAATCCCATCTGATAAAACGGAAGCTTTGCATGGCTGTTCTTCAACATTCATGCCGAGTGAGGGTTCCAGTATCTAGCAATGGAAATTAACGAATATAGTTTCTGTTGAAATGTCCTTGTACACGCTTCTTGTTTGATTGATGTAAAGGGAAGACAATTTTTCAATTAAATTTTTAGGGCAATGAAATCCCCAGATGAGGATGCTTCGAAGTGTGTATAAAGACATTTGACAGAAATCGCCGTAAAGAAGAATTTGGGTTTCATAAAAAAGGATGAGAAGGTTTTTCAATCATTCGCACGGAGAATACATGCCTTCTGTAATTGCAGGAAAAGAAGAATTTGGGTTTCATGAAAAAGGATGAGGAGGCTTTTCAATCATTCGCACGGAGAATACATGCCTTATGTAATCGCCGGAAAAGAAGAATTTGGGTTTCATGAAAAAGGATGAGGAGGCTTTTCAATCATTCGCACGGAGAATACATGCCTTCTGTTTGATAAAGCGGCTGAGCAGAATGGTAAAGGTATGCTATCTGTTTGACAAAATGTGCTTAGTCTCATAGAGGACGATAATGAGAATTTGTTATGAAATAAATTCTCGCATTAGACGAATGGTTGTGTTTTATCTTTTTCGAGCGTTTTATTTTGAGCTACTCTTTTGCAGTCCTATAACAAGAGGGTTATGGCTAATCTTACGACTATGGTGATTGTTGATCGCAACTTTGCTGGAAGGGTATAAGAAATAATTTTACCTTCTTTACCAGACTTTATTCTGATTGAAATTATGTATCTGAAGTTTGATCATTGTCAAGTTTGTTTACCCAAAGAGGCGACTTAATACACCCACCTTGTTATTTGATGATTTATTGGGATTCAGCTGTGTCATTTAGAGCAATTTTATCTATGTGAATAGTAGTTTACATAAACCCATCTCTTCTGTCCATGAACATTTGACTGCTGTTCACAATGACGAAACATTAACATTTCTTTGGAGGTCACCTATCTCAATACACTACTGTGACTAAAACACATTTGACGATAAAAAATTTCCACAATCAAACACACTAAGCTTGCTACCAACCTTGGTTAAATATAGTGTGCATAAGAAAACAGATTCACTGTAGTGTAATACCCAATAAGTAATTTTAAGCAGCCAAATTTGATTGTCCCAGACTTGCAACCCAAAATTTTCTAGTGCCTCTACTCCTGTTGTTTGAACTGATTTCTGTTGGGTAAAACGGAGCAACCTTCATCACAGAGCGATGCTTTATGCATTCACCACATTTCTCATGTTTTTCCTTTTAAGGGGATTGTAGCATCCTCTTCGTTTAGGAAGTATTACTTATTAGAACTTCAAAATTTCTTCACTCATGAAAAATAAAATTTGATTTGACATTTTCATTGACCACGTAATAACAAACAAACCTTGGTTTGATATATTTGTTGACAAATTATTATTTTTTTTTTCATCCAACAATGGTAAGGTTTAATGAGCCATTTGGGAACTTCAATTGTAAGTGCTGTTTCTTCAAGAATCGATCAACTCTGCCTCTCCGAATTGCCCACTTGTGAAAATATAAGTGAAGCGAGGATCGATCAAGTCGTTTCCCATTCTATCTGGACAACTTTTCCATGCCAGCTTTTGCTAAGCAATATTTCCATGAAGTGATATTCTATGTAGCTCAAAGTAGGAAAAAATGTGTCAGAGTGAAGACCAACATTGGACAAGAACTCTGATACAGCAAGACTAAATATGCCCAAAACTGGCCTTAAAATTCAAAAAGGTAAGTGGGGACGTCCTTATGGCAACAATTTATAATCCAGTATTCTGATATGTTTCCAAGTATTGCTAATAATATAAAGGAAAATGCCAAAATTTAAATGATACTTGACACTGTATGTTATACACTACCATTCGCTGGTGTACATTCTCCAAATTCATTGGGAGCACTGATGAAGGTTCACATTCATCTTTATATGAGCATTAATTTCGGCTTTTGTTTCGATCAAGAAACTCTGTATACCCATGCACATACCTAACTATGATGATGCTAATCTGATCAGTACTGGCAATAACTATTAATTTACATTGTGCATACAGCTATATGGTACTAAAAATATTATATGAATAGCTTTACATTGTTCTGTAGAATATCCCCACTAGAATTGAATTGGGTGATATGGGATGGTTGTATGTGATTAAGAAATTGTTTTGAAGGCATTGCAATAATTATTGTTGGATTTTTTTTGTGTTAGAAGTTTTTGGTATGAACAGTGGCCAAAATAATTTAACAATATGCTGGAGGTTTCTGTTCCCTGTTAATGTTAGGATCAGATTTAAAGCAAACAGAAAATGAACACAAAGAACAAAAGAAACACAGAAATTATCCTGGGAAAACCCTCCTTCACGAGGGAGAAAAACCCAGCCACAAATGAACTCTCTTATATTAGATGAAGTAGCAGCAAAACAGTTTTACAACTTGGCTCACAGAAGAATAGTATCTCTCATAGATACATGCATCCAAAAGAAACTCTGATATCTTCCTTACTATCAATCTGCTCTTTTCAAACACCTGCTGAAGATAGCGAACTTCTCCTTGAAAGCACACTTTGACTTAAGCAAGAATTCCCAAACCCAAATAAGGAATTGACATTTCTTTTATAGACAAGGAAAAGGTTTCTTTTGCATGCAAAAGAGGACGCACCAGTAGCATTACCATTGCCTATTTTAAGTAGGCATTACAAATATATTCCATGCAACTGTTTAAGACAAACAAACAAATATTCTTTTGCATGACAGTCCGAATATTCCATTGCATGTCAGTTATGACTTATTTAAGGAAGATTCTCATGCATAACAGTTACGCCAAATAAGAAGATTCTTCTGCAGTTAGAAGATACCTCCTGCAGCTACAGAGCATTAACAAATTAAAAAGATTCTTCTGCAGTTAGAAGATACCTCCTGCAGCTACAGAACATTAACAAATTAAGAAGATTCTTCTGCAGTTAGAAGATACCTCCTGCAGCTACCGAACATTAACACTCCCTCTTAGCTAGGGAGGTATCTTTTCAAATATCCATGCACAAGTATGATGTTGACATCTCATTATGACGTCCACCATGGCTACTCCAATAGAATGAAACAAAAGGGCTTTCACCTCAAATCTCTCTCGCAGAGATAAATGAATTAACAAGGGTTGATACCTCAAATCTCTCTCGCAAAGAGAAATGCATTAACAAGGGCTGATACCTCAAATCTCTCTCACAGAGAGAAATGCATTAACAAGGGCTGATGCCTCAAATCTCTCTCATAGAGAAATGCATTAACAAGGGCTGATACCTCAAATCTCTCTCGCTGAGAAAAATGCATTAACAAGGGCCGATACCTCAAATCTCTTTCATAGAGAAATGCATTAACAAGGGCTGATACCTCAAATCTCTCTCGCAGAGAGAAATGCATTAACAAGGGCTGATACCTCAAATCTCTCTCATAGAGAAAATCTCTCTCTATCTCGCAGAGAGAAATGCATTAACAAGGGCTGATACCTCAAATTCCTCCATCTCAGAGGAAAATGCATTAACAACAAATCTCCATGATGATGAAACTCCCTCTGAAGCTCCAAGTACTTGCATCAACCTTCTGGCCTCCTCATCCAAGGTTGCTTCTAATGAATTGTCAAACTCCCTCTGAATGTAAATTCCTCCTCTTCGAAGAAACTGATCTCAAAGATAACCTGAATAGGTTCCTCCTCTTCAAAAGATGTCTTCAGCCACCAACTCAGTCCCATGGCTGCAACCTATGACTCCATGCTTGATCATTTCTTCAGTTGGCATGAGTTCCTTGTAGGATGCCTCAAGCTCTTCTTCTCTAGGCAATCTCTCATCACCCTCCTACTCCTCAATCCATCCTGGAAGCATTTAGAGAGAGATTACTAATAGTTTAAACTAGAAGAAATATCAAACCTAGAAGCATTCAAGGTTCACTAGCATGAATTAATAACTACATAAAAATTCATGAAAGATACAAGTATAAGATACTTCTCTCTTTATGTTGGTACACCAATGAGCTAGACCTGTAGTTGTGTCTCATCTTCACCACCATCACTCGATCTCACCCTCATGAAGTGGGAATATGAAACGACCGTTTATCAAGGATTGAAGACTCCATTTAAATAACAGCCAATTAATGCTAGCCTTCAAGAGGCACTCCTCGAGACTTCTTCAGAAAAGACATACAACCATGAATTCCAAAGGGCTTCACACATCGTGGATGGCAACAAAATAGATTATATATAACACCCTCGTTAGCTCAAAGAATTTCTGCACATCCAGAACTCAAAACAAGCAATAGAATAGTATCTAGAAAGTCACAGCTTCACATCAAGTGAAACTAGCCCAAAAGTTACTCACACTTCCAGACTGCCCATGCCTAAAGAGGTGTCAATAAATATATAACATTCTCATATCAGTTTTAACAAAACATGACTACCACGCATCAAGACCCCTTTGAACAGCAACAAGACATTCACCCGCACTGCAGAAGATAAGTCAACACAAAATAGCATTGACTCCATCACTTTCTTTCCATGGCACTTGCACACACAGACTCAAACAACTTTTGCCATGCCTACTAATCATGTCTAAGATTTACAATCTTAAAAAGCCTTCAAAACTCCACTGAGCCACAAGAGACTGTGTTCCTGTTAGACCAAATCTGATCGGATCTTTTCGTAAACTTGGCTCTGATACCATGTTAATGTTAGGATCAGATTTAAAGCAAACAGAAAATGAACACAAAGAACAAAAGAAACACAGAAATTATCCTGGGAAAACCCTCCTTCACGAGAGAGAAAAACCCAGCCACAAATGAACTCTCTTATATTAGATGAAGTAGCAGCAAAACAGTTTTACAACTTGGCTCACAGAAGAATAGTATCTCTCATAGATACATGCATCCAAAAGAAACTCTAATATCTTCCTTACTATCAATCTGATCTTTTCAAACACCTGCTGAAGATGGCGAACTTCTCCTTGAAAGCACACTTTGACTTAAGCAAGAATTCCCAAACCCAAATAAGGAATTGACATTTCTTTTATAGACAAGGAAAAGGTTTCTTTTGCATGCAAAAGAGGACGCACCAGTAGCATTACCATTGCCTATTTTAAGTAGGCGTTACAAATATATTCCATGCAACTATTTAAGACAAACAAACAAATATTCTTTTGCATGACAGTCTGAATATTCCATTGCATGTCAGTTATGACTTATTTAAGGAAGATTCTCATGCATAACAGTTACGCCAAATAAGAAGATTCTTCTGCAGTTAGAAGATACCTCCTGCAGCTACAGAGCATTAACAAATTAAGAAGATTCTTCTGCAGTTAGAAGATACCTCTTGCAGCTACAGAACATTAACAAATTAAGAAGATTCTTCTGCAGTTAGAAGATACCTCCTGCAGCTACCGAACATTAACATTCCCAAATGGACAAATGTGTTGAAAAAAAAAAAAAATGTTTCTTAATGCATTTGTATGCCTATAATTAAGGTGTAAATTGAGGTTCAAGAGTTTTGACCACTGTGTTGCTTCAGGCTTTAGAGAAATATTAGAACCCAAAATTTACTTTCTATTCACTGCGATCAGAAATGCCATGGAGTTCATATATCATGTGCTTTGATATTTTCCTCCCCTGTTCCCTGAGCTGAATAAATCTAAAATTAAAGCTTACATTCTGAACATCTTGGGTAAGAAATGAAAGCAAAGTATTTATACGTTGCTATAAACCAGTTGAGAGTGCCACGATCTCCCTTTTGACAGAATTTTGAGGTTGAATGCCTAGCCTAGTTTGAGGAATCTTCTCAACGGTAGTTCTTTCAATGGCCATTTGTGACATTTGGTCACATAGTTGGAATTTTGTTGTCCAGGCAAGAACAGATTTGCATGTAAACAGATTCAGTTTTAGATACGGACAGGTTATCAGATACCAATATACCGATATGACAATTTTTCAAGATCTCTTGATAATGCATACAGCCAGATACGACAACTATAGGAATATACATATGTTCAATTGTTTATATATATAAGGGTATAGAATATAACTTAAAATATATACATACGTTTCTATATATAAATGCTTGTTAGTATTTATTTTTGTATATAATGTTTGGGTCTTTAGTTATTTCTCTCAATAGAAGAGAGGTGGAGCAATATTCTTTTGCTGGAAGGTTTGCATTACATTACAATTTTACTATAAAAACATAAATATGCAGTGTTTGCCCAACATATCTATTTGTATATACATCTATTGGCCATCCAATAGTACCTAACGTGTTGTTACTTGTTTAATGAAAATAACAGTTCTTTCCTTTGGTATTGAAAGTTTACACTATACCAAATTCATTATTCAATGATTAAATGATAATGTTTAGTTAAAGATAATTTAGTGATATATCTATTGTATAGCCTTGCCCTTGACCTTACTTATCAAAGTCCAAACTCTGTTCTCATTGTCTTGCTATGCCACCTTTTTGTATGCTTGGTTCTACCACACCATCTTCCAAATTCTTAACATGCTGTCAAAATAATCAACAAAAGTTGTGTATTAGATTGACTTATTTATGGATGCTGTCAAAATAACCAACAAAAGTTGTGTATTAGATTGACTTATTTATGGAAAAATTAGAGTTATCAATTGAACATAAGACAACACATTTCAATAGAAAATGAACACTCACTTGCTTATTCTTTTCGTTTTGAGGCTTGACAGAGGACCATTGATTCAATTTACTTTCAATTGCTTTAGCCTACAAATGAGAAAAACATGTTAGATGAAATAGTGGTAATTTTCTAAATATCAACCTCAATTTTATGATGTAAATATGAATAAATCCAATGACTTATTATCATTTAATAGGTGACAGAATTTGAAATAATAATATAAAAAGAGTGACTTACTTCCATATCCCAATCTACTCGCCATGTGATAAACATTAGTGCTAGAGTTTGGGCTCCAGTTCCAATTATCATTCCTATCCAAATTCCCTATAAAATAAATATTTTTTATTATAACAAATATATAAATAATTAATCTTTCTTACATATATCTGCAAAAACTTTTACCATTAATTCCAACTCACCATAACTCCCAAATGAAATGCATAACCAAGAATCATGCCTAACGGAACACCGATTATATAGTAGCATCCAATGTTTATATAGGCAACAAAAGCTTGCCACCCCAATCCCACAGCAACACCTGAACATAAAACAATAGATAAAATTATGCTAACGGTTGTTAAGCAAGAAAATGATGTACAAAATGAGATTTTATTTAAGATAAACAAGACAAATTATATTAAAACTTTGTAGCATAGATGAGGATATGCAAGGTTTAACAATACTCACCTAAAAGAACTGGTTGTATGCTATTCAATAGAACAGTAAATGCTAGTAATATTGCCAATTTATATACAGCGTTTTGCACGACAACACTGTTTGTGAAAACTTGAGCAAAATCACTACGCAAGACCAAAATAAGAACTAGTATTATAAGTCCTATAATTGTGGAGGTTATGATGGAGACAACTACTACAAATTTCGCTCCCCAGGCCTCCTTGCTCCAAGTTCATTTGCAACTCTCACACTACATATACACAAGATCTTGTGAGATTAAAGGTGACCAATAAAACAATAGTACAATATTGTGATTAAACTTGTAAATCTACCTGGTTGAAGCAAGTAAACCAAGTGGAATGGCCATCTCCCATGTGTTGATGTTTAAGCTGTACTACAAAAATAATATTAATAGACTTTAAGAAAAAAAGGACTAAATGTATTGAGATATGTATGGATGTTTTAATTTATTATCCATTGACCAAATTCACAATAAACAAAACCTTGTTAATTCATTTATGATCAACGGCTACCCACTTACATTGCTATATATATTTTGGTTTATGTTTGAATTGATTTCTTATTTATTTATCTTATGATCTCTCTAAATTTTGTATCCTTGATTTTTTTCTAAAGGTAAATATAAGTAAAACAAAACTTGCAAATTTATAAAGAAATTTTCAAGAATTATTACCATTTGATATTTTGGATTAAAAGATACTTTAAGAGGGAAATGCTAGATTGAGTCGAAAGTTATCAAAATCAAACAACATTTATTCTACTTGAAAAACTCCATACATAAAAGAACATGATTTATAGTATTGAGAACCATTACTATTAGACATTGCATGTTAGATGTTACTTTGAGGGGGAAAAGGAAAAAGATTGAATTGATTGTTATCAACACAAAAAATATCATTTATTCCAACTAAAAAATTCCAAGCATAAAAGAAACGTGATTTATAGTATAGATTTTAGATTTTTGGACTTCATAACTAAAAAAATAAATCTTTCAAATATTAAATTGCATAGAAGTTTTGAAAGATACAATTTGATCTCATCTTAATTGTGGATCAAATAGTGTGATACTAAACCTAGATTTTGTAGATTCTAGATTCTTTGTTTAAAAAAAATTACATGAGAGTAAATTCACCTATAATTTGTTTAGCTCTCCTTAACTAAAAGTTGAAACATAGAGATGTTTAAAAAATATAAATAGAATATGAATGAATGCTTCCTCTTTAACATTGATGGAATAAATACATTGCACTAAGAGTCTTTAAATAAACCACTATAACATGTGTATATAAATATGGATAATTGGGTTTCTATACTTATTGAAGAGTAGTTCTTACCAAATAGAAAGTGAATCAATTGCAACTTTTGCATCTTTTACATTTCCTGTGAGTAGAACCAATAATTTGTAATACCAAAGCTCCAACCTATTGAGAAAATAGTCTAGAAAAATTAGTAAGCATTCATTTTTGTTCAATGTTTAGAAACAAACTTTTTGAAAATAAAGAAAAATGGAGACTAACCATAACATGACACCAGAGGCCACAGATAGCTTTAAAAAGGGCCAAATATCTACAAATGCTTCCATTGAATATCCTGTCCATGCATCTGGACACCACCCACATGTAACATACACATATTGAACAATCACAGGAGTCCACCATGCTACATTTAAGGAAATAAGAGCACCCTCAAGGCCCATACTCCATTTGGACACAAAGAGCCAACATAAGAGAATGTTGAATATAGCACCAAGTGCTGATGACCATGCAGTTATGAAATTCTTGGATTGTGATGTCAAAAATCTGCTAAGGGTGTAAAAGAACATAAGGGCGAAGAGCATAGGAATACACCACAAAGATACTCTGCCTGATAACTCTGCAACATCACTAGGTTGGCCAAGAAGCTTTAAGATGGGTGTGGTAAAAAAATAGAAGGGTGTAAGTGCTAGTGTACAACCAAAGAGAACTATCCAAGATCGTTGCATGTAAATTCCAAGTATCTCTTGTTTTTGTGCACCATAAGCTTGTCCACATATTGTGCCAAGTGCTGTACCCATTCCTATCTACACAAATAATTTTTGGGGGTTAAAGAAATCATAAAGGGAGAGAAAACCATGTCTACTATGTTTTGTTTCTAGAGTGATGGCTGAAAATATAGAAAATGCATTGTGCAAAATTGTTTGTCAAACTCAATAGTGTATCCAATAGTTAATGTATCTAATATTTTTTAATTGATCGAAAAAAATGAGGCCACAAGCAAGGAAAAAGAGAACTTCATCTTTGTACTTAAGAGACACAAAATCATAGGTGTTCAAACTACTATAAATTACCCCCATACTTAAATTAATGGAGCATATTAAAAAAAATATTTGAAAAAAGTTACTAGATGCCACATTTAAAGTTTGTGTTTAATTTAGTGTTTTATATCAAAAAACATAAATAATATATAGAAGGCCCAAAAAATGCTTTGTCTAAATTATGGATTGACTTTTTATTTAAACTTAAAAATTAAAATGGTGTTATTTGAAATAAATATTGTAACTATAGTACAATTAGTTTTATAATAAAATTTAATTATTTGCTATGGATTCATGTTAACACAATGAACCCACCAACATAATGTCTAATTAATAGTTTCTCTCTTATTATTACTAAATTAGTAATGTTGAACATATGTAAGATTTTTCTATTTATTCATTGACATTGATTTTACATAAACATAATGAACTTGTCAATACAATGCCCAATTAATAGCTTCTCTCCCATTTTATTACTAAATTAGTTTTGTTGAAAATAGATAAAAAAAAATTTCTTTTGAGACAAAGCCTAAATTTGAGTTAAACATGAAATGTAGATCTCGTGTTCCAAAAACTTCAAGAGCACCTTAATTTTTTTCATATTAATACAACTTAGTTTTAATTAGAAATGGTACACCAAACTTCTACACCCCTTTTATGCACAATGAAAAGGAAGCAACAATGGTCCAAGAAGTCTTACCTACCAAAAGCTTGACCAACCACACACACACACACAGATATATATATATATATATATATATATATATAACTTAAGAGAGGTATATATGTTGTGACATAAGAGAGGTATATATGTTGTGACATGTAAGTTGAATGTCCTTTAATAAATATAGATATAGACCTAGGAGCCTTAGGCTAATTATCACTTGAGTAATGGAGCTCAAGATTTATTTTATCTTGTTTTCACCAACTTGGAAGATTGCTAATAGGTCTAGGAATATAGCCCCTTATTTCCACAACGTACTAGGGAATGATGAATATTCGTTCCTTGATAGTGTGTTCTAATCTTACCATATAAATTATTAACTACATCTCTATGTTTGATTCTTGTGATCTAAATATATATTACAATTAATATAGCTATTTAGGTTTGTAAATTGTACAAAAATAGTTGGTTTAGATAGTTCTATAGTGAATAAATTCTACTATTTTTATAGTAATTGTGATCAATCTAGTTAATATTAAAATGTGGCTTTGTTGATATTGTTTCATGATTTAATCTCTATTATTTGTGTTTTCAAATTCTTCCACTTTTAACAAATTCTATTAGATCTTGTGAAAAATGGAAGGTGAGAGGCAACTGTGTGCAACAATTTCTTTTTTTAACCTATTTTTAAACATTTACAATGTACTCTCTTTACATTGTATTCAATTTTCTTTATGGATTCTTCAAACACCAGTGTAGATTCTATTGATGATCTAAGTTGTGAATCCCAAGTGTCAAGGGTGTCAAACCTAGGAAGAAAATCACAACAACAATATTTAGGTTGGGCAACTAAGTACCAATTACTAAGGTGAGTAAGATTGACTTCACTTTTAGTTTTGCATGGCCAATGGGGGTTTCCCTAAGGTGTTGAATTATATATGATATCACAACGATTGAGTAGTTATCTTACTGTAAATCACACCCATGCACTGTGTACCCCTACTTTGGTTGTCACAATGTATCTATGTGTTGGTTTGAACAAGCAAGACTATCCACATTTGTAGTAGAGAAGGATTACTAGGTAAAGTGGTTGAAATATGAATATATGAACCCTTATTACTATTATAAACTTGTATATGAAAGTTGCAAAAGCAACACTAAAATGATTATAATGTTTAGTTTTTTTTAACATGTTGGGATGAGAAACAAACTACAAAATAGTGCACATATCTAGTAGGCACAAAGTATTGGGTTTATGAAAAATATGTAGTTCAACTAAAACCAAATGAGATATATTGATCAAGATATACTTGAAGACTATGATCACCTAAAAGTGCACATAAACTAGGTTCTACACACAAATAGATAAATAAAAAAATTACAATTTTTGTTATGAGTCTACTTAATAATCCAATTAAAAAATTATATATTCCTTCATCGATGTTGAAAAGATACATTACAAAGGCTTTGGATGTTGCAAAGATGGTTGTTGTTGCACCAAAAGATCGACCTGTTAATGTCTAATACAACTATTAGAGTTAATGAATCCATGCGAAGTGGTTAAGCCATGTCACGAACCTGAGCGTTGCACTACACAACACAAGGAGACCACGGACACACACCTTGCAACAATCCCCCGAGCACAAGCGATGGGTTCAAACCCGTGACCCAAGCTCTAATACCAATTGTTGCAAAGACGGTTGTTGTTGCACCAAAAGATCAACCCGTTAATGCTTGATATAACCATCAGAGTTAATGAATCCATAGGAGGCGGTTAATCCATGTCACGAACCTGAGTGCTGCATTGCACAACACAAGGAGACCAAGGGCACACACCTTGCAACATTGGAATGATTTTATGGCCTTGTGGTTGATTAAATAATCAAAAAAATATCAAGACTATATACAAAATACTCCTAGAAACACTCAAACAATCTCATATCTACTAGTTTCCTTCATTTCTATATGTTACAATAGTCTGATTACATATTCTGCACAAACCCACATAATACAATATCAAAACTACAATACCCAGAACTAGAAAATGAAACCCGAGGGTTTGCTACAATATTTTTTTCTCATTGATTTTGTAACTATTCATTTTCGTATTTTTCCATAATCACAAATTTCATTTTTTTTTATTCTTAATACTTTGCTATGAAGAATGTTAGATCCACAATAAATGTGGCATAGCCATTACTAGCACAATGTAGAGAACACCCACATACATTGAGTGTTGTTTTATCTAACTTGCATCGTAATTGCACTACAAATCTACATGGATGCATTGAAAAAAATGTGGGGGAACATTCTTGCTTGATCTACAAGTGTCCTCATTATTAATGACACCTTTATTTTTGGTGCACAAATTGAGAAAGAACCTACAAAAGTTACTAGAAAGTAGCCAGGGAAATGACAAAAATGTTTATTGCAGTGACAAATTCAAGAAAGTAGTTAGGGAATCGGTTTATGCAAGAAGGTACAAATTCATAGAATAAAATGATGCCAGTGACAATGTCCTAATTTAATTTGATGGTTGAGGATTGTAATAAACATTTTTTCCATTTCCCTGGCTACTTTCTAGTAACTTTTGTAGGTTCTTTCTCAATCTGTGCACCAAAAATAAAGGTGTCATTAATAATGAGGACACCTATAGATCAAGGAAGAACGTTCCCCCGCATTTTTTCAATGCATCCATGTAGATTTGTAGTGCAATTTACGATGCAAGTTAGATAAAACAACACTCAACATATGTGGGTGTTCGACATTGTTCATCATTTGGGTGTAGATTCGTAAGTAGTTTCTAGCAGTAACGTGGAAAGCCACCTATGTTGTCATTAATGAACCGATATGGCCTTGTAACTATCATATTAGATATGAATATGCTCGAAGATCATTGTTTATGCAAGAAGGTACAAATTCATAGAATAAAATGATGCAAGTGACAATGTCCTAATTTAATTTGATGGTTGAGGATTGTAATAAACATTTTTGCCATTTCCCTGGGTACTTTCTAGTCAAATTTTTAGGTTATTTCTCAATCTGTGCACTAGAAATAAAGGTGCCATTAATAATGAGGACACCTATAGATCAAGGAAGAATGTTCCCCCACATTTTTTCAATGCATCCATGTAGATTTGTAGTGCAATTTATGATGCCATTTAGATAAAACAACACTCAACGTATGTGGGTGTTCGGCATTGTTCATCATTTGGGTGCAGATTCGTAAGTAGTTTCTAGCAGTAAGGTGGAAATCCACCTATGTTGTCATTAATGAACCGATATGGCCTTGTAACTATCATATTAGATATGAATATGCTCGAAGATCATTGTTTATGCAAGAAGGTACAAATTCATAGAATAAAATGATGCAAATGACAATGTCCTAATTTAATTTGATGGTTGAGGATTGTAATAAACATTTTTGCCATTTCCCTGGCTACTTTCTAGTCACTTTTTTAGGTTCTTTCTCAATCTGTGCAATAGAAATAAAGGTGTCATTAATAATGAGGACACCTATAGATCAAGGAAGAATGTTCCCCCACATTTTTTCAATGCATCCATGTAGATTTGTAGTGCAATTTACAATGCAAGTTAGATAAAACAACACTCAACATATGTGGATGTTCGACATTGTTCATCATTTGGGTGCAAATTTGTAAGTAGTTTCTAGTAGTAAGGTGGAAAGCCACCTATGTTGTCATTAATGAACCAATATGGCCTTGTAACTATCATATTAGATATGAATATGCTCAAAGATCATTGTTTATGCAAGAAGGTACAAATTCATAGAATAAAATGATGCAAGTGACAATGTCCTAATTTAATTTGATGGTTGAGGATTGTAATAAACATTTTTTCCATTTCCCTGGCTACTTTCTAGTCACTTTTTTAGGTTCTTTCTCAATTTGTGCACCAGAAATAAAGGTGTCATTAATAATGAGGACACCTATAGATCAAGGAAGAATGTTCCCCCACATTGTTTCAATGCATCCATGTAGATTTGTAGTGCAATTTACAATGCAAGTTAGATAAAACAACACTCAACGCATGTGGGTGTTCGGCATTGTTCATCATTTGGGTGCAGATTCGTAAGTAGTTTCTAGCAGTAAGGTGGAAAGCCACCAATGTTGTCATTAATGAACCGATATGGCCTTGTAACTATAATATTAGATATGAATATGCTCGAAGATCAATGTTTATGCAAGAAGGTACAAATTCATAGAATAAAATGATGCAAGTGACAATGTCCTAATTTAATTTGATGGTTGAGGATTGTAATAAACATTTTTGCCATTTCCCTGGCTACTTTCTAGTCACTTTTTTAGGTTCTTTCTCAATCTGTGCACCAGAAATAAAGGTGTCATTAATAATGAGGACACCTATAGATCAAGGAAGAATGTTCCCCCACATTTTTTCAATGCATCCATGTATATTTGTAGTGCAATTTACAATGCAAGTTAGATAAAACAACACTCAACATATGTGGGTGTTCGGCATTGTTCATCATTTGGGTGCAGATTCGTAAGTAGTTTCTAGCAGTAAGGTGGAAAGCCACCTATGTTGTCATTAATGAACTGATATGTCATTAATGTTGATTCAGATTTGGCTTGGTGATATAGATAACAAGAGGAGTGATGAGTCCAATTTATGGCTCAACTGATGATAGGGTTTATTATAAATTTGTTGTTGTTACCATAGACTTTGACACCTAGTTGTTGACATTTTCCATGTTATTTCCTTAAATCCTTAAACCTTGGGCATAAGCTTATCCTTGTGACTTTTAATGACATTAACATGATATGTGAACTATCCATGTTAATTTTATGTGGTTGAATGGATGTTACTTTAAGGTAATTATGGATATGCAATTGTTTGTGTGTGCTAATGTCATTATACAGGTTCACATTAGGATGTTAATGTCAACAAAGCTTGAAAATTGGAAGAAACTCTTGCCAGCTGGTTGGTTGCTAAGAAAGTCAAAAAGATGGTCATTAAGAGGACAAAGGAGGGAAAACTCTCAATGGAGGGAAATTCCTAGTTTGAATGAAAGATTGTAACTACCTTTTAATGGTCATGTTTGTTAGTTGAGAAAATCTAGGGAGTGTGTTGTGCTGGATTTTCGTTGGGCAAGTCTGCTTTGACCAAATCTAGTGCATGCATAACTTCCTCCCTCTCTTTTCTATGCTTTCAATAAATGACATCCTCCTATTTTGTTGGAGTCAACTGCCTAGGTAGTTAGGGTTAATTAGAAGTTTTTCCCTCTATAAATAATGGTCAGATGCCCCTTTTCATTAGGTTGGATGTTCTGATATTGTACTTTCATTTTCCAGTTTAAGTAATACAATCATATTGCTGAAATGTTGTAATCATGTTTTCAAGAAATAAAATGGTATTTTGATTTGTTGCATTTGAGTTAGCTTAAGGAAGACTCACTCAAGGGGGGGCACTTGGTGAGAATTCCACCCATTTAGTTTAAAATTTATTTTTTGTTTAGTAATTAGTTTCGGTTTCAGTAGTTGTTTGTTCCTGCAACCACTGGAATTATGTTATGTGACTGTTCCTACAGCCAAGGCAAATAGAGTAGTTTCCTAACTGTTTGCTGAGATTTCCATTTCTATCATCCATTTCCATCCAGTTGTTGATGCTTAGTGTAGTTGTTGATTTATGCTCAATGCTTAAGTTGATTTCTTTCCAACATTTTATTTTCAGTACTGTTTCTTTTCTAGTTTATGGATGACTATAGTGGAGTCCTAGTGCACATACAGTGCTAACCCATTTCAAGTTTACGTCCTTGGGTTGACAATGAAATACACCTTCATGATGAGTAAGATAGCTACTTAGTGAAAATGTCACAACTCTAAGGGCTTAGTTATTGAACCATTAGAAGAGGCCAACAAAGAGCACCACAAAGCATTTTTTTACTATACATTGAACCACATTCAATTAGATTTCTAGATTGCAAAAGGTTGTTGTACTTTCAACAATAGAAGTAGAGCATGTCGCTTCTATAGAGGCTAGTAAAGAGATGATTTGGTTACAAAGGTTTATGGAGGAGTTGAGAAAGAAGTAGGAGGATAGTAAGAAGTAGGAGGATAGTAGGTTATAAAAATTATAGTCAGAGTTCCATTCATCTTGCAAAGAACTCAACCATTCATTCTAAGAATAAACATATACAACTCAAGTATCATTTCATACAATCAATTTTGGAAGATGGACAGTTGAAGCAAGAAAAGATACACACTAGACAAAATATTGCAAACATGTTGACAAAGGCAGTAACTTAGGAGAAACTAATTTCTTGCTTAGTTATAGTTTTCCTTCAAGGATGATGGTGCACATGAGAAACTTGCCAAGTCTAAAGCTGGAGCCTAGTCCATCGGGTACAATAACAGTGAAGTTGTAATCAATATCCCAGTGGGAGATTGTTAGTATGAAGCCTGATTATCTTCCTAATCAGTCTCCATGTGGGAGCTTATTGGTTTTGGAGCCCGATCTTGTTGATTTTGGAGTTCATTTTATTTTGGGGTGCAGGGGGTTAACCCTCGTTGGGTCTGAGGGGGATGACCCCCCTGACAAGGGGTCTGGGGGCCACACACCCTGGCGAGGTTTCGAGTGTAGTACCCCTAAAGCTAAATTATTATTTTTTTCATTGCAAATATGGACTATTCATCATTAGGTCACAAATTTGACTGTAGAGATTATGTTGGCTTTTCTTTCCCTAGAAGGAAACCCCCTTTTATGAGGGAATTGTATTATATTTGTGTATGATATTGAATTGTGTGAGGAGACTGCGATAGAGAGAATAAAAAGTTGTAGCAGATGTGATGTAGGTTGTATCCCTTCATTTTGCTAGATGAAATAATGGAAGTACTGGTTGTTTCTCTATGGACACAGTCCATATTGGGTGAACCATGTACATTTGTGTCTTTGTATATTTATATTTTATTTTTCCATTCATTTTATTATATATTTCTTTTTGATCCTATTCCTTTAACAAAGCATTTGTATGAATCACAAGATTGGAGAATACTAGCATTGATATCTTAAATACATTTATAAAAGACATAAAGATAGTGATCTTGAGTCACCTAGATTGGATTATTGATATAGGTTAGATATAGGTGTCTTTATATTTATTTCTTCTATTTGTTGTCCTCTTTTAGAAAGATATATTTAAGACATCTATGCCAACATATGTATATATACATGTATATATGCATATTATATATGTATACATTTATGTATGTATGTATATGTAAATATGTATATGTATATACACATATACATATGTGTATGTATATCCACATATACATATATGTGTATGTCTATATATATATATATATATATATACACACACACACACACACACATACACATACATATATACATACCTACATATACATTTACATATACATATATACAAGATACTACCAAGGGGGTAACTCCCTATTAAATATAAAATATTTACATTTGAAATCTTAAAAATAATGTTCTTAAGAACAACTTATTCTACGTCTTTGAGTCTTTTGCATTAGAGATGTCCTTAGACTCATCCTCCTCTAGGACTATTGAACATGATATACAACATTTCTTTTGCTAACTCAAGAGCTTGCTACTCCTCTGTCAATAAATCCTTTCTCTCTTTAATGAAACTGTGGTTTTCTTCCAAATTGCATTTGATCAACCTAGTTGCAAAAATTAGCCAAGCCTTATGAAATGCAACATTAATTTCCATTTCCAAAATCATGAAAACTCCTCCAAGGCTACTTGAAGTTGCCCTGATGTATTTTCTTGTTGCTTTAACAATTTTTTTCTTGTATTTTTTTATCCAAATTGCATTTGATCAACTTGGTCCCCAAAATTACCCAAACCTTATGAAATGCAACATTAATTTCCATTTCCAAAATCTTGAATACTCCTCCAAGGCTACTTGAAGTTGCCTTGATGTATTTTCTTGTTGCTTTAACAATTTTTTCCTTGTATTTTTTCTCCATATAGCTAGTTGTCACCAACTTCCCCCACCCCTTCTACCACAAAGCATCAATTGTATTTGACAGGAAAATCTCAATGAAAACTTTGTCATGTTTGTGCCCTACACCCTTCTCGCATGCTTTCAAGCCAATGATCACAACAATCATTCTGTCAAAATGCTCTAACCCAATGCAAAAGAGCTTACGTAGTCGAGTGGAGATATGCTGGTCAATATAGTTGCAATCCATATTTATTGGCAAAACTCTATTCTCTATCCTTCTAGTTTAACACTTATGGATTCTACAATCTTATTTGAGATTCTTCTATGACCTTCCAAGTAGATATGTTCCTCATTCTTCCCCTCCATGTGTGGGGAGAGGTTCTCCATTATGACCCTGTAATCTTCCTACACACTAAGGGTACACTTGCAAATTCACCTGTTATGATTGGTGACATATGTACATTGATGATGGTCCTTTTGAATTCGTTTATGATCTTAATCCTCTTATATTGTACTCCAAGACTTGCTATCATCTAACACGATGATTTCCTCAATTTGATCAATATCATGGTTTGCTAACCTATCAATTAATTTGTTAGACTTTTGCTAGCAATGATAAATAGAGAACTTTTTCATTTTCTCAAGGATTTGCTAGATGTTTCCCAACATACTTAACGAGTTTCCAATTTACTGTGACTTTTTGAGTTGCATTGATACTTATCATAGTGGTGATGAATTTTCTTTGCATACTTAAGATTAGAATGATTGACTTACAAAACTTAAAACTAAAATTATGACTCCTTGATAACTATGACATTAAGTGCACTAAAGAACCGTAGAAGTTTGAGCACTGCAAGTTCTGTGTTGAGTTTTTTTTAAAGGAGTGAATAGATTTTATTTATAATCTTGTTAATTTTCGATTTAATCTATTTTTTGGAAATCAAGAAATATGATCCGAAATGTTGATGAGAAAAATTTGATACAAATGAATTTACAAACATGAACTACAAGAATCTAATTAAATCCCTATAAATCGTAGACTACAAGTTGCAGATTACAAGCTCAGATGAAATTATAACTCTCCACTAACTAATAACACTAACAATCCATTTACCAAACAAAAACTAATGAAAAATAAGAAGAATACAGAAGGATTTAAATCTTAGATACTCACAGTGATGCCTGAAGTGAAACCCACAATAACGTTAATGACCATGGAAAAAGCAGCAAGCTCCAAATTACCCACATGTCCTACAAATGCCTGTGTTATGACATTGAATCCAAAAGTTGCAAGTCGACTGAAGATTGCTGCCCCTGCAATTTTCCATGTGGCTTTTGACTCAACCCAAAATCTCCCTGCCAGATCTGGGTCTATGGAGAAGCCTCTTCTTCTCCCTTGAGGAGGTAACAGGGGACTTGTAACAGACTCTTCCTCCATTATCTTTCTTCCAATTGGTTGCCAATACTTTCAGGAACAGAAAATCCCAGTTATTGCCCAGCCGTTTCCTATGCCTGGTAGTTAGAATATACAGGTAGATATATAAAATGATTCAAGCACAGAAAAATCCAGTTTTTCCCAGTCATTAACCAATGCCTGGTGGTTAGAATATACAGGAAGATATACAAAATGATTCAAGCACCTGCTTAAAATAATTGTCTGTGGTCTATTGGATTTTTCTTTTTGGGCGCATGCCCCATTAGATTCCATGAAGACTTTCTCGAGCCTGACACCCTTACTCCACTGTTTACACCCAAGACATTCTCTTGATTTCAGGTGGGATGGAATAAAAATAAGGTTTTACTATAATTTAGGATGTGGGGGAAGAATCTGAAAATAAACATCGTTTGTATACAAATCTAAGATGTCAGGTAGGCATGTGCTTCTATTTTGAAAAGTAATGTTCATTCATCAATAGTCAAAAGTCAGGGCAAGCATATTTGTTTTGATTTGATTGCTGGATAAGCTAAAAAGTATTTAAAAAATACAGAAAACTACCATGACAATAACAAGAGCAGCTCTTTTTCTAGTACAATTAATAATTACATGAGCATGGGGTTACTGATATTAAACAATGAATGAATTTAAATGGGTGTGGGGATCTCTTGTCGGACAGAAAAAAGACTTTGAATTCTGTGTTTGAAGACAATTTTCTGGGGAGTTGAATAAAACACATGCCAAATAATGATATATTGCTCAGGGATGCAGACAGTTTAAAATATTATGAAGTTGGATATGTCTTGCAGAAACCACGTCCTCCATACCTGCACACACGCACTTAATTTTTTTTTATGAAACGACATCCTCCATACCTGCACGCCGCCATTAGATACATGTACTTGCAAAATAATGTTACTATGTACACAAATCTTAATCATAAAAAAAATGCTTACTATTCAAATGTGAAGCAAAAAAAACATGTGAAGTAGTGTGTTGTATGTTATAGTGTATAAGGAATTGTGAAGTTGTGATTTAGTTGGCAACCACAATATAGTAGGGTCTAGGAAGACATCATGATGCATAATATAATTGTGGGGTTCTGATTTGTATAAATTATGTAAACATGGTCACTTTAAAAAAGATGTGTAAATAGAATTGTGATGCATGGGACAATCATGTAGTTGTGACTAAGTTAGTCACTATGACATATGCAAGCATGAAATTCAATATAAAATTTAATTATGAATGGAATCATGATGTATAAGGAAATCATTCCAAAGTTGCAAATAAGTTAGTCTAACATGTGTGCAATCATGAAGCCGAATTAAGATGAAATAGATATTATATGCCCTCTTAAATTAAGTCTATAACGATGTTATGGATTCAATTTGGGAATAGGAGAATCCAAGATTAAGAAAATTGAAACCTCCTAAGAATATATGTACCTAGGAGATTACCAATCGCTTATCTATACTTATTAAGTGTAAATCAAATAACAAACAAAAAATACAAAAATAGAACTACTCTAATTTGACCTAGCTAACAAGTATAGGATCTAGGAAATGCTAAGTGTAAATAAAATAGCTATTACATAGAAATGAAGCATGTGCACCTAGAATTTGTGATTTGATGTTAAAAAAAGGTTCAAGAGGTCTAAGGGATGCTCCGGTGAAACTTGTAAACCTTTCAAACATTTTTAGGGCCAATAGAGGGACTATTTTTTAGGTTAAGATTCTTTGCATTATCCTTCAATGATCAAGAAATTTCCACAAATATGTGAAATATACTTAAAACATAATTAGGGCAATGCACACCAAATGAGTGTAGACACATGAGGAGGAGATCACAAAGTAGGCAATTTCCAACCTTATATTTTACCTACACTTTAGTGAGCTAATGACACTAAGTGAATAAACACACTAAACTAAAATGCAATAAATGAAAGTAATGTATATTGCATAAATTTTTTAAATTTTATAAAAGATATGTAAAAATGATATTGTATATGAGAGCATATGTTCTCAATCTCTCATTTATTTTTCCTTCATCTCCACATACAAACTTCTATATTTTAATGCATCCAAGAAAAATAAAATGTGGTTACTACATGATAAGGAAAACAATACTACAAAATAAAATTATATACTAAATAAAAATTAAATGTTAAATGTTATGGTACACACAACTCTAAATAATCCATGTATCTACTATAACAACACTTGAGAGGGGAATAATAAAAAATAAAATACATGAGTGAAGACCTAAGTGAAGAGGAGGTTACATATAAGCTAGATAGCATAGTGGCACCTTGGTAAAGGTTTTTGGTTATGGCATAGCCATTGAGATGTAAGGGATGGATAAAAGTAAAAATTAGCGATGTAATTGCATTAAATAAATAGGTTAGATGAGACAAAAAATGTAAAATGGTAAATATGATAATGTTATGTGGTCACCACTTGCTATATGAGGTTTTCAACCAATGGTTCAATTTAAATCCAACAATTTAAAACTGTGACTATGAGGGTATTACGCCTAACTATATGTAGTTTCCACTTGAAATGGTGAAAGAGTTCAATCTAGGCCAAATGATAATAGTGAGATGAGATTGTGTAGATAGTGTATATAGCATTCCTTCCTAAAGTTGATTGGTAAAAGGTTGATTAATTTAAGATAACTAGTAAAGGGGAGAAATGAACATGCCAAGGTATAGAAATAAATTTCTCCCAAGTGGTGGGAAATTGTGATAACATATAAAATAATTGCTAATAAGGATATGTATATGATGGGTAATAATAAGAGACAAAATGACCTACAAAAGAAGAGATTATATGTGTAGGAGATAACCGTAGTCACGGGGAAAGCCAAATATATGCCCAAAGAAAAGTGGAAGATGCTATCCATGGTCAACATAAAAATAATATTTTTAGTTAAAATAATTTATGTTGGAGAATAAACACAGTCACAAAAATATGGTAGATATTTAGTTGTAATCTTCATCGATATGGTAGCTAATTTTTCCAAATATTTCTTGTGTGAGTTATTTCATGTGTCATATTACTAGTTGTGAATTGTGTTGAGGGCAACATCAACATGCCCTAGTTCCTTCAAAATTGGGGACCTCCTTTTTTATCTCTAGTACATTTAGCATTTTATTTAAACCTTGAGTTTGTCCCTCCATCAATTTGTTGTTGTTTATTCATGAGTCTCAATGATAATCAATCCAAGACATGCATTTCAGATATGAATTTTCCTCTATGTTCCTACCAAGTCATATTTGATTTCTTGGTTCATGTTCATGTTCTCTACTTGTGTATTCTTATTTTTTATGATAGATTTATCTATTTAAATCCTACATCTATTCCTCAAGCCTTGACCCCATTTAAACTTATTGTTTATTCATTATTTCACACCCTATGCTCTTGACTTGGTGTTATAATTATTTTCCTACCATATGAGTCCCCTTTTGATATGTGTTTGATTTATTTCACATGTTTTAATGTCTTAAATTTTAAGTATAAGACTCATGAATTCTATGTTTTTTCCTTGGACCTAAGACTAGTATTAACTATGATCTAATCACACACTCACATCTAGAGAAACATAATTGTGTGCAATGTTTTTGTGCTCCTAAAAATGCAAGAAATGAACTAAGTCATGCAAAACACAAAAAACAAAGCAAAACACTCAAGATTGGGTGATAAGGAGCCCAAACCAACATATGAAGCCTCCTGTTGTGTAGATTTTCCCACGACGTGTGATTTGGATGTGTGCTCACTCGAAAATCCAGCAACATAAAATCACTCAAATGAAAAATGTTTGTGAGAGAGATAAAATGGCTAAGTGTTTGGATAAATAGATTAGAGGATTTTGGATGGAGGGCTAGGATTGCAAGTTGAGGATCAAGGGTTGAGATGCCTTGAGAGATCTCAACCCACATGGAGATGACACTTTTCATCATGTGGATGCATGAGACAAGATGGGGGTACTCCATAGGGATGGGAAAGAGAGGACAAAAGGGAATTTCAAATTTCATTATAATCCTCATGAGGATTGAGGAGGAATTAAAAATTCCTCCAAAGGACCTTGGGAAGACAAAAAGGAATTAAAAATTCCTTGGGGGATGGGGAGAGTTGACCAAGGAGTTGATTAGGTTAGCTAATCAATTATTAGAGGAAGGTTAGGTGGTTAATTGGGATTAGGAGCCCGCTTGCAAAAGTTGGAGGATGTGACACCTCCTAATCATGGATTAAGAATGTGCACGTCCCTAATGATGGGATTAGCAAGTGGATTAGGATTAGGTGTAGATTATGGAGGATGGGACATGCGGGGAATTAAATAAATAGATTATTTATTTAATTTTTTGGAGGAAAGGGATAGTTGATGGGAGTAAATAATTAAAGGTAATTATTTACTTTAGGCTAGGATTTAAAGATGATAGAACAAATAGATTAAGATGAAGGGATAAGGGATAATGAATATTAATTAAATAATAGGGTATTATTTAATTAATATAGAGGATATGAAATTGGTCGAATTAGGGGTAAATTGACTAAATTAAAGTGGTCAATTTTTAGTGTCTATATTTTGCCCCTCTTTGAGATGCTATTACGAAGTAGCATCATTTCAGAGAAGATTAAATGATCAACACCAGGAAGAAGATGATTAGATTAGGGAAGATGCCCCACTCATTCAAATGAGTGACTAAGAGGAAAGATGGTGGGAGTGAAGATGAGGATTAGGAATTGAGGATGCCCCATCGAGAGGACATGTAGGTTCAAGAGAGCATGGGTGTTCTCTCCAAATTGATGAGATGGTGCAAGGATAGATGGGGAAGATGATGCAAAATGATGGATAGAATGTAGGAGAGGATGAGAGGAGATAAACAGGTAGAACAAAGCCTCATGGGCTCAACAAAGATGGCCTTGTCTATGTGAAAGTGTAGAGGCAACGTAGTTCGATAAAAAGACTCAACTCAAAAGAAAAAGGATGAAAGATAGGACCTAATGATAAAAGACATGAGGATGGATCCTAAATGAGGATGTGAAACTGACCAACAAGGCATTATATACAAGTGATGATAACTGACCAAATCCCAACTAGCATAAGGATACAAGATCATGATACCCAACAAGACTTAGAAAGGTTCACCACCAACAAGTGAAAGAAGCTCAGGATTTAGGATAGCGAATCTAAACCATTTAATACTCATTCAAAATATACCATGGGATAAATGATAGGATGGATGGGACATGTAGATAGGATGTGTTGATGGGATGGGGTAGATACGTAAGCATAGAGGCAAATGGGATACTGGTTAGATAATGATTAAGCCCTCTACGAATGGTGCATGTTACTAGGTTTTCACCAAACGTACTTATCCAAGGTGCCACCAGGGGTGGTTTTCACCATCGGATGTTTTATTTCTCTTTACTATTAATATCATTTTTGGATTTTTTTTGTTTTTGACATTTTTATTTATTTATATTTTTTGGACTTTCTACTTTTTTTTTGCATTTTCTAGGTGGGGTAACCATCTGACTTAGGTGTAAAACAGTTACAGATGCACAATGTTGATGGGTTCTTCTAGAGGTTCACCCTCAGGTGTGGAAAGTCAATATGCTCCAGAACTGTATTTAGCTATGATGACATATGGACCCAACCAATTAGGCTCAAAATTTCCTTTCTTTTCTTGATCTTGTTGGGTGTGTTGATTCTCTTTAAGGACAAGGTTACCAATCTGGAACTGGCGGGGTCAGACTTTCTTGTTGTAACTTCTTTTGAGTCAATTTTGGTAAGCCTACAAGTGATTATAGGCATTGAGATGCTTCTCATCTAGAAGATCTAGTTGACTGAGACGTGCCACATGATACTCCTCATCATTTGGGTAAGTGCAAAAAGATGGGGTCCAAATAGTGTCCAATCAACCTTTTCAACACGAATTAGTGAAAATGTGAGCGCATTATAGTAAAGCACACTCATATTATAGGTTGGTAGTGATTGAGCCTAGGCTCGGTCATTACCAAGCCAAAAACGTGAGCACGTTATAACATGCTCACATTATGGTTTGAATTTTTAAAAAAAACGCATTTTTTAATCCAAAAAAGCATTGTCAAAACATGAGCGCGTTATAATGCGCTCATGTTTTGGTCTACATTGAATTTTTTTCTTCTCTTTTTTTCTCTTTCTTCTTCTTATATTCCAGAGAAACTATATACATGAAATAATCATTTAAAGTATAAGAAAGTATAAGTTGACATTTACATATTGACATTTACTTTCTTATACTTTTAAGTTATATTTCATGTATATAGTTTTAGGATGTTTGAGAGTGGTTTCAGATCTCTAGGAGTTATAATGCAAATTCTAGTTTTTGGAAGATCTTAAAAAAAATTAGACTTAGTCAAATTTCAATAATCACCATGTCAAATTTCAGTAATTAGGTCAAATTTCAGTAATCAAGAAGTTTTACTCTCTCTCTCTCCCCTTCCCCCTCTAATTCTCTCTATCTCTCTTATCTCTATCTCTGCCTACCTCTCCCTCTATCACTCCCTACATCTCTCTCTATTTCTCTATATCTCATCTCTCTCACCTACCTCTCTCTCCCTCCATACACCTCTCTCCCTCTCTTCTTCCCTATCTACTCTTTATCTCCCAATCCCTTTCTCTACTACCTCTCCATCCATCACACCCTACCACTCTCTATCTCATCTTTCTCTCCCTCCCTCCCTTATTCCCTCTCTACTCTATATCTCTCCTCTCTCTCTACCTCTCCTCTCTCTACTTATCTTTTTCTCCTATCTCCCTCTCTCTACCTACCTCTTCCTACATCTCACTCTTTTTTCTCTCTATCTCACCTCTCTCTCCCTCCCTACCTCCCTCCCTCACTACTTATCTATATCTCCCCTTTCCATCCATCACTGTCTACCACTCCCTCTATTGCGCTCTATCTTACCTCTCTCTCACCTCCCACTCTCCATCCATACCTCTTCCTCTTCTTCCCTTTCTACTCTCTATCTCCACAATCCCTCTCTACCTACCTCTCCATCCATCACTCCCTACTACTCTCTCTACACCTCTTTATCTCACTTATCTCCCTCCCTCCCTTATTCTCTCTCTACTTCTCTTTATCTCTCTACCTTTCCTTCACTCTATAATTATCTTTATCTCCCCTCTCCCTTTATCTATCTACCTCTCCCTCTCTCTCTCTACTTCTATATATCTCCCTTCCTCCTCTCTCTACCTACCTCTCCCTCCACCACTCCCTACCACTCTCTCTATTTCTCTCTATCTCACCTCTCTCTCTTCTTTTGTATCTACTCTCTATCTACCAATCCCTCTCTCTACCTACCTATCCATCCATCACATCCTACCACTCTCTCTCTACACCTCTATATCTCACCATTCTCTCCCTCCCTACCTCTCTCTCCCTCCCTTCGTCCCTCCCTCCTCTCTACTTCTCTCTATCTCTCCTCTCTCTCTACCTCTCCTTCCCTCTCTACTTATCTTTATCTCCTCTCTCCCTCTCTCTACCTACCTCTCCCTCCATCACTCTCTCTCTATTTCTCTCTATCTCATCTCTCTCTCCCTCCCTATCTCTCCCTCGCTCTCTACTTATCTATATCTCCCCTCTCCCTCTCTACCTACCTCTCCATCTATCACTTCCTACCACTTTCTATATTTTTCTCTATCTCACCTCTCTCTCCCCTCCCATTCTCTCCATCCATACCTCTCCCTCTCCTTCCCTCTCTACCTAGATCTCCATCCATCACTCTCTACACCTCTCTATCTCACTTATCTCTCTCCATCCCTCATTCCTTCTCTACATCTCTCTATCTCTCTCTACCTCTCCTTCCCTCTCTAATTATGTTTATCCCCCTCTCCCTCTCTCTCTACATATTCCTCCCTCCTTCCCTCTCTTTTAATCTCCCAACCTTCCTCTATCTCTCTCCATCTTTCTCCCACTCTCTCCTTTCCTCTCTACTCTCTATCTCACCATTCTCTCTTTCTCTACTTCTCTCTCCCTCTATCTCTCCTTCCCTATATACTTCTATATGTCTCCCTCTCCCCATATCTACCTCTCACTCCCTCCTTTCCCCTCTCTCCCCCTCTCTCAATCTCCCAAACTTCCTCTCTCTCTCACTCTCTCCTTCTCTCTCTACTCTTTATCGATCACCATTCTCTCTCTCTATCCCTCCCTCCCTCCTCTCTCTCTATCTCAACTCTATCTATCCCTCCTTCCCTCTCTAATATTCTATGTCTCCACATTTCTCTCTCTTCCTCACACCAACCTTCCTTCTCTACTTCTCTCTATCTAACCTATCCCTCTCTACCTATCTCTCTCTCTCCCTCACCCTCTCTCTCAATCTCCCAAACCCTATATTGAATACCATAAATCCTAATCCCTATACCCTAAACCCTACACCCTCATCCCTCATCCCTCATCCCTATGCCCTATACCCTCAACCTTATAGCCTAAACCTTAAACATTATCCGTCAACCATAAACTTAAACCCTAAACCCTACATTCAATATTGTACCCTAAACCCTCATAATTAAACTCAATACCCTCAACCCTATACCCAATATTCTAAACCCTAATCCATATACCCTATGCACTTAACCTTATACCCTTGAAACCCTAAACACTATCCCCCAACCCTCAACCCTATACCTTAAACCCTGAACCCTAAACCCTCAGCCCTCATCCCTATACCCTATACTTGAAACCCTAAACCCTACACCCTCAACCCTCATCCCTATACCCGATACCCTCACCTTATAACCTAAACCCTACATTCAACCTTGTACCATAAACCCTAAACCCTAAACCTTAAAACCTTAATCCTAAACCTAATATCCTCAACCCTATACCCAATATTCTAAACCCTAATCCATATATCATATACACTTAACCCTATACCCTCAACCTTGAACACTATCCCTCAACCCTCAACCCTATACCTTAAACCATAAATCTTGTACCCTCAACCCTCATCCCTTTACCCTATACCCTCAACCTTATACTTTAAACCCTAAACATTGTCCCTCAACTCTATACCCTCAAACCTATACTTAAACCCTAAACCCTACACTCTCAACCCTTAACCTTGTACCTTATACTCTCAACCCTGTACCCTAAACCATATACCTAATATCCTAAACCCTATTCCTTATAGGCTATATTGTCATAACCCAAATTTATTGCATTTTTAATTATAATAATGTAATTGAATTATTGAGGAAATTCAATATGTTGAATAGAAATTTTGATATTTTTGAAAAGATTGAAAGAAGTTGACTGTCATTGACTATGTGATCTTTTGAATTATCTTATATTTTATCTTGAATTAAACATTACTGGTGAATTTTGCAAGTGAAAGTGTGTGCAATTGTAGGGTGACAAGTTGAAGGATGAGAGCATGGTTGTAGGACCATTTATCTGGATCAAACGATGAGCTACGGTGAGCTAGATGGAATATGGGTGCGCACACCACAAATGGCATGATGATTTGAATTTGAAATTTTCATATAGAAGAACTTAATTACTTGATTCGAATTGTTCCAATGATTGAAAATAAATGGCTTGTGGAAAGTTAAACCCATTATTTCATGTTTAAATTGTTTATCTTAATTTTGTGTTTTGAGAATTTGGCAGAAAACAATATTATGTATTCTAAAGTATGATTAAAAAGGATAAGAATCTCATTATATGAAATTAAGTAAAAGTCCCTTCTTATTTAAATATTGATCCTTGAAATGAAATAAAATTTATTTTATTTATTTAAATGTTGGTATCTGAAACACATAAACATATTCAAACAAATATATAAATTGAAGAACAAGTTACATATGTGAATGAATGTATATTAATATAATATATATATATATATATTTCCTCTTGATTGAATTTGAAACCAATACTATCATTATTAAATTGATAGAATTTAAAGAAAATTTCATGCAATAGTGGACTACCATCAAAATTAATGGAAAATATTCAAAAAAATTAGAGTATGGAGCGGCTAAAATCAATGCCCATTTATGAAATGAAATGGCTTTTGGAGGGATGCATCAGAAAAAGAAGAAAATATTCCATTTTTGATATCATAGAATTAGCATGACTAAAAGGAATGAGTAGTTCAACGATTTTTTTGAGAAAATCTAAGAGGAAAATTCACCCCAAACAGAGGTATTTGATGCAATTTCCTTGATTTTGTTGTGTTTTCAGTTAGCTATTTTGTGAAAATGGATGTTGGATTAAATCGACATTTCTTTGAGCCATAATAAACTTGTATGATGAACTCAATATGCCATTTCTTGGTTTAAAATTTTATTATTCTTTTGTTAAGGAAATTTTGGCCATTTTCTTTGTTGGACAGGCACTATGCATGTAATTTTAGCAGCATGACAATTGTTTGTTTCTACCCTGTGCATTTCAAGGCATTGCCATTGTTATTTTAATTCTTTTGCTTGTGTTATTTTTTATCTCCCACACAACTATCGGTGAATGGCAATATAATGATTCTTAAATCGTATCACCCTAGAGGGTAGGTGGGATAATCCTTACTGTCATTACATGTTTTAGCCATACTCTATGAAATGGATCCCATCGAATGACCTCCCAAATGGGAGTAATATCCATTGCCTTTGATCCAAGATCGAAGGGTGTTTTGATGTAGTTGATGGCTCTTCACTTAAAGTGATGACCAGGCACATATTGGCCCTTAATGTAAATAATATTAATTGTGTATGTTGTTATATGCTTCTATGTCACAATGATTCTTTTTCCTTGTCACCTTGTCCATAAGGGACAATGGTTGAGCAATGTATTGTTTTATCCTTATGTTGGCATGAATAGTTAGTGAGCCATCATTTCTCTAAGAATGATAATCTTTAGAGAATTTTTTTTGTTTCCAACCCAAGTTGTGCGTCGACATGTGTGGTTTGGCCCATGCACTAGTAATATAGTTGATATTAAAATAGTAAACAAGGGTTCTTAAACTCAAGACATGTGGAGGCTATACTTAGTATATGAGTAAACCATTTCTTATTAAAATGACTAGCATGTCATTCGAATCTTATTATTTTATTCAAAAAGAATCAATGCCTAGAAAACATTTGGTTATTTCCTTCATATGATCATTATATGCAAATGTTCTTAGAATGATAAAATCTTGAATTGAATATGAGAATGGAAGTTATGTTGTATCAAACATTCTTGACCATGAATGTAAGGAATAACTACAGTTCTCGAATGAGGCTTTAATGAATGAAGCTTTGGTTGATATGAAACTGAATATGTAAAATTTTGTATACAACGATGTTCTGTTATAAACCATGTTGTTTTGTTGTAAATGACATCGTTTTGTTATAAACTATAACTATTTAGTTGTAAACACCCTCATTTTGTTATAAAAATGTTGTTTTGCTATAAATGACATCATTTTGTTATAAATTGTAACTGTTTAGTTTTAAACAGCCTCATTCTATTATAAACAGTGTTTGTTTTGTTGTAAACGACATCATTTTCTTATAAATTGTAATTGTTTGGTTGTAAACAACATTGTTTTGTTGTAAACGACATCGTTTTGATATAAACTACAATGGTTTAGCTATAGACATCATCATTCTATTAAATAGTAACTATGTGATTACAATAGTATTGTTTGTTATCATAGCATGGTTGATACAAATGACATAATAGATGTGGGAATTGTTCAAATAGACTTGTTCTTAAATTCTTTACTTCGAGTAAACTGACAAAAAATATGATAATCTAAAACATTATTTGAATGTTAGAAATTTGATCTATTGGTTTTAAATGGAAATCTAAACTAAGCATTTAATTGAAAACAAAATCTACAAACTACATAAAATCATATAATAACTTTGCTAAACATACCTGCATCTACAAACAAGATCATTCAAAATGGAAATCTAAAGTAAGCATTTAATTGAAAACGAAATCTACAAACTACACAAAAACAATTAAATTCCTAATCTAGCCTATTTGAAACTTATCCTGTTTTGGAATTGGTGTTGTGTTGATGTGAAACCACGACCCTTTCCCAATCCCATGATTAGTGAGCTTGTTTTAGTTGATTCTATGGAAGAGAATCGATGAAACCATTGTGATTGATGTATGAAAACCTAGTTTATGCAAAAATGAACATGATGCAAGCTAAGTTACCATTATTTTATGCTACAAATGATCTAATTATGCTATTGCTAAGCTAATTTAAGCTAAAGCTATGCTAAAAAGATGAAAAACCCTAATTTATAAACAAGATAAGAGGGATGCATGGAAGCCGTTAATGGATGTTCTAAGCTATTATGCAATGAAAATCAACTAAAATAAGCCAAAAAATGAGTAAAATGTGAGTATGGATGCAAATAAATTCACCAACATAAGTTTGCAATTGAAATATGGATACATTTGTCTCCAAATAGTGATATATTTATAGGAGAGAAAATGAGGAATGAATGGTTTAGATTAAAAATATTAATCAATGATTTAAGATGAAGGGGATGAAATACATGGATCATGTATTCTCATCAATGGATGACAATGCATGATGGGTTTTTAATAAAAGGCTCATACTTGCTTCAAACAAATACACTTTTGACCTGCTCACATAGGTCAAAGGTAACTTGCTCAAAAGGTTGAAGGTTTAGCTTGTTCAAGAAGCCAAGTGAGTTGATTGGAGGAGAGAGAATATTCCTTTTGGATGAGGAAAAAGACAATTTACAAATTAAAACAATGTTTTAATTGTGCAAAAAGGGGATAAGGAATATTCCATGGGAATATTCCCTTTGCTTAGAGGAAAGTTAGTTTAATTGCTAATTAAACAAGATTTAATTTATGCAATTGGGGGATTTGGAGGAATAAAGTGATATTTATTAAATTGGATGATTTAATAAATGGGGGAGAGGTGAAAGTGATATTTAATTAAATAACTTAGGGTTATTTAATTAAATAAGATGACCTAGGAGATTAAATTAAATATTTTGATTTATTTAATTTAATTAGATGAAGTGTTAGTACTTAAAGAGATGAATTAACCTGATTAAATTAATTAGGCCAATAGATGAAAATGATGCAATTAATTAATTAGCTAGGGTAATTAAATCAATTAAGTGAAAAGAGGATGGGTTAAAGAGGAAATGATGTTAGTAAATCTGATTTAAATGTGTGATATCAATTAGGACATTTTTTTCAATGTCTACATTTTTCCCCTCTTTGAAGCGAGGTACCTACTACTTCGGTTCAAAGAATAACACTTTTCAAATCAAAACTATTGCTTAAATAAAATAAAAAAAATGTTTTTCTTTAGATGCCCCAATGGAAGGATAAAGTTGACTCCCTGCCCCCTCGAGAAATTGGGCAAAAATTTCAAATTTTGGGTTGTTTTCTTGACAAAGATGAAATATTGCCCTAGGGCTTCAAAAAGGCTTTGGGATGCAAGAATAATGCCAAAAATGCAAAAAATGATGCAAAATTAGGTCCAAATTGGAAAAATTGGTGAAAATGATAATAAACCCCATATTCAAGGTTAAATTAGGGGAAAAAAACCCTAATTTTCTAGGTTAAATAGGCTAAGAAGGGTCATTTTCAATTCATTTGTGCATTCACACCTTAAGAAATTCTTGCAATTTGAGCTCTGACCCTTTGAGGAAATGGCACGTTGAAAGCTTCCTAGGAACATGTCTAATCGAGTTCATGAGTTCCAGCGGCTTCCTGGCGTAGGACCACTAGTATGTGATTCGAAACCTAATTTGAAATTTGAATTTTTTATGCATTTATTATGATTTAAAGTTAGATTCTAGTGTAGGACCACTAGTATGTGATTCAAAACCTAATTTGAAATTTGAATTTTTGATGCATTTATTATGATTTAAAGTTAGATTCTAGCGGTGTCGCTATATAGAGATGCCCAAACTAAAGTTGGCAACAACCAAATCAATTATAGCAACGCTATTCTCGATTTAAAATTAGGGTTTCTAATTTTAAATGGCGACACACTCACCGATTTAAAAACTAGGGTTAGGTTAGACCAGAAGCCAAATCACAATGCCAACTTATCTGGTGATGCATGTTCTAATTTAAAATTTTAAATGTATCGGGTGTGGCTATTTAAAATTTGAATATAGCAACACTATTGTGATTTTTGAGTCAGAAATTTCAAATAACTTCAATTTTTTGATGATTTCTTGATGTTGTGTGCTTCGTGGGTGTAGGAGGTCTTCTCACCATTGATGTCAAGGGAGCACAGGCCCATTGTATCGAAGCGATTAGGTGATCTGTCAGTGTTGCACCAGGAGCACTTGGGAGAGATTGGTTTGTGGTACATTGCATATGCACCCCTGATCAGGACACATCTGGTGATGATGACAACTCTATGCGAGAGATGGCATAGTGAAACCTCATCCATCCACCTTCTGATAGGTGAGGTGATAGTTACTTTGGAGGATGTGTGGTGAATTCTTTTTTTACTCATTCACACTGATCGTGTGATTTACAATACTGATATCAGATTCAATGCATGTCTTGAGGTGATGGAGATGGATTAGATTTCCTTGGTTACATCTCAGATTGATTTGGAGACATATAGAGGTCATGTACCAACCTTTAGATTGATCATTTCAGCCATCATTTCAGGTTTGGTGGCTCTAGATAGACATAATAGAGGATTTATCCCAAGATGGGGTTTGGTGTGGCACCAGATGCTATACAAGAGGACTCCTTTTGTGTGGGGGTCCATGATGCTAGCCTCCTTGTATCATGATTTGCATGGTTTTGTCTATTGCAATAGGAGATCCATTGGTTGAGGAGAGGGGATAGTTTGGATAGGGCACCCCGAGCCCTTAGGGGCCCTACCGCCCCTACTATCTAGTTAGGTTTGATTCTTCCTAGTAAAACACAGTGCTTGAATCAGGGGGACCACCCTCAGGGGTGACTCTACTACATATTTGGGCATGGGAGCACATTCTCTTGTTGAGGTCGATTGTTTAGATGGCAGACGTGGAGCCAGATGATCCCATCATTTGGAGATATAGAGGTGCCATCACTTTGAGGCACACTGGATAGATTGGGCTCCCATATTGGAGATGGGTTATTGATGACATGACAATTTTCTGTTGGTGCTGATGGCTCAGAAGCCATCATGGTTTGATGACATTCAACAGTTATATTTTTCCAGACATACCTGATATATGTAGGTTTGAGAGCATACAATGATTATATCTTCCTAATAGGGTGGCTCGTCAATTGGGGGATGCACAAGATAGGCCTGATAATGCATATAGGGCCATTTTTTTAAGATTGGCTAGAGAGGTTCCCACGTGGGGACCAACCATTCCTGCTCCAAAGGTCATTGAGAGTTTTCAACAGTTGGTGGCCCAACCTTGGCAATATGATTAGGGAAAACCAATAGCTCAGACCACTCTAACATATGATGTGTGGTTTGTCCCACCCAGATGATTGACGAATCCAACAGGTGCTCCTCCCAGAGGGAGACCGAGAGGCAAGGGAGCCAGAGGTAGGGGATAGGGAGGTTGGGATGACCAAGATGGATAGGTCTCAAGGGCTCCTTTGATTAGACAACAACCTCATGTTCAGCCATAGGTGCAGCCATAGGTGCAACCATAGGTACAACCATAAGTACAACCATAGGTATAGCTGTAGCCAGGACCACCACCACCAGATGCATGAGATGCATAGATTCACAACAACTATAGCAGCAGGTACAGAAATTGACTGGTGAGCGGGATCAGAGCTGCCAACAGGTTTTGGTCATTACTACTGAGCAAGATCAGGCTCGATAGTAGGTGGTTGTAGTTACAACAGAGAAAGATCAGACATTGCAGAGAGTACAGGCTAGTACTGATGAGAGAGATCAGGAGGTGGCTTGAAGACAACAAATTGAGGCTATGATGGTAGCCACACATGGTCGAACTGTGTCAATGCAGTTATACAGAGAGGCTATTACAAAGGTTGCCTATTGCAGGAAACATTATCACCGAGATGTTCTAGTGGCTCTCCAACAGCCAAATTTTTTATAGCATTTGCAATGCACATCCTTGAGTAGAGGATCAGCCTGAGAGGCAGGATAGAGAGGGTAGCAACCATCAGGGCTAGCTTTTTGATGTATAGACACTTTTTTATTTTTTCCCCATTCTTTATCATTGATATACATTCATGGGCTCCTTTTTTGATAGCCTGTGGATATTGTACTTTTGATCGATGTTCATACACTAATCCAAATTTTGTACCATGACACATTTTTTGATACATATATGATATAGATACATATGATTCATGTTATGATGTGTTCACTTTATTTCATGTATGGATGATATGATATGGATGGATGCAATGTTAGTTTCTTTTTCATTATCTTTTCACGATATGATATGGATGGATGATTATGATATGGAGATGTTATGGATGCAAATGATGTGGATGCATTTCTTTTTATATTTTATATGCATTTTTTATGATGATGATGTATGCATATGGATGTATGAATGCAAATGTTTATGATATGCAATGATTTAAGATGCTTAGGATAACAAATCTATATTATTCATCACAACTCAAATGATAATGCATAATGTATGATGTGATATGCAATGAGATGGATGTTTTATGGTTATGATATGATTATGAGATGCATGCATGTTGATGGTTTTTGGGTGCATGGTGGATGCATTGATGATGTTTTTGTTGATTGCCATGATACCAGGTTAGCGTGTAGAGAAGATAGAATAATAAAGAATGAGTGACCGTTGTTGATGATGATTGCTTCAAAAGATTCAATAGGTCCTTGATCCATCGAGACTTTATTAGAGATGGTTACGAGACAATGCAAGATACAGGATGAAATGCAGGATGAGATGCTCACACTTCAGGATTGGAATTTTCCATCATTCCTTGTTATTTGATATAACATATAGATACGATGCATCAAGGTATTGATAACTAGGACGACGTTGTATCTAGTGTAATAGACTTTGACTCGACAAGTAGATAGGATAGTTCCTATTCACATCTTGACATACAGAAACGTTGTTGGAATGTAAGTTAGAAGCTTAGATTATATTGGACCAAAGCATACACAATAGTCAACAATATACCCCAAACAACCTTCCTACAGAAAAATAAGCAAGTATGCGCCAATATTATTTTACAAGAGTATCCACAAGTACAAAAACAAAAGATAATGGTTGATGCCCCATTCCTTTCTCTATAAATCATTTTGTTTAGATATCATCGAGAGGTCCTCAGAATGGGTCAATAAGATAAATCATAAGACAAAGATCAAAGACAAATAGTCAGTGTTATCTATATCTCTTGCATATTTAATTTAGCTAAGGTGATGCTTGATATTGATTTCCATTGCAAGAAGGATACATCCTAGGACATGTTGATCAAAGGTTGTTTGATGTTGGGATGATGATGCTAAGATGATCCATTGATATAAACTTTACTAACGCATTTACCTATGATTTAGAATTTTAGATTTTGATGTTTTGGTTCGCACTTTACGACTTGTTATACTTGCTTTCTACTTGTTTTGCCAAAGGTTGAAGGTGATGATCAATTTATTATGGGTGAAGGTTTAGTGTGGGTGAAAGTTAGATGGGATGGATGGGTTTTGTATTTTTTGGAATATTTCAATGTTTTTGGTATTTTCTGAAATGTTTTGAGGTTGTTTTTGGTCTTTTTGAAAGTTTATATGGATGTTTAGGATTTCCAAATTTTTTGAGATTGTTTAGGGTTTTATGAATATCTAAGGCTTTTTAGGTCTTTTGAATGTTTTCTATTGTTTCTTTGTTTTCCATTTTTAAATGTTTTTTTGTGTTTTAGGAAATATTTGGATGTTTTTGGATTTTCACAAGAGTTTCCGAGTTTCGACCAAGAACCTAACCTAAGAGACCTATCCTAGGGGCCTTAGGGGCTAATTATAGATTAGCCTTGGCTACGTTATACACGTAGAGACAACATAGTTTGACTGACTTGACCCAATTACAAGATAAAGATATGAACAATGAGAGACAACATTTTATTATGATGGGCAACTAAAGGACTAACCTAGGGTGTCTTAGGGGCACATCAATGATGGCCTTTCCCACGTTCAAGCTTAGAGACGATGTAGTGTGACAAGAGGACTCTATTTTTTGGATTTTTGATGTTAAACCTTTTTAGGGATTTTGATGTTTTATGGGTGTTTTGAATTTTCCCTTTAAAATTTTCCAAATGTTTTTTGGATTTTAGATGTACATGATTTTGCAAATGTTTTTGGATTTTTTGGATAAGATTTTATGAATGTTTTTGGTGTTTTTTTATAAGATGTCAAAGACCTCAAGATATAAAAGAACCTAATTGTGACAAATAACGAAATTCCCCCAATGTGACATGTTCGCCTACTTTGAAAAGGTAGGATAGACGGACATTGGGAATATGCGAAGTAGTGTTAAAGGGTTCATGATACCTCACAGTGACAAGCTATGATAAGGACGTAGATGGGGGATGAATGGTGATGCAAAGAATGATGGGAACAAAAGAGCCAAAGAATAGATGGAGTTCTTTATTTATGTAGGGCACCTGTTTGCCAGGTTTTCACCAAGGTACTTGCCCAAAGTGCCACTAAAGTGGTTTTCACTAGAGGATGATTTTTTTCTTTACTTTTTTAAATCATTTTTCTCATTTTTTTGGATTTTGATCATTTTTATTTTTTTTCGTATTTTCTAATTTACAGCCTTCAAGATTAGGCATAATTTTTTTTGAGATGTAAGTTGTTAGTTGGCTCTTGCAAGGGCTCATCTTCAAGGATTGACAGTTGGTATGCTCCTAATCCGTAGCTTGTTGTAATGACAAAGGGACCCGACCAATTAGGCTCAAAATTTCCTTTATTGTCTTGATCTGGAAGATTCTTCTATTTTTTCTTTAAGACAAGATCACCTACTTGGAACAACCGACATTTGATTCTCTTGTTATAGCTTTATTTTAGTCAGTTTTGATACACTTGCAAGTGATTAAGGGCATCAAGACGACGTTCATCGAGGAATTCTAGCTCATTTAGCTAGGACACTCTATATTCTTCCTCAATTATTAGATTTTACAGTGACACTTGCAATGATGGGAGCTCAACCTCGATAGGAAAGATGGCTTATGATCCATAGACTAGGGAGAAAGGGGTTGCACCTGTAGGCATATCGATATTGGTTTGATAAGCCCAAAGAGTGGGATTTAGTTGTAGATGCTAGTCACGACCAGCTTCATTAACTTCTTTCTTTAGGATTTTTAGGATAGTTTTGTTCATTGCTTCTACTTGGCCATTGCCTTGGGGATAGTACGGGGTAGAGAATCGGTGTTGGATATTGAATATTTGGAACAACTCTTTCACATCTTGATTTTTGAATGGTGTTTCGTTGTCTGAGATGAGGGTTTGTGGAACACCATAATGACAAATAAGGTAATTTAGGATAAACTTGGCTATCTACTTCCCTGCTATGTAGGTCATAGGAATGGCTTCAACCCACTTAGTAAAGTACTCAGTGGTGGTTATGATAAACTTATGGCCGTTGGATGAAGTTGGAGTGATTTTTCCTATGAGGTCAAGTCCCCATTGTGAAAAAGGCCATGGTGTAATCATTGGCTACAATTCTTGAGATGGAGCATGAATCAAATCTCTATCTTGTTGACACTAGATGCATTTCCACACATACTAATGAGCTTCTTTTTCCATGGTTGGCCAATTATACCCCATCCTCAATAGTTTCTTAGCTAATGTCATACTGCTAGAATGGGACCCACATATGCCATTATGTACTTTTGTTAAAGAAGTTAAGGCTTCATCTTGGTTAAGACATCATAGTAATGTCCCTTCGATGCTTCGATGGTAAAGGGTATCACCTAGGATCACAAATCGGGATGCATTTTTGACAAAGGTCATTTTAAGGTTTGTCGTGATATCCAATGGAAGGGTTCCTCTATTAAGGTAAGTAAAGATGTCATGGTACCATGGAGATCCAAGACCAACAATGACACACGTGAATTCAAATTCAGGGATTTTGAAAGTTGGTACGAGAAGTTGTTCTACCAATAATTCACATTAGAGGATGTTGTTCGACATGTCTAATAATGATTTGATTGTTTCCATGGCGTCTGCGGCTCTATTGTTCATGTGATGAATTTGCTCAAAAGTTATGTCTATAAAAAGATCTTTGAGATTATCCACCATCTTCTTGTAAGGAATGAGCTAGTCAGCTTTAGTTTGATAGTCATCATTGACTTGGTTGATAACCAGTTGTGACTCTCCATAGACTTTCATCTTTTGTATCTACCACTGAACTACTATTATGAGACCCATGATCAAGGGTTCATATTCAACAATGTTATTGGTACATGGAAATGACAACTTGTATGACTTTGGGATGCAATCACCTTGGGGGGTGATGAAAATAATGTCTGCTCTTGATCCATGTTGAGTGAACAATCCATCAAGGTACATCTTCCACTAAGTAGTAAGATTAATAAGGAACACTGATTCATCAGGGAACTCCGATATTAAAGGGTTCTCATCATAGATGGATGCTTCTACTAGCTAGTTTGCAATCACTTGTCCTTTAATTTCCTTGTGCTCCACATACTCTATGTCAAACTCTATCAAGATCATTACCCATTTAGCCATTCATCTTGTGAGGGTTGCTTTGGATAACAAAATTTTAATGGATCAATCTTCGCGATGAGCTTGATTTGGTGTGACAACATGTAGTGCCTGAACTTTTGTGAAGTAAAAGTTACTACTAGGCATTCTTTCTCAATGGGTGAATAGTTCATTTCATAGCCTACCAAGGTTCTGATGTAGTATATGGCTCTTTCCTTTTCATTTTCATCATGTTGTGCTAAAAGAGTTCCTAGTCCTGCTAGTGTTGCTAAGATGTAAAAGATCAATGGCTTGTTTAGTATTGGTGGCATGATCACTAGAGGTGTTAGTAGATAATCCTTGATCTAATAGAAAGCTTTATCACATTTCTCATCCCACTTGTAAGTTATCCCTTTATGGAGAAGATGTGAAAAGGGATGAATCTTATCTGATAGTTGGGCTATGAACCTTCTGATGGACTCCAACCTTCAATGTCTACAGTGGTTCTATATCTAGGATGGATTTTACCTTTGCGGGATCGATTTCTATCCCTCTTTGTGAAACAATAAAGCCAATAAGTTTCCCTGATGTAACTCCAAAGACACACTTTTTTTGGTTTCAATCGTACCTTGTATTCTTCAAGCCTGTCAAAGATGGGTCCTAAGATGTGTATGTGCTCACTTCTCTTCTTTGATTTTCCAAAATATCATCTACATAATCTTCAACTATTTTGTGGATCATGTCATGAAAGATGAGGGTCATTGATTTTCGATAGGTTGCTCCTGCATTCTTTAACCCAAATGGAATTACATTCCAGTAGTAGGTTCCCCATGGACAAGTAAAGGAATTTTTATGTTGATCTTCCTTAGTGATTATGATTTGATTGTAGCCTGAAAAGCCATCCATGAGTGACAAAATTTCATGCCCAATTGTTAAATCCACAATGAAATTGATGTTGGGAAGAGGGAAATTATCCTTTGGACATGCCTTGTTCAGATCTTTGAAATCAGTGCATATTTTGATGCCCCTAGTGGGTTTTGAGACTGGAACTAGGCTTGAACCCACTCAAGATAATCTATCGGTCAGATGAATCCAATGTCAAGAAGATTTTGTAGTTCTAGTTTAACCAAGAGTGTTATTTGAGGGTGCATCTTCCTTAATTTCTATTTAATAGGTTTGGCATCAGGATAGATTGCTAAGTGATGTACAACCACTTATGGATCAAGACTTGGCATATCTATGTATGACCATGCAAAGTTAGCTATTCTCTCTTTGAGGAATGTTTCTAGGTTCTTCTATTCTTCATCCAACAAGGATTCAACATAAAAAGTGATCTTGGGTGCTTCTTATGTTCCTACATTGACTGGAGTAGCCTTTTATGCTAGTACTGCTTACTTCTCTGGATGCATTGCACTAAGGGCGAGATTGAATCCCTCATCCTTGGGCACCTCAGAGAGTTTTTCACCGTTGAATTCATCCTTTATTTTTACTATTTTGGGACCAGAGAGTTCCACTAAGTGGTTTTCACTCAAAGGTATGTATGTTAGTTGTATTTCATTTATTTTGTGACTGAAGGATTCAATCGTCTCCCCATAGTATGCCCCTATATCGAGCTCTATGTTGAAGCCTACTTTGTGATCTACCATGATAAGTTGTCTCAAAGTCCCATGAATTCTTAGATCACTTCATCATTTTCGAATAAATCTAGAATTAGTGGTCCTTGTTGGTCCATGTCAATAAGTTGTGGGTATACTAGGCGTATTTCAATTGGTTGGCTATTTGAGATAAAGGATCTCATGGATATCATAAAGAGGATATTATTCTCAAATAGGTCAACAACATAAAGGGGAAAGTTATCTAAGGTTGTATCACGTGATGTAGGTGACCAAGAGGAAGCCTCAACTTGTTTAGCAGAAATACCTTTTCCAATAAGTGTGACCTTGCTAGTAGTACAACCTAATCCAAGATTCATTATTTGTTTCTCAGGAATGATGGGTTCTAGTAAACCATTGTCATTTTTCCCTAGCTTCTCATTATTGTTATATCCCGTGCTTTGCATTAGCTGTAGGCCTTTGTTTTCATCTTCCATGGGAAGAATAGGAATAGGTCATTCATCTTGATAGAGAAGTTTAGAGATATCTTGCTCATTGACATCTTCTTGATTTAGATCTCCCCACTTGGTGAAGGTAGTAGCCACCATCTTGATTGTTTTTGGTTCTTTGGTGCTAGATGTAGGTTTCCCATGGGATTGAGGATAAATAGGTAACTCTCCTAAGAAAAAGGTGTCTTTCAATAGTTTGTAGTTTCCACAACCATCATCTTGAATCACTACTTTGACATTGGGTATACTTTTCACTATGGGTATTTTTTATGCTAAAGTAGAGGCTAGGGATGATGAGTCAATAAATGAGCTTGATGGTGTAGATCATATTTGGGTATTTGTGGGATCTTATAAAACTTGGCCTCAAGAATTTTTCAGTAGTAGAAAGGCTCAGGATCTCCATGGATAGTGATTTCTCTACCTTCAAAAGGAAACTTCACACACTGATGATAGGTTGAGGCTACAGCTTTCAGAGCATGGATCCAAGGTCAGCCAAGTAGTATATTATAGGGAAGATCAAGATCAAGTACTTGGCATGTAATTTCTGCAATAAGAGGTCCCACTTGGATTGGAAGTGCAATGATTCCTTGCAATACCCATTCTTGGTCGTCATATGCCCTGATGGTGGTACTCTTTGTCTTCTCAATAGTATCTTTTGAATAGCCTAGATTCTTGATCAACTATAGGGTACAAATGTTCAGACCAACACCTCCATCTACCAAGACTCTTTTGACCTTGTTTTTATGAATGTCAACCTCAAGGTGTAAAGCAAAGTTATGAGATGTTTGTGATGGTAAATCTTACTCGGAGAAGGTGAGAAGATGGTTGGTGATATGCCATACCATATCTTGAAATTGATTGGTATTAATGTTCTTAGGAATGGATGACTTAGACAAGGCTTTTTGAGTATTTCCCTATGGGCAGGGGATAATGTTAAGAGTTCTAAGATTGATATCTATGTGGGGGTCTATTTAAGTTGATCTAAAAGATTGTACTTGCTAGGATCAGATGTGGGAAAAACCTGTGTCCTAGATTGAAATGGGACAACTCCTTGAACGATTATTTTGCCACATTGTACGGTGACTCCACATTCCGTACTAGCTCCTTTGATGGTGACAATAGTGATAATGCTATCATAGGAGGCAACTACATTGGAATAGGTATGTTGTAAATTGGTGTAATCCTTAGCTTTTTCATTGTTATTTTCTTTGTTATGATTAGGCATAGGGGTCTTGTATATCTTGAGATCCTGGTTCCCAGTTGTTACTTCAACAAATATGGTATCGTTCTCTATGAGATCTTGGATGATATTCTTGATTTTCATGTAGTTTGTTGTTTTATGTCCTTTGATCTTATGAAAGTCATAGAGATCACGTTCATTGTACCAGGATGGCTTCTCTTGTGGTTCTTGGTAGTTTTCAAAGTTAGGGAGTATTATCATATTTGACTCTACCAGTTTCTTCATGATTGTCTTGATAGGTTTCGATAACTGTGTATACTTGTGTTTGGGATAGTTGTTCTTGTTATCGATTTTCCTTTGTTGCATGTTAGTGTTACTGATCTGATTGTTTTGAGGTGGTACCATTTGTTGCATAGTGGGTTGGATGTTAGCAACTTGATTGTTATTGGATCTAGGAGCACTTAGTATGACCTTAGCGTCTACTACACCATCATTTGTTATGTTTTTGTTCTTAGCCCATACATGAGGTTTCTCATTTGGACTAGTTGAAGGGTAGTTATCTTTGTAAGCCTGAGTATTTCCTTGTGAGATTAGGGCTCTTTCAATATTAACGGCTCTAGGAACAAGCTCATCATATGATGTGATGCATTGCATTTTCAAGTGGAATGATAGATTTGGATCTAGGCTGGCTATAATGATTCCCACTTGTTGTTTGTTAGGAAGAGGCCACTTGCTTTTACTAGCTCTTTGTCTCCATCGTTGTAAGAAATTAGTGAAGGTTTCTCCTTGATTTTGTTTAAGAGTGTACAACTCTTCTAGACTAACGTCCATGTCAACATTGAAGGAGAAGTGATCGATGAATTTATCAGTGATTTCTTGAAAAGTTTTGATACTAGGAGGCAAATGAGAAAACCAATCCATAGCATTACCTATTAAACTTCAAGGGAAGAGGTGCATTAGATATGAATCGTTATAAGCTACTTCCATGCACATGACATTAAATTATTTGATATGGTCAACAAGACTTCCTCTCCCTCTGTATTTTTTAAACTTGGGGATTTCAAAACCAGAAGGGAATGGTATCATTGCTATGTTTCGATCAAATGGGTAAGGACACAAGTTCTATGTATGAGGCTTCTTTGTCTTTCCCATGCGAAGGTCCTGCATTTCTTGTGAGATTTCTTTCAATTGTGATGCTAGATCATCTTGTGGATTGGGTGGAGGAACATATGGTGGAATGACAGATGAGTTATATGGGGTGTATGAAGGTGTGAGATTTTGTGAAAGTGATGAATATGTTCTTGATGTGTTTGGATTGACGATGTTCAAATGAGGATAATAGGAACCTTGTTATCATTGTTGGGAATATTGTTGAGCTAGTAAGGCTTGTTGTTGAGTTTGTTGTTGTTGTGTCACCACTAGTGCTTGTTGTTGGGCCTGTTGTTGTTGGTGTGCTAATAAATTACTTCTTGTGCTTGTTGTTGTTGTGCTACTAATGCTACTTGTGATTGTTGTGTGATGGTCACTTGTTGATGTTGTTGTGCTAAGGCTGCTTGCTGAGCTTGATGTTGTTGTTGTGCTAAGGATACTTGTTGAGCTTGATGTTGTTGTTGTGCTAAGGCTGCTTGTTGTTGTTGTTGTTATTGTGCTAAAGCTAATTATTGAGCTACTAAGGCTACTTGTTGTGCTTGATGTTGTTGTTGTGATAAAGTTTGTTGTTGTTGTTGTATGGCTTGTTGATAGGCTTGTTGCACTTGTTGTAGAGCTAAGGCATGTGCTTGCAATGTGGGATCAGGTGGTTGTTGAGACATCTATGAAGGATTATGGATATTGATGTTTTGAGTGATTAGTAGATTACTGGTGAAAGGTGGAGGGTTCCCTTGGTTTAACATTCCTTGCAATATGGTAGAATGAGGTGGAGGAATGTATGTTTGAGGTCCTGATTGATTTGGCGTAGTAAAGGGGACTGTGGGAAAATATGGTGTCGTTAAATTTTGCAATGGAAATGACACACTAGGATCTTGAGTCCATTGATTGAAAAGATTCCCATGTCCTGTGTTTTAAAGATTGCCTTGTGCAAAAGATGTAAACAAAGGATTTGTGATCAAAGTACTCTCGGGATTGATAGAAATTGTAACCAAGGGATTGTTTGAACGTGGATTGATGGTGGATGATGTGGAAATTGTAGAAAGCAAGGGTGAACCCACTAGAGGGTTGGATAAAGATGTCCCTATTTGCGTTGATGGTTGATTTTGTGATATAGTATTGGCATGTCCTTGTGTGTTGTTTTGAGATACTTGGTCTATACTGCTTTGCGTAATGGTGGGCATACTTGTGGTACTCATAGGTGTGGATGAAGAAGGGTGTCCCTGAAATGTCGAAGTGGTGGTGGAATAATGAAGTTCAAGTAGTGTGTGTAGCTATTTGGAGCTTAGGGAACATGAGGAGCACCAAAAGTAGGTGTCCAAGCAGTGGTGGGAGGTGGAGGATTAGTTTCAAGGGTACCCTCAAGTGTACTACTTTCAAATGGTGAGTTATGACCAAAACCTTTAGCAAGGTTGGTTGCAAGACTAGGTATGTAAGTTTGATTTAGTCCTTGTGACAAAGTTGTGAATTCTTGTGTTAAATTTTGTGCTACAAATGTCAAGGAGATAGGAGCTACACTTTCAAAGGCTTAATGTTCCAGAAGTTCTTCCCTAGTGAGCTCAAATGGGTTATTCGTGACATCTTTGATTTTATATGGTCCTAAAGGAGATGATGGTTGTTGTGACAAGGTAACATGACTTCTTGGATCAAATTCTAAAGGATTTGGATCAATTGAGGTAAATGTAACTTTGGTTTTCTCCATGATTCTCTTGTGTTGTGATCTCATCTTTACCATAAATTTTGTGTTAGCTATGGGAGAGTTGCGTTTAGTTTTGTAATGTTTGAACTCTCGAGTTGACTCAAACCTAGGTAAAAGGGATGCTCTAAGTCTTTTGGGAGAAATGATGATAATGTGGGATGAAAAGATGGGTGGTGTGGGAAATTATCTTTGCAAATGTTTTGGGACAACACTTTTTGACTCGAGTTTGATGCTTTGATGTTGGGATAAAGGATGCTAATGAACCTATAAATCTTTACGGTAGAATTGTGACCTTCAAGATAAGCTAGTTCAAAGATGATAACTATCTTAACTAAGTGCATGGAAAAGGATACATTTCACATACAAAGTAGCTAAGCTAGTAGTTGGTTTGATGTTTAAGTCCCAAAGTGTTGGTGTATTTTAAATTTTGAAAAGTTAAATGAAGTGAAGGATGAAATTTGATGAAGGGGTGATTGAAATGTTTGACCCAATGTTGACCTAAAGTGATTTGATAAGACCAAGGTAGTGAGAATAATGCTAGACCTCTAAAATGTTCAAATCCTAAAGACCCAATGTTTTAGAAAAGTTGTTCTTCAAAAAGGCAAGGGTTTTGGCTCAAAAAGAATGTGTACATGTCCAGATATTTGCTTAATGTGCATTCATAAAAGTTTATCAACAACTTGTTTCTATTTTCATAAAGTGCCTCAATGCAATAGTTGATTGCTTTTGCACTACAATGTCTAAGCTTAAAGTGACGACCGATTGACCTTTGTTTGGGGATCCTTACTTTGTGTGAGATCATCTAGTAAAGTGAACCTTTGTTTCAACAAGGTCAAGGTAGTAAGGATGATGCTAGACTTCCAAAATGTTCAAGTCCTAGAAAACTAATGTTGATTCAAATGAGGGGATGGATGGGAATGTTCAAACCTATTTGAGATCTCCTAGCTCAGGCATAAAAGTTTCTAATCAAAGTGTAACAATTGCGATAAAATATTGAAGCTCACTTTTGACCATACCTTGTTCTACGATTCCTATGTCTAAAATGGAGTGTTGGAGATTTTCCCCTATGGATTTTTACTATTTGATGAATCATTTATGGGAGTTTGGCATCATGTGAAATGATCAGGATGTTGACTCCAAAAGAATGCATATAGTTCTAGATTGTACCTTGAAGTGTGTCTATAAAAGTTTACTACCAATCTGCTTCTATTTCTATGAAGCGCTAGAAGGTGTTTCTTAAGAGATTTTGGAGTGAGATGCCTAAGTCTAAAATGAGGACCTGTAGATCTTGGCTTAGGGATCCTAATTTTTTGTGAGATCATGTGAAAATGGTTTAAGTTCATGGAAGAAAGGAAGATATTTATTACCACACAAGTGGTGGTAATATGGGCCTTCCAACCTCAATATTTGTGTGTTCCTCTTCCTCATCTAAAATGGTTGTTATGTTTCTCCATTGTGTATTTATTTCTTTTTTTTCAAAAGTGAAAGTTCTCAAACTGCTAATAAGATCAGTTTGTTCACCATTTATGAGTTCAAAGTTTGGCTAAATTATAGCACCTGGAAGATCAAGTTGTTTAATGAGAGCAATTGGTCTCCAAATAGTCATGTGTGGTTCATTTTTCAATTTATCTTTTCTTAAGTGAATTAATTTTACCACGAACACTTGTATTTTGATTATGTTTCCAAACTAGATGTTTATGTCAAAAACATCATAACTTTCACAATGTCCATTTCATGAAAATCATGAGATTAAAGCCATAATTTCCTATGTTGTCTTTGGGAAAATATGGGTTTGAGATTAATGTCAAGATATTTAGAAATTGCTAAGGATAAATCCTTAGGAAGGCTAACTCAAGAAATCTATATTTGAACCAAAGTGTTTGAAATTTTGATAGTGAATGTTTGTTTTTGGATCATTTTGAAACCAAGCAAGTGTTAAACTGACTGACAATCATTTACAACCCTAGGAGAGAAATGGCTATATTTTGTTGAGTCCCCACTAGGATTTCTCCAAACACTAGACAATGAAAATAGTTAGAGATTTGGCAACACTAGCTCCCCTCCATGACACACTTCTCGGGACCACCAAATCTCAAAATCCTTAAAATATGGATATTTAAAAGGAATTTTTTTGTTTCTACAATTGAATAGTACAAATGTGGGGTGGCTTCAAAATGACCGTTCTTGCACCAACAAATATTTTAGGATTTTGGCATGCTAAACAAATGTGTTGTAGTAAGGGTAATCAGGAACATGGCACCTTGCAAGCATCCAACAAGCCACTAAAGGCTTTGATCAATCCTACTAGGGGCTCTTATAATTTTTATAGTAGCACCCTATTCTGAAAGACATTGTATGGCTAAGACCTACAAACCATGAGGACTTGATAGTTTAGTCTTATCCATTTATATACCGGCCCAAGTGAAAAATTGATTGGAGTCACCTTCAAATTGGTTTTAGGTAGGCCCCTCTAAAGATAACAAAAGTGAGGGATTACACTTGTATTTTGACTGCCCAGTTCACATAAAACACAAGGAGGGAGCACACCCAATGTCTCTTTCTCACACAAGCATGGTTGTTCAATTTTAAACCCAATTGAAAGATGTGGGTGATTTTCCAAAGTCTTAGAGAATGTTTTTGTTTCTCAAGGTCACCAAATGGTGTGAGATAATTGCATACACATCCACTAACAACATTGAAAATCACAAAACATAGCAAACAGTTGTCAATTTTAACCTTTCAAAGCAATGATGAGTTCATTTTAAGCACCAATTGAAAGATGAAGTTTGTCTTGTTCAATTTTAAACCCAAAGTAAAGATGTGATGTGATGGTTCAATTTTATCCAAATTTGAGCATTCATTTTAAACCAAATTGAACTCTAATGCATTTCCTAAAGTAGAAAGTAAAAAAAATAAAATTGGGTTATAATTTCCCTAGAGCGTCAAACGCTTGTTACAATTATAAATTTTGAGATAGAAGAGAATTTCTTCACTTTCACACCATGTCTTTAAAACTTGCAAAATCTTGTTAGTCCAACAACCACAACACAGTCAAGCATGCATCAGTGAGCAGATAGTGTTGTAGTTTGAGATTTGGGCATCGCTTTGGTGAAAATAGGCATCACTCTGCAGCAAGACCAGTGAGCACGATAGCATCAATATATCACTGGGTGTTGCTTCTAATGATAGCATTGCAGTATAGAATTTGAAAGCATCAGATTAGTGAGTTTGAGTGTCACTGTTTAAAATTTTTGATACCTCCAAATTAAATATGTGTTTCCATATTTAAATCAGCCTCAACAGATTAAATACACGTCAGTGTTTCAAATTGACAGGGCATCACTATATGGCGATGCTATTGAAATAGTGTTGTTTGTAATTTGAGTGTCGCTACAACTTGCAAAACAACATAAAGTGAAATTCGAGCTAAAAAATAGTTAGATTATTAGTTTTCCCTCCTTCTAATGCCAGAATGTGAGATGAGGGAATGTCAGTGAGGGTCGATTACACTTGACTCACGATGAATCGAAGCATAACTTCTCCAAACATACCTGCATCTATAAACAAGATCATTGAAAATGGAAATCTAAACTAAGCTTTTAATTGAAAACGAAATCTACAAACTACACAAAAATAGTTAAATTCCTAATCTAGCCCATCTAAAACTTATCCTGTTTTGGAATTAGTGTCGTGTTGATGTGAAATGACGACCCTTTCTCAATACTATGATTAGTGAGTCTATTTCAGTCGATTTTATGGAAGAGAATTGATGAAACCATTGTGATTGATGTATGAAAACCTATTTTATGCAAAAATGAACATGATGCAAGCTAAGTTACCATGATTTTATGCTACAAATTATCTAATTATGCTATTACTAAGCTAATATAAGCTAAAGCTATGCTAAAAGGTGAAAAACCCTAATTTATAAACAAGCAAAGAGGGATGCATGGAAGCCATTAATGGATTCTCTAAGCTATTATTCAATGAAAATGAACTAAAATAAGCTAACAAGTGAGTAAAATGTGAGTATGGATGCAAGTAAATTCAACAACATAAGTTTGCAATTGAAAGATGGATACATTTGTCTCCAAATAGTGATCTATTTATAGGAGAGCAAATGAGGAATGAATGGTTGAGATCAAAAAAGATTAATCTATGGTTCAAGATGAAGGGGATGATAGACATGGATCATGGATTCTCATCAATGGATGAGAATGCATGATGGGTTTTTAATTAAAGGCTTATACTTGCTTCAAACAAACACACTTTTGACTTGCTCAAAAAGTTGAAGGTTTAGCTTGTTCAAGTAGCTAAGTGAGTTGATTGGAAGAGAGATAATATTCGTTTTGGATGAGGAAAAAGACAATTTACAAATTAAAACAAAGTTTTAATTGTGCAAAAAGGGGATAAGGAATATTCAATGGGAATATTCCCTTTGCTTAGAGGAAAGTTCGTTTAATTGCTAATTAAAAAAGATTTATTTTATGCAATTAGGGGATTTGGAGGAATAAAGTGATATTTATCAAATTAGATGATTTAATAAATGGGGGAGAGGTGAAAGTGATATTTAATTAAATAACTTTGGGTTATTTAATTAAATAAAATGACCTAGGAGATTAAATTAAATATTTTGATTTATTTAATTTAATTAGATGAAGTGCTAGTACGAAAAGAGATGAATTAACCCGATTAAATTAATTAGGCCAAAAGAAAAAAATGATGCAATTAATTAATTAGCTAGGGTAGTTAAATCAATTAAGCACAAAGAGGATGGGTTAAAGAGGAAATGATGTTAGTAAATCTGATTTAAATGTATGATATCAATTAGGAGATTTTTTAGTGTCTATAGACATGTACTTGAAATGGATGGATAATGTATTGATTAGATCCATTAATTTATTTTCTTAATTTTAAATAGAATAGAACAACACCTAATAGACTAGAGCACCTAAGGGTAGATGTTGCTAGAGGGTAGTTAGTTGCTATAACTTGATGATGAAAGTTACCTTCCGGGACGGTTGTTGAAATGGAGTTCAAAGAGTATAGGTTCTTGCTTTTACCAAAACCTATTATTTGTTGTTGCAACATTATTCTTATGCTTGGCCAAGCAACTTAGTTCTTTATGTATGTATGGACTTTGTAATAACACTCTCTATCATTCCCAACATAGATCTTGCATTTTCTTTTCTAGCTTGTAGATAGAAATACATGTTGATGTATGGACATGGACCAGATTCCACCTTGCAGATTGTTCTCTTGCTAAACTTTATGTGCAAGGTCAGGTATTCCACAAGTTGGAAGAATTATGAGGAAGCGTAAGCTTCATGGTTGGGATGTAAATCGCTTCAACCATGTTCTTATCCATTAGTGGAGGAAAGTGTGAAGTGGAACCTTGGATGTTTACAAGATTATCTTAGTATATGATGTAACCTTGATGTAAAATTATTACATTGTAATGACTATGTGGCCTAAGAGCTAAGTCAAACTTGGATATTGTAATTTGACATTCGATTTGAATATATAAATCTTTGACTCATTTAATTAGACATGTGTTGCTATGATTGACTATAGCTACTTAGTTATGTCTTTTTAAATTGAATATTTATAAAATTTCATTTGCAATAATATAAACTAAGTAATAATTTAGAATGTGTTATTACATATACACTTAACCCTATTCCTCTCTACTCTCTATCTCACCATTCTCTCCCTATATACCTCTCTCCTTCCCTCTCTCCCTCTCTCTAAATCTCCCCACCTTCCTCCTCTCTCTCCCATCTTTCTCTCTCACTTTCTCCTTCCCTCTCTACTCTTTATCAAACACCAATCTCTCTCTCTTCCTCCCTCCATCCTTTTTCTCTCTATCTCACCTCTCCCTCCTACACTCCCTCCCTCCTTCCCTCTCTAATTTTCCCTATCTCCCCCTCTCTCTTCCTTCCTCAACCCTATAACTTAAACCCTAAACCCTACACCCTCGACCCTCACCACTATACCTTATACCCTCAATCCTAAACCCAATACCCTCAACCTTATACCCAATATTCTAAACCCTAATTCTTATACCCAATACACTTAACCCTATACTCTCAACCTTAAACATGTTATCCCTCAACCATCAAACCTTTACCTTAAACCCTAAATCCTACACCATCAACTCTCATCCCTATACCCTATACACTCAAGCTTATACCCTAAACCTTGAACATTATCCCTCAAACCTATACTTAAAACTTAAACCCTACACTCTCAACCCTTAACCCTATACCCTATACCTTATAATCTAAACCCTACACCCTAAGCCCTATACCCAATATCCTAAACCCTAATGCCTATACCCTATACACTTAACCTTATATCCTCAACCCTCAACCCTCAACCCTATATTTTAAACATCAACCCTACATTTCACTGTGTAACTTAAACCCTCAACCCTATACTGAATATCTTAAACCCTAATCACTATACCCTATACACTTAACCTTATACCCTAAACCTTTAACCATCAACCTTATACTTAAACCCTCAATCCTACATTAAACCTTGTAACCTAAAACCTCAACCATAAACCCAATACCCTTAACCCTATACTAAATATCTTAAACCATAATCCATATACCTTATATAATTAACCCTATACCCTCAACCCTAACATTATCCCTCAACCCAATACTTAAACCCTAAACCATACATTCAACTTTGTACCCTACACCCTAATCCCTAAACCTAATACCATCAACCCTATAACCAATATCCTAAACCCTAATCCCTATACCTTATGCACTTAAATGTATACCCTTGAAACCCTGAACAACATCCCTTAACCCTCAACCCTATACCTTAAACCCTAAACCCTACACCATCATCCCTATACCTTATACCTCAAGCTTATACCCTAAACCATAAATATTATCCCTCAAACCTCAACCCTTAACCCTATAATAAAACCCTAAACCATACTTTCAACCTTATCCCCTAAATCTTGAACCCTAAACCCTAAATCCTAAACCCTCAACCATATACCCCATATCCTAAACCCTAATCCCTATATGCTATACACTTAACCCTATACCCTCAACCCTGAACACTATCCCTCAACCCTCAACCCTATACCTTAAACCCTAAACCCTACACCTTCAACCCTCATCCCTATACCCTATACCCTATACCCTCAACCTTATAAGCTAAACCCTGAACATTATCCCTCAACCATATACTTAAAAACCCTAAACTATAAATTCAACCTTGTACCCTAAACCCTCAATCCTAATCCCAATACCCTAACCATATACCCAATACTCTAAACCCTAATCCATATACCCTATACACTTAGTCCTATTCCCTCAACCATCAACCCTATACCTTAAACCCTAATCCTGACACCCTCAACCCTCATCCTTATATCCAATACTCTCAACCTTATACCCTAAACCTTGAACATTATCCCATAGCCCTATACTTAAATGGTAAACCGTACACTCTCAACCCTTAACCCTATACCTTATACCCTAAACCCTACACCCTAAACCCTATACATAATATCCTAAATCCTAATCACCTATACACTTAACCTTATACCCTCAACTCTAAACATTATACCTCAACCCTCAACCCTCAACCTTATAATTAAACCCTAAGCCATACATTAACCTCGTTCCATAAACCCTAAAACCTCAACCCTAAACCTAATACCCCCAATCCAATACCATTGACCCTATACCCGATATACTAAACCCTAATCCATATACCCTAAACACTTAACTTTAAACCCTAAACCCTGAACACTATCTCTCAACCCTCAACCCTATACCTTAAAGCCTCATCCCTCAACCCTATACCCTACACCCTCAACTTTATACCTAATATCGTAGACCCTAATCCCTATACCCTATATATGTAACCCTATAACCTCAACCCTATACCTTAAACACTAAACTGTACACCCTCAACCCTCATATGGGGAGAGAGAAAGAGGGGGGAGGGAGGGTTGGGGGGAGAGAGAGAGAGAGAGAGAGAGAGAGAGAGAGAGAGAGAGAGAGAGAGAGAGAGAGAGAGAGAGAGAGAGAGAGAGAGAGAGAGAGAGAGAGAGATGGAGGGAGGGAAAGGGGATACAAATTTAAGTAGAGAGGGAAGGAGAGGTAGAGAGAGAGGATAGATAAAGAGTAAATAAGGAAGGAGAGAGGGAGGGAGAGGCATGGAGGGAGAGAGAGGGAGGTGAGAGAGAGGTGAGATAGAGAGCAATAGAGAGAGTGTGGTAGGGAGTGATGGAGGGAGAGGTAGGTAGAGAGGGATAGGTGAGAGAGAGAAGTAGATAGATATAGAGATAGAGGGAAGGATGGAGGGTGGGAGAGAGAGGGGAGGAAAGGAGAGGTAAAGAGGGATAGATGAGATAAAGATAAGTAGAGAGAGAATAGTGAGATACGAAGAAGGAGAGAGTTATAGAGAGGCAAAAAGAGAATGGTGAGATGCAGAGGAGAGAGTTAAAGAGAGAGAAAGAGATAATGGTGAGATATAGAGGAGAGGGTGATAGATAGGTAGAGGGAGGGAGAGAAGAGATGAGAGTGGATAGGGGAAATGGTAGGGAGATATATATAATTAGAGAGGGAAGGAGTGATAGAGAGAGAAGTAGAGAGGGAATTAGGGAGGGAGGGAGAGAAGTGAGATAGAGTGGTACAGAGAGAGTTGTAGAGAGTGATGGAAGGAGAGGTAGGTAGAGAGGGAAGGAGAGGGAGAGGCATGGATGGAGAGAGTGGGAGGTGAGATAGAGACCAATAGAGAGAGAGAGAGTGGTAGGAAATGATGGATGGGGAGGTAGGTAGAGAGGGAGAGGGGAGATATAGATAAGTAGATAGGGAGGGAGGTAGGGAGAGAGGGAGGGAGGGAGATGTAGTGAGGGAGAGAGATGATATAGAGATAAATAGAGCGATAGATGGAGAGGTAGGGAAGGAGAGAAAGGTGAGATAGATATTTTAGATAGAGTGGCAGGGTGTGATGGATGGAGAGAAGATAGGGAGAGAGAGAGAGAGAGGGAGGTGAGAGAGAGGTAGGTAGAGAGAGGGATAGGGGAGATAGAGAGAAGTAGAGATGGAAGACAGAGAGAAGAGAGAGAGGAAGAGAGAGAGAGAGAGAGAGAGAGAGAGAGAGAGAGAGAGAGAGAGAGAGAGAGAGAGAGAGAGAGAGAGGTGTAGAGAGAATGGTAGGAAACTTTATGGATTGAGAGGTAGGTAGAGGGGGATTAGGGAGATAGAGAGTAGAGAAGTAGATGGAGAGAGTGGGAGGTGAGACAAAGAGAAATAGAGAGAGAGAGTGGTAGGTAGTTATGGATGGAGAGGTAGGTAGAGAGGGAGAGGGGAGATATAGATAAGTAGAGAGGAAGGGAGAGGTAGTGATGGAGAGAGAGGTGATATAGACAGGAATAGAGAGAGTGATGGAGGGAGAGGTAGGTAGAGAGAGGGGTAGAGGAGATAAATATAAGTAGAGAGAGGAGAGATAGAGAGAAGTAGAGGGAATGAGGGAGGGAGAGAAAGGTGAGATAGAGAGGTGTAGAGAGTGTTAGGGTGTGATGGATGTAAAGGTAGTTAGAGAGAGGGATTGGGAGATAGAGAGTAGATAGGGAAGAAAAGAGGGAGAGAGAAGTATGGAGGGAGAGAGAGGGAGGTGCAAGAGAGGTGAGATAGAGAGAAATAGAGAGAGTGGTAGGGAGTGATGAATGGAGAGGTAGGTAGAGAGAGGGGGAGGGGAGATAGAGAGAAGTAGAGAGGTAAGGAGGGAGGAGAGAGAGAGAGAGTGTGTGTAAGAGATAAAAAAATGAGTGAGATAGAGAGAGAAAAATAATACGACCTTATTGATTATTGAAATTTGACCTCTTGATTACTAAAATTTGACATGTTGATTATTGAAATTTAACCAAGTCTGAAAATTTGTAAGATCTTCCAAAAACTAGAATTCACATTATAACTCCTGGAGATTTGAAACCACTCTCAAACATACTAAAACTATATACATGAAATATAACTTAAAGTATAAGAAATTAAACGTCCATATGTAAATGTTTATTTCATGTATATAGTTTCCCTCAAAAATAACAAGAAGAAAGAGGGAAAAAATAGAAGGAAAATAAATTCAATGTAGACCAAAATGTGAGCACGTTATAATGTGCTCGTGTTTTGTCAACGCATTCACAAAATGTGTGCATGTTATAACACACTCATGTTTTGTCAATGCATTCAAATAACGTGAGTGTGTTATAATGCTCTCACGTTTTGTCTTTCTTTGGGAATCCCCAAGCCTTAGGCTTGGTATTTTCATTGGAATACCAACCCAAAGGCTTGGAGTGCCTTCCCAATGCCCAAAGACATGTTTTTGTACAAATTCTACAATATTTCACATAATCGTGTTTGTGCTAAGCATCAGGTATGCACGTGTTTCAAGGTAAAACAAATCAAACACCTAGGTAATGTTAGGTTCTCTTATATCTATCTAATGATGTAATTTTTTCACATTTTGACAATGTTAAGCCTTTGATCTATAATTTCTTTTGTTTGTGTGTCTGTTTTTTGGTGAAAACCAATGTTTGGTATTTTTTCTTTATAAATTAATTGCTCATTGAAATTTCAAAAAAATTACATTTTTAGAAACTAGAATCCATTCTACACATATTAAAAAAAATGATTTTCAATTAATTTCAAAATTTATAGAGGTAGCACAGCCAAAATTCTATTTTTCAAGAAGTGTCCACTTTGAAAATTAGTAAAAAAAAAATATTCATTGAAAAATTATTAGAAAAATCGGGCATAAACTAAATGTTGTTAGCTAATTTCTCACTGGAGCAATTTTTAAAATACCAAAAAAAATTAACCCTTCGAGAGAGCCACAAAAGTCGCTATGTTATGTTTTTTTGACAAAAATAGCACCAATTTATGTGGCTCCCTCTTTTGAACCCCTTAATCCCTACCATTAAAAAAAATTAGTAGTTTAGAAAGTAGACTTGGAGCACTACAATCTTTGTTTTTGTTGCATTTAAATTTTTTGAGTGTAACTATCCTCAATTTCTCATCCAAGGTCAGTATTTCCTGATTTTAGAAAAAAAGTGGCCACTTAAGACCCCTTTTTGGCCCCCCATATTTTTGCACTTACCCATCTATCAGGTTCTTCAAAGAGATACACAACTAAGGTAGATTGACTTCAACCAACAAGATGGAATCGACACCATATACAAGTGAGTACGAGGTGGTGCCGGTAGGGGTGTGAATGGATGTATGATAGGCCCAAAGGGTGGGATTGAGATGGAGGTTCCAATCTCAACCAGTATTATTGAAAACTCTCTTCAGAGTTTTGATGAGTGTTTTGTTGGTGGCTTCAGCCTGACCATTACCTTGAGGGTAATAAGGGGTTGACCAACAATGTTGGATATGGAATGTTTCACAGAGTTGTCAGACATGTGCTAGTTTTTTAAAGGTTTTCCATTATCAATTATGATGGTGGAGGGAATACCATATTTGTAGACAATATGATATAGGATGAATTTGGATATCTAAAGTGACAATGATAAGGGAGAGTATAATTTATTCCACCCATTTGGTGAAGTATTTTGTGGTAGTGATAATGAAGGTGTGGCCATCAGAGGATGGTGGGTAGATCTTGTTGATTAAGTTGAGGCCCCACTGTGAAAAGGGCCATGGTGTTGTAATTGTTTGTAGGTCATGTGCTAGAGCATGGATCAGATATGCATGTTGCTAACAAGGTACACACTTTTTAAAAAATTCACATGTGTCATGTTCCATGGCGAGCCAATAGTATCTAGTTTGAAGAAGCTTCTTTTCCAAGGCCATTCCATTAGTATGTGCCCCACAAATGCCACTATGCACTTCATCTAACACTATTTTGGATTCTAGTTTGTTCAAACATCAAAGAAGAGTACCATCATACCCTCTATGATAAAGGGTGTCTCCTAGGAGGGTGTAACAGGATGCGTGGTGTATGAATGATTTTTGCTTGGTTGTGGTTTAGCTTAGGTGGTAAGATGTTATTGCGAAGGAAAGTGTAAATGTCATGGTACCGTGGGGATTGGTGACCTACATTTTCACACACCATCTCTATATCCAACATGTCATATGCGGGGACTAATAATTGTTCAACCAATAACTCACAATATGTATGATCCTTAGGCATGTCTATAAGGGAACCAATAGCATCCATTGCGTTCGCAACCTTGTTCTATAGTTTGGGAACTTGTTTGAATTGTATATGATTGAAATACTACTTAAAGTCATCCACCATTCATTTATAAGGAAGAAGCTTGTCATCCTTTATTTGGTACTCATCATTAACTTATTTGATTATTAACTGTGAGTCCCCATACACACAAAGATAGGTAATGTCCCATTGGATGGCAATTCAGAGACCCATGATCAAAGCTTCATACTCAACAATGTTATTCATGCATGGGAACACCAACTTGAATGACTTAGGGATGTAATCACCTTAAGGGGTGACAGAGAATTCCAACACCTACCCCATTCTATGTGTAGGATCCATGAAAATAAAGCGTCCATTCATCTACTTCTGAAACTATGAACACTAACTCATCTGGAAATTCTTCCACTAAAGGGTATGCATCCACTAGTGGGTCTTCAACTAATTGATCTGTGATGATTTGTCCTTTAATTTCTTTGTGATCTATATACTTAATGTCAAACTCGCTAAGCAACATAACCCATTTAGCCATATGGATTCACTTTGGAAATTAGCTTAATTGAATGGCTAAGCATGCAATAGTGAAGCTTTTGAGAATTGAAAACAAACAAGGCATGCTTTTTCCATAGGAGTATAATTAAGTTCATACCCCACCAATGTGCGACTGATGTAATAAATTGTCCTTTCCTTCTCATTAATACCATGTGTAGCTAGAAGTGCCCCTAGTGCAATTTCCATAGCAAAAATATAAAACAACAAAGGTTTTCCTGGTATAGGAAGAATCAAGATAAGAGGGTTGGCAAGATACTCCTTGATTTTATCAAACCTTGTTGGAACTATGTGTTCCACTTGAAGACAATATCTTTGTGCAAAAGATGTATGAAAGGATGACACTTGAGTGCAACTTGAGCAATGAAGTGTCAAATTGATTACAATTTTCCTTGTAGACTTCTTAGCTATTTCAGATTTTTAGGTGGGGGCATTTCCATAGTCACTTTGACCTTAGCAAGGTCAACCTCTATACCCCTCCTGGACATGACGAAACCCAACAAATTCCCTAATGTGACTCTGAAAACACATTTCTTGGTATTTAACCTTAGCTTAGACTACTCTAACCTGTTAAAAGTTTTCTTTAGGATCTGTGGATGGTCTTCTCGAGTTTTGGATTTGGCCAATAGTTCATCAACATAGTCTTCCATTATAAGGTAGATAAAATTGTGGAAGATGATGGTCATTGCAAGTTGATACATTGCCCCTGAATTTTTGAGACCAAAAGGGATAACATTATAGAAAAAGGTACCCCAAGGTGTTGTGAAAGTTGTTTTATGTTGATCTTTAGGGGAAATTTTGATTTGGTTATACCCATAAAAGTCATCCATAAGAGATAACATGACATGTCCTATTGTCAAATCAACAAGCATATCAATGTCTGGTAGTGGAAAATCATCTTTAGGACATGCCTTGTTAAGGTCTCTAAAGTTTGTGCAAATGTGAATGCCCCCAGTTGGTTTAGCTATGGGGACAATGTTGGAAATCCATTTTGAATAATCAATAGGTCTAATAAACCTAGCTGCTAGTAGTTTTTCCAATTCCACTTTGACGAGAAGAGCAACTTGTGGATGCTTTTTTTGGAACTTTCATTTCACTAGCTTGACATCAGGGCAGACATCAAGGTGATGTAAAACTAATGTTGGATCTAGCCTAGGCATATCTAAAAAGGCTCGTGCAAAATTAATTTTCCATTCCTAAAGTAGATTGACAATCATAGAATATTCCTCTTTAGTCAATAATTTAGCTACATACATGATCCTTGGCTCTACTTCTATTCCCATGTTCACCTCTCTTATGTATTTGGTGAGAATAGAAGACTTTTCTGAAAAGTAGACACCTATAAGAGGAAGATGAACATCCCCATCCTCTAAAACCTCAGGGAGGTTTTCATTAGAGGATACACCCTTTCTTTTTACTTTTGATTGGTCTGAAAGTTCCCTGAGGAGGTTTTCACTAGGAGACCTTTTTGTACTTTGTTTCTTTCTTATTTTTTGATTGAGGTGTTCATCTTCCCCAAGGGAGGTTCCACAGTCTTCTTCTAAGCTAATGTAGTGTACATATGCCTCCTCGGACGGAAAGATGTCAATAGGTGTGCTTCCTCATAGGTCCCAATCTATGAGGTCGAGATGGTAGAGGGAAAGACTAATAGTGAAAATGGAAGTGGTTTCATATAAGAAGGAGATGTCCCAATCATTGTAAGAGAGTATGATGGTTTCCTCCTCAGGGATGTCATCAAGGAAACCAACTTTTGTACCACTATCATTCAAAGCACTAGTAGATGTTGCAAATTATTATTTTTTCTTGTCACAACCAAGACCCAAGTGTTTAGGATGCACAAGAGTATCAATTGGCTTACACATTCCATGTTCATCGACCCCTATTGCTCCTCCCTAATAATTGTATTTTTGAGCCAACTTGGAAGCCTATGGATAGACTTCTTGGAAGTTTTCAATGAGAGGACATAATGATTTTGGTTCTTCGCTATACACCCATTGACTGATATCTTCATCAATATGATCTTGGAATATATCTGTGGACTGAAATGTAGTGTATCCCACATTATTTGAGCTTATGGTCTTGGTGATCGGATCTCCTTGTTGTTGAGACTCAGTAGGATGGCCATAACATTGTGGTGAGGAGGGCATTCTACCCACATTGAGTGTAGTACACATCTCATATTCCCCATAACCCTTGTCGATGATTTGAACCTTGGTAATGGTGGAGTCTAAAGTGGTGGATGGAGTGGATGAAGTGTTAGGATTGGTATGAAATGGAAATGATGTCACATTTGAGGTTCCCACCTCAATTCTAGGATAATGACATTAATGAGGGAAGGAAGCCTCAAGGGCATGACAATAATCAAAGGGATGTTGGTTAGCAAGAATGGTGACCTCAATTCCATTGTGGGGGAATTTGAGGCATAGATGATAATTAGATGGAACAGCTTGCATGACATGAAGCCATGGTTGGCCAAGGAAGAGATTATAGGGAAGGTCCAAGTCAATGACCTAAAAATTAGTATACTATACGATGGGATCAACCTAGATGTGAAGACAAACAATGCCTTTTGAATCTCGTTTTGTGTTTTCATAAGCCATGATTGTGATTACTTGATTATCCAAGTCAATGTGAGTGTACTCTACTTGTTTTATGAACTTTAGTGTGCACAAATTAAGTGTGGATCCATTATCTACCAATACTCATTTGAATTTGTGCTTAGTAACTAGGACCTCTATGTGAAGAGCTCGATTATGTGCAGAATAAATAGGTGGCATATTATTTTTATTGAATCCAAGCTAGTACATGGATGGGATTTGTCCTACGAGAGATTGGAACTAAGTAGGATCTATTCCATTAGGTACATGAGTGTCTTGCAAAGCTTTGGTAAGGATTTCTTGATGTGTCAGGGAAGACTTCAACAAATCTAAGATAGATATTTGAGTTGGAGTCTTACCTAGGTGATCAAGGATGTTATATTATGAACTTATAGGATCTGCCTGGGATGCTATGGAGGGTCTTGGAACTGATATGCAGGTGCGACATATGGTGATAGCACATTGAGGGTCCTTTCCCTTGACAAAAATCATGTAGACACATGGCTCTACTTTTGTAATGCAACCAACTATATTATCATAATTGAAATGAACTTTGGTATAACTAATATTGTTGGTTTGATTATTTTGATTATTGTTGTTGGACCTGGTGTTCGTGTTGGTAGCGCTAGAAACCTAATTATGTTTTGGGAAAGCATTTTTGAATATCTATAATTGAACATTAGATGATTGAGACTGGTTTCCCTCAATTACAATGTCTCCTCAATCAATGAGATCTTGGATGTAACTCTTGAGACCTTCACACTTGTTGGTAGCGTGACCTTTGATCCTATGGTAATCACAATACTTGTTTTCTCTATACCAATTTGGCTTGGGTTTAGACTCATCGAAAGGTTTGGTCACTAGATACACAACTATGTTGGCTTGAACCAACCTTCTAAAGAAAACCTCCAAAGTTTCCCCTAAGGGGGTGAATGTTCACTTAGAGTTCCCTTGACCCGACTGATTGGATTGATTAGGAGGAAGAGGTACCCCTTGTGGTACATATATGACATTGGCTATGGGTTGTTGGGGAATTTTTCATGGTTCTTGAGAGGCATTAGCTACTTGGACATTTTTAGTGTCGATAACACCAACATTGAATAAATTCTTATTCTTGTTCTAGTAGTGGGATTTGTCACCATATTACTTGTCTTTATCTTCCATTAATATCTTAATGAGCCCCTTTGCGATCAAAGCCTTCTCAATGGTACTTCCCTTTTTGATGACTTCTTCAAAGGTAGTAGCACAATGAAGGTGCAAATAATAGGCCAACTTAGGATGTGAGTTCTCAACGAAGATACCCACTAATTCCTTTTTTGGAAGGCTACATTTAAGATAGTTGGCTAAAGCTTGCCACCTTTGCAAGTAGCTAGCAAAATTTTCACCATTATGTTCCTTGTCCTTCATATTAACATCCATGGTGTCTATATCCTTCTCTAAGTTGAAAGAGAAGTGGGTTTCAAAATTTTCTAATAAATCAGAAAAGGTAGAAATCAATCCATGTTGGAGACGCAAGAACCACTCTAATGCTTGTATAGTCAAGCTACGAGGGAACAAGCGAAGGAGGTAATTGTCATTGTATAAGACCTCTTGACAATACATGTTGAATTATTGCAAGTGGTCTCGATGGTCTCCCTTTGCCTTATATTTATCAAATATCAAAATTTCAAAGTGCTTTGGGAAGGGAATGGTGGAAATCAATGGATCAAATGGGTATGGGAAAATGTCTTTGAACTTGTAGGAATTTTTATATGATGATGTGCCAGCTTGTAAATCTTTTAGGGTGGCTTTCATTTCTTCCCAATCCTTATTTATAGGGGCAGATGTGGATGGATATGTGCGATTGTATTGATCATAGGGAGCATATTTTTGGTGTGATGGTGGTGGAAGTGATCGATCGATAGATGGATTGGCATAGTATGATGGTACCTATTGATATTGATCTATCTAAATTTGTTGTTGGTTGGCATAAATTTGTTGTGATGGAGGTGGTTGATAGTAGGATGGTGCAATTTTTTTTTGTTGGGATGGAACTTGTTGATAGTATGACAGACTGGGTTGGTAGTTGTATGTTGGTTGTTGTGAAGGGATATATGGTAGTGGTTGTGGATTGGAAGGTTGTTGGTTTTTGTATTGGGAGTATTGGTAGTTGTGATTATGTGCGACATATTGCTGTCAGGAGGTGTTATGTGGTGGAGGAGGTTGATAACAAGTATTTTGTGGAGGAGGTTCCATAAAGGATGGGGTTGATGATAGCGAGGTGAAAAATAATGAGGGGCTTGATTGGCATATGTATGTGGTGGTTGCGATTGGTATTGTTGTTGAGTGACTTGTGGACTAGATTGTGTGGGTTGTTGTTGAGGGATATGTTGTGGACCAAATTATGTAGGTTGTTGTTGAGGGATGCATTGTGGAATGGATTGTGTGGGTTGTTGTTGAGGGATGTGTTGTGGACCGGATTGTGTGGGTTATTGTTGAGGGATATGTTGTGGACTAGATTGTGTGGATTGTTGTTGAGGGGCTTATTGTGGGATGGAATGACTAGGAGAAAATGGTGGTTCTTGTTGTGCCAATAATTGCGTTCAGATGAGAGGGACATGAGGAGGAGTAGATTCTAGAAAATTGGTTATGGTGCCCCCAGTATTTCTCGATGGCTTGTTTGATTGATATTGTAGTTGAGGTGGCACATATGGAATGGATGTGGGACCTTATGGATTAGTGGCTTCAGGTGTGGCTCCTCTAATAGAAATCATAAAAATGGGGAATAGAATTCAATAGCACACATCATTCCCAAGTCCTGGCTAATACTAAGTATCTTGTGGGGTGACCTGAGGAACTTGTGGAGCTTGAGGGACTGAGGAGTCTGGGTGAACCTGAGAACTCTGAGGATCTTGTGATTGAGAGGGCATTCTAGTATGGATATATTGTGTCATGTGAAACCCAGGTGGTGGTTTAGCACCCCTCATAAGCAAAGTAGCAAGGATTTTATTTGATCGTTTGACAAGGATACGATCAGTCATTTGCACATTGACTAGGTTGCTAAGATATCCCTCAATAGAGAGCTCATCTTGATTAACCATTCCTTCCTCCATAGGTTGTCGAGGATTGAATTTTGTGTTGGACTGTTGAAATCCACTGTTAGTGGGCAGATTGGGAGGATACTATGATTGACCAACTTGGGATTGTTGTTTTTCCATGAGCTTTTTAGCCTATGATTGAGTGGTAACGGGCATGAAAGTGTGGACGATTTGGAGATGACGATGATGTGGACTCCTAAGGTGACCCTAAGTGATGATGGTTGGATGATTGATAAAAGGATTACCAAGATGATTGGTTGATTGATTGGATTGGATAGGTGTTAGATTAGATTGATGTTTGCATTTGGTCGATGATTGGATTGGATCAACTAGAATTGAGAGCTTGATTGGATGATGTTTGGATTGCAAGATTGTTATACAAGATGATTGCAATGATGATGATTGGGTTAGATTAGATGATTAAAAAACAAATTTACCTCTGGATGGAAGAAAATTGATGAGGTCATGGATGATTGATGACTCAAGATGGATTATGATCCTAAGTGAACAAGGATGACAATGACATAAGCTAATTAACTAGCCAAATTGGATAAAAATCTCTCAAATAGATATCTAGGGAATTCGGATTGGATGTTTGATGATTGATATGATGATTAAAGATGACCTAAGATGAAGCTATGTGATCAAATGGATGATTTGATGACTTTTGGAAAATTTGACTACATGAAAATGATGATTACGGGAAGCTAGAAGATGCTAAAAATGTTTTGATCACATGACTAAGCTTGGAACAATGCTATATTTCAATGGTCAAGAGGATTCACTCTCAGGTTTTCTATGGGAGGTGGATTCGCCTTGTAGGTAGCGTAATCACCTATCTAGGACATCATGGAATCACTTTTGTAGGAAGCAAAATCGTCTATGTAGGAATGACCAAGGGATGTATAGATTACATGGGAAAAATCGCCTATCAAATCTGGGTGTACGGGAAAACAAGCAAAATTTCCCTTGAATGACATGGATTCACCTATCTAGGGTCATAATACAAAAATAGATAACACAACAGCCTATGACAAGTTTATTGTACAAGCAACAAGTGGAATCGCCTATCTAAGTCACAAAAACACCTATAGGACTATACAAATGTTGTCACAGATTCACCTATCTCTGTAATGGAATCACCTATCAAGGACTGATTGTGTACGAACGTGAAAAGGTAGGATTTCCTATGAAGGGAGTGAAATTGCTAATCAGGGATCAACTTGGTATGTACTTGAGAGAATGGACTTGCTTAACTAGACATGCCTATACAGGCTAGTGGAGTATAATCACCTTTGAAGGAGATGGAATCACCTATCCAGTGAGATGGTATGAACTTAGTATAGATGCAAAGTGATAGACCTTGAAGGTGTACTGATGGAGATTTAAGATTGTCTATTAGGTCAACAAAATTTCCCAGGAGAGCCTAAAGGTTGTACGGATAGTATGGGTGGGATCGCATCTTTTGGAAGTAGAATCACCTAACCGAGATGATGGTATGGATGGTCAAGGTGGACTTTCCCCTAAAGCGAGCAGGATTTCCTAACTGGGGGATAGACACAAACGAGTAAAATCGCCTCATGGGGAGATGGAATCTCCTATCGAGAGAAGACTGACTAAAGATACTAGACTGGTGGTTGACACATATTTGCTTGTGAAGGTGGAATTACCTATATAGAGCGTAGATTTTCCCTTGTGAGAAGCAAAATCCCCTCTAGCGAAAAGACTGGAAAAGGACTTGAGACAGACAACAAACAATCAAACAATGGTAAGGATGGACTCAAAACTCGAGACATTCATTGGTATCACACAAGAAGATACGCCAAGCAAATGAACAACCCTAGAATTAGTAGTAAATATTTACAAACTTCATGTAGACCCACCACCCTAAAGGGTTAATACTTCGTGATAATTGGGTGAAAATACCCTTCCTTGTGAAGGTGGATAGGTAGAGATCTAGTGGCACAGGGTCATCAACGGATGTCATGGGCTCACCTTCTCTCTCTCCTTGAGAACTATTGTAGTTCACCACGAGGATCTCTCTATCAACCTAAGGGAGTATGTGGTGAGTAGCTTCAAGGTGCCATCCACATTCCCTACACTACACCAAGCCATGGCTAAACACAGATCTTAAACTAGGCTTAATAGGCAATTAGGAGAGTCCTCGATACACTAGGAGGGTGTGTGAGTCATGTCCATGAACACTAGCCTGTCACAAGCATGGATTGGGAGCCCCAAAGAGGTACTATAAACTCAAATCAACCCTTCGCACCTAACTACGAATCAACCTAGTATCAATGCTCTACCAGACACAATGTGACTGGATTGGGGTACAACTTTAGTTCTCCCCCTTTATATACCCCGTTGGTTGTTTGGTTGAGGTCATCCCTTGGGGTGATGAAATCCCAAAGCAAGCATCCTAAAGGGAAGGAAGTGTTAGGCGTTTATGATCCCCAGGCTCACACGCAGTGCAAGGGGAGAGCATACACACAAAACTAACAGGTATTTGGCATGATTAATTGCTCTCCATTCTAACTATGAACCTAACGTTTTGTCCTACTAGTTTCATTCTCTTGTAAAGAAAATGTTTTATCTATAAAATTGGAAGGCTAGAGGGTGTTTGTCTCCAAATGGTATATAATTATTATCTGACATGGTGCATCTCCTCTAAGCACTTATTACCTCACACTTCATAGCCAAAACTATATTTTGAGCTCAAATATTTATCAAGGAAAATACCCATTATATATTTGGGGAGAGTATTTACATTCTTGGCCACATACTCCATATATCTATAATCGGGTTTAAACAGGCATCCATTGTCTTGGAATTTGCAAGTCCTATACTTTTGTTTGAAACAATATGACAAATCTACAATCTTAAAGAACCAAATATACTAATCCAATGGTAGACTAAAGAAATTATAACCATTCTGTTTTTGGGTAAATCTCCCAAAGAATTCATTTCACTTTGGAATGAATAAAGTTAAAAAGGTCATGCAAAATTGTATTGAAAAAATACCTTGGCACCAAAAATCATATATGGATCAATATTTTGCACATGAATAAGTTTGAAAATAATGTTGTGAATTTTCTCTAGAACTTTCTATATGTATATTGAACTATATAAATGCATCCTTTCAATAGGGAGGAAGTCATCATTATATAGTATATGTTGTACAAAAAAGAACAAATAGAAATGTCTAAAACTACAGGTCAAAGTAGGACCTAGAGTACCAAACAAATTGAAATAATTTCAATGATACATTATTTACTCAATCAAGTTTGTAATAATGACTCATAAAAATGTGATATACAACGAAAGATAAATTTTGATTCTTTTGAGATCAATATATTTTAATATAAATAATATATCTTACCTATTAAGATAGTAAATATATGTCCACACTTTCTTGATGTACTAGGATAGATAAAAGTTGATTCTAGATGTTAAATAGATCTTACCTATTTCTCCATTCTTAATTATGGTATTCCATTCTCTAAATGAAGGAATAGTGAATAAAAATAAAATTCCTCTAGTCATGTATTTAACATTAGAATATTTCTTAAGATTAAAAGGGATCTAATTTCTCCTTTATTATAAAATTAAATATTCTACAAATTAATGAATTTGTGATTGGACAAAGTAAATATATGTTTGGAACTTGGTCTTAGGAAAAGATACTTTGAAAATAATAGAATTTTTGGTTCATCCTTAATTATTGACACTTATGAGACTAAAACAAAATAAGATTTTAAGATTAAGAATGGTATTAGGAAAGTGGAGATTTGAATCTTGCTTGATGCATTCATTTCTACATTATGATAAACCTAATAGGATATTCATTATAATTGAAGAAGTTTTGTTCTTAATATATGTTAATTATATGTTTTTCATTCTAAATTGATAGTCATTCATATTATTTTGAGTAGTTATCAAGCCTAGTGATTTTAGGTGAATTGCTTTACATTACATTGTGAGTAGGTTTGCGAGATAATAATCAATGATGGGCATTATCATGTAATAGAGGAACTAACCACCTTAATTAATAGTTGAACCTATTACTCTTGTTTTTCTAAGTTCTTTATAGTACTATAATTAGGATCCCAACACTTCTCATTCAAAATATTACAAGGAATATAATTCTTATACATCTAGAGGGTTTTACTTATTTGATAATATTAAAAATAGTAGCACTCTTAAGGTCATCGACTATGTGAGTAGACAAATGGAATAAATATTTTACTAGAAAATTTAGGCTCTTTAATTATTCTACTTAGAGGGTATATAGCCAAGGGTGAAATAGCTAGATTTAATTTTTATTCATGTTGCAAGCCTAGTGTATAAAATATTATAACTATTGATAATGCCCACTTATATAATTTGACATGGGTTATGTATTTTATAAAATGGAGATTTGGATTTGATTTAAGAATGATGTGAATTACTAATGTGATGGAATTTTTGTAGATCAATAGCAATCAAATGTTAGCCATATGATGTTGTATTATTAAAAAGGATTATATTAATAATATGTATTCTCGTAGCATTATAAAAATTATATATATTGCTATTTTAGTTATAAGAATTAAAATGTAAATATTTTTATGTATGTTTATTGCTAAGGACTCATTCTATACTTATTATTTTCTAATAGTTTCTAAACCTACCAATTTGGTACTCAATTGGATTTAAAAAACACCCACTAATATTCATAGTATTGATTTATAAATTAATATTGGGAACATTTGATGATTAAATTATATTAGAAGTCACTAGTAGCTTAGATATCATGTCTTGATTAAAGGGGGAAAAAGGTTTTGAAGGGACCTATAACCTATTACAAATAGGTTTTGCAAGGACCCAAAACCCTTACAATAGAATGCTGCAAATAGATAAAACACATATGATTACTAGGCCAACAATAGCAACCTTAAAAGATAGACAAGGAACTTCAAGCTTCATTGATCAAATTTTGAAGGGAACCTAAAATCCTTTACAACCAAGTTTTGGCAGGGACCTTGAACCCTAACTATGAACATAAACTGCCTGAGTTTGCCTGGCAACCAAATGCCCTGCAATAGCTAGGAAACAACAAACCAACCACTCAAAGTAGGAAGCATTGAGCTAAGAAAAGGGAGAGCGATAAGATATCCCTTTCAAAACAAAAAGGGAAAGAAGAATCCCCTTGAAACACCTAAACTCCTAGAAGACCAACTCACACTCCACCTCAAAAGGAGAGATCTCCCCTCTATTATAGAGGATGACATGAACACCCTTTCCACCAAAGCTCAAAATCTCCAGCAACCTTGACCTCTAGCTCAAAAGGATTAGCTTCCACCTCAATAGGAATAATAGAGGAGGATACCATAAAGGATAGCTTAGATATCATGTTACTGACCAATATCATCATATTTTATCATTATATGTGTGGTTTTCGATTAGAATTTCATATTACAATTAATGTTGGACAATCCTGGTAATCATTTTAATAGTCTATGAACTATTTTTTTATATTCGTAAGATATCATTCTTGGTCAAGTTATTATTAGCATGATAATAAAGATTCCCCAACACTAATTAAGTCTTACAATTTGATAACCAATTTTAAATAATCCTATATGTGTACTTGGTAATAATCCTTATCTTTACATTTTGTTTTATCTTATTATAGTGTGGGTTAATGTCCGCGGATTATGATTGAAATTGATGTCAAGAAATTATTTGAACCTATTGGTTATACCCTATTATTGGTCAACCAAGTATGTGTTGGTTCAAGCTCAAGATGGTGAACTATGAAGCCTCCAATTTCATTATGTAGGCAAGGCCATCATGGATGAGCCCTTGAGGCATAGGTTTGACCTTAGGTTATGTCCTTTCATAACTACATTGGAATTATTATTGATATATTTTGTTTGCATAACATGCAACCTAATTATGTCTTTAGATTATAAATGTATTAGTAGAACTAGTTAGTCTATCTCGATGTTATGATCTCATGTTTCCTTTTGAAATCCAACCACGATTATCAAAAAAATTTATATATCTAATTAAGGATTATAATTTATTGTGCAAAAGTTGTTATGATTTCAAGAAGTACGTGTAATGGAAATAAATTTTTATGAGTTATTCAAGTGTATGTGGTTGAAATTTAGAAATTGTGTCATGTCCTTAGCTATGTTTTTGGTAGAGTTTTTTGGGCATTACAAGACCCAACTTGTAGATTGCTTAAAGAGTTGTAAATGTTGGGGAAAATATATTGAACATGTCCATTAAAATGGGATGTTGGGGTGGTAGAGGAGATGGTGTTGAACTTATATGTCTATCTTTGTATGCTTGATCTACTTGCCTTTGATTTGTCTTCAATTGTTGATCAATATCCATATAATCCCAATTGAAACTCCTCTCATCATATCATGCACTTCTCCTCTACCATTTTCTATTTTATTAGCTACTTCTCCAATATTATTTTTTGCTTCTCTACCTATTTTTCTTCCTCTTCTTCTTTCCTATCTCTCATTTGCTTCCATTTCTTTTGTTGCAATTATTCCATTCATATTTTTTATGTCTCATGTTCATTAAGAATATCAATGTATGTATCTGATGTTAAAATCTATGATTGTCTACCTATACAAATCACTCTAGTATAACCACTCTATGATGTTGATTGTACCATTTGCACTATAAACCTTATAAATTTATTGAGTGGCCTTAATGTCTAGAACTCATCTTGTGTGCATGACACAAATTCAAAATCATGTTCACTTGTAGCATTGTAATCTTTAAATTCTACCCTATTCTCTTCATCCCAATTTGTTGCATTCGTAAAGTAGTGAATAACCTCTATTGAGTCATGTTATGGTGCTAATGGCATGGAAATACTAACTTCTATTTGATTAAAATTTGTCTACAACCTGTTGCAAGTTTGAGTAGTTAGCATTTTCATTGATGTCAACATGCTTATATTTGTGTTGTCATTGATGTATATTGTTGGTAATTGTTGGAAGTCTATTGATGGTTGAGAAGTTGTGGTGTTGCTTTGATTAGTTGCATTATGTTGTCATTAGTAAGTGCTACTAGTGTCAACCTCTATGTTTCTTTAATAAAATTTTGTTTGTGGGTGTTGTTTGGTTGAGTTGTTGTGTTGCAATTGGTTTGGTAAAGATGAGGAAGGGGTTAAGATGATGAGAATGTGTTTTTGGTGCATGGTTTCCAAGTGCTTTTGAGAAAATTTGAATAAAAGAGGAAACAATGTGTTGTAGAGGTGTTCTGGCATACAAAATCGTGTTCTGGTTTTGGTCTACATTTCTTCTGTGTTGAAGATTTTCTTGTCCGGTTCAGATATGTTGATCAGAGGTGTTCATAAGTGTTATATCCAGAGTTTCTTGGTATGGATCATTGTGCAGAGAAAGTTGTGTTCACCAGTGTGTGAATTGTGTATTGCAGTGGAGTTTGGGAGAAATGGTTTTTCTTTGCATTTCTCCATACTTTGGTTTATGGTCTTGAAGATCTAGAAGTGTGCTTATAAATGCTAGTATCTACCTTCAATTGAAATTGTTCATGGTTTGGTGCTCCATAAGTTGATTTCTTGAGCTACAGTATGTAAAAGGTTAATTGGCTGTACAAGATGACTTTGTTCTTCAAGTGAAAGTTGTTGCGAAGGAATTTGTTGGATTTCAAGAAGTTTGTGGAATATTCCAAATTATTTTCAAGTGATTTTTGGTGTTTGTGAGTTCTCTTTGGATCAAAGGAAGCATGTACTTAAATGTTTGATGGTGTTTACACAGGTTCGATCGACCTTGGGTGTTTACACTAATTATGAATTTGCTTCAGTGATTGTGGAAGCATGGCATGACATGTATGAGTGGATTTAGGTCTAAGTTAAGGTGTGATGTGGTTTTCCTTCATTCCTTTCCACCGCATGAATGTCTTGGTACCGACCTAATTTGATTTTACACAGTTGAGGTGAATAAGTGACCCTGGAGAATGTTTTCAAGGTTGAAGAAGGTATAAATAAGTGTTATGTTGATGGAGGATGAGTGTGTAGTGTGTGTGATGTGAATTACAAAGGTGTAAACTGCAAATTTATGAAGTGTAGTAGCTTCAATGAGTTAGACTACTTGAAGTAGTGAGCATAAGGTGTCTACTATCTTTAGAAAGGCTACGAGTGTGTTGGTGGTGCTATGGTGGACTTTTCTATTGCATGGAGATGGATTTCTCACTATAACTTTCTTCTTACTTATTTTTTGTAATATAGTAGTGAGCCATTGGTAGTGAGCCCTTCTTTCTTTTGGGTAGTGAACCCTCCAATTATAGAGAACCTATTGTATTCGGTGTTTCAAATACTTCATATTGTGAGCTAATCCTCACCATGGTTTTTTATTTTTTGGGGTTTCCATGTAAATATAGTGTTCTATTGTGCATGGTGTTGATGTGTTTCAGTTTCTATTATTTTCTTTCATGTTAAATCACTCTAACAAATTAAAGGTTATTAAAGTTTATGTGGATCTAAATATTAATGAGGGTTGTGATGTTTTAATGTACAACCGATTCACCCCCCCTCTCAGTTTTCTTATGCATTCAACACAACCATAGGTTTATCTAAACTTCTTTCAACCATTGTGGTTGGCTTGTTTGTGTGAGAAAATTGAGACCTTATCTACTAGATCTATATAAACCACTAATTCAGTTGATTACCATCAACTAGCCAAATATTTACAACATCATTACAACCACTTTGAACAAAAATCAATTTGATGTCCTACAATTGAATTCCAGTAAATTTTGTTAATTTCTCTTCTAAACTATTTGTTGCATTGGTGGCATGACCAAATTTGTATATTTGGATAAATTCATTTATTTGATCCTCATTATATCTAACTATGTGTAAAAAAATTTAGCTGCAATAACCTATGCATCCTCTTCCACTGCCATGGCATGACTTTCAACTCCAATAGTGTTTACTTTCTCTTCAAAATATGAAGGCCTTTCTTGGCCTCATGTCCATTTCAAGTGTACTTTAATTTAATGGCCAAATTTCCATCCTTTGGAAGACACTTATAATATTGAAAGGTGTCAATGCTTGTTTGAAGGCCTTGCTAGCAAGAGTTGATAAATCTTCCCTTCCTATTTCAACCTAGGGGTGGTTTTCCATCCATGTGGCCCTTTGCTATTTGAAATAATTTTTTATTGGATAAAATACACTCAAATCTAGGGGCTACAACTTGTGGCCAATATGTGCAAGGAGGGTGAGAATGTTAATGCCTATATGCCTTGCTTCCTTAATTTTCTTGAAGACTGGGTGACTTCCATGACCATCAAAAATAAGAAGAGATTTATTTTGAGTGACATCCCACCTAGAACTGACACAAAAAATATTCTATCCAATTGAAAAATATAAGTTCTCTTTTGTCATCCAGGCATGTTCTTGGGCTACCATGCACACTCTAGGCTCATAATCATAAATATAGTTCTTGATACACCTTTTTTATTTAAATTGATTAAAACTAAGGATAATGAATCATGTTGCACTTACGCATGCTAAAAATATGATCTACTCCCTTCTTTTGAAGACTAAGTGGGGGTGTAGAACATAAAATATGCATACATTTCAATCCACTAGTTTAATTAAATAACCTTCATTTAATCAAATCTAACATTTCATCCTTCAATTAAATAAATTCACTTCATCATTACCTCATTTAAATAAATCAATCAAATCCTAACATTTCATCTTTCATAAATCATCTCCTAGATTCATCTTCCTCAAATTAATTAACCTTTATCTTGCATCATCATTTTAATTAAATAAACCAAACTTTATTTAATTAAATCTCAAAATTCATATTTCTCCCTCTTGATTTAAATAATCAAAATATTTAAGTCAAATGGGTCAAAATCCCTAAACATCATCTAAGTTAATCTAATCCTATGATTAATCTAATCTAACCACCCATCACATCCTCTAGCTTTTCCCACTTGCACCAATAAACAATTTAATTCATTTATAAAATCCTCATTTTCCCTCAACAAAGCATCTTTTTGAGAATATTCCTCAAGTTTGAATATGAAGGAAAGTTGACTTGTCCCTTCCAACATGGCAATAAATTCTCTCTTACATGTCCCCCACTTAGCATTTAACTCTCAAATTCAAATTTGAATCTCCCCTCTTTGGCACATTGACCAAAACTTGCATATTCCTCAACCACTCACAAGTTGACAAGTGGCTTCATCTCAGTGGCTAAATCTTTTTCCCACATTCATCCATTTGGCTATTTCTCTCATCAAAATATTCTATAAATGGAAGGCTTATTCTTCATCTTAGCATACACAATCTTCATGCAAAGTTACTCTCTTCAATTAAGAGCTAATTTTGTCCATTTCACTCCATCTTCAAAGAATTTTATCATTGAGCTTATCAAGGATTGGGAAAGGGATTCTTTCCACATCAAAGAAGCACCAATCCACTATGGTATAGATATTTATCTTGCTTTATGCTCTCAATTAGTTTGTGTTGTTATCTTGTTTATGAAGGCATGATGCATTATTTCATAGAGTATTTAATGATTTTGCATGAACTAGCCACAT
>VDFB02271358.1:925815637-925916230 GCA_007258455.2 Sequoia sempervirens
ATGACAACCTCATGCTTCATTGACGAAAAATTGTAATCTAATGCAATTTTGATGTCTTTACCTTGTAAAAAGGTTAGAAGATTCATTTTCCATTTAGTGAAGTCATTTGGAGGTCATTTGATGTGTATTAGGTCCAATTTTGCAACAAAATGTAACGGTTGTCAACATAAATGTATAAAATTGCAAAAAATGGTAAAGTTGCATAATGCAACACATTAAATATGGAAGGTCACTTTGGTTTTAGGCGTGGATAGGTAGTTAGTAATTAGTTGGAAGGTGTAAAGTCAATTTGGATGCCTTTAAAAAGGATTTTGTATAATTTGCAACTCGTGGTTGATTGAATGAATGATTTAGATCAATGAGAATATTGTTTTTAAGCATATTTCTACAGAAAATCTCTATTTTCAGGCCATGTGCGGCCCAATACGGACTTAAAAGCATGCAAATTTGGTTGTAAGTGTTGTATTCCTCAATCACCTTCCATTTGGATCTTGTTTCATGCAATTTGGTGGGATATTGAGAAAGTTCTTGCAAATTTTCTAAAAACAGTTAAGAACCCTCATTAGGGTAAACAGTAGACATGAAATATTATTTTATCTCTTTTCAATGGATGGAATTCACTAACTTTTGGTGAGACTGTTCTTATATGCATTTTCTTTCACATTCTAATGGTTTTTGAGGCAAATATAAAAGATTAAGGTGCAAAGAGTTGAAGACTTTGACTGTAAAACTGTATATGGCAGTCTGTAACAGAGTTGTGAAGGGAACTTTACCTAGGGTTTGCTCAAACAAACAAGGGAATGACCAAATAATGGTTTAATAAGCTCCAAAAATCCTAAATAAAAATGTTTGAAGCACTGAACAAGTGAGTTTGTGTTTGGAAGTATGACATTCAATAAGCCCTATGTGAGCCAAGACCTAATTAGCTCTGTTTTTTAGTGTAGACAGTCTGAATTTGTGCATCTTTTTCAAAACAACTTATGATGAATCGTAGATATGTTTTAAAACATGGAAATTAGTATCCTCGATGCTAAGTACAGTCAGCAAATATGGTCTGTGTAAAGAAACCGCTAACAACATGTTGAAGGATGGATTGGACTGATTAATGAGGGAAGTGCAAGAAATTTGAGTTCTTGGGAGGTAAAATGAATTGAATCATGTCATTTTAGCCTTGTTAATGTTGTTACAAGTGTTGGATCAGGTATCTAGGCCTTGGAAGACTAAAGTTAAAGTTGAGATCACTATGTGCTATGGTGGTAAGTTAAGGACAGTAATAATAAAATGATGAAAATGTGAATGGGTAGACCTTGTAATTGTTTGTTTTTGGTTAAGTTGAGACTACTAAAGTGTTTTGAAGGTCATTGAAGGAGTTTGGAACTCTGAATGCAAATTTGAGTGTTTGAATTGAGTCTTATGAAGGAAAAGTGAACTAGTGAAGAGTAATCAAACAAGGATTTTTTTGAGTTTAGACAAATGAAATTGGGATAAGTAGTTTTCTTCCTATGTATTGCATCATAATGTAACTAACAAAATTTGGCTTGGTAATCTCATATACAAGAAAATGCTATTCCAACACATCTCCTTTGGTTCATTTAGGTCTTGAACACATGGTCAAGAATATTCATTTCAAAATTCTTTACATCAAGGTAATATCTAATATAAGTCACTGAACAATAGTCACGTGTATACATGTGGGTTGTATCTCTTGCTTGGGGTACACATATATATATATATCTTACATTCATCACTATAACTTTTAGTAATATTATATAATAAAAATGTGGTATAACATTTTTATAAGATAATAAGGATTAAGAGTGTTTATTATTACCCTATGATCATACATGCTAAGCCATTGGATTTCTATGAGAATTATTCAAGAGCTAACTTCACTTGATGCTATTATTAATAATATAAGTAGTGGATTATTTTCATTGATCAAATCATTAGTATTGATCAATAATAAGAGTAATTCTTGAATAGATGAAACCAAATAGCTTTCCGCTAAATGCTAATGCTAGTATCAAATATGAATAAAACCTTACTCAAAATTATAATGTTTGGATTAGATGTCACATGGTAGTATTAATAATACACACACATATAGCTAATGTTTGATCTCATATATTCCATGTTGATGACATAACACTACTCATGACACCTTAATAAACACTCCAATATATCATAAGATACTATAGAATGGGTTGATCCCATTATACTACCATATTCCTAAGGTCAAGTAATGACTTATGATACACCAATGAAACTTATGAAAGACTAACATTTACACCATTATTGTTATTACAAAAATCTAAAACTCATAAGAAGAACTTAACCGGCTATGCTTGAGAGATGAACACCCACAACATCCAATTTATAGGAAGAGGAAGAATTAACACCTTTCAAGTATAGAAGTAGCTAACACTAATGAGGATCAATCAACGTTGCAACATTCAAGACAATTTGATGACATAATAAAAAGGAAGGAAGACACTTTCAATTCTAGTTTAGTAACAATACATATTTCCTCAAAAGACACTAGCTAGTTATTAGTAATTTAAAGTGACAAAATATATGTCATAATCTTTCCAAAGTTTTATAGGTTATAAGAGTTATGGAGGTATCTGAGGCACATACTACACTCTTCCTAAGAATAAATCATTATCTGAGTTACGCTTGTGTATAAGAATAAATTATTTATGGAAGATTAGGAATTTCTTTTTAAATGGAACGATATAAGACGAATTTACCAAAGCTTATCTGAATATTTTTAAAATGGGTTTTACAAGTGAGAACTTAGAGGCAAGTTGCACCTCTAAAATTCCTAACAACCAACAACTGGAAAAGAGTTTGCTACTGGTTGAGATTGAGTACAACTACACTTGATAACATGTTGCATATTTAATTAAGAAAAAAATATTGTGGCATAAGATGCACCTAAAGTTGAATTAACAAATATAAGTTTTTTCAAACTTAAGTGTCTTGTTATATTTGAATTGAATAGAAGTACCTTGGATATAGAAATCCATCGAACTTGTTACCTATAATCTTGTCATTCTGGAAGTGCTTGGAAATCCATGGATTTGAAACCCTTGGAACTGAAAGCCAACAATAAAGTGGAAAAGTAAAGCTAACAATAGAAGTGTGTGTATGCATCATAATAAACAAAGAAAGGTAACCTAGAATTTGTTATCTATGTATAAATACCAAAGCATACTTCAAATACGTAATAGGAACCAACCCCCGTAGCTCCAAAAAAATCAAATCCAACATCACAAGATAAATTTAAAAAGAAATTCCAAGCTTCACCCCACTCAATGTTATCATATACGCCTCTATAGATCTTCCTATGTTTTCCCACTATTCTATTTTGAGTCAGAATGAAATTAAAATGGAGATAAATATGGAGCTAACTGAGAGATTCAAACCCAAACTGGAAGTGAGCTAAGGCAAGTCGAAGATGAGAAAAAAATGACAGTAATTTAAGGACAAGATTACATTTTTTTTTGTTGAACGAGAAACACAATGAACTAATAATGCAATATCTTAAATATGCCTTTGTTCAAGTTTCATTGGGTTTATTATTGATGTTCAATAATCACAAGATGTTATTGGATTGCCTAAAGGTTGTCATTTCTATGAGTGCCAAAAAGCCCTCTGTCAGAAATCCCCATATTTCTATAATGGGGAAAGGAATGAATTTAATTAAGATTGTTAATGCTTGCAAGATTAATGATGATTTTTGGGTTTCAGGAAATGTGAAGTTGGCTTTCATAATAAAAAACTTCTCAAATTACCATTCTTCACCATCTTTGTGTATTGTTTGGATTGTGAGCACTAGTTTCGATCAAGGAAGAAAGAAGTTTGTGGGGGAGAGTATGAAGAAAAGCCCTACACAACATAAGAATCTGCAGAGGAGTAAAATGGGCAGACCTAGGAAAAGAACAGAGTTGCCAAACTGTCAAGCCCTCAAACAGAATGTGGACCTTTGGAGGATGTTTGAGAATGCGGGTATGGTCCCATTCTTCCAATCTCTCAAAGGATACAATGAGAGGTTAATGACGAAATTCACCAACTCCTAGAGGAAAGGCTCTGTCACTATTGGAGCTATGATGTTTGAGGTCACCACTCGCTTCATTTTCGAAGCCACGGGTTTGCGGAATTTTGGGCTAAAAGTGGCTAAAAAAAGTGGAGCGGACTACCAAAGGTTTGTTGATAATTTCCTTCATGAAGGCAAAAATCTCAAGCGCTTCCAGAATGGGTATGCTAGACTCGAACTCCCTCCTCCCTTTGCTCTTGTCAGTCTGTTTGTTATGTGTTATTTTACTCTTGAGGGTAGGTGCATGTCAGTTCATCCATATCACTTCCCTCTGTTAAATCATATTAGGCATGGGGAGCGTATCAATCTGTCTTTTTATCTGTTGTCTTCCCTACAGCTCAACATTGAAAAAGGAGCTATCCCTCCTCTCCATTAGGGTCTTATGCTCACCTTGTATAAATTTTCCCTAGCCCAAAATCCTCATTTTAATCCCTTAATTGCTAGGAATGTGAACCCCAACCGAGCTGATGAGGAAAATGTGCAACAGCCGGAGGAGGAAAACCCCATTGTTGATGACCTCCCAGTTGATGAACAAATTCCCTGCCACCCTCCTACTTTTGCCGCTAGGCGTGTGCTAATCCCTACTAAAAGCAACTCCCTTATGGCTAATGTGTCTAATCCTTCCACCCCTCTATTGTAGAAGAGTGAGGATTTGAGAAGTTTTGAATTACAGCTTATTAAAGCAATGCCTAAAAAGAGGAAACACTCTCCCCTACTATTGGAGCCCCCGAAAGCAAAGAAACCTAGACGTGATATTAATCCTAGAGATTTAATTCATATCTTTGAGGAAGGGAACCAAATGGAGGAGGATAAAGAAATTTTACAAGGGCAAAGAAGTGTTAGTAGTGGAGGAAGAAGGTCAACTCGTCTGGCGAAGGTGGCCTCAAAAGAGAAAAAAGGAAAATAGAAAGTGTCAGTGAATGAGGAGAAGGAATTGGGGTATGAATATTTCGAAGCAGAGGAAGAGGAAGAGTCTGAAGACTTGGACTTTGAGGACACTGCTTATGAGAGGGGGGAGGATGGTTCAGAGGAGGAAAAAGTGGAGGAAGGGGAGGAGCAAGTGGAGCCTTTTGAGGAAAATTTTGAGGTCGGGAAAGAGCAGGATGTTGAGCTCTGTGGTATGGAGAACAAAGCCAAGGATTTAAGTATTGAGTTTTTAAAAAGTAGACTAACTTTCTTGCAAGTACAATTTGAAGACATGGAGAAGGTGTTAGTTACTCTCATGAGAGTAACTTACAGGTTGATGAGAAGAGAAATGCTTGGTGCAGCTTCTCGTGAAACCAAGCTTACCAAGAAATTGAAGAAGTAGGGGAAAACTGATACCCTGAAGTTGTTGGATGAAATTGAGGGCCATGACTGGTGTGAATACATTTCTCTCATGGGAGAGTATGGGGACTTGCTAAAGAAAGCCAGCTAATGGATTGTGTTGTTGCTCTACTATTTTTTGATGGGTTTTTTTGGCTTTTTATCATATCTAGGAATGTTTTGTTATCTTCCTTAGGTTATGGTGGAATACCACTTGGAATACTGTTGATCTTATTAATGGTCTTCGTAGATTAAAGTATGCGGGTAAACACTTTATGTTTTTTATTGATAATGGCTGGACCTTGGTTATTCTGTTAAATTTGGGCCTACATGCCAAAAAAGATGTTTTTTGGTTTTAAGGTGGTGTTGTTTCCCACCTGTCTCTGCTTTTTTTTGGATTGTATATGTTCTATGGGATTAGGACCCTTCCCTGCTTATCTAATCAAAAACTTCAAACGCTTAGAGGGCGAAGGAAAAATTTAGGAAGTTGAATGAAAGCTAGCTAGTGGTTTGGGCTTAAAGAGCTTATCATGGTAGATTAAAGAAACCAAGTCCATTTAACTCTAACTAAAATTTTAGGGCTTTGTTAACCCAAATAAAATAGCAAAACAAATTCTAAGGCTATGCCAAGATTATTTTTCAAGTTTTCTTATATATGGATTTGAAAACTTCTAGGTATAAAGTAACAAAAATGTATGTATTAGGTACATACCAAGTCCTCCTATTGCCCTATGTGTAACCCTCTTTGTTGAGAGCAATGAAAAATCAAAAAAGGCCCTCCAATACTAATCTAAGTTGTGTTGCCATAACAAAAATAATCCTCCTACGTGCCCCTCTAGTGTGATCATGCTATTGTGCGAATGGAGTTGGTGCTCAGTTTTCATCGTGCAACAGCACGAGGCACCCAATAGAGGCACACAAGTCCCTGCTTAGGAAACTCGATTGCTATGCAAAGGTTCTGTCAACCTGACAAGACAAGGATCAACATTGATAGCAGCTTCAAGAGTCTTCCATTGAACTGCTAGACTTTACATTTTGTTGCATGTGTGTTGGGTTTAGAGTGGATTGAGAAGAGAAACAATCTAGAACAAAAGAAAGGGGTTCAACACCCCACTGGTATCCAATCTCCTCCTTGGAAGCTAGGGACTTGTAATCAGCATCTACAATAGTACACTATCTCTTCCATTATTTTTTGAGAACCTTCATTGTATTGCATCCATGTGATTAAGGAATAGCTTGATAAATTTGAAGGAATGGATCTAATTGATCTGAAATATAGGGCAAAACAAGTCACCCCGATCGCTCTCATTCAGAGAGACTGTTTTTTCCCTTTTGGCTCCCACGAGGCAAGGTTTATACCATCCTTCCCATTTTTCTTAGCGTCAAACTAACTTCCCCTTAAGTGTTTCTTTGTCCTTCTTCGCGTGTTCAGAGCATTTTCCTGTGAAAAAGTTAAGGATTGATTTCTTAAAAACATTTCCTCCTTCCTGACATGATGTAAAACACTTCTTTCTACCCCCGAACCCCGTCTTCATGATAGATGGTGAAAGCCTCATAAAGGCGTCATTTTTAGGAAACCATTTGTTAGCACGATGTCACGCAAGAAAGGAGCTGTCACTTTTTATGTAAAACCTTGAGCTACAACAGAGGCTCCTCAAAATATTTACCCAAAGAGAACACAATGAAATGATCTCATGATCTTGAATTGTTTCACGGGTAACATTCTTCCTCTAGGCTTGGTGTGTTTGTATATCCTTCCCATTACGCCCATTAAAGATGGAAATAAAATCTTGGCATTCAAACTTTGAAATCCCCCCCAATTCCTATCACATTGTTACTCCTTGAGATATAGTGTCTTCAATAAGAAATCCACTGTTGACTTAGCATAGTGGTAAAGAATATAGTAATAATGGTCGTTGGACCACCTTTTGAAGTGATGTGGTAGTGATTTCTCAAAATAAATTGAAGTATGGTTAGGTGGAAAGTGTGATATTGAGATAACCATCTCAAATAGAGCATAACCAACTCAATTACTCTCTATGATTTATATTTCAATAATATGGTGGAATATTAATTTAATATTGTAATAATTATTAACAACATTTCCATACTTTGCAAACTATTGGTTAATTTGGACCTCTTGTAACAAATTTTCTTCTATTAATCAAATAAATAGTATATCCTAGTGATTAACAATTTATCCTTTGTAGCTCGAACGGGTAGTAGAGTTGGCTTGGGCAGTGGGTTTGCTCCCCATTGGTGTCGGGTTCAACTCTGCTCCTAGGTTTAAGAGGTGGGACTTCTTGCGGGCGGGGGATCTCACCCACAGGGGACTAGTCTCACCCTAGCTCGCCTCAAGTACCCAAGGTAAGGGTTGTTGGGTCGTTGGGCTGGGTCACGGGGACACCCTTGTAGTATTAAAAATATATATATATCCTTTGTGAAATAACTAACTAGTGATAAAAATATAAACAATACTCTATACAAATCCAATTAGTACATTCTTAATTAGTAATGGCAATATTCAATACTAAATATCATAATAATTTTGATCATTTAACTAACATTTCCTCTTTCTTTCTCCTTTTAACACTTTCATGCCCTAGCTAAGGTTTTATAGTTGTATAAATCATGGTTATTATTTTAATTGTTTCATGAAACTAACTAGTCTTAACATACGTCCTCCCTCTCTTGATCTTGTGACATTAATCTTTATAATATATGGATCCATAAGTAATAATTATAAACTAGCTTTATTACTTATTATTTTTATCTCATCATTTTAATGTAAGATCACACCTAAGTCTAAAGTTAATGATTGTGCAATCCTCAATCAAATAAATCTCTAATTACCAATAGAGGTAAACCCAATTAGATGACATCATAAGTGAAAATGCATTCATTCTACACACTTAACAATCAATACTAGCAGTGATGACAATCAATACTAGTAGCGATATAGGGGTTGACCCCGCAATGTGACGATAAGTCACAAGCCTTGTTGAGAGGGCGTTCAAATGTTTAAGTCTCACAAATGCTTGCAAGAACGAAGGATCAAGGACTGAGGAAGGTGGCATGCTGGATGAGAAGGTAGTCATAGGTCGTTGATAGTTGGACAGAGACTGCAGATAGAAAGGAGGCCAGAGGTAGGATTGGTGGCAGAGGCATGAAGAAGGATAAAACACCTTGTAGCGAAGATGAATATGCTAACAAAGAAGGATGGTGGTTCCAGTAGTTGGGGGACACATTGGGAGCAGATAAGGGCACGAAGGAGGAGGTGCAGCTAAGGGAGACAGAAGAAGCGAAGTGATGGAGAAAGAGGAGCAATGATGGAGGAAAGGAAGGAGAGGTGATGGAGGAAGGAGGGATGACAGAGAGAGCGAAGAGACGGAGGAAAGGAGAAGTGATGGAGAAAGGAGGAATGATAGAGGAAGGAGGGATGGCGGAGGATGGAAGGAGGGATGATAGAGGAAGCAAAGAGATGGAGGAAGGAAGGAGGATTGACAGAGGAAGGAGGGATGACAAGAAACGAAGGAAAGGATGACAGAGGAAGTGGATAGATGGAGGAAGGAATGAGTGACAGAGGAAGGAGGGATGACAAAGGGAGCAGAGAGATGGAGGTAGGATGCCAGAGGAAGCAGAGAGAGGAGGTGTTAATATCTCAATATGCACTTGGGGATGGGGTCCCCTACTATGACCCCATTGGTTCGAAGCTCTAGTCAAAAGCGGTCACCGACCAAGAAAAAAATACTAGTGATATAAATAAACTTATGATTCCTTCATCTACACTTACCTTGTAAATTTCACTAGTATTATTATTCAACTGATTCTATAAGGTAATTAGGTCTCCCCACTCCATTATTTCTCTATTACTTATTGCTAAATATTCCTAACATCCCATTACCACACCCATTTTGGCATCATATAAAAGAGCAATGTGCAAGGATTCCATCAATGTGCAAGGAATATGGATTGTCAAACGATTTAGAATTAACATCCACATATTCCATAACACTTTAAACACCAAAAGTACCATTAAGCTTATTCACAACTTGTTCAAATATCATTCATTTAAAACAACTAATTATCTTTTAGAACATTATCACAATGCAAATAAAATGCTTATAATTAACATGTGAATCTACTATAAACCATATAGATTTTATGTTGTGAGGTATATTGTTACTACATGTTCGATAATCCTTACATGTATTATGGGGAGTTGATCGAGTGGCCTTACACCTATGATCCATCCCAACACCCAACCTACCTTACATTCTGCCAATTTGGGGTTAGGAGGGGTGTCACGTTGGGGCGAGACTAATCCCCTAAGGATGTATGCAATAGTTCACAAGCCACTTGCATCGAGCAAACCTGGACCTCGAAGTCAAACCCATGACCACAGGGAGCATACCCATGACTTAAGCCTCCTTTGTTATTCGTGTGGGCTCTAAGACGAACCTAACTTCTATTCCTTCTTAGGAGAGTGAAAGAGGGTATGGAGATCAATTTTTAATTCAATTTTAACATAGATAATCTAATTACTATCTATGTCTTTAGCATCATCAAATGATTGAAAACATGTTTGTATTAAAAATTGAAGGAGAAAGAGAGAGAGAAAACATGAAGGGAATGAATGGGCTTGATAAATTAGATACAAGGAAAGATAATAGAAAAATAGATATAGATATAAAATAGATAGAATGAGAAGTGAAAAATAAAGAGTAAAAAAGGAAAATAAAAAGAAATAAATAAAGAGAAAGAGTTAGGGATATGGAGAGAGAACAAAAAAAGAGGTTGTAAGAGAAAGTCAAAAAACAAAAAGTAGAAAAAATGATAAAAATATCACAAAGAACCATTAAAGTTCAAGAAATAAAATAAAGAAAGAATAACATGGAGATGAATAAATAAATAATGAATGACCAAAAAACATAGAGAGATAGAAAGAGAATGAAGATAGATAGATAGCAAAGATATACTCACACAAGTAATTTAATTAAATAATAAACAAATTTAGAAAGACATAAAAAACATAAATAAAGTGGAGAGAGAGAAAATTCCAAATATAGAGATAAAGATTACAAAAAATATCCAAGGAAATGACAAAAAAAAGAGGGAAACAAAAACAAAGAAATATTGGTGAAGAAACAAATAATTTTTAAAATAAATATGTAAAGAATAAATACAAATAGAGAGAGATACACAAAACTAAGGAAATGTAAGAAATCAAAGCGATAAATAGTGAGAGAGTGTTAATGTGATAGAATGAGAAAACTACAAGATAAATGACAGATTAAAAAGAGAGAGGCAAAAGAGAGAGAGAAAATAACCAAGAATTTAAGAAAAAAGAAATAGATACAAAATAAAAAAGTAAATCAAATATAAAATACACAAATGAAAAAGTGTAACATAGAGAAAAAGATAAGTACTATTAAAGAGTAAGTAAAAAAAAGAAAGGTGTATAGATAAGAAATGAGATAAAGTTATTAAAAAAATAACAATAGAAAGTAGAGGCATAAAAAGAAAAAAAAAATAAAGCAAGCATGAGATAGAGAGAATAAAAAAGGAAAGAATGAGTAAATGAAAGTGAGAAAATAAATAAAAAATCAATAGATAAAAAATAATTAGTGAAAGGGAAAAGCAATAGGATGAATGAAACTATTAAGTGAGAGAAACAATAAATCATAGAAAATAAAAGAAGAATAAAAAAAGAGTGTGGAAAAATGAAATAAAAATAAACAAAAAGGAAAAAGAAAAAATAAATTGAGAAAGAGACGTAAAAATAAATAAAAAAGAATTGAAAATAAAAATAGGATAGAAATAGGAACAATCATAAAGAGAGAAAAAAGAAAAGAAAAGAGAGAAAATAAAAGAAACATTGAATGTTAAATAAGAAAGAGAGAGATGAATGATCATGTAAAGACAAAGAATTACATGGTGAATGAGAAACATTGAATGTCAAATAAGACAGTGTAACGCCCCGCCATGCGAACCCCAAAGGACAACAACACAAATTACCGCACAATTTTTTTTTTCAAAAATAACATAACATTCATGTAATACACATTAAGTCATAACATGAATTTCATTTAAGTAAATTCACTAACACATACATCCCTTGGGGTACACGAAGAGTCATTACGCGACTTAGATCCATACAACAACAATAAAGAGTAAAATCCAAAGATATAAAGTAAACATTATCAAATGTAACACATACATGATAATCATTGATAAGAAACTATCTGTGTACGTAAATGCAACATATACATGATTAACTTAACACATTGAATAACAACTGCCATAGCCAATTTCCACACCAAGTTTAACATCTTATTACAGTACAATGCTTAAGAAGTACAATGATACAAAAGTGTTCCAAATATGAATGGAACCCATACACAAGATAACATGATGCACAATATTATGACTGATTCCAAGACTGATACAACTCTGGAGTCGCTGCAACAGCACCAATCCGCACCTCTCGATCCTCGACTGGGGACCCAATGGGGTGCTTAACACATTCCACCCGACCATGTGAGTCTGAAGACCCACCCCCCGTGCTAGGAGCTAACAAGAAAGAGACCTCAACCAAGAACATCCAACATGGAACCACAAGACTCAACAACATACAAAAGTATTATAACACTCAGGAATTACAATGACATAATCAACCACCTCCAAGAGTCATAAATCTCATCACATAAATCAAAGCAATGACCAGTAAACAAGTAACCAAAGGATGATCATGAAACACATCCAAATCAAACTGAATTAATAAACATAATACAATTCCAAATTGAAATTAAACAATACAATAACATCATAACACAGTATCATAGGAGTACAAGGTAATAAGTCAAATATCAATGAGATCATACAAGACCACAAAGTACACCAAAGATAAAACCATAAATCATGTAATACAAAGGACCACTTCCAGAGGATTTCCAAAGAAGCAACATAATAAGGAGTGTTAGAGGAGAGTGTCATCGCATGGTTTAACATGGATTCTCCAGACTACCTATTGCAAGGTGCCACCTCCATCTACTGACGGATTATCCAGACAACCAAGCGCTAGGAGCCGCCTCCATCTATGGTTATCCAGCCTACCTATCTCAAGGAACCGCCCCATAGGGTTGCTCATGCAGAACCGTTCCCTTTCGCGAAGACAAGACAATGATCATGCCAACCACGGCCTTCTCAATCCCCTTTAGTCTGTGGTAGCACTAAAAGGCGGATGAGTTATCAATTATCTTTTTTAATGTGATTCTACCCACCCCCTAGTTAATTACTTAGGTTTTCACTTATTAATCACACTCTAACGAGGGCTATCCTGGCGCCCCTTTGTGCACCTTCCACCCACTTAGAGCCACTCTCTCTCTAGACACTCAAAACATAAAAACCAAAATCCAAGGGTTGTACAACATCACAAGAACATTCGATCACAGTAGAGAAACATGCGAGGCATTACCCATCTCGCTATAAACACATAATCAAAATCTTACAATTCTCGTACAACCCTTTCAAAATTCAAATACCAAAACACCTGCCACATCAAAGGAACATAAAGAGAGAACTTTGACCAACCATAAACACAAGCCTCTGGAAGATTCCCAAAAAGTTTACACTAGGATTTCCCCATCAAAGAACTGACAACAATTTTTGCAAGGCCACAAGAACTATTTTAAATTTACATATATTGAGTGAATACACCAAAATCAGATCAACAACTCCATTCAAACAACATCAACAACCTTGATATGAACTAAATTGGAAATCCAAGGGAAACCTCTATTTTCTCCTCTCGGAATACCCATAACTCAAAGGACTTTTCAATTTGGCTCATTAACAACTTAAGCAGAATCATCAATCATGAAAAAGATAACATTAACCGATTTACCACTTAGGGTAAAGAACCAAAAGAAAACATATGGGTTCCCAATGAATAACAACATACATTAATTGAGAGAAAATTCCCAACTCAAAATCAACTCACGAAAAGTCACATCGAAAGGATCCATAAAACCACACATGCTAATACAATATATCCATTCATTCAATAAGAAGTAACTTGAACAATCTAACAAGAACATTATTTTAAAGATCAATCATTCTCAACATTTAAGGATATCACAATATTGCGAAGTGAAGATATAATCTGATGTTTTTAAACCATAAGACACTAATCACAAATCAACAATGGTGTCACCTCAAATAGGGAAACGCAAAAGAAAATCAACCTTTAATTCAACAAAATCACTTAATAAAACCAAAAGCCACCAACTAGGTATTCCCTGGGAGACCTCAATTTTCTCCTCACAAGAACCCGCTTATAGTGGTACACAAATCATTTTCATAAAATCAGCAACATAGCAATAACAACAATTATCTATCCGCAATTCCAAATAAAAGAAACCAACCTACTTAATGACTAAAGCAATTACCGTCTCAAGATTCTAAATAAGTATCCATAAAGAGGACTTACAAATCAACCATTAAATGAATATAAAGGAAGTCAATTTTCAAAAGATTAAAATCCCATTTCACCAATAGACTATCCAATTCAAGAATACCCTAATCAATCTCTAACCATGCCCATACATTTAAATTTCTCCTTTCATCTATCAACATAATTGAAGACTACTTAATAGTTGGGTAGTTAACCCAATATTATTTCATAACTACTTATGTCCAAAACATTATTTCCACTTTCCTTTCATCCTACTAACTCAACACTCACTTCCAATATTTAAATTAATTGCGAAAACCACTTAATACCAATTGTCTATACTTTAAAATGATAATAGTACAATACTCTAATTACTTAAACTACATATTAAAACTCACCACTTAAAATCTTAAATTTATCTAAATAAATTTACACACAACATATTTATTTATTTGTATAAGACAAGGCAGTGATATCGATTATTTGATATGGGCGATAGCGGTATTAATACCAATTAAGGTATAATGCAGCAAGAATAATGAGCAAAAAAAATGAATATATAAAGAAACTAGTGATATATTCCATCAGATGGTAGTAAGACAACAAAACTATCGAAAGAATAGATAAGAATGCCTTACCTAATTAGTGATTCTTAAACAACATGTCAAGAGGAATCAAAAGTGCAGTCAAATGAAATATAATGAATGGGATGGCATTACATTCTAGAGACAACGGTGGCCAAAGACCACTGTGCTGGGAGGAAAAGACTTCGAATACGATCAGGGAATATATGCAACAATCCTCAACTTCATACGCAATTAATCGAATACCAGCCAAAGAGTTAAATAAGAATGTCATAGAAATAGATCTTAACATAAATAGCTTACAACTATTATAGAACCACCGAAATAGAAGAGGAACAGTGAGCCCTAAGGTAAAAGTATATACTTCAGGTGCGGCATTATGACAGGTTTCAAAAGAATCAAAGAGTCTGTATAAATCTATAAATTTTCTGTTATGTTCAAGTATGCGGCTGAGACAGGTTTTCACGGAAATAAGAGAACTTATTTAATTTACTACACCTTTGCAAGTCCAAAAACTGCGGCTGTGATAGTTTGCCAAAAGTTTCAGGGAGGCTATTTAATTCTGTACAACGTCTCAACTCTAATTACTGTAATAGTGACAGATTTCCAAGTGTATTAGAAAGTGAATGAAGAATTTGGAAATATCGCCATCTACTTGAATTAATATCAAATCCCAAATGTTCTCCTCAAGACCGAAGGAAGAAGACATGTGAGGTGCAAATATGTGGCTTGGGAAGAGGAGAAATAATGTTCAACTTTTCTTTTTTCTTAAAGCATTTCTATTTGGCAGCGAGTTTCTAGAGACACGCTCAAGTTGATGTTTGGAAATTAAGCTTCACCACGACCAATGGAAACTCTCTATTTTATGAAAATATCTTATTTTCAAAAGCTATAACTGTGATAGATTGCTAGAAGAATCAAACAGGTTAATTAAATCTTTAAACTTCCTATCAAGATCAAGCGCTATAGTTGAGACAAGAAATTATGCGCAAAATGCTGAGGCACAGATGAGGCTCATGAACTGTTTGACAGATTGCCTCAAAGAAATGTGACCTCCAATACAAGGCGCGAAGACTATCTGATAAACCACCTCACAGAGATTTCAACGCCTAGAAGAAAATGATAGAGGGATACACGCAAAGAATATACGTCCTAACATGAGATACAAACAACAACACACTAGGAAAGAATGATACATACTTAAGGGGCTCCTAATGCAGGGTAAACGGTTTGGGAGAAAGGCGTCAAACCACAAGAAAACATAGACCAGATTAGATGAGACAACTAAGCAACTTCAAAATCCAAATTACACGGAGACCATCATAAAACGAATCTTCCCATCGAATGAGCAAGAGAAAGAGGTATTGACCTCCCAAAGCAAGGAAATTCGTCCTTAACACAAGGCGAAACCAGAAGATCAATGCAACAAAGATTAAGTTGGGAGAGGTATGCAAAAATTGAGATTTTATCCTCCAGAAAGCGGCAAAGTAGCTCACAGAACAATTTGCATTTTTATTTACAAAGCGAAAAGCAAGAACTCATGGATTGATCGACAAGGCCCATAACTTAAAAGTAGATTCAAATCTATTGAAATCAAACCGATGCAACAATTTCCAAACAAGATATATATAAAAATGGTAACCGGTAAGAATGAGATTGTGGCTCTTCGAGTAAGTCACCTACAAAAATAATCAACAAAAGGAAATTTCAAGGATAGAAAAGAACTTGGCTGAGTCGTTGCCATCACATCTTTACAGTGCGATTTAGCCTATTCAACCATATTGAAAAGTAGACCCAGAATACCTTGAATGCTATCTGATTTTACCTTAACTGAAGAAATTGGATCTTTGATGAAAATCCTCAATTCACTACTGCATCCCAAGGACTCCTTTCCCCAATTTGTTTCAGGCCCGAAAGAGAGCGTACCCCCATCAACACCCCCAAATTTTCTTTTTATTCTCCTGATCTCCCCCCCAGAGATGACTCTTCAATTCCTAACTGAATGTCTTTTCACATTCCCCATAACCGAAACTTGAATTTCAAATAATATTTATTTGCATGTTTATTATTTATTTCACACAAAAATAATAATAAAATCTTATTTTTATTGCATACGAAGTATAATAATAAGGAAGTCATTTAATTTTGTTTATTGCACTATTATTCATTACCTCCACAATCATTTATTTATTTACTTAATTATGATATTCAAGTTTGATTTATTTAATTCATTTTAAATATTAATAATATTTTATTAGAATTGATTTCGTCACATTGCTTACCATATTAACATTATTAACTTATCAATTATAATTAGGTACCAAACTTTTAATGGCTTTTCTCATTTTTACCTTCATTCAAACTTAAGTGCAATTTTAATATTTAATCCTCTCTAATATTTTCTCACTATTAAATTTATTAACCGAATTTAATCATTAAATGATAATTACCTTTCCTCATCTAATCCGATTACTTTAAAAACAAACTCCCAAAGATAATTAAATTAGCGTTTATTATTGAATCTAATTCTTTATTTAATTCCAAATAAAACAGGTAACCTTATAATTAAATTAATTTTATTTATCAAATCCAAACATATTATTAGTGTTACCTCATAACCTTAAAATTAAATTAAATAATAAAATCACATCATCATGACATTACTAACAACTACTTACTTGACATCAATGACGACCGAAATGAAGGGCACTACAGACAGAGAAAACAAACATGTAAAGATGAAGAGTCACATGGTGAAGGTAATTAAAAAAAAGTCGAAGAGAAATAAAAAAGTGATAAAAAAAGACAATTTTAAAAAGAATGAAATAGAGACAAAAATAAAGCTAAATCGAGAAAAATATAAATTGAAAGAAAACATAAATAAAAGCAATAAGAAATAAAGTGAGATGTGCATGGAAAATGTAAGAGAGAAACGCACACAAAAGAAGAAACATAGAAAATAGGGGAAATAATTGTGAAATCCCATCTTGGGCACAACATTTTTTTTAAATCCAATTAGCACCCATCTACCAACTTAACCAACCAAGAATCTTTCACATCTAAATTTGAAGTGTTAATATTAGAAATTCTTCATTCATCATTACAATAAAAAATCAACATCACAACTTATATGCTTACACTTAGAAGTGTTAAGCTCCTACAACTAGGGTCATTCCTAGACCTACAACCTAAGCCTTGAGGGTCCGTGATGACCTTGCCTACATATCCCCTAATGGGAAATCAAAGGCTTCATAGTTCACCCTACAATGACAGAGGAAGTTCAATCTCTCCTCTTGTATGAGATCTATTATCTCACCTTTATCCCATAACACTATTAATTTAATATGTGTAAACTATCAACATAGTTAATTATAATATAATGATAATATTTTTTCCATCAAGTGTTGGGTCCATACCAATCATTACCTGACATTAGTGTACAAACAATCACAATAATCACTAGGGACATATCATAACATAATCCAAAAGATCATATACAATTATTGTCATGAGCATACCTCCATATTCATAAGCTGATTAATTCATTCACAGTACAAGTATAATAGTGGTTGGATCATACATAGATCACAAGTGCAACAATGACTAGATCATACACAAATCATAAGTATAATAGTAGTTGGATCATACATAGATTACAAGTATAACAATGATTGGATCATACACAAATCACAAGTATAACAGTGATTAGCTCATATATACATCATAGGTACAACAATTATTATCTCATCCACATATTGCAATTACATTAGTGACTGACTCCAACATATATCGCAATACACAATGACAAGTTCCATCATACATCACATAAACACAGTGACAAGCTTCACCATACATCACATAAACACAATAACAATGGTCGACTAACCATCACAATGGTTAACACATGTCCATAATGCATCCAAGATAGAAATAATATTGATGCATTGCGCACCACACCACAAGTCCATCATTTCCAGCGGTCTTCTACACCATTGGACAAATGGCAAGAGGATTCGATGCATTCCATACTACACTTCAAGTCCATTCTCAACCCCACAAGGCTAGGTATATAGTCTGACAACTAGGAAGGGGATTCACTGCATCCCATACTACACTACAGGTCTGTCCACCATCCCAAGGGTTTCCCCAAGTAGTGAACCTACCAAACCTAGTAGATTCTAACTTCAATCACCTATAGGCCACTAACAAGTCTATCCACCTAGAAAGAAGTAGCTCCTGACATATACCACCTTGTGACCTTAGTGGTATTGTCAGCTATATTTTTCACAATCCTGAGTAACACTGGTATTGGTCACTTTCGTGCCCTCAATGATAGCTAGTGAACCCCCTTGATATAATGGTTAGCCATGGATTACTGTAATTCATATGGATGAATCCCTACCTATACAACTGTTATCATATCTTAATCATAACCAAGGTAGCTTGCTACCTTCACCTCTGTGAACCAGGTGAATGTTGACTAATCCCTCACAGTAGCCCAAACATCGATCATTGGCACAATCTAATGATTGCCTATCACTGCTCAAATATCTTGAAGGCTTACACTTGGGCAGGTCATACATAACATGAAACACAATCACAGTCAACATATATACATGCCTATACATAGAGATATTTAGATATGGGCTCAATTTTCACCACATAAAGTCACATGGAACCAACATGAGATAGACTTTTCCAAACTTATACATATATTCAATTACCAATTATAAGTAGTTAAATCCCTTACTTTATTCATTTACTAGTCAAAACACATCATACACTAAGTACAAGTTATTAGATTTCCTTAACTCATCATACCCATTCGATACCTGTTTTAGCCTCAAACCAAAGCTTATGAAGGAGGAAAGGTCAAACCATGCAAGAACAATCCCAACATCTGGGAGTTGTCCCCCTAGACCCTCCCCCTATAGACTTGAGGTCACAAAAGCATCCTTCGCCCAAGGACCGTCTATGTTTTTGCTTCCAAATGGATCAAAGTCACACATAGTTCTCCTTACAAAGTCTATCAAGGATACCTATGCACAAATTCTCATATCCAAGGTCTATTTTAATTTATATCTTTCATTCTTAACACTTAACAATAGCTAGGAGAACATAATTAAGTATATGATTTAACAACCCATACTATAACACTCCCCTTTGAGGATATCAAGATCTTCAATTATACTCGACCCATTATTATTCGTAAACCAACTTGAACGTTCTCAAGTTCTTAACAACATAGGGCTAGACATAATACTCAACATAAAATTACCTTAGTTCTCACAAGCCATTAGGGAAGCAGTTTGATTAGAACTCATATAATAGGTTCATTGTTGAGGTTCTTATACTAAATAGACATCTTTACAAGCCCAGGAGTATTTAAATGCTTGTTTTAAGTTATAGTCATTTTCCAAATCCTACTAGATAGCGTTTTAAGATGCCTATATATATTCCTGAAAATTTTGAGAAGATCCAAAGGTCTTTCATTTGGTTGGGTATTGAGAAGAAAAAGAAGCTCACTTTGGTTAAGTGGGATAAGGTTTTCCAATTGACAAGTGGTGGTGGTTTTGGGATAAAAACCATTTCATATTCTAATAAAGCTCTCATGGCCAAAGTGGGTTGGGATCATCTAAGGGATAGGAAGGATTGGTACGAGATAATGAATGTTAAATACCTTCTAAGTCGGTCACTGATTGACTACCTATTGGAGGCCCACCCTCTGGGTCCTTGGTTTGGAAGGGGATTTGTAGCCTACAGAATCTTTTGAGGAACGAGATTAAATGGAAGATAGGTAATGGTAATAAAATCAGATTTTGGGAAGACACTTGGTTACTAGACTCTCCCTTGGATTCTTCTAAGTTCAAATTCCTCAAGGGTCGGGCTCAACAAGTGTTTGGTATATATATTTAGTGATTACCTGATTGGGACCTTGAGAGCTAGGAAATGGAATGATATTAGCATTTGTTGTCCTTTATCACCAAATATATGTATTCTTGCCAAGACTCTACAAGAGTTGCTTTCTCTCACTAGATAACCCCTTTCCCACCGTGGGGATGAGTTCTTCCGGATCCATGATCACCAGGGCGATCTTACTATGAAATATGCTTACAAACAACTGACTAATCAAGGGGTGGTCAATATTCTATGGAAGAAGGTTTGGAATAAATACATGATATTGAAAGTTAATTTCTTCTAGTGGACTGTTTGTCATAACAGAATCCTCACACAAGATAATCTAAGGATAATAGGGTTTAAGATCCCCAACAGATTTTTTTTTGTGTAAAGGCAATGAAGAATTGGTTAATCATCTATTGTTACACTGTCCCTTTGTTGTGGAGGTGTGGGAGACGATGTTTAAAAGATTAGGGATTCAATGGATTATGAGTAAGGATATCACATCCTTTATTTTGAGTTGGTCTGGACCCTTTTCCCATCCTTTAACTATTGAGATTTGGAACCAAATTCCTCCCATTTTATGCTAGTGCTTATGGAAAGAGATGAACAATAGGATATTTAGGAACATTGAGATGAACTCGAAAGAGGTGTTTGGTATTGGTGCCCAACTCATTGAGGAAAATATCTCTCTTTTCAAAGGGAAAACCCCAAATATAGGCCTGAATGAGATGGAAATAAACATAGCTAAAGCTTGGCATCGAGACTTGGATGCCAATTCTTATGACAACTCCAAAATTCTTGCCTGGAGAGCCACTGTTTAGAAACCTCCCTACAGGGGCTAGTTCAAACTAAATTTTGATGGGGCCACTAAGGGCAACCCAAGCATAGCAAGTATAGGAGGTGTGATTTGAGACCACAAAGGAAAGTTAGTGGTTGGTTATGTTGGGGGGATTGGTCTTCACTCTTCTATGATAGCAAAAGCTTGTGCGTTGTTAAAGGGCTTACAAATAGTTGTTTCCCTGGGGATTGAAAACCTACACATTAAATGGGACTCCAAGTCCATTATTAATGCTATTAATTGTGACAAGCTGTTGGGATGGAACACTAAAGATATTCTTCTTGATATTAGGTTCCTTGTGTCTAAACTAAAATTAAATGTGGCTAGTCATATCTATAGAGAGGGGAACCACGTTGTTGATGCTCTGGCCAATTTTAACACATACTGGAAACTGTCCAAATGTTGGCATGAGGGTGATCTCACAATAGTGGTTTACAATTTTTGGCCAAACTAGACACTCAAATATTTTTTTTTAACTAAATCTTCACTTTCGAGAACCTATAGCGGCTAAACTGTGAGGAATTTGAAGATGATGCAAACTAGAGTTTCATGAAATTTTGTCTATAGATTCTAAATTTTTAATTTTTTTAAAAATTTTGGAGTCAGATTGCACTTCTTTTTCCATCTCCCTCGAAAACTAATTTTTTTCAGAAAACAACATTTTAAAAAAGTGACGCTCACCGTATAACACATAATTTTTTTACCATGAAGAATAAAATTCTAATTCTTTCAAATTTAGATTCGTAACTCTGATATCTAGTGCTTCCACTTGGTTAGATAGTTTTTATTGAATATTTTTTCTTTAATCAAGTTTCAAAGCCAACCAATTATAATTCAAACATAGCACAATCGTATAATGCGTAACTTTTTTTGTATGTATCAAAATTCAATTTTTTTCTCTTTGTTGGATCAAGGACTTCAATATCTGGTGCACTCATATTTTTCAAATTTTTGTTTTGATAATATGCTATTTTTCCACATGTAAAGAACATAGAGCTTGATTTTCGGTGAAAAACCTACATTCACAAGAAATAAAAAATAAATATAATAATAAAGAAAACTTTATTTAAAATTATACTTTTTGGGAAGCTTATACTAAGGACCACATACTTACAAAAAATAAATTTTAAATGAATTCATTTGATCCCCCAAAAAGTAAATCAAAAGTAGGTTTTTATCAGTATTTTGATAGGTGTAAAGGAGACTCCATTATAGGTATGGTTTAAAACTAGTGGGGTTCTATCCAAGGGGGTTTGATTTAAGGTAGTTTGATCAAACCTATTCAATTGGAATGCTTTAAATGGAACTTTTTAAGGCTTAAATCATTATATTTTTCTTAAAATATGTGATTTCAGTAAAAATCAGATCCTCCCAGAAATTGTAAACTAGCTTTGTGGGATCACCCATGACTTAAGCATATTTTCGCCTAATATTTAGAGTATTATAGTGAAGCAACAAAGCCCTTACTTGACCCATGATGACAATACCGCATATGCTTAGCTGGATTTATGGGGGACTCACTTGCTTAATCATCAGGCTTAGTGGTCTTATTGTGATGATAAGATGGATGATGAGCTATATCGAAGGGATGGACATCAAGTGGATTTTTTCAAATTATAAGATGAAGCTCGTGTTGAACAAAGAAATCATGAATTGTTGTGGAAAGTACCGGTTGATTAATTCTAAGTTGGACCGTACTTGTCGTAACCTCCTTATGGGGATCTACTTAAACTCTTGGATTTTCAAATTTGTGTTTTTTAATTTTGATGTGACTTGTAATTATGAGACTAAGCCCCTCTTTGGCTTATTTGTTTTACTATTTTGGTTTCGCGCCTTATAGCTTCTTTTTATGGGTTAACTAATGTTGGCCAACCCTTAAATGCTATGGATTTAGAGATTTCTAATTATGGCCTCATGGCTATTTTGCCTAGAATTTTGTGCTTCTGTGATGTGGAAGGCACTCCTTCCCTACTTGTCATGTCCTTTTTACTTAGCCGATTGTGCAATGTGATTCCAATTAATGGTTCCACTAAGATTGTTTTAGGGAATTATTTTGCTCATGTGTGTGATCTGGTCATTGGATTGACTACCAAAAATCATCATTCTCAACTTAAATGCCTTATTGTGTGGGGAATTTTTCACCTTGCTATTGTCTCTAACCTTCTTTGTTTTCAGAGTTCCTGGTTATATAGTGTGCAAAGTGACATCATGGGGGGTGATAGAGTGCGGATGAAGCCGGATAATTACAACAAATTCTGCAAGGATCCTCTGGTCTAGCACATTTGTGTTGAAGGTGGCATTGCTCCTCTGATGGAGAGACTTGTGGGTCACGACCCAAATCTCTGGACCCAGTTCGTCAATTCATGGAAGAATCATCATGTTACTATTGGTCGCATCTCCTTCACGGTGGATGAGGAAGTTATTGCACAAGTGGCAAGCCTCCAAAGCACTAGAATGAAGCATCCTAAATATTCTAAAACCTAGGACAATGAGCATGAATAATTTTTTTGTGGGGGAGGAGGCATTGGTGCACAACCAGTCTGGGTTTGAACGGGAGGCTCTTCCGTAGCCGTGGAACCAGGTGTGTCTTGCTTTGATAAAGTTTGTTACGCTAGAAGGAAGGTACAAGACTTATTACTACTACCATTTTCCCTTGTTAAATCATCTTGGGCATAAGGTTCTTCTAAGCTTTCTCTTTTTCTTTCTTATGGACCTCAAAAATTTGGTTGAAAAATGTGTTGATTCGGCTACTGCTAATCCCAATGAACCTACTCCTCTGCCTCTCCATCAGGGTTTTATCCTAAGACTCTTCCATTTTTATCTAGCTTTATGCCCTTAGAAACCTATTTCGGTCTTTCGTATTGAGGAAATTGAGCCCCCATTGTGCCCAACTTGTCCCCGGCCAAATCTAAAAGTCCTATTAGAAAGAGTCACCCAGCCCCTGCTGATTCTCAAAAACCCAAACTTGCTACTAAAAAACTCAAGGGTATTGATGGTGCCTCCCAAACCAGTGTGGAAATTAGTTTGTGTGACCTAAATTCTACCCCTGCTAAGACTCCTGCTAAGCCTGGCATGAAGAAGAAATGTAAGGAGGAGAAGGTGCCTCCGAGTAAAGGGAAGAATGTTGTGAGCAAGTACTCCTTGGGTGATATGGTGGTTGTGGAGATTGTGGTTATTGGTTGTGATGCCATTGTTAGGTGCTCTGGGAGGTTGGCAAAGAACAAGAAAAAAGTGCAGATTAGAGACTTGGACACTAAAGAGGAGTTGTTTGACAGCAAAGACAATAGAGTGGAAGAGGTGTCGAAGGATAAGGAAGATGAAAAAGCTAGAGGTCTCTCTTCTGTTCTTGACAAGGGAAAAGCTTAGGAGGAGGTTTCAGCCTCCCACTCATTAGAGCCACTAGAGATTGAGCAAAATGATCCTGTCTACACTACGGGCGGTGGGGAGGAGCTTGGTGTGTTGAAAGAAATATTGGACATCCAGGAAAAAAAATTGATGAGGGCACAACCCGAGACTTAGAAAATAACCCACAAACAAGAGAATAATTTTATTATTCAGAAATAGAGCTTCTTACATGTAGAGGATCTCAAATCCTCAAGTTCTACAACACATGCAAGTTACAGAAAGCTACAGAATCACCCTTTCGCAATATGCGAGTTTGTCCCAAAAAAGTTACTCAAAAATTAGAAACTCGCCCATAAATAGAGCTCATCTTTAGTTTGGAGCTAAAATAACATTCAAATTTGAGTTTAGGCGGTTTGTTGCCAAAAAATTACAACTTGAAGTTCAAATTTCAAAATAACATTTGCAATTGTATCTTCTAGAAAGTGCGCCAATTTTTTGGGGCCATAACTTTTGATCCGAGACTCTGATTCGCGAACCATTTGAACCATTGGAAAGGTCTCGAAGTCAAGAACGCGCTCAAAATTAGCTATGCCAATTCTAACAAGTTTTAGGGCCGATTCAGGAATTCTAAGTGCCTCAAATCTAACTCAGATGATTTTCAGGTGCAAATCTGGGAAACTAAAACTGCAATATCTTTCAACCCAGGAATAGAAAATAAAAACTGTAAATTGGGAATTTCATTATGACAAAAAGGGTATCCAAAAATGTAAAAAACATCTAAAAACTGAGAAACTTAAAATTTAACTATTTTTGGGTGATGCAAGATTACCCTTACACCACTGGATGCTCCTGCATCAGACACCTAGGGTAATTTTAGAAGTGAGCCTGTCACGTCTCAAATGGAGGAAAACCCAAACGGTCGACCTCTGCCTTAGGCAACCAGGATGAATCTTCAACAGGCCTTCCTTTCCATTTCACTAGATATTCTTCATACTGCCTGTTCCTGGTACTCCTTCCCAAATGATTATCCATGATTTCTTCAATCTCCTCTTTTTTGAAGTAGGTGTTGGAATCCCATACTGTTCCATTGTTGATACTTCCTCTGCACCACCTTCATGATACTTTGTCAAATCTAAAATTTTGAACACAGGGGAAATATTGAATCCATCCAACAACTCTACCTCATATGCATTCCCTGAATCATGCCTCTTTAAAATTTTACAGGGACCGAACTTCTTCATCTTCAAATTTTTATATGTTCCCACTAGAAACCTTTATTTCTTCAAGTGGATCATCACTTCATTACCAATCTGAAACTCCTTATACCTCCTCTTTTGATATGCCTTCACCTTATACTACATATTCATCTTGTTAATATGTTTTCTTACCTTCTCATGTATATCCTTGATGTGTTCTGCAAAATCTTCGGCTTCAACACTTATTTTCTTCTCTTGGTCCATCTTCCTCAATTTTGGAGTTGTTCTGGGGTTACCTCCATACACAATCTAGAATGGTGATCTACCAGTGCTTCTGTTGACATAATTGTTGTAAGAAAATTCTACCTAGGGTAAGATCAAGTCTCATCCCTTAGGTTTATCTTCTACCAAACATCTCAGTAGGTTACCCAGACTCTTGTTAACAACCTTTGTCTGCCTATCTGTTTGTGGATGGTGTGCAAAACTGAACTTCAACTCTGTCTTCAGCTTCTTCCACAAGGTCCACCAAAAGTACCCCACAAATTTGGTGTCACGATCTGAAACAATACTCTTTGGCAGACCATGTAGCCTCACCACCTCTTTGAAAAAAAAGTGAGCAATGTGGACTACATCATGGGTCTTCTGACATGGAATGAAATGTGCCATCTTCAAAAACCTATCAACCACCACAAAGACTGAATCATTCCCTTGTTGTGGCCTTGGCAAACCAAGAACAAAGTCCATACTTATATCCTCCCATGGCCTCTCTGGTACAGGTAGGGGCTGATATAAGCCTATATTTTGGCTCACTCCTTTAGCCATTTGACATACCCTGCAACTTTGTACAAACTTCTTCACATCCTGTGACAACTGAGGCCAATAATAATGCTCACTGATAATGACAATGGTCTTATCCCGACCAAAATGTCCTACCATTCCTCCACTATGCTTCTCCTTTATCAGGTTCTCTCTCATGGAACTCCTCGAGATACACAATTAACTTCCCTTAAATAACATGTCATCCTGGATTATGAAATCCAACCACCTTGTCATGTCCACTGTAACAGGTTCCTTGCAAGTTTTCCAAGCCTCTGCAAAATCAGGATCTTTTGCGTACAGTGTCTTAAGTTCATTGAACCCAACCACTTCAATCTGCATCTTTGTCATCAATGTATGCCTCCTACTTAAGGCATCTGCAACCCTATTTGACTTCCCACTCCTATGTTTCAAAACAAAGGTATAACTCTGCAAAAACTCTACCCATTTTATATGCCTCTGATTTAATTTTCCCTAACTATTTAGGTACTGCAAGGCCTGATGATCAGTATATAGAACAAATTCCTTTGGCAACAAATAATATCTCCATTTCTTTAATGCTTGAACTATTGCATAAAATTCTTGATCATATATAGAATACTTTCTCTTGGCATCATTTAACTTTTCACTAAAATAGGCAATGGGCTTACCTTCTTGGCTCAACACTTTGCTCCAATGGCACAACCAGGCATCACAATCCACGAAACACCTTGTTGAAATCACGGGGGGCTAGAACAGGTTGCTCTGTCACCTTCTACTTCAACAGTTCAAAACTTTTTGCTGCTCCACTGCTCCACTTGAATTCTTTTCTATCCCCTCTCATTGTTTCAGTCAGGGTCCACAAATACTACTGAAGTTTCTAATGAACTTTCTATAAAACTAGCCAAACCATGGAAAGATCTCACCTCAGTAGCGGTTCTTGGGGTAGGCCATTCTAGAATAGCCTTCACCTTCTCTGGGTCCATCTTGAGACCTTCTGCTGAGACAACAAACCCCAAGTACACTAACTCTCTCTTCACAAAACTGCACTTCTTCAGATTAATCAACAATTTCTCTTCTCTTAACTTCTCAAAGGCTCTCCAAATATGCATCAGATGCTCATCCAACATCTTACTGAAAATCAAAATATCATCTAAATACACAATAACAAAACTTCCCAAAATTCTTTTAGTACTTAGTTCATGAGCCGCATGAATGTGCTCAATGCATTGGTTAGCCCAAAAGACATGACTAACCACTCGTACAGGCCCTCTTTGGTTTTGAAGGCAGTCTTCCATTCATCTCCCTCTCGAATCTGGATCTAGTGATATCCACTCTTTAGATCAATCTTTGTGAAGTACTGAGCTCCACTCAAACAGTCCATCAGGTCATCCATCCTTGGCAGGGGAAATCTGTACTTGATTGTTATCTTGTTTATGGCTCGGGAATCTGTACACATCCTCCACTCCCCATCCTTCTTTGGTGCTAGTACTGCAGGTACTGCACATAGACTCAAACTCTCGTATCAAACCCTTTCTCAACAACTCTTGAACTTGTTTGTTCAACTCCTCATTTTTCTTGGAGTCATTCTATGAGCTGCCTTATTTGTAAACTGGCTCTAGGAATCAAGTCAATCGATGATTGATCTTCCTTATTGGTGGTAAACCCTCGGTACATTATTAGAAATAGTATCTTGAAACTCATCAACATCGAAACTTCTTACGGAACCTTCTCACTATCCTCCTTACTCACTCTAGGGATCAATGCATAACACACATGCTCATGCTTCATACCTTCTAAAATTTTTCTTCCATCTACATAACAAATTCTAGCACTTCTGCATACCTTTTCTTTGGTCTCCTTGGGGTTTCAACTTGTGACAACCCCATCCTTTGTCAAGGAATAAGTATTTGCATGGCCATCATGTATAGCTCGCCTATCGAACTGCCACGACCTCCCCAACAACATGTGACATGCATCCATGGGGATGATATCACAGAGTACCTCATCATGGTAGCTCCCAATCTTGAACTTTACTAGGCACTGCTCATTGACCAAAACTTTGTGGTCTTTCTTAACCGGGCAATCTGATATGGATGGGGTGCCTTTCCCTCTTGACTTCAACTTTGTGACCATCTCTTATGACACCAGATTATCGGTACTCCCATCGTCAATAATGACACCACAACATTTTCCTTCACACTTGCACCTTGTGAAACATATTCTTCCTATTCTGGTTCCTTTTCTTTAGTTACCAAGGCTCTCCTAATCACTAGGGCTTCTCCCCTTTGGCATCATTTGAATGTTCAAATTGGGCCTCCTCATCTGCATGTGCAACCTTCCATGACCTTCTAGCCTTTTATGCGCCTTCCTTGGTGTTGTGGACATTCATAGGCTCGATGCCCTTCTTCACCACACTGGAAACATGTTCCTTTGAAACCACCTCTTCCAGATCCTTGTCCATATCTCCCTCGTCCTCTACCTCTTTGATCACCACTATTTTGATCATGAGGGTGGTAGAAGTTGTCATTCCTTTGGCTTCGGCTGGTACCCACATCTTCACTTTTCTTTTCATCATCATTTCGGCTTCCTAAAGGTCTTCCATTACCCCTTCTACTTTGACCTCCTCGTCCTTTTTGCTTGCCATCAAATCTTTTGTTCAGCTTCTCTTCCACCTTCAGAGCAAACTGATACACATCCTCAATGGTAGTCATTCTGACTAGGCTTAACTCCTTCTGAATGCTCGGTCGTAACCCATTAAGATATCGAGCTACCTTCTCCTTATTGGCCTCTGTGTGGCCCGTTCTGATGATTATCTTGTAAAAATTTTCAGTATATTCTTTCATAGATCTATTTCCTTGCTCCAACCCTTGTAATTTCTTCAACAAATCTAACTTGTAGTCCACTAGTATGAACTGCTTCTTCAGTTTCTCTACCATGCAATCCCATCTGGTGATATTTCCTTTTCCTCTTCTATTTCTTTCCAATTGGACCTCTTTCCACCAAATACTGGCATGGCCCTTCAGCTTCATTTTCGCAAACTTAGCCCGATTTGGTCCTCCATTTCCTCATAATCAAAATATTCTTCTAGCTCGTTGATCCAGTTGATCAACTCTTTCGGGTTTAGACATCCAGAATAACTAGGGACTTCTGGTTTAGGTCTTTTTCTGATCTTCGAAATGGCCCTTATTAGCCACATTTGGTCTTGATCAATTGCTTCTTCTTCCTATTCTACATTTGAACCTTCTTCCTCTCCTTCATCCTCACTTTCCTCCCTCAGGTTTAACCCTCTTCTCAACTGCTCTTGTAATGCGTCAATCTGTCTCTGAAGGGCTGCCAATGCATCTCTTCCACTAGCATTTCTGCCTCCTTGACCACCTCTGGCACCACCATGCCTACCAGGCATCACTTTTGGAGGCATCTTTCTTGACCTTGACCCACAACCACAGTCCTGGTGCGAAATGCCTCATGATCGGCGATCTGTCCAAACGCTCAAGAAAACCCACTCTGATACCAGTTGATGAGGGCACAACTCGAGACTTAGAAAATAACCCACAAACAAGAGAATAATTTTATTATTCAGAAATGAAACTTCTTACATGCAGAGGATCTCAAATCTCCAAATTCTACAACACATGCAAGTTACAGAAAGCTACAGAATCACCCTTTCGCAATATGCGAGTGTCCCCAAAAAGTTACCCAAAAATTAGAAACCCGCCCATAAATAGAGTTCCTCTTTAGTTTGGAGCCAAAACAAAATTCAAATTTGAGTTTAGCCAGTTTGGCACCGAAAATTTACAACTTGAAGTTCAAATTTCAAAATAACATTTGCAATTGTATCTTCTAGAAAGTGTGCCAACTTCCCGGGGCCATTACTTTTGATCCGAGACTCCGATTCGTGAACCGTTTGAACCATTGGAAAGGTCTCGGAGTCAAGAACGCACTTGAAATTCACTACGCCAATTTTAGAAAGTTTTAGGGCTGATCCAGAAATTCTAAGTGCCTCAAATATAACTCAGAAGATTTTTAGGTGCAAATATGGGAAACTAAAACTGCAATATCTTTCAACCCAGGAATAGAAAATAAAAACCGTAAATTGGGAATTTCATTATAACAAAAAAGGTATCCAAAAATGTAAAAACGTCTAAAAACCAAAAAACTTGAAATTTAACTATTTTTGGGTGATGCAAGATTGCCCTAACACCACTAGATGCTCATGCATCAAAAATTCTATGGGTTGACCCGCTTCATGGTCAAGATGATTCACTGTTTTAGTAGGACCCTATCAGCCGCCATGAAGGATGAGCTAGGGATGAAGAAGACCGAGGACCGCCAGGAGTGGGTTGGGGATGATATGGTTCAGTTGTTGTCTAAGAATTGGGAGAAGGCCAACTAGTATGTTGATGGTTTGTGTGTGCTATTAGTCTTTGTCTGGTTTTGATTAGGTGTTTTTTGGTGTAGTGTTTTGTTTTTTGCATTTTTGATTTGGACTTTTTGTCCCTTGTGGCTCTCTGCGTAGGATACAAGACCCTGTAAATGTTGCTTACATTATCAAAAACATTTAACTTCATGCTTAATTTTTTGTGCATCCTAATTTTCCTTTTAAACACCATTTGATGACTATACATGCATAGTTTAAATCAATACAATGCCAATGTTTAACCCAAGGTAATTAAGTTAAACCCAAGATGTATCTAAGGTAAGATACAATCATGCAACAATTACTAATTACATGTTCAAGTTAGGATAATTAAGAGGTCAACATGTTCCTTATAATACCTCTACACCTTTCTCTTAGGGGAAAGGTTGTAGACACCCAAAAATATCCTCTTACAATACCTTGTTACAACATTACATCATTTAGACATCTTGTAGCATGTTTTACCCTAGGTACCCATGTCATCATCTACTTAGTTAAATAAATCTTATCTATTTAACTAATTTCATTTATTCCCTTTTTATTCATAATCCCTCTATTATTTTAATATTAATTATATTATTTAATTAATGAAATCATAAATCCAACATTAATTGAATAAATCAAATATTTTTTTAATTAATAGAATCATAAAAATATTTCCTTACTTTATTTAATTAGATAATTCATCAATTATCCCTCATTTTTTAAAGATTTGTTTCCTTTAAAACATAAAGACAATATCTTTCTATCTTTTTAAATCTTATCTTATCTCGTTTTATTTCCTCTTTGATTAAATAAAGCAAAAATCAAATCTTATCTCCTTCCACATCAAAATTCTATAAATATAGCTTCTTAGAAGTCATTTGGGGATTTAATTCTTCAAGCATCCTTATGTTGTCAAAATCATTCTTGAATCTTTCATCCATCGTCTTTCATCTTTCATCCTCCATCTATCACCCTCATCATATCTTTATGTTGTTGAATTGAGCAACCAACATTCCTCCAACAATCAAACCTTCAAATGTCTCATTCTCATGCAAGATTGAGAAGCAATGGAGATAAATCAAGCATAATATGGAGATTGTTTTGTGTTTGTGTTTATTATTTTGATTTTCATGTTGTCTCATGCTTCATTGTGCTTGTTAGGGTTTCATTATTGATGTTTATACATTTACATTGATTTGAAATTTTTAGCTCTAACTACAAAGGCTACAATAGGTTTCAAGGTTATAATGGTCTTAAAGACATTAGTCCAAGTTGTCATGCTTAGATGTGATGCATTATTACATCTAATACTTTTCTAAATTTGAAAGGTTTATTAGTCACAAATATTGCAACATAGGAGTACACAACTCTTTATTTTCAAATTTCCCTCAAAGGGGTGAATCACTATATCTATCAACATCTTCAAAATTAAATGCACCTAGTCATCTCAAATCACTAGACACCAATCATGATATCTTTACCATGCAAAAATCTAGCAAAAGTACATTCATCAAATAGTTCATATTTTAAGGTTCTTATGTTTAATAGGTTTATCGTCAATATGAAGGTGTATAAGGCCCTACTCCTTCATAACTTGAGTACCCAAAATATCAACTTCCAAAATTTGCTCTATATAATGATGCACTCCACCATATATTTACTATTACTCCTCATCATGTGTTTAACCATATTTTATCAATGCTTCATGTGTTTTGTCTATGCTTCCAATATTGCATACATTCTTATCATATAGGCGTGGAGAAATAAAATTATTTTATTACTAAGCAATCACCTAATATTATGCCTTACATTTTGGTTAAATCTTTCATCTTATTATTTCCTTATCATAGTGGTAGATGATTTGTATCAGTGAGGTCACATTGTGTTCTAGTTGCATATTGTGTCATGGGCTCTTTAGAAAATTGTTCTTTGTTTCCTACGAAATCAAGAAAGGTCCTTAAGATTTTTATTACAATCCACCATTGTTTTAGTCTATTTGCATTCATTGGAATCTACCTCTCTAGAGTGGTTTGACATTATAATTGGAAAGATCTACTATCAGTTATTTCCTAACAACAAATATGATGATAATGGTTCAATTTCCCTACCTAAGTTGTAAGTAAATGCCAATTTTTCGAACAATTCCTTTTAATAAAATAGCTATCAATAAAAGCAATCAAGGGAAGCGACAATCATCACTTATAGATTTGAGTGAAATTGAAAGGATACACACATATTCCTCTCTTCATGCCAGCTCCTCATTGTTTCCCCATGCATTAGCAGCCTCTACAACTTGTCTCCTTTCTTATGCTTCGGTGAACGTCCATATATTTTTCCTATGCTCTATTTTTGTATTATTTTCTTGCAACTCCATGTCCATGTCTGTTGCTTTAATTTCGTACTTTTTCCTCCTACCATGCAACTCCCTTTACTTCACACATCTTCCTTCTGAAACAGAGGGTGAATAACTGCCCATTGGTTTCTCTTTCTTCTCTTTTCCACAAAATTCCTTTATCACTTGTATTATATGGGAGCCCATAATCTATTCAAAGACTCCTCTTTTAGTGCAAGCAAGGAGGATATTGGCGACAATTGTGGAATTTAGCTTTTCACTTACTAATAAAAGTACCTAAAGCCTTTCCAACAAAACCATTTTGTGCATGTCTTTGATCAAAATGCCCCACTTAGATGCCCTCCTACTCTTTTCTCTCTTATTGACCTCTGTTGTGAACACACTGAGAGGAAAGATCTCTATTCATTTTTATTTCATGGGCATCTATAACCATGTTCCAAAGCTCTCATTCTGGCTCAGACAAGGAGATCAATGGCAATGATTGTGGACTCTTTAGTTTGCTCCTCAATTTCTTCATGCTTTGTCTTTCATGCCATTATTTGCATGCCTTCCTCCACGAATTTCTCACTCTTTGTGCCTTCTAAACCAAACTTGCCTCTCCATTTTCTAATGTCGACCTTTGTTACTCACGTTCTAATGAAAAACATCTCTCCTTCATGTTTTTATCTCCCCCAAAAATAAAGTGTGTATATGTTGTTTTTGATGTCATGGGTTTATAGGCTCCCAAAAATGCCTTTTTCTTTCCACAATACCTACCATAACGAATGGCCGAGGGAAGGAGTGTCATTCCTTAATAAATGTGTACCATCCCTTCTACCATTCCATGCACCATTACTCATTAATTTTTGAAAGACTCCTTTCTTCCTTCACGTGGTGCCCTCACCTTTTAATTATGATCATCTCCTCACCTAATCTTTCTTCCACTGTGGAGGTAGCTGACAGAGATGTGACAATAATTAAAAGAAAAATAAATGAAATATAAATAATATGAATGAAAAAATAACATAGGAAAAAGAAAGAGGTAATATTAAAAATTAAGAAAAAGAAAAAGAAAATAGCATAATGAAATAAATAAATACAATACCAAAAGTAATTTAAAATTATGTCACCTACAAAATATGTTCAATCAACAACACCCAACAAACAAAAGGTTATAGAAAAAAGAGTCTGACAAAAAGAAAAAAATACGATAAATAAAATAAGAGAATGAAAAATCTACATATAAAGATAAAAAAGGAAAAAAAAATGAAAAAAATAAAACAAATAGAGAGTGAGCAAGTGAGTGAGAGAAAGAGAATAAACAAAAAAAAACTATAAAAATATAAAAAACGAGCAAAGAAAATAGATAGACAAAGAGGGATAATTGAGAGGATGAGGAAAATAGATAACAAATAAAAGATAGAAAAACATATGGGGAGAAAAAGTAAAGAAATAATTTTGATTGGTGAAACCATAGTTTTTAGATCTTTTTTTTTTTTTTGACTCAGGGGTATTCCTATGACGCAACCTAATGCTTAACTCGCCTTACCTTGGTTTTACATTTTTCCAAGTTGGAGTCGGAAAGGGGTGAACTGGGTCACAAAGCATTCTCATGCGAAGTTGAGAAGAGCAAGTGGAGATAAATTCATCTAAGGAACTTTTTATCCAAAGGGCAGAGGAGAAGGATGTTATGTTACTTAATATGAATGGATTGTTGGTGTATCAAACAAAAAATAAAATATAGAAAAACATATGGAGAGAGAATATAAAGAAATAATTTTGATTGGTGAAGTCGTGGTTTCTGGATATTTATTTTGTTAACTCAGGGGTATCCCTGCTATGCAACCCAATGCTTTACTCACCTTACCTTGGTCTTACATTCTACCAAGTTGGGGTCAAAAAGAGGTGAGTTGGGTCACAAGGATATAAATTATTCTAAGGGACCTTTAATCAAAAGGGCAAAAGAGAAGGATGTTATGGTACTTAATATGAATGGTTTTTTGGTGTATCAATCAACAAATAAAAGATAGAAAGACATATGAGGAGAAAAATAAAGAAATAATCTCAATTGGTGAAGCTATGGTTTCTAGATATATATTTTTTTATTGAAATGGGTAAGTTGTGTCAAAAGGATATAAATTCTCTTAAGACACCTTTGATCGAATGAGAAAAGGAGAATGATGTTATGTTACTTAATACAAATGGATTGTTGGTGTATCAATCAACAAATAGAAGATAGAAAGACATATGAGTAGAGAAAATAAAGTAATGATTTTGATTGAGAAAGCCATGGTTTCTAGATCTTTTGTTTTTTTGGTTGACTCAAAGGTAGCCTCATGACGTGACCTAACGCTTAACTTGTTTTACCTTAGTCTTACATTCTGCCAAGTTGGAGTCATAAAGGGATAAGCCGGGTCACAAAGATATAAATTCTTCTAAAGCATCTTTGATCCAAAGGGAAGAGGAGAAGGATGTTATGCTAATAAAAATGGAATGTTGGTGTATCAATCAACAAATAAAAGATAGAAAGACATGAGGAGCGGAAATAAAGAAATAATTTTGATTGGTGAAGCCATGGTTTCTAGATGTTTTTTTTGTTGACTTATAGATATTCTCATGATGCAACTCAATGTTTAACTTGTCTTATCTTGGTCTTACATTCTGCCAAGTTGGGATCGAAAAGGGCGAGCTGGGTCACAAGGATATAAATTATTTTAAGGCATATTTGATTTAAAAGGCAAAGGAGAATAATGTTATGTTACTTAATACAAATGGATTGTTGGTGTATCAATCAACAAATAAAAGATAGAAATACATGGAGAGAGAAAATTAAAAAAATAATTATGATTGGTGAAATCATGGTATCTAAACTTTTTTTGGTTGACTCAAGAGTATCTCTGTGACGCAACCTAATACTTAACCTGCCTTACTTTGGTCTTACATTCTATCAAGTTGGGGTTGGAAAGAGGTTAGTTGAGTCACAAAGATATAAATTCTTCTAATGCTACTTTGATTCAAAGGGTAGAAGAAAAGGATGTTATGTTACTTAATATGAATGGATTGTTAGTGTATTAATCAACAAATAAAAAATAGAAAGACGTATGAGGAGAGAAACTAAAGAAATAATTTTGATTGGTGAAACCATGGTTTCTAGATCTTTTTTTTTGTTGACTCAAGGGTATCCCTATGATGCAACTCAATGCTTAACTCGCCTTACCCTATTTTTACATTCTTCTAAGTTGGGGTCGACAAGGGGTGAGCTAAGTCACAACGATATAAATTCTTCTAAAACATGTTTGATCTAAAGGGCAGAAGAAAAGGCTGTTATTTTATTTAATATGAATGGATTGTTAATGTATCAATCAAAAAATAAAAGATAAAAAAACATATGAGGAGAAAAATAAATAAAATAATTTTAATTGGTGGAACCATGGTTTGTAGATCTTTTTTTTTTTGTTACTGAAAGGTATCTCTATGACACAACCCAACGCTTAACCCGCCTTACCTTGATCTTATGTTTATACCAAGTTGGAGTCGAAAATGGATGAGTTAGGTCACATGGATATAGATTCTTCAAAGACATCTTTTCCCAAAAGGGAAAAGGAGAAGGATGTTATGTTACTTAATACGAATGGATTATTCGTGTATCAATCAACAAATAAAAGATAGAGACATGAGGAGATAAAATAATAAAATAATTTTGATTGGTGAAGTCATGGTTGCTAAAAACAATTTTTGTTGACTCAAGAGTATCCCTACAACGCAACTCAACACTTAACCCGCCTTACCTTGGTCTTACATTCTGCCCAATTGACATTAGAAAAGAGTGAGTTGGATCACAGGGATATAAATTCTTCTAAGACATCTTTGATCCAAAGAGCAGACGAGAAAGATGTTATGTTACTTAATACGAATGGAATGTTGGTGTATCAATAAACAAATAAAAGATAAAAAGACATGAGAAAATAAACAGATAATTTTGATTAGTGAAGCCATGATTTATAGATCTTTTAATTTTTTCATTGACTCATGGGTATCCCTGCAACACAATTCAATGTTTAACCTGCATTATCTTAGTTTTACATTCTACCAAGTTGGGATTGAAAAGGGGTGAGCTGGGTCACAAAAATATAAATTATTCTAAGACATCTTTGATCCACAAGGCAAAGGAGAAAGATGTTATGTTACTTAATACGAATGGATTGTTGGTGTATCAATCAACAAATAAAAGATTGAAAGACATAGGGAGAGAAAATAAAAAAATAATAATGATTGGTGAAGTCATGGTATCTAAATTTTTTTTTGTTGACTCAAGAGTATCTCTATGATGCAACCTAACACTTAACCTACCTTACCTTGGTCTTACATTCTGCCAAGCTAGGGTTAGAAAAAGATTAATTGGGTCACAAAGATATAAATTCTTCTAAGGCTACTTTGATCCAAAGGGCAAAAGAAAAAAGGATGTTATGTTACTTAATATGAATGGATTGTTAGTGTATAAATCAGCAAATAAAATATAGAAAGACACATGAGGAGAAAAAATAAAGAAATAATTTTGATTGGTGAAACCATAGTTTCTAGATCTTTTATTTTTTTATGTTAACTTGGGGGTATCCCTTTGATGCAACCCAACGCTGAACTCGTTTTACCTCGGTCTTATATTCTACCAAGTTGACATTGAAAAGGGGTGAGCTGAGTCACAACAATATAAATTCTTTTAAGACATCTTTAATCCAAATGACAAATAAAAAGGATGTTATGTTTTACTTAATATGAATGGATTGTTGATGTATCAATCAAAAAATAAAAGATAGAAAGACATATGAAGAGAAAAAATAAAGAAAATAATTTTGATTGGTGAAACCATGGTTTCTAGATCTTTTTTTTGTTACTCAAAGGTATCCCCGCAATGCAACCCAACACTTAACCTGCCTTACCTTGGTCTTACATTCTGCCAAGTTGGGTTCGGAAAGGGATGAGCTAGGTCACATGGATATAAATTCTTCTAAAACATCTTTGATCCAAATGGCAAAGAAGAAGGATGCTATGTTATTTAATATGAATGGATTGTTAGTATATTAATCAATAAATCAAAGATAGAAAGACATAAGTGGAGAGAAAAATAAAGAAATAATTTTGATTAATGAAGCCATGGTTTTTAGATTTTTTTTTTATTAACTCAAGGGTATACCCACGACCTAACCCAACGCTTAACCCGCCTTACCTTGGTCTTACATCCTGCCAAGTTGGGGTCAGAAAGTGGTGAGCTAGGTCATGGGGATATAAATTCTTCTAAAACATCTTTGATTGAAAGGGAAAAAGAGAAGGATGTTATGTTAATACGAATGGATTGTTGTTGTATCAATCAATAAATAAAATATAGAAAGACATGACAAAATAATTAAATAATTTTGATTGGTGAAGCCATGGTTGCTAAAAATAAATTTTATTGACTCAAGATTATCCTTGCGATGCAACCCAACACTTAACCTGCCTTACCTTGGTCTTACATTCTGCCAAGTTGGGGTCGAAAGGCATGAGCTGGGTCACAGGGATATAAATTCTTCTAAGACATCTTTTATCCAAAGGGCAGAGGAGAAGGATGTTATGTTACTTAATACGAATGGAATGTTGATGCATCAATCAACAAATAAAAGATATAAAGACACGAGGAGATAAAATAAATAAATAATTTTGATTGGTGAAGCCATGGTTTCCAAATCTTTTGTCTTTTTGGTTGACTCATGGGTATCCCCGCAATGCAACCTAATGTTTAACTCACCTTACCTTGGTCTTACATTTTGCCAAGTTGGGATCGAAAATGGGTGAACTAGGTCACAAAGTTATAAATTATTCTAAGGGATCTTTGATCCAAAGAGCAAAGGAGAAAAATGCTATGTTTACTTAATACGAATCGATTGTTGATGTATCAATCAACAAATAAAAAATAGAAAGACATGGGGAGAAAAAATAAAGATATAATTATGAAATTAGTGAAGTCATAGTATCTAAACTTTTTTGGTTGACTCAAGAGTATCTATGCAACACAACCAACACTTAACCCGTCTTACCTTGGTCCTATATTTTGCTAAGTTGGGGTTGGAAAAAGGTGAGCTGGATCACAAAGATATAAATTCTTCTAAGGGATCTTTGATCCAAACAGTAGAAGAAAAAAATGTTATGTTACTTAATACAAATAGATTTTTGGTGTATCAGTCAACAAATAAAGATAGAAAAATATATAAAGAGAAAAAATAAAGAAATAATTTTGATTGATGAAACCATGGTTTTTAGATCTTTTATTTTTTTGCTTGACTCGAGGTATCTCTACGATGCAACCCAACACTTAACTCGTCTTATCTTGGTCTTACATTCTACCAAGTTGGGGTCAAAAAGGGGTGAGCTGAGTCATAATGATATAAATTCTAAAACATTTTTTATCCAAAAGGTAGAAGAGAAGGATGTTATGTGAATACAAATGGATTGTTGATGTATCAATCAAAAAATAAAAGATAGAAAGACATATGAGGAGAGAAAAAATAAATAAATAATTTTGATTGGTGAAACCATAGTTTCTAGATCTTTTATTTATTTTTTTACTCAAGGGTATCCTCACAACGCAACCCAATGCTTAACCTGCCTTACCTTGGTCTTACATTCTACCAAGTTGGAGTCGGAAAGAGATGAGTTAAGTCACAAGGATATAAATTCTTTTAAGACATATTTGATCTAAAAGGCAGAGAAGAAGAATGTTATGTTACTTAATATGAATGGATTGTTGGTGTATCAATCAATAAATCAAAGATAGAAAGGCATATGGAGAGAAAAAAATAAAGAAATAATTTTGATTGATGAAGCCATGGTTTTTAGATCTTTTATTTTTTTTACTAACTCAAAGGTATACCCATGACGTAACCCAATGCTTAACCTACCATACCTTGGTCTTACATTCTGCCAAGTTGGGGTCAGAAAGGGGTGAGCTAAGTCACATAAATTAAATTCTTCTAAGGCATCTTTGCCCAAATGAGAAAAGAAGAAGGATGTTATGTTACTATACAAATGGATTGTTGGTGTATCAATTAACAAATAAATGATAGAAATAGATGAGAGAAAATAATGAAATAATTTATTTGCTTAAGAGTATCCCTACGACACAACCCAACATTTAACCTGTCTTACCTTGGTCTTACATGATGCCAAGTTGGGGTCGAAAAAACATGAGTTGGGTCATAGGGATATAATTTTTTCTAAGGCATCTTTGATCTAAAGGGAAAAGGAAAAGGATGTTATGTTACTTAATATGAATGGATTGTTGGTGTATTGATCAACATGTACACTAAATCACATTATGATTTTTTGTAAATTGGCTTCCAATTAATTAGAATATTCCAATCCAAACTCCTTTCAAAGATGATAAAAATAAATAAACTTCTCTTTCTCCTTTTTTTAATTGACTCAAGGATAGATCTATGACTTGGCTCAACACCCAACCCGCCTTACCTTGATCTTACATTCTATCAAGTTGGGGTCAAAAAAAGGGGTTTCACATTAAGGCGAGACTAGTCCCCTATGGATGTATGCAATAGCCTACAAGCCACGTGCATTAGATAAACCCAAACCTCGAAGTTAAACCTAAGACCATGGGGAGTATACCCATGACTAAAGCCTCCTCTATTATTCATGTGGGCTTTGAGATGAACCTGACTTTTATCCTTTCTTAGGAGAGAGAATGAGGGTATTTAAATTCAATTTTAGCATAGGTAAGTCAATTACTATCTATACCTTTAGCATCGTCAAATGATTGAAAACATGTTATGTATTAAAAATTGAAGGAGAAAGAGAAAGATAGAGACAAAACATGAAGGGAAGTAATGGGCTTGATAAATTAGATATAAGGAAAGATAATAGAAAAATAGATCTAGATAAAAAGGTATGAACTTCTCTTTCTTCATTTTTTATTAACTCAAGGATATCCCTATAACTTAACCCAATTCCCAACCCACCTTACCTTGGTCTTACATTCTACCAAATTGGGGTTGAAAAAGGGTGTCATGTTGGAGTGAGACTAGTCATCTAGGGATGTATGCAATAATTTGCAAGCCATGTGCATTGGGTAAACTTAGACCTTGAAGTCAAGTCCAAAACCATGGAGACATACCTGACTTCTATTCCTTTTAAGGAGAGAGAATGAGGGTATGGAGATTGATTTTTTACTTCAATTTTAACATAGATAAGCCAACTACTATCTATGGCTCTAGCATCGTCAAATGATTGAAAACATATTATGTATTAAAAATTGAAAGAGAAAGATAAAGATAATAGGAAAATAGATCTAGATATAAAATAAATAAAATAAGAAGTGAAAGATAGAGTAAAAAAGGAAAATAAATAAATAAATAGAGAGAGAGTTAGGGACATGGTGAGACAACAAATGAAAGGTTGTGAGATAAATCAAAAGATAAAAAGAAGACAAAAATGATAAAAATTAAAAAAAAAGGATAATTAAAGTTTAAAAAGTAAAAATAAAGAAAGAATAACATGGAGATGAATAAATAAATAATGAATGACTAAAAAACATAACTAAAAGAAAAAAGATAGAGAGGGAAGAGAACAAATATATATTCATGTAAGCAATTTGAATAAATAATAAACAAATTTAAAAAGACTTAAAAGATATAAATAAATAAAGTGGAGAGAGAGAGATAGAGATAAAGATTAAAAAAATTTCTAGAGAAATAAAAAATAAAAAGAGGGAAACAAAAACAGAGAAATATTGGTGAAGAAACACAATCTTTAAAATAGATATGCAAAAAATAAAGACAAATAGAGAGAGAAAGAGAGAGAAACTAAGAAAATGTAAGATGGAAATCAAAGCGATAGGTATTGAGAGAGTGTTAATGTGAGAGATTGAGTAAACTACAAAATAAATAATTTAAAAAAAATAAAAATACAAAGACAAAAAAAAAGATAAAATAACCAGAATTTAAGAAAAAAAAAAATAGATACAAAATTCAAAATTAACTTAATATAAAATACATGAATGAAAAGAAAGTAACATAGAAAAAAAGATAGGTAATATTAAAAATGTAGGCAAAAGAAAGAATAGCATATAGATAAGGAATGAGATAAATTTATAGAAAAATTAATGATAAAAAGTAGACATAAAAAAGGGAGAAAGAATAAAACAAGCATGAAAGTGAGAAGAAAAAAAGGAAAGAATTATTAAATGAAAATGAGAGAACCAATAAAAAATAATAGATAAAGAATAGTTAATGAAAGAGAAAAGCAATAGGATGAATGGAAGTACTAAGTGAGAGAAACAATAAAACATAGAAAAGAATAAAAGAATAAAAAAAAGAGAGTGGGAGAGTGAAAAAAAAAAAAGATTGAAAAGGGGACATAAAAATAAATAATGAAGGTAACTAAAAAAGGAATTGAAGATAAACATAAATAGAAATAAAAAAAAATGGAGTAGAAATAGAAACAATCATAAAAATTAGAAAGAAAATAAAAAGATAAAAAGAAAGGAAAAAAGAGAGGGAGAGAATAAAAGAAACAGTGAATGTCAAATGTGAGAGAGAGATTGAGAGAGAGAGAGAGTCATGTAAAGACAAAGAATTACATGGTGAAAATAATTAAAAAACGAGTTGAAGAGAAATAAAAATGTGGTAAAAAAAAGACAATTTTAAAGAAAAAAAGGGACAAAAATATAAATAAATGGAGAAAATTATAGATTGAAATAAAACATAAATAAAAGTAATAAGAAATAAAGTGAGATGTGCATGGGTAAAGTAAGAGAGACACAAAATAAGAGACAAATAGAAAATAGGGAAAACAATTAAAAAAGAAACAAATGAGATATAAAATATATGAATAAAAAAGTAACAAAATGAAAAAATAGATATAAAAATCGTATAGGTTAAAACAAGTTAAGCTGGCAAAACCACTGATTAAATAACGATAGATAAAAATAAATAAAGAAGACATCAGATCGAAAGATTAAATGGGAGCAAAAGCAAAGTTAAAAAAGAGTAAAAAATAAATAAAAAACTAAGTGGAAAAAGAGAAAATGGAAGCTAAGCAAAAGACTAAAAATAAAACAAATAAAGAAAATACGAAAAAAAAATTATAATAAATCCAAAAATATATATGTAAGCATCAGAGAGAGAGAAAACAGAAAGTAAAAGGAGCAAGCCGGCATAAAACACAAAGATGGGGATACGGGAGAAAAAGAGCGGATACAAAGGAGAAATAATAAATAGAAGCGTAAAAAGGAGCGAAAAAAATAAAAAAATAAAAGATAAAAAGGGGAAAAAAACAAGAAAGAAAGAAGAAATATGAGAGAGCAATTTAAATGGCAAGAAAGAAACAAATCAAGAAAGAGAGATGAAAAAGAAAATCATATAAAGATGAATGAATGAAAAAAGTAAACAAAGAGAAAAAGGTAAAATGGGAGGTAATATTAAAAAAGTTGGAGACAAAAAATGTAGTAAAACAAAGAATTGGATAAACACCAAGAAACAAACAAAGCAAGAAAGAGAACAAAAAAGGGACAAAACACCAACAAAGCAAGAGAGATAAGATTTAATAGAAAAAAAAGAAAAGAGAAGAGAAAAGGAGAGAAAGATGGAAGAGAGGTATGCTGAAAATAATGATTAAAAAAAAACAAAAAACAAAAACAACAATATAAAGAAAGAAAGTAAACTAGAGCAAATGACAAATAGATAGAAAGAGATAGAGAGGAAAAAAAAGAGAGAGAGAGAGAGAGAGAGAAAATAAATAAAGAATTTGAGAGAGAAAAAAAAAATTTAACATAAAAAGATAAAAAAGTAAGAAAAATGCAAAGATAAATAGAGAGTAAGGATAGGTAATATTAAAAGACTGATAAAGAAAGAGAGAGGTACATAGACAACAAATGAGATAAATAAATATAAAAAAAATATAATAAACATAAAGTAAGCTCAACAACAAATAAGGAAAAAAATGAACGATTATGAAATAAAAATATAAGAAAATTAAAAAGGTATTGAGAGTGAAAGAATAGAAAAGAAAAAGGAAAGAAAGAGACAATTTAACCAAGAAAAAAAGAAATTTAAAAACACTAGAAAAATCAAAGAAAAAAGAGATGAAAAAATAGAAAGATAATTAGATGGAGAAAGACAAAAATAAAAAGAAGAGGGAAAAACAATACAAAGAAAGAAATTACAAAGTGAGATGTACAATTTGTTCAATCACACCACCAAATGAATGGAATCTCAAGTTAATAACATGTTCAAAATAAACTAGTTATTTGCACTATTGGAAGTTATCCCCTTCCTAAACATCATTATCCCATTCTCCAACTTTTAACTCCACCAAAATTAATAAACCCTTGATTTATTAACTCAGCCCATTCTCATTAAATCAATTAATCATTAATTTGTTGATCTAACCCTCATCCTCATCCCAATCCTAATCCTCATTATTTTTTCATTTTAAATTCCTGCATCTCACCTACCCCCACTAACCTCTTACACAAGCCACCTTATGAGTTACCCTATCTCTTACACAAATTTAATGCCTCTCTTTCCAATGTATACTCACACATGTATGAGCAAACCTCCCTATTTCACCCCTATCCATCTTGTAACACTTGTCACATGGCTAATCAATCTTCATTTCTTGATCCAAACCACATCCTCCTTTCAATCTCAACTCTCCATTAACCAACCAATCCTAGCCCTTGATCCCTCTCACCAAATTTCTATATAATGAGGCCTTGGCTCTCATTCTTCAAACACACATTCATCCCATCCTTACGTTGCTCAAATCTCCATCAAATACATCTTCATCCTACCATCATCATGTTAAAATTGTGAGCAACCACATCCCTTCAATCATTGGAGCAAATCTACAAGACAAGGATGCATCTTGTGAGCTCAATCCATGAAGAGGAAGGAGCTATGAAGGTATAACATTCTTGTGTTTATTTCTTATTCATTCTCATATTTTTACCTTCTTATTCATCTTTCCCATCTTCATTTTGACATGCCCAGTGGCTTCCCAGCCCTTTTTCTAATGTTTCATCGAATTTTGTGAGTTTTGAAGTTGCAAGGACCGTTTTCGAGAAACCATTACAAAACTACGTGCAATATTTTTGCACCTAATGCTAAATTGTGGTGCCCAAGTTCAAAATTGTGGCACCTAGGTTCAAAACTAATGCGCTTCTGCTTCTTGACACTTCTTTCATCATTTTGACCTGGATATATAGGGTTTTCTTGGCTTCTAACATCTTCTTGTGTAGGTCTTCATTGTCCTAACACTTTGTTTTGCAGGTTCATCCATCATTTGCATGCTTAAACTAGGTGTTTTTAAAGTTTTGTGAGACTAGCGTTTCATACAAGCTTTCTAGGTCACCTACAATCTCCTTCATTTTCAGTTCATTTTCATTGCATTAGGGGGAATATTTTGGCTATATATTCATGTGTTTAGATCCCCCATATGTTCATCTATCCATTTCCTTATCCAAGTTGGTCCAAAACTTCATTTTTGACTTTTGGGGGTCATTTTTTGGCACATTCTACAAAGTGGTGCCTAAGTGTAAAATTGTGGCACCTCTGTTAAAAATTGTTGCGCCTCTAGTTTAGGGGACATATTTTGGTGTTTCTCAGGTGTTTGATGCCTCAAAACTTCCATTTTAAAGTCATTACATGCATTTTTAGGTTGTTTTCTCAACTCGGTATCTGACAAACATCAATTTTTCACCCCCCAAAGCTATCTTTTTGGCCCAATTTACAAAATTGTGCCTTTATTCACAGAATGGCGCCTCTTTTTTAATAGAAGTGCAACTTTATCTACAAAATTGCACGTGGGTTTCAAAATGCATCTTTAAGTCTTCTTTCAGATGTTCTTTGCATCTAATCTCTGTTTTTAGATACTAATGCATGTTGCAGGTCTCTAATGCTCATCTAAGGCACAAATCATCACATATCTATGCTTATCTTCATGCCAACAATATTTTTATTTGATCATCTTATCATATAACCTCTTGTTTTACAACTTGAAATTGATTGTCAAAGGAAAAATCATTAAACTACTAACATTTTCTTGTAGATTTGTTTGTCCAAGGCTTTCGTTTTACCACTAATCTAAGCACATTTTGTTTCTTAAGGTTAATGGACTCTTGTTTGATGTGTCTTTGAGTGAGTGGTGTGTATGCTCTCCTCTTGCACCTAGTGTAATCTTGAGGATCAAAAACATCACTTACTCTTTTTCTTTTCTTTTTTATCCCAAGGAACCCAACATGTGTATGCTCTCCCCTTGTGCTTTATGCAATCTTAGGGATCAAAAACACTTGGATCATTCCTTTAGGGGGTTTCCTAGGGATTTTATCACCCTAGGGGATGACCCCAACTCCTGTGTTCCAACAAAGTATAAAGAGCAGGAGGTGAATCTAAAGACACCTCTCTTGGAAGTGGAATTTTTTCAATCTGGGCTAAGCCTCCAAGAAATTTATACCTTGGAGAAGTGAAGGTGGAGAGTGGGTTACCCTCTCCTCTCGACTATTTGACATTGTCCCTTTTCATCTACAGATTTGGGCCTCATGTACCCTTGTAGTATATAGAGGATTCCTTGGAAGCCTTGTGTATCCTAGATTAAGACCTTTCGATCATAGCTTAGTGTGGTGCAATGGATGTGGATCATACCTTGAAGTTACTCACCACATACTCCCTTAGGTTGAGATAGAAATTCTCATGGTGAACTACGACGGTTCTCGAGGAGAGAGAGAAGATGAGCCCGTGGCGTCCATTGATGACCCTGTGCCACTGGATCTCTACCTATCTGCCTTCATAAGAAAGGGTCCTCCACCCAAGTATCAAAGAGTATTAACCCAAGCTTGCTTGGGTGGTGGGCCTACACTAAGTTATAATCCCACTTGATTAATTTAGGTTTGTGAACAAGTGCTTGAAATGTCTTCTTGTGAAAAACCAATGGAAAATGAATCAACCAAGGGGCTAAGGATTGAACATACACTACAAAAATACATCAAACTTGGCCACTTTGCTTGCTTGTGTGCTTTTAATTCTATCTCCTAGTCAAGCAAGGAAAACCTTCACCTCATCCAATTCTTCATATCCTAATCATCCCATCCTAATCCACTATTTTCATCTTAATCACCCCTTCTAATCCTAATCACCCCCCATCTCATCATAACCATCCCTTATTATCCTAAATATTCATTTTCATCCTATTCTCCCTTCTTCTTAATCACCTTACCCTAATCATCCCATCACAATCCTCTATAATCATTCTAAATATCAATCTCGTCCTAATCATCCCCTAATTTACCCCTGATCCTCTATTTCAGACCCTAAGCCTAATTTTCCCAATTCATTTGAGGTCATAGTCATTATCCTAATCATCCTCCATAATCCCTATCTAGTTTCATCATTAATCTTGGTCCTAATATCCTATATCCACCATCATCCTTAACCCATCCTTCATTATCATCCTCAATCTTCATCCTTCATCATCATCTTAATCCAATCCCTCTTTCCAACCTAATACCATTTTAACCAAATCCTACTCTAATCCATCCACCCCTCATCAAAAATCCAATCATCTATCTACCTATCTCAACCATACATCCAATCACCCATCCTTAATCAAAAACCATCACTTGGGCATCAAAAGTGGTTAAGGACTTAATCTCCTTCATACATCATATTCTTTCATCATCATCCAAATCTTTCATAAGGATCCTATCCTTTTAATCCACTATCATCCATTTCAAATCCAATTTCCTAATAAAAAATCAAGACCTTAATTTGATTTCATCTTTAATCCAAACTTGCTTAAGAACAATAGCCTATCTTAAGTATAGTTATCAAATCCAATCAATTTCTACTTAAGAACTTTTCCTATCTTAAGTAGAAGAAAAATCCAATTAACTCTTGCTTAGGAACATTAGCCTATCCTAAGTATAGAGAATCAACCTTAATCAAATCAAGTCATCCTAAGGTCTTGACATTTGATCCCAATCTAATCTCACCCTCCATGTTCATCTTTTATTCTTCTAATCACCCATCTTGTCCTAATCATTGCCTAACATATATCCAATCCATCCCTAATCTATCCCCATCCAAAATCATTCCCAAACTTTCCACTTCCAATCAACCATCCACCATGTCTAATCACTTAAGCTATCCTCCATCCAACCTAATCTATTCTAATCCACCTTCATCTATTCCAACCCAACCCAATATCATGCATCCATATCCTAATCCCTATGATGATAGTGAGAGTATTGTGGATCACCTTGAATTCATGATCATTAGATAAAATCCTCCAAGCCTTCACCAATCACCCATCCAAAGTTCCTCTCAAATCCCACCCACACCCTCATCACCTATATCATCCTAATGGGATCCCATCACCAATCATCTCCCCATCCACTACTTTAATAATGATAAGGATTTCATGCTTAGTTATCTTCTTGGCATTGGTGCTAAACTTCCACCCTCCCCACTTTCATTCAATCCCAACCCATCACCTCTTGCTTACCATTCCCCTTACTTTGACAAGGGAGACCAAGCCTTTAGCCCAAAACTCCCCATATCCACATCCTTTTCAAGCTCCTCATCCCCATCATCAATTTACCAATCCATGGAAAATTCCAACTCTCATTCCACTTGTTCATCTCCCACATCCTTACAATCCACATCACCCTAATCTTACCAATCAAATTCACCCCATGTCCCTCATAATAACTTCCTCCAAGGACTATTTGCAAAAGTGTGTAATTCCCCATGCAAAAACAAAGTTGTGCAATTGTTATCTCCAAAATTGCACCCTTGCTAAGTTGTAGAGCTTAGCACTTTAGAGAAACATGGGAACATTCCTTAGTTGTGGGTTACCTGAACTTGGAATGGACCTCCAAAGAAGGTTGGCTCCTAAGGTACTCATCTAAACTATTGTAATGACTTGCAAAGGAAAAGGGTAAAAAGGATAACATAAACTAAAAATTGGAACTTAATGAAGGTGATGCACCAAAACACTAACTACGACCTGTAACATAGCTTACATACACAGTTCAATTAATGATAAAGCTCCACATACACAACTCACTTCCATATGTTTCTTGCATAAATATTTCATAAGAAGGCTCTAATGCTTAACTCCTAGAAGGAAAAATATTTCACAACTAGAACCAACTGCATTTCAACACAACCTATAACCTGCAACATACATATTCTTCTGCAAAAGGTGCTAACAATGAAACAAAACCACAAGGAAATAAGTAAGTTCATAAGTAGTTGCATCAATCAAATAGAATCCACACAATAGAGCAGAAAAATGAGAAGGTAAAATAACTCAACTTCATTGATATCCAAGGTATCCACTATCATACATGTCAAAAGAGCTACAAAACACTATTGTTTTCTTCAAGGACTCAAAAGAATTCATAAAACAGAAAAAATAACAAGTAAGAACTAACTTTACAAATGATTCATGAAGCGACTATAGCCATTCTCCATCAACATGCACCAAAATAGGAACTAGAAGCTTATTGGTCATATGCAACAGAAAATCCTAAAATCTAGCCTCCAAATCTACTCCAAAATGGAGAAAAGGTCAAACAATGACCTTACCCACCATAAAAGTATCCAAAACTGCTCCTAAATGCTCTCCAAGTGCTTCAAATTAGTCAAAACAGCCTCCTATATTCTTGGCACATGTTTTCCAACCTCCCTCAACCTCCCCTATATGCTTGCATAAACATAAATTTCAATTATATCCCCTCTATGACTCATCTCAAGAAACAAATGCACTTTATTTTGCATTTAAATAACAATTCAACTAAGTGATTTATAATCACATCACTTAACTAAATGTTTTACATTCATGGCTTATGCAAAATAAAACATTTGTCATATAAATACTTTGAAATTCAAAACAAAAGTATGCAATACTTGACATACCTAATGCATTAGGAGTGAACATAACATGGGGTATTAATTCTATTGCAAAAGTTTTAAAATAAAAGGCAAAAAATGCCTTAAGTTATTGACATATGCTAAGGTAGAAACCCTAAAGAACAAAAATGCAGCCAAACCTATTGAATGCATTATCATTTTTACTTTGCAACTTTCTGGAGGTTTCGTCTGCCGACATAGGGTTTCATTAAGCTTCTCCCACAGCTTCATGGACGTTTTATGGAGACTAAAGAGGCTTCTTCAATGCTTTCTATGCAAAAAAAAGCATGAATAAACTCAGGTGAGCTTTCTATTGTAGAACCTGCACCATTTTTCTTCAATATTTGCAAATGAAATACTCATTACGAGCCCTGTTGCTTTGAAATAATAAAGATGCTCTTAGATTCTCTATGTATTTTCCTGAATAACTCCATGGGTTTTTATTATTCTCTCTGTGGGTCTTGCCTTCTTGGAGTATCTTTGACATTTCTACAAGTAATCTTGCAGATAACCACCCTAAGTTTCATTTTACATTCTGCTTGGCCAAGAGTTCATTTGTGCTTTTCTACTGGTAATCTTGCAATATGCAAGCCACGACTTTACCTCTCTTTTTGTAGTCATTGACTTGGCATGAAGGAAAAAAAATTGTTGCATTCTGAGCATTATCTATACAATGTCTTCTTTAAAATGAATCCTGATCTTACTAGATAGCTACCCTAATTGACTGAAAATGTCACTATGCTTCCATACCATGTTGCTGCCTCATTGAATCTAATTGCTCACCATGATGAGAATTATGATATTTTAGAGTGACTTTCATTTCTCTATGTAATAAATCTATCCACTTGTAAAAACTGCAACTCTTTTAAATGCATTGTAAATATCAACAATCTTACACTCTAATAGAAACAGTATTTGTGATGCCTTTGAGCAAAGGCCTTTACTTGTGTAAGATTGGCTTTCACTATCATGATTTTTTGAATGTGAAGATATTATTGTGTGGCTTTTTCTGTAGTAGACAAAAGAAAAATAAATAAGGTTGAACTTTGAATCATTTCCTCTTGAATGTGAAAATCATTATCTTCTAAAGCCCCTACAATAGTTACACGTATAAATTCTTGGTTATTTTTGAGTGAAGAACTAGATGAGGAGATGTAACAATCTTGTAGAGGACTTTCCTATTATTTGAGAAACCTTTTAGACTATCATTAACCCCATAAGTTCCCCCTTTGATGCAACATTTCCTCCTGCTATAGAATGGCCATTTGTTGCTCCATCTGAGACTTTCCATGCATGGACTACCTTCTATAGTCAACTTTGTAGCAAATTCAAAGACAAATCTTTATTTTTACACATCTTGAGTTGGACATATTGCCTTCTAAGTTAGCATGCTCAACAAACCCTTTCATACATTCTTGATCTTCATCCTCCCTATAACTTGATGTGTCTTCACTATCATATCATGGGAAATATTTGTTGATGTAGTTATTTTGTTGTTGTTCTTGAAAGTGATTGCTAACCTAGGAATGTCATTTACCAAAGATTGGCTTCTTGCATTGTTTCCTTAAGGTGTTGTTTCAATGTATGTCCTCTTATTTGACATACTATCATTTTTCTTCATTATGTCATCATATTTGTAGCAATGGCTTAAAAGAAACTTCATTTTAATTGTAACCTAATTGACATTGTCATGAAATTTTGAAATGCATCTCTGCTTTTTGGAATAATGATGATTCACATTTACTTTTTTATTCTATGTCCATTATATTTAATACCATAGTCTTGATCTCCTTTAAATGTAATGACTGCCCCACTTCCTTTGAGTTGCTCACTATCATTGTAGATTTGAGACTATCCTATGCATTGGTTACTTTGAAGACATATGTTGTAACAAGATCTACACCCCTTGCTAGGACAAACTTCCATATACAGTCCTTTAATCTCTATGCTTGCCCAGATCATCATGGAACCTTTGATAACTAGATTTTTGAATCATGACTATGTTGATATAATGGAATGTCCTTATTGACAAGGGAAAGCCTTATTAATAAGGAGATTGTCCCTCATCGATATAATCATGGTTATGAAAAACTTTCCTTCAAGGATTTCATAGATGATCCAACTTGTGATTATCCCTCTTAAGTGAAACAAGAGGACAATGTGTTGGGCTCAACCCTTGAGGAGCCCATTTTACTCCACATGCTGATGTCAAAATGAAATAACCCAGCAATGAAAACTTCACCTATACCTACATAGTGAAAAAACATGTTAGATAAAACAATGAAGCTCAGAATATAATGGGTATTGATGATAATCCTCTCCTTCTTTTGATATTTGAGATGTTGCAAAACTGTTTCAATGCCATATGATAGTATACTATATGTTTGTTGAAATTGAATTGTATATGACGAGAAAATGTATCCTGAGCTCTAACACCAAATTTTCTCAAATCTTGTAGACATTTAAGAGCAATGGAGCAACATTCTAGAGGACTCAAGAATTGTCTAGAGATGCAATAGATCAATGTCCATCCTTTCCACCCAAGCAATGATGGATGCCTTTTCTTTCTATATGCTCTTATTTTCTTCAAACGTATAGTCTACTTTTTGTATTGCATTGAAGGAGTAAATCCCACGACTTGTGTAGGAAAATATACACTTGTAATTATTAATAAAATACATTTTTTATGCAAACACTTTTTGCAATCTTTCTCTTGTGTACATTTGTATAATAAAATGCAATCAATTTGATAATCTTTGTGCATATGAATGTAAAATAGTAGAATTCAATGTTTACCTTTTATATTTACTTTGCCAAACAATCACAACTCTACATAATTGAGCTAGAAGCTAAATTAGGTAACAACAATCTTCCTATGGCATGCATCCACCTTCATCATCTCCACATCAAGATAAATCTCAATACCAAGTCTCATGAATCCTCTACTACTCCATCCATTCAAGTTGAAGCATCTTTCCAACCTTCCTCCCTCATCACACCATCCACATCAAATGAACCATGCCCATCTCCCAATCCAAAGCATGCTAACATAGACTCCCTTCTTGTAAAGATCAAAATACCCCTTCCACTCCATTACATGATCCCTCTCTAAATCAAGATCAAATTACGCATTCCACTTCATCTAATGATCATCTCCCCTCTCATGATCAAAACACCCCTACCACTTCATGTCATGATCACCCTCCATCTTATAACCAAGAGCACACTATACCATCTACACCATCCCATGATCCTATCCCAAGTCAAGATCAAAGCATCCCTTTATCTCCATCTCATGATCCTAATCCCCCACAAGAGCCCATCACCCCTATCCAACCTTCCCATAAACCCTCTACTTATCAATTGGGTTCCTCCACTTTCATCCACACTAGTCTACTCCCCCAAAATGGACTCACATCTTACTTCCAAAATGTTAATGTTCTAGCAGCTTCGAGTTCATCCTTTTAGCCTCGAATGAAGACATAAATCAATATAGCCTATCGACTATTTATTTATATGTGATATTTAATGTGAAGGGGTGCTTCACTTGGCAACAATATAATTTCTAAAAGGGTCGACCTTCCTTGTAGTTTGCATCTTTTATTTTGTAATTTTTATTTTTTTTATTATGGCCGACCTTGCTCTTGAAGAGGTGTGACCTCTCTCATACAATGTATAAATACAAGTTCATTTCCATTCATTTGATATCAAGTAACAATTCAAGTTCGATTCATTCAAGTGCGAATTTCATCAAGAGCAGTTTACAAATTTATTCAAGGGTAGAGTTAGATATTAAGGAGGTGCAGATTATTATCTGCCATTGCATCTTGTGTAGGTGCTGAAGATTGGCCTTGTGATTGGCCTCATTGTAAAGAGAATTGTTGTCACTATTTATATATATAAGAGAGATCTTTGTTGCTGGGTTATTCTCCCTCAAGAGGAGGGTTTTCCTAGGGTATCTGTTGTGTTGTGTCTGATTTTGAATTAATTTTTTGTGCATTAATCTGTTCATTAAATTTTACATGGTATCAGAGCGGGTTTGAGAGGATCGTGATCAGATTATTGCTAATCAACATACCCTATTTGTTCACTTATCTACATCAGTCAAGATGGTGAATGGTTTGAAGGTTGAGGATAGACTCGAAGGTGCATCTAACTTCACTTCATGGAGATTTAGGATCATGCTTACCTTGCATGAAAATGACTTGGGTGAGTTCGTGGAGTCTAGCACTTCTGAACCTAAGGAGGAAGAAGAAAAGTTGTAGTGGGTGAAGAAAGACATTAAAGCAATGAAGATATTGGTTGATTAAGTCAAGGATCATATTGTTCCTATCATCTCTAAGTTGAAGACAATGAGAGATACGCTTAAGACCTTGGAAGAGATGTACGAAATCAACAATACCAGTCGTGCACTTGCACTAAAGCATCAATTGCATCATGTGAAGATGTCAAAGGGAGAATCTCTTATTGCATACTTTATGAGGATTTCATATTTGAGAGATCAGCTCTCAACAATTGGGCACATAGTTGATGATAAGGACTTGACCATGCTCACTCTCAATGGTCTACCTTTGTCTTGGGAATCCTTCATTCAGGGAATCCGTGCAAGATTGAAATTGCCTAAGTTTGATCACCTAAGATCTGATTGCATTCAAGAGGAATCAATGTTGGTGGCAAGAGGCGTTGGTCAAAGTTCAAAGAATAAAGACATTCATGTTCTCGCCTCTCATACTTCAAAGAAGAAAGGAAAAGATGGAAGGAAAGGATTCTTCACGAGGAATCGGGACAAGGGAAATGATGATACACCTCCATTCAAGAAGAAGAGGGATATGTCTAAGATTCAATGTTTTAAGTGTGATAAGTTTGGGCACTTCGCCAAGTATTGTCCAACTAGACCTAAGCAACAAGTTACCGTTGCGGATGTTGATGATGCTTCTCCACAAAAGGATTCAAGTGAACATTTGTTCTATTTGGCATTATCAAGCAGTGTACCTTCTGACACCAACACTTGGATAATTGATAGTGGTGCTTCATGACACATCATCGGCTTTTAGGAGCACTTATCAAGTTTGGTGGAAAAGGAGTCTTTTGAACAAGTCATCATTGGAGATGATGCTAGCTAGTCCGTGAAAGGAATTGGGACCTCTACACTTCATTTGGATTCTGACATCTCACTTCATTTGAGTAATGTTCTTTATGTTCCTGGAATCAAGCGCAATCTTATTTCTATTTCAGCTTTGGAAGATAAAGGATATCAAGTTTCCTTCTCCAAAGGCAAAGTTCTAGTGTGGATGGAGAACTCTAGCTTCAAGGATGCTCAAGTAATTGGAGTTAGACATGAAAACCTTTACAAGGTTTGCACACATTCTTTACAAGATTTGGTTCATGACTCTTCAAGTCTATGCAATCTTTGGCATCGGAGATTGGCTCACCTACACTTCTGAGCCTTACCTATCATGGAGAAGATGGTGTCGGGCCTTCCTAAGTTCAACCAAGAGCATGAAGGTACTTGCAAGGGTTGTGCATTGGTTTTTGGAATTTTTGTATTGATGCAGGGATTAAGAGAGAGTTCTGTGTTCCCTATAATCCTCAACAAAACGGTGTTGCAAAAAAAAAAAGAATAGGACGATCATGGAAGCAGCAAAGGCCATGATTCATGATCAAGATTTGCAAACCTTCCTATGGGCAGAAGCTTCCAGGACAGCTGTATATGTTCAAAACATAAGTCCTCATAAGATCTTGGAGAATATGACTCCAGAAGAAGCCTTTATAGGAAAGAAGCCTGAAGTCAATCACTTGAGGATCTTTGATGTCCTATCTATATTCATGTTCCCAAGGAAAAGAGAACAAGTTGGAGCCTTCTGGCAAGAAGGGAATATTTGTGGGCTACATTGAGACATCAAAAGCCTACAGAATATACATTCTAGGTCAGAAGTTGATCGAGATTAGTAGGGATGTCACATTCGAGGAAGATGTTGCATTCAAGAGATCCAAGGGGATTCATATGGAGATTGATAATGAAGAGTCTCCTCAAGATATGGAAGTTGACCATACTCCTGAGATTCAGAGGTAGACTTCATAACCAAAAGAAGATATTGATCATGTTGAACCCTTGGAACCTACTAATGGGCCTACTAACATTGTTATTGGGAGAAAGAGACCTTTATGGGCCAGACGTACTATGCAAGAGGCTAGAAGTTTTGCAGCTCCTACAGGCACATTCAGAGAAAGAAAAAGGCCACATATGTTCTCCAATTATGTTGCCTTGATGAGTCAGATTATAGATCTAAGCCTACCTATGTTGAGGAATCATCTAGTCATCAGGTTTGGAGAGATGTTATGATAGAGGAGTATCATTCAATTCTTAAGAATGATGTTTGGGATATTGTTCCTAGACCCGAGGGCAAGTCTATGGTATCTTCTAAATGGCTATTCAAGATTAAGCATGCAACAGATGGAAGCATTGAGAAGTACAAAGCAAGATTTGTGGCTCGTGGGTTTTCTCAGAAAGAGGCAGTTGATTACGAAGAAACCTTTGCTCTTGTTGCTCGCTATACTTCTGTCAGAACCATCATTGCTATTGCTACATCTAAAGGATGGAAGATTCACTAGATGGACATGAAGACAGCCTTTCTCAATGGAGTGATTGAGGAAGAAGTTTATATAGAGCAACCTGATGGATTTGAGGTTCATGGAAATGAGTCACATGTTTGCAAATTGAAGAAGGCCTTGTATGGTCTTAAGTAGGCTCCTCGTGCTTGGTACGAAAGAATTGATTGTTACCTATCAAGCTTGGGTTTCTTGAAGAATGATGCTGATTCAAATCTCTATTTCAACGTAATCAATGGTGAAGCATTAATTTTGGTTTTATATGTTGATGATTCAATCCTTACTGGAGAAGATCACCTGATTCTTGAGTGTAAGAAAGAGTTGACCTCTAAATTTGAGATGAAGGACCTTGGGCTCATGCATTACTTCATGGGCCTAGAAGTTTGGCAAAAACCAGATGAGATGATTTTAAGTCAAGGGAAGTACACAATTGATATACTTAAGAGATTTTGCAGGATGGATTGCAAATCCATGTCCACACCTATGGAGACCAACTTACATAAGTTGAAGGAGGATGCAGCTAATTCAAACTTGGTGGATCCTACCTTGTACAAATAGCTAATTGGATCTTTGATGTATCTAGTTAACACTAGACCTGACATTTGCTATGCAGTGAGTGCACTTAGCCAATTTATGAGTGATCTGAGATAGATACATCTTGTTGCAGCTAAACATATTTTGAGATACTTGCGTGGCACAATTGGATGTGGGTTGAGTTATTCTTCAGATGCAGACCTAGAGTTACATGGTTTTACTGATTCTGATTGGGCAGGTTGTGTCACAGATTAGAAGAGCACCTCTAGATGTTGCTTTAGTTTGGGTTCTGCTATGATTTTCTGGTGCATCATGAAGCATTCATCTCTAGCATTAAGTACAGCAGAGGCATAGTATATTGCAGCTTGTATGGAAACTCGGGAAGTAGTATGGCTTCATAAGCTCCTTGCAGGATTGTTTGGACAATCAATGGAGCCTACTATCATTCATTGTGATAATCAGAGTTGTGTGAAGATTTCTGTCAATCCTGTGTTTCATGACAGAACCAAGCATGTTGAGACCAAGTACCACTACATTAGGGATATGGTACTGAGAAAGGTTGTACAGTTGAGGTACATCAGCACTAATGTGCAGACGACAGATATTCTCACCAAGCCTCTCGCTAGGATAAAGTTTGTGTACTTTCAAAATAAGCTTGGTATGGTGGAGAATCCAAACTTGACTGAGTAAGAGTCTCAGTACCAGTGAGCCTTGTTTAATGAGTTCTTCTCTGAGTGAGAAGTTCAAGGTGAAATCCCTTGTTAATGCATTTTTCTCTAAGACGGAGAAATTTGAGGTGCAAGCCCTTGTTAATGCATTTTCCTTTGAGACAGAGGAATTTGAGGTGAAAGCCCTTGTTTCCACCTTTTGAGACTGAGTCATGGTGGATATCATGTGTGAGACTCCATGACACATCTTGTACTTGTGAATGTCATGTTGAGGTGACAACATCACGCAAGTGATGAACACTTGCACACACCATAGTATGGTTGTAGCCATTATGGTTGATATCATGTTGAGGCGATATCTAATATCACGTTGAGGTGATATTCTTCTTTTCACATTTGGTTGTAGCCAATGTGGTAGACATCACGTTGAGGTGATATGTCCTGTGTAGCTGGAAGTTATCTCCCTAGCTGAGAGGGAGTGTTAATGTTATGGCAGCTTCGGGTTCATCCTTCCAGCCACGAATGAAGACATAAATCAATATAGCCTATCGACTATTTATTTATATGTGATATTTAATGTGAAGGGGTGCTTCACTTGGCAACAATATAATTTCTAAAAGGGTCGACCTTCCTTGTAGTTTGCATCTTTTATTTTGTAATTTTTTTTTATTATGGCCGACCTTGCTCTTGAAGAGGTGCGACCTCTCTCATACAATGTATAAATACAAGTTCATTTCCATTCATTTGATATCAAGTAACAAGTCAAGATTGATTCATTCAAGTGTGAATTTCATCAAGAGTAGATTGCAAATTTATTCAAGGGCAGAGTTAGATATTAAGGAGGTGCAGATTATTATCTTCCATTGCATCTTGTGTGGGTGCTGAAGATTGGCCTTGTGATTGGCCTCATTGTAAAGAGAATTGTTGCCACTATTTATATATATAAGAGAGATCTTTGTTGCTGGGTTTTTCTCCCTCAAGAGGAGGGTTTTCCCAAGGTATCTGCTCTGTTGTTGTGTCTGATTTTGAATTAATTTTTTGTGCATTAATTTGTTCATTAAATTTTACACAAAATAATAAATATCCCATTGGAAAAAAGATTTGTCAAGCCACACATTATCAAGGCAAAGGGTTAGGCCTTCAAGTGCAAGGAATTTTAGAACCCCTTAATATCAAATAAAATCCTAATTATCATGGCCTTGGCTATAAGGCTCTAGACATTGGTACTCCTTCCACCCACCCTAAATCTAAAATACATCCATCTAAAGCCAAATATCCATGTTCCTCATCCTCCAAATTTATCATGGTTCCTTATGTTCCAAATCCAAATCCCTCATCCCTTCCATCCAATTTCGGTCCCTATGTCCCGAAACAAAGTCCTTCATCTCCTCATCCATCTTGGGTCCTTACGTTTCACCACCTAACGTTCCTATTCCAAAACCCCATTGTCCTCTTTATCCATCACCTCATATCCAAAATCAAGATCAACCAAGGCACACACCTTTGAAATCATTATGACATACTACTTACACCAACTCATCCATAATGCATCCACATCATTCATATCCATCTACCAATACCATTGCTCTTGGAAGCAATTTGGATGCCAAACCTCAAATGCATAAATCCAAAAATCCATAAAAATCAAAGGATCAACATGTCCGCACAAAAAGACATGCAAAAACAAAGAAAAATATGATCCAAAATAAAGAACCCCAAAGGCCACAAAGACCCATGAAGAAAACATCAAAGTCAAAACCATGTGGATTCCCAAAATACTCATAGAATCAATGCATCCCAAAGAAAAATCAAAATTGGCATCCAAACTTGCTAATCCAAAAGCTTCACCCAATTCTAAGTCCCCCATCCCATCTATTAATCCTTCATCACCTTCATCCATTTTGGGTCCTTACATCCCAAAATCTTCATCCACTCCTCCATTTAAACCTCAAAATCCAAAATCCACCTCACCTCCACAATTCCACTACCCTTCAAGGTGTGTGCCAATGTTGATCTTGCCAACACTTACATCCACTCATCCACAAGTCTTCCATCAACCCATCCATTATCCAACATCCATCTTCCATCCTTCCATCCCTCTTATCCAAACCTTTGCATAAATCCATATTCCTCTCCCTCTCCCAATCCATTTTATCCCCTTTACCAATATTTTACCAACAACTATGAGCATACATCTGATTACCATGGTTCATTATAGCACATAATCAAGGGATACCATCTATGAAGTTCTAGATGCTTGAGTCCTTCCTCCCCATCCCCTTACACTCTACACTTGGGGGCAAGCTCCATCCATAACACATCTTATCCACATCCTCCATTATCCCTCATGGTCTATCCATCATCCTATCCAAATCTGTCTCCCCCTTTCCACTTTTGATCTTTACACAACTAAGGATCTTCATATCCAACATACATTATATCCTACCTCCCTTATGCTATCCATATTGTTCATTCCATATCTCCCATCCTATCCAAATCAATCCACTCTTCCCATCTTTGATCTGGATAAGGAGTATTCATGTTATCACCATGCATCTAATCCTATCCATATCATTCATCATATATCCCTCATCCTATCCAAATCCATCTTACCTTCCCATCTTTGATCTTGATAAAGAGCCTAGGAGTCAAATATCCATACATCCATATCTCATCCACTTAATTTTGATCAAAAAATCCATATCTCCCATATCCAATATCCTATCTCCATCACCCCATCCTACCTAATTCACACTCTCACTTCACCCTTGATCTTCATAAAGCTAGGGGAAAAATATTCATGCATGCTTTAGACAATCCCATCCTCACTCTTACTTCCATCCATGTCCTTTATGCACTATCCTCCCATCTCATGCTACCATTCTTCCATCCATGATTGCACTACCTCTATTGTGGGGAATTTTATTCCTATGTAACTATTCCTTAGGGCTCCATCCTCCTATCCTTCATCCACCATCTTCTTATCTCCCATCACCTACCTTCCATCTACTAAATCCATTTATCTCCTATCCATAATCTATTATCCTCCCATCCAATTCCTAAGACTCAACTCTCCCTTGTCATTGGATCCCATCCATTCCTCTATCCTAATCATCCTATCCGCCATCCAATTATATCTTATCCATCCATCTATTCTTCCAATCCAACCATTCCCATCCAATCCTATCCAATGCAATCAAATCCTAATCCATGCAATCCAATCTTGCAAGCTAGTGCATCATCCTTAAGCAACCCATCACCAATCCATCAATCAACCCATCAATCAATTTTTAGATTGACTTGGAGCATAGTCCTTGTTTTCTTTTGGTTTGTTGTACATGCTTGCCTATTGCTTGTGTTTTTTGTCATTGCTTGCATTTATCATGGTCTTTTGCACTCTATTGCCACAAAGGCATCATGGTCTTCCATATCATGGTGTCATAAGGCATATGTTTGCACTTGACCTTTTTGATCAATTACTTGGCACATTGTCATCCTAGTTCCTTATACCTTGGTACATAATGTCAAGTACAATATCAAATCTAGGTTGCTCTTGTCATTGCAACATGATGATCATCCATCCTCCCTCTCCATCCATGTCTTCATCATCCTTATCTTCTCCCATCCATCCTTCGGTAGTTCACCCTTTCATCTTTTTATCCTTCATCCTTCAGTCTTCCCATCCATTTTGAGAGTACACCCTTGTTCTTTGAACCCGCATGTCCTCTCGAGGGGGCATACTACCTCCTCATCATCCTTCCCTATCCTTCCTAGTGACTGGGACATTATGCCAGTAGTCTTTATCCCTTTCCTAGCCACTATGTTTTATTCTTCTTTGAAATGATGTTACTTCTCTTAGTCGCAACATCATCTCAAAAAGAGGTAAAATATAGTCACCCAAAATAATATTTAATTAAATAAATACTTGTATCTATTTAATTTAATCCACTTCCCTTATCCTAATAATTAATTAAATAAATATTCATTATTTATTTAATTAATTTCTCCATTATCCTTTATCCACCACCTTTAATTAAATAAATCTATATTTATTTAACTAAAGATAACCTTTTCCACTTTCCTCTAAATCACCTAACCTTGCTTAAGTTAATTAATCCTTAATTAATTAACTTTATCCCCATCCTAAACATCATTATCCCATTCTTCAACTTTTAACTCCACCCAAGTTAATAAACCCATTCTCATTAAATCAATTAATCCTTGATTAGTTGATCTAACCCTCATCCTAATCCTCATTATCATTATTTTCTAATTTTAAATTCTTACATCTCACCTACCCCCACTAACCTCTTACACAAGCCACCCTATGAGCCACCCTATCTCTTACACAAATTTAATGCCTCTCTTCCCAAAGTTTACTCACATGTGTGTGAGTACACCTCCCCATTTCACCCATATCCATCTTGTGACACTTGTCACATGGCTAATCAATCTTCATTCCTTGATCCAAACCACATCCTTCTATCAATCTCAACCCTCCATTAACCAACCAATCCTAGCAATTGATCCCTCTCACCAAATTTCTATATAGTGAGGCCTTGGCTCTCATTCTTTAAACACACATTCATCCCATCCTTATGCTGCTCAAATCTCCATCAAATACATCTTCATCCTACCATCATCATGCTAAAATTGTGAGCAACCACATCCCTTCAATTGTTGGAGAAAATCTACAAGAAAAGGGTACATCTTGTGAGCTCAATCCATGAAGAGGAAGGAGCTATGAAGGTATAACATTCTTATGTTTATTTCTTATTCACTCTCATCTATTTACCTTCTTATTCATCTTTCCCGTCTTCAAGTGAAATATGATTATCATAAACATATTGATAACTTTTTGTATGATTTTCTCATACCATTTAAAAAAGAAAACAAAATACTTGAATTATGTAGTCAAATAGGCAACAAAGATTGTGGGATAGACGTTAAAGATTTGTTAACCCATCTTTAGTAGATAATTATGTTCTTTTGTGTCTTGGAAACTGTGCACTTAAATAAAATCCTTATTTTCTAATGTTCAACTATTACTTTGATTTTCCTTCCTTCTAAATAGTTGCTATCTATTTTGTATTGGTCATTTTTGCTCGTGAACATTCCATTTTTTTATTTGTAAAAATCAATGAAATTATCATCCAATAAAAAATTAGGTGGCATAAAAATTGAACTGATTTCTAATGTCTCGTGAGCAAGCACTCAAATTTTGAGCAAGTAGTAGGCCAAAAATTGGTTTACACTCAAATGAGAAATCCAATAGGGAATCAAACTCCAACAACACTGAAATCACAGGTTTTCACACCAACAAATGATTTTATGTGCTTGATAGAAATAGGAAGGACTTTATAATAGCAGATGAGTTGATATCTTCTATGTCAAAGTTTGACGAAATCCTATGTGACAAACATTAAAGAAAAAATATTATATAACATCAAAGATTTTTTTATTGATTTTGCCAATCCTAAGACCCATGTCTTCTTTTATTTCTAAAGTGTAGTCTTAGCAATAGATTAATTAGTGCATAAGCTTAATGAAAAGAGATTATTTTAGAATACCATCTCATATACAATAGTAAGTGTCACAACATATGTCTTCTAAAATTGTAGCCAATAAATTTTCCTTTTCTATCAATAAAACATCACTCTATGAATGGATATTATTTGATTACATTGATGTAAATGATAAATATAAAAAATCAATAAATATCAAGATATTTAGCCATGCAAAGAAATGGAGAGATGAGAGTAAGGATAAAGTGAAAACAAATTCAAAAATTGATTACAAATGCACAAAATATAGTCACTAATTTTGGACACCATTCAAACATGGCGAAGGAACACTATAATGTAATGACACCTACCACATAAAGATATAAAATTGGTGAAGAAATAAATTGCGTACCTGTTAATACTTTAATTTTTTCTTGTAAGTGCTCAATCGCATTCTTCTCATCTTCATGTCAATCCTTTGCTTCTCTCCTATATTTATTAAAAGGAAAATTATTATTGATTTTGCATTATTTTGTTTTAAATTTTTTATTTTATTCTTTCTTTTTTATTTATTTTAAAAATAAATTAAATCGTTTTAACATATAATTTCATGCAAAACATTAATATAAAGTTGAGTACAAATAACATAATAAGAGAAATAATTACTATTTATTATTTACATGTAAAACATTAATATAATATTGAAGATAAATATTAAATTAAAATCTTATTATTTAATGTTATTAAATTAAAATTGAACTACTTTTTAATGTCTTGTGAGCAGGAAATTAGTCCTACAGCTGGCTATGTGGCATTCTATAAAATAGTCACATGCCTTGTTTGTGCTTCCACATTTTACATGCATGCCTACTAAAATCCCCCTTCCTTTATCCTTTGATAGATGCCCATACTTGCTCAGAATTACAATCACTGAAAATCTCATGTTTGCATTGCAAATATCTAGGGTTTTTAGAAGAGTCGCGAGTTGCATAAATGGTTGTGGGCAAGAGGAAGATACAATTGCACAAGACATGGGCATTCGTATGGGATTCGTTGAGTTTATTTATAATCGTGATGGGCAATAGATAGGCAATCTATCAAGCCAATCAACATACTCAAATTTTGAGCCAAGTGCCAATCCAATTCAAGAATGGTAGCAAAAGACAAAAACTTTGTGGAAGATATCTAACAAGGCTAGCTAATAGATAGATAGAGCAGTTAGTTTATCATGTAATGGGGCATTGTGTGTCTATTTTATTTAAAATATATTCCACTTATAATCAATTATAAGAAAAACTATTTAACCATATAAAAATAAATCTTTTAACTAACTATATAAAAGTGGCATATGAGGTGAATCTAGATTGTTTGAATTTTGTATAATTTGTAAGCATGCAATTTGATGATAAATAATAATGCTACAGACTTAACGATAATAACTGTCCACTCTCTTTGTGACAAGGGATTAGCTAGGCATTTTGTAGTAGTTGTTTATATAATGTCCAATAGTTGTGACAGTAGTTGAGCATGTTTCAATAGTTGTGATAGTAGTTGTTTATATAATGTCCAATAGTTGTGATAGTAGTTGTTTATATAATGCCCAATAGTTGTGACTTGACTATCCATAATGAAACAAAATGTATTCCTTTGATCTAAAAAGCAACCAATCATGTGATACCACATCAGCACTCAACTACCCATGATGTGAATGCACAAGTATTGGTCTCACTTTTTTTTTGGGCCTTTTTGGACACCTTGACAAAAAGCATGCTGATGTGGCCCTGAAACGAAAGTTATAAGCAGGGGACTTGCCAAGTAAGCTGCTGTAAAAAATTGGGAGTGATTTGAAATTTCCATGTAAGATTTTGAGAAACGTAAAATTAGGATGCACAACTAGTGAGTCCTCTCCCCTAATATTCAATGCTTGAAGGATGGTTTTGCAGAGCAAGGCAGAGGATGATGGGAACGAGGCAGATGAACATGGGTTCTCCCGTTACCCTTCTGTATTGAGTGCCATTCAAGTTTGACAATGGCGGGGTGTGTCTAATCAATGGCGCTGCAGACAATTAGGCGACCAACTCACAACTACAACACCAGCAATTTACAGGGTCTGTATTTGTGCAGGAGGATGATGATAAGGCGGTGGGCAGTTTTGGCATTGTGGATGAGAATTCTATTGAAATGTGTGTTCATCATGCCGAATTGGCAGTACGTAGGAGCCAGAGAAAAATCCTCCTTGCTTTGACAGCAGGAAAGGAGAGAAGTTCCTTAAATTCATCGTATATGCCTCTGCTTGCCCATTGTATGAAAAGTTGCCTGTTTACTGTCAATTGCTGGATCTGGACGGTGCAAGACCAATTATAGTGGTTCCTTGCACATTACCTAGGATGGGCAGAAACCACATAACCGAACCCACCAACAAGCGCCAACATTGCTTAAATCTCCATAATAGAAAGAGGCAAAAAGTTCATACCGTTCCACATACAAACAACAAGAAGGCCTAATAAACAAGGCATGCCCAATGCCATATCAGACATCCCAAGTCAACATAACAGAGGGACGCCAAACACAACCATCATAGCGGAGCTTGAAAGCAAAAAACAGGGTGATAGCTTAAACAGACACACAAACGAAAAAGATGGAGAGAGATACGTGAGACTCACCATACAGTGCAGAGGTGCAACGAGTGATTCTTTATTGCAGTTGTGTTTTCTATGACCTTCGTATACCCTGTAACCCTGTTTCAAAAGTACACAATCCATTATCCCCATGATCAAAGCCCCAAATCTTTATACAAGAAACCCTCGGTAAAATCGTACCTGAATGACATGGCTCAGGTTTCTTCCATGAAAAAGCAAGAAATGATCATAGAACAGAAAGACAATGTAATGTAGTCCCTGTGAATTTCGAGAAATGAAAAACTAAAAGCAATGGTGGTAGAACGCATGATTAAATAAATATGCGCGGTCAAAATAACCGTTGGGTTAGATGTGTATGAGTTTTTTTTTTAAAAACAAAACAGATGCAGTTTTGCCCGTTTCAGGAAACCGCCTATTCGGTTGCATTTGGTTCTTGCCATAATTCGCTTTGTACGTTTTGCTAATTTAATTCAATGTTTTGATTTGGAGGAGAGGAAACAGTAGTTCTGCGTCCTAACTTGGCACTTCTAATTATCTTATGTGGAAATTTCAAATCATTCCTAATTTTTTTACAGCAGCTTACTTGGCAAGTCCCCTGCTTATAACTAAGGTTTCAGGGCCACATCATCAAATATGATGCCATATCAGCATGCTTTTTGTCAAGGTGTCAAAAAATGCCCCCAAAAAAAGTGAGACCAATACATGTGCATTCACAACATGTTTTATTGAGCGCTGATGTGGAATCACATGATTGGTTGCTTTTTAGATCAAAGGAATACATTTTTAGCCGTAGGCTATATATTGAATGAACTTTCACTTGAAACAAATCTCACGCTGGAAAACAGGTTGCCGCAAAACAATTTTTGGTTCATTGTTTACAGTTTGTCAGAAAACGCCTGGGAAAGATCCCACCTAGAAAATAAATTCAGTCACCCGAAATCATACCTGCATTAAATTTGAGATCGAACCGAATCAAATCAAGGATTCCAGCTAATCTGAGATTAAATCAGATTTCTAAGAAAATCAAATTGGGTTTAAATTCTATAAATTCTTAGATCGGATTGAAAATATTGTCTCCAGTTCGTGAATCTAGGCGCTGTGAAAGCCCGATTTTTACAGATCTACTCTTTGTTTATTGTGAATAGATTGAAGCAGCAGTTGTAGGGAGATTGGTTTTACATTGTCTGATTTTTATAAAAAATCTACTTTGGTAGGGTTTCGTAATATATTTCCTAAAATTCCGTGCATTTTTCAATCCCTCTTTTGTTCATGAGTTTTCAAGCTTGCTTGAGAAATTTCAAGTTGATTTGGTAAAGATGAAAAATGAAATGGGTTATTTTTTCTTACTCTCTGGAACAATTTCCCTGTAATAGGAGTCTTCAACATTGAAGCATATTCATGTTGTATATCAAATGCAAAGTTACACGCAAAGAAATTAAATGAATGTATATCTTCCCAAAAAAAAATGCAGAGTTACACGCAGAGAAATTAAATGAATGTATATTTTCCCAAATCTTGTGCTAGAAACTGAAACATCTTGTTGTAGCTCAATCTCAACTTGTTTTCACTTTTTGCTACAAAAAGAATGTTTTAGTGGGGATTGTTCTGATAGACATATAGATCAAATGTGGAAGCATAAAGAAAGCATGTGAGGTGTTCAATAGCATGCTTGAATGAGAAACATGGCTTGATAGAAACCCATCTGCTAATGCCAGATTCACCAAGAAATGCATTGGAGTCTTTCTTCACTTAATCCTAATTCTTCCCGTAATAGACAAGAATAAAAGCATACTCCTATATATAGAAAATTGATTCCAATGATCAACTTATTAAAAAATAAAGCAATACCCATCCCATAATGGGAGTTCTTTCTTTTCACGAGAAAGTAAAGATGCATGTCACTCAATATCTTTCCCATTTTTATCTTGAATTGATTCAAACAAATGCCAAAATGCTCTTACCATAGGTAATGTAAAACCTAAATTAACATAGACAAGGCGCGTGAACTGCTTGACATAATGCTTTCTCTTCTTGGACTGCAATGATTGCAAAATCATGCACTGCAAAACACCCAGATAATTAATATTTGTAAAAGATCAAAACAATGAACTTACAAACCATAGGCAAACAAATTACCTAGATATGCTTGTTGCATAGACTGTAAGTAGGGAGACTGATAGAGATATGGCTCAACTTTGCAGTGTTTATATAGCTGCAAACGAGCATATTAATTTGTTGACTGAAAAGGCCTTGGAGATTTTGGAACAAAATTAATTGACATCTATAAAATCAAATGCTCCAACATTTTCCAACATTATCCCAGTCTGTGCATACTACATGTTACATGGCTTACATGTAATATGGCATGTGTTTTGTTTCCACTGTTTTGACGTGGAAGGCATTGTAAAACTCTAGTGTAGCACCTTCCAAAAGCCACACAAACCCATCTTAAAAATTGTTGTTTTATGGTCTGAAATCAATTCTTTATTATGAGTATTCATAAAACTTCAAAAAAACTTACGAAAGCAATATACCTCCCTCTATCTGCAAGGCCTCAACCTCTTTGGGGTACAATGCCCGTTGAACAGGGGAAAGTATGTACTTCAATACTGTGTTGGATTGCGTGCCAGCATTATTTGATCCAACCAGGTCAACCAAATTCATTTCAGCCTTATTGAAAATATAGCCTCTTTGTTACCATGAATTCTTCACTCTCTAGATTTTTATAATAATCAGCTTATGCAAACACTCCAAAATGCCCACATAGAATAATAAACAGTTAGAATTTTAACTTCTGTATAATAAACATTACCGCTGAAATCCAATTAAGGAAATTTGTAATTTTGTTTGGCTGCAATATTAAACTTTAATCACTTGTATAAAATCTGAAAGTTCTCCATTAAAACAAAAGTATAAGAGGAAAAATTTGCAGGTTTAAAAGATATTAAAGATTGAGGTCAAATTTATCTAGCCTCATCTCTTGAAGGTACAATGGAATTCACCCTAGACATGTACTTGTCACCCATGACGGATATTTTATAAATAAATTTGTGATATGATGATATGCCTTATAGCATTCTCTAGATCAAATTGGTCTTAGGAATTGCCAAACTGCATAATTTGAATGTGTCTCACATTTTCTTTACGCTCACTATGGAGTATATCATTGAAGTTGCTATTCTCGTTTTCATTGTCTATCTTTTATGTTTTTCGTCCTTCCATATCTTATATCTCTTCAATAGTTACCTTTTATGGAGTATTATGCTTGAAATTGTCATCAATATATATATGCATGACTTTCTAAGTACATTCAGTCCTTTTAGTGCTGTTAGAATGTCTTTGTAGAACATTTACAGGCTTGCAGTTCTAGCTTATATTCTATGACAATTTTGGTTTATTTTCTTTATTATTTTAATTATGTCTTTTTTTTCACAGTTATAGAGAAAAAGAAGTCGATAAATTTGTACAATAGAAACTTTTTAATCTATGTCCTTTTTTTCACAGTTGTAGAGAAAAGAAAGTCAATAAATTTGTACAATAGAATTTTTTTAATCTATTTTTTTTCATAGTTTTAGAGAAAAAGAAGTCAATTTACTAAGTGAAGTTTGTGAACTTGGATTCATTAATCTATGATACTAATTCTATTAAATTCACCTCAAGACCATAAAAAATAATCAGTGTGATGACACAAGGCACAACCCATGAGTTAGAAAACTCTTGTGGATGCTAATAGTAAGGAATGGCCTATGTGATTCCTATGGAATGGTTGTAAGGCTAGCCTAAGTAAAGGATTGCCACCTGATGTCTATGTTGGTTGGGCTCCTAGGCATCCTTTTTATTGATTGATTTATAGGTAACCTGTGTAACCTCATTTTAGGACTTTTAATTTGTGTTTAGTAGCTTTAGAGACCGAATTCTAATTGTTGTTGTCATGTAATATGTGATTGAATTGTCATTGTTCAAACAAAGGCTTTTATACACCAAAGCAACAGCTGTAGGGAGATTGGTTTTGGTTCTTCTAATTTGAAACAAAATTTTGTTGTGATAGGGCTTCTTCAAATTTTCTTGTAAACTCTGCCCATTTTTCCTCATTGCCATCATTGACAGACAACACAATTTGAGCAAATCTTGATGGAAGTCACTTGCCATGGTCTCGATGAGTATTATTTTTCAAATATATATGTTGCCCTGATCGTTTATTTGTTATGTTTTATTTCATTCTAAAACAATTATGTTGTTATCTGTTAAATGTAACCATGGTTTTGTTTTATTTCATCACTAGGAGTCCCAAATGATGGTGACTAAGAAGAGGGAAATATGGTGTTCTTATATTTTTCTATCGGCGTAACCCTTGCACCCTTTCTGGTGCAAGTGCTAGTGTTTAGTTATGGGTGGTCATCATCAACACTAGCAACTTTAAAGTCACAACTATTGGTCCAATATTGATAAAAATATTGGGCATTATATAAACAACTACTATCACAACTATTGAAACATTTTCAGTTCCTCTCCCCTAGTTATGTTGTGGAGTGGGCAAAGTGGGGAAGATTGTGTTAAATATTATAAAATGAAAGATGCTAGCAATACTTGTAAGATGTTATTGAGTGATTTTTTTTGTTTTTTAATATTTTATAAGTTTAAAGTTAATATGGGTCTAGAGTTATAATTGTTTAATCTATCTGAATATGTTCAAGGATTAAATAAGTGCATTCATAATTATGTTATCCAATTTCGATCTTTATATTAAAATATGATAATCTTTTCACATGATTTTGAGTTGAAAACATATTTATAAAGGGTCTACTTAAGTAAATCCAAGACAAAAGCTTTACTTATTTTCTAAATTTAAGTGCATACGTGAAAATTCTAGAGTCCAAATTGTTAGCACAAAATACCTTCAAATATGGGTCTTCAAGCCAAAATACTTCCCACCTTTCTAAATATCAAAAGTTAAAAAACTTTTCCAAGCATTAAAATGTGAATAAAAGTGCTTATCGAGTTGCTAACATTTCCATGTTCCTTCATTTAAACTATATTTTTTTTATAATTTTTTTACTAAATCTCAAAAATCTATTGACCATTTGCTTCAAACTTTGAGTGTTAATTTACTTTCACTCCCTTAAGTTCATTCTTTTAGTCCCAACAAACCAATTCCTAAAGGATATAATGATCAAATATCTTGCAACAATCATCACATCAAAGATCATTGGATTCAAATTTGTATAGGTTTTAAACATAAGGTACAAGACCTCATTGACAAAAATGTAATTAAAGTTGAAAGGGTTAATGATAATCAAAACCCATCAATTGGACCCTTAAATTACCATTTAAAAATTTACACAAGTTCATTTCCACATTACTTAAACAATGTAGAGTCACATGACAATAAAAACAACACATGTTGATGTACCACATGGTCCTATTTATGTCTACAAGAAACATTAAATCTAATTATACATCTTCTTCCTCCCTCCCCCTAACTCGCCGATTGCATTTTACAATGAGGAAGCTCTTCAAATAACTATTATGGACCATTGTACATTTGAGTATTTGATATCCATAGTCTATGAACCACACAAATTATGGAAAACACAAAATAAGAATATACATATTGTATTAATTAATCATAAATTAAATGGCAATTAATAATAGAAAAGGAGAATTGAACACCTTATTGTGGAAACCCTATAAAGAGAGAAAAACCAAACTAACTAGTAGTGGAAAATATCTACTATCATTATTATGTATTAAATGACATGTGCAATGAATATAAATTGAAATGGTTATAATCTACCCCTTGTTACATGCATACAAGACCTTGGCTAAGGATGCAATCTACATCTTGCTCCAATAGTTGCATATTTACCTTGTAGTCCTTATGCTTCTACACTCCTTTCCTTGTACATCTCATGTCAAAAACACAACACACAACTGTTCCTTCATCATAAAATAAGAAGATGTTAATGTACATGATTACATTATATCCTCTCAATTTGGGTATGTACACCATACAATTTTTCTTTCAATGCCCCCTTAAACCACCAATACAATCAAACATTTATATATTACTATGCATGATAGCTTTCTCTTAGGCCAAGAAGAATACTAACCATCACAAGAAGCTAAAACAATGCTTATTCAATTTATAATTTAAGTTTGCACAACTAGGAACACTCACAAACCTACATTGTGCTCCTAGAGACTAGTACACCTACACCATCATCTTTATACAATAGAATTATGAAGCATTATTAAACACATGTACATGGAAATTTGTTATAATACAATTTTTTTAGGACCCATTTAGATCACACCTCCCTTTTTAGAGAGGCTTTTGGTTCCATAAAATATTAAAATAGGGATTAGAAAATCTCCCAAGTTTGTGACATCTATGTGTGTATCAACTCATGTTGAAAGCCTAAGAGCTAGATTGTGTTGTACAAAAATTGCTACAATGGATGTTGTGGATTAGAAATTTATAGATTTATTCCTACTATTTACACACAAAAAAAGTAATACAATATATACAATATAAGATTTACTTGTTTTGTAATAAAATTTTACAAAACCACCACCAAAATGAAGAGCTACTTTTTAGCTTTATAGCCATACAATTTTTTAATACTTTGAATTAGTCAAGGTATATATTTTTATTTTCTTTGAATAATGTTTTCATATTCTCCCAATCCATGTGCATTTATTTTTTTACAATTTTTGGCCCACTTATCCAATTTTCTTAAAAAATTAAGATTGTTCTATGCTTCATTCTACATATATTAAAAAATTTATATTTTTTTGCAAGTTATGTGACATGAATGTTTAATGATGTAATTTTTAGGATACATCTACTTCAAAAAATCACAAAAAATATATTCAATAAAAACAAGTATACAACTTACAGTACTCACTCTTGGCTATATTTCCACTAGTTGGTTTTTAAAAATACCTAATGTAGAAGCAAAATTGAGGCCACACACCATACACTATATTACATTTAGTGATAAAAAGAGGAAAATTATTTTGTGTGCTCAACATTTCACCCTCTTAAGATTAAACATTTTTTAAAATCTTCCATAGTTTGGAAACTAAATTCATAGTACTACAATTATTGATTTTATCATATCTTTAAATTTTGAGAATACACATCTTGAATTACTCATCCGGGTTTAGCTTTGGTTGTTTTTAAAAAATAAGTGTCCACTTTTAGCCTCCTTTTCTTCCCCTATTTTCATGCACTCACTCACTCACTTACACTATAGTCCTAGACACTCACCAACCTACATCATTATCTAGACACATATTTCATCATCTTTGTGTAGCAAAGTTATTAAGCAATGTGCAACACCTATCCATGAAAATATATTACAATATAGTTTTTTTAACGATCCATTTGGATCAATACATGAAATAATTAGAAATTGAAGATGTCTTCATTGATCCAACAAATTAAAACAATTTTTAAAATAAAATACTTATAATATCCAAAAATAAAACCACAATCATATTCTCATTTAAGATTCCCTTTAAAGATTACTACAAAAAAAATTAATCCAAACCTTAGGTTGTGTCATCTTACCACTTGAATTGGGAATCAAACAAGTATAGGTTCTCTATGACCCAAAATTGGCACATACTTGATTGATCACATGGATCAAATGAAGTAACAAATCATTATTGTGTAAGGGGAAAAATTTGGTCTAAATAATATTTTTTGATGAAATTTTCCTTTATTTGGAGATGTAACATTCACATGAAGGACACATTAAGTGGAATTGCTTCTTCTCAAGGTAATATTGTGTGGATGGTTGGTTGAATGGGCTAGAAATAGGCTTAGGTGTTCTTCGTATTTATATAAATGTGACATGAGTGTTTTACATAATGAAGTGCTAAGAGTTTTTTGGAGGGGTGTTTGGATCATTATTTGTACAAAGAGAATCAAGTATTGAGGAGTTTTTGGATCAATATTTTTACAATGAGCATCAAGATTCTATTGACTAGTATTTAAAAATTATTTTAAGTGGGAATTTTCATATTCAAATATTCTAACTAACTCTGGTTGTTAAATTTCCTTTAGGTGGGCATTCTTGCACTAAATGTCTTTAAGGGTACTTGTTCATTCTTGATCAATAATGACAAGATAAAGTAGACTTTTATTAACTCGCATGTGATTTCCTTTAATAAATTAGGCTTTAGCCTAGAATATAAGCAATTAAATCCAAAATATGATATGCCAAGCTAAAGATGAAAGTTCAAGTTATCCTTGTTTATTGATTTAAATATGAATTCTTATTTACTTTTTTATTTAAATAAATTGTTAGGAAAAGTACAATCTCAACCTTGCTCCTTATGTTAAATATATAATGAATGCAACTTTCAAACTATGAAATGTAAGAACTAAATTTTTTATCTATAGAGTTGATTTTGGTCAAAATAAAATATTTGGGTTGTTGAGTATCACTCTCAATATGTTTTTTATGTAGATACTTTTGAGCTCTACAATTAAAAAAAGGCTCCCAACAACCTCATGAATCAAAATTCATTATCTCCAAAATTTGGGACTTCTATTTTGGAAATTCAAAAACATATAGTACATAAACTACCAATAAGAGGGGGTTAGACTTGTTGACCAACTTATGACACATCATAAGTAATCTTTGAATGGAGATATAATGAAGTAAAAATGGAACACCTAAATTTGGACATGTGTATGCAAGTTATGATTTTCATGTACATAACAAAATATACACATAAGCACCCACCTCTACCAAAATTAAGCATTAAGATAATCTCATGAATCAATTTTAGAAAGCAACATCACTTAAACTCTTAGACTAATATCTAATTTTGAGCTCAAATAAAGGAGAATGTTGTCTCCTTAAAAATTGATTGCTACCACTAGACTTGGCAAAAGATCACATACCCTATCCATTAATTTATGTACATATACATATTCTCATACCCAAATTCCTCTTGATCTCCTCAAGATCTAAATCATTTGATAACATTAACTTCTATCTAATTTCACACTTGCATCAACTATGGTGATTACCTTAAAAATTTGTATACATATATTATTAGATGTAACACAACACAAATAATATCTCACCAAGTATACACCCCAAGTCCATGTGATGCACATGGAACCTAGATAGTACATATCACCCATAATCTATTGGCATGTGAAAACATGAATAGAAAACTTGATCTAGTTCCATCCACCTGTGAATCTCTATAAAATTTATTAGGAATATTGAATACACCCTCCATATAGACTCACCTCATTCTATTCTACTAATTACTCTAGAGAACCAAAAAATCCTTCATGCACTTGCCACATGCTAGAAACTAATTTCTTCCCTAAGCTCAATCATGAAAATTCACGAATAAATTGATCCCAGGAGATAGGAAAACTAAAATGATCACTCAAATATATTTTACATGGATTGATATGATTAAAACATGTATGCCATTAGAGAGATATATCATGTGTAATAGTGGAGAGTAATATATCATCAACTACTGTCAGATGTGTGATAGTAGGGAGATATATATCATCGATATGAAATAATAACATTTTTCTTTCTTTGTGTTTTACAAATTGAGGTACATAGATCTTCAAGCACCCACAAAAAAATATATAGGTGGTAAGGTTTTACATGCAATACTCATCAATAATAATTTAGAGTGAGAAATTGTAAATACCATAGGTTTTAAATCTATGCTGGTAGTACCAAAACTACACTTTAACACACTTTTGCTCTATGTTTATTGATAAATTTAACTTAAATACCATCACATTTCACCCCCCTATAGGTGAGATGACATTGAATATGGAGGAAGTATTAAGGATTCCTCATATATTAGCAAGAGGAAGTAGATTGGATTCTTACAACACTACATAATAGAAGGATTAAGAGTTGTACTAGTGGTTAATGGAGTAAGTGGTTATTAATGGGGTGTTGTTTTTTCAAAGAGATCATAATGGTAACATCATCTAGGAGGTGCAAGTGGCTATTTTTCAAAAAAAATACTTCATTCTTCACAATGGATATGGTTCATAGAATATGGTTTCATATAACTATGCAAGGAGGTAGAGCAGTATCATATAGTGTTAACATGAGGTTGGCATGCCCTAGTTTATCCCTATTATTTTTTTCATATGTTTTTTGATGATTGTGCTATGTATTCATGAAGTTCATTGTTACATTAATACCAATTTCAAAATTAAATGAGGCCTTATTCTTGGATGACTAAGATGAATTCAAATGTTTCCCACCAAAAATAATGATGGTCAAAAACATTTTCACTACTTCTAGTGAGTTATGGGGACCACTTTTAAGTCTCTAGGATTTTCTATATCTATAGTTAGAGGCTCAACTTCCCTTATTGAGACACTAATTCAACTAGAGTTTTAGGTTTCAACACTTATTTCCATATATTGATCCAAACCTTCACCCTTTTTATCCTCAATACCTACATAGATTAGTAAGGGACATGCTACCAAAATTTTATAGCAGGATAGAGGGTTTGCAAATAACACATCAACGCAAAGTTCCCTTGAATATTTTATTCCACTCCCACTAGGATGATGGTGCTTCATTCATAATCCTCTTGTCTTCAAGCATGTAAACTTTTCCATTTTATCACACTACTTCTATATGTCACTTCACCCATTAATTCTTGTTGTTCCTTTATATTTGTGGGTCTTTGTGCTTTATAATCAAGAATTTTAGAATAATGAGGAAATAAAATAGCATTAAATTTCTATTCTAAATTTGATTGAAAACCTAATGATCAAGCTAAAGGAGTAAAAAACAAACATTCAACCAATGAAAATACTAAGCTACGTTGCATTACATAGCATATGACTCAATATATATCTGACAAATGATAAAATATAGTTGTTATCATTATTTGCATTTATCATGGTCTTTGCACTCTATTTCCACAAGGGCATCATGATCTTCCATATCATGGTGTTATACGACATATGTTTGTATTTGACCCTTTTGATCATATACTTGACACATTGTTATCCCAGTTCCTCATATCTTGGTGTATAACATCAAGTACAATATCAAATCTAAGTTGCTTATACTTGTTGCACCTTGCACACACACCCTGTTGAAAGCAAGGACCCCCTCTTTTCTTTTCATACGTTTTCCTGCCTTCTAAGTTCTTAGGTTAGGTCATCAAATTTCTGCATTCTCATTTCTCCTACTCGATCCTTCTCTTAATGTACCCTAAGCCTCTCGCCTAGCTTCACTAAAGTTGCATTTTGGCCGCCTCTAATAACCAAGATTTTGACCGCAAGTGTATATAAATTTTAAATATTTTGCGCCGAAGGCGTATCCAATATGAACATGTCCAACCTAAAATATGCAATGGCTCATTGCTTTCCAGAGACGATCAAAGTGATCCTAGCCATTAATTTTTCACGTTGCTCTTTTATCTCTGTTGTATCTACACAACTTGCATTATGCCCCAGCTCTGACAACTGCTATGGCATTAAAAAGTACGTTGATGTTACAGATCTCTTAATATATGGCAAAATATGTGATTATGTTTATAAATCTGGCTAATATTTGAGTCTCTTTTTTTACCTCGTAAGTTAATGGCGTCGTGTTTATATTGTAGGGGCGAGAGCGATTAGGAAATGACAGTAGTGGAGTACAAGTTGTAGAAGAGGGGACTACTTGAGAAGATATCATGTTCACGCGTTGGTGTATATGTCCACTCAATCACCTCAGCGATGAGTGGATACATAGCTGACGAATCAGTTTTACCAACCACACAGTATGAATGGTTTGATAATATGTGCTCATCATTATGAAATCTACCAGACATCAACTCACGCACCATCGAGAGGAGGCGGCTGAAAAAACATTGATAGCAGTCCAAGATCGACCATCAAATCCATCCGCCCCGTTGATTTGTTTCCTTCGAATTTATTCATTGTCTAATCTATTCAATTTACTGCCTTCATGTGCATTTAATCTCAGTTGTACAGTTATTGGATGGACTCTCTGTTTGTCGCCGCTCATAACAATTTGTTGATTTCATACCAATTGCAACTGGGCATACCATCAAAGCCTATTAGGTTTACATTGATTGTGCGTTGATATTTCTATGTTTATATTTCTATTGTTACAGAAACACTGAAGGATGTGTTCCTCAACCTATCCACTCTTACCAACTACGTATATTCAACATCACAAAACCAAATTATTTTAAATTTCAAACCATAAAAACAACAGTTTTACATATATTCAGTATAGCCATCACGCAAAAGGGGCAGAATCATGTTGGAAAAAAGAGGGGAGGTGGATAGCAATGGTGGAGAGAGGTTAAGGGGATGAGTATATAGTTTAAGAAGCCATTCTCTGTCCTCATCACCAAGGTTCTGAGCATAAGCAATGGCGTAGGATTGTGGGTATGCGAGCAAGAGAAAGATTGTTGATGGATTAGGGCTTTGCTACGACTTCAAAGTAACTGATTTGCACCATCTCTCAACTTCATTAGTTAATCCCTCAAGTTCCCATCCTTCAACACAAGTGGGAGAATGGTTCCTTGAAGTTGTAGACTCATCGTATGGAGCTATGATGAGAAATTATTTGTGTAGCCATATGCACTTGTGGTCTTGTCGCAATTTGGGCTTCTTGTTCTTGTACTAAATCCAAATAATATATTAATGTAGTAAAATTATTCGCTTCTCTTTTTAAGTTATTTCAGTTATTTTTTACCCCAGGCACAAATCAACATTCTGCACACAAGTTTTCTTAGCCTATGTTTTCTCTTGTCTCTTGAAATAGGCATAGGGGATGCAACTTGTATGGTGAAACTTCTAGAGATTGTTATCTCTTGAATGAAATTAAATTTTGAACTTTTCATATGATACCAAACTTAATTTGATAGCAATTCTTCACTATGCATGTTCTTGATAATTTTGTTGCCTTTGGCTGCTTGATTTGCAACAGTTCTCATGCCCTATCTACGCTTCAACATTCTGCATACATGTCTACCAGGGTAGTTAAATGTTGTTTCAAATCTCCCATTTTTGGTGTAGGCAGGGTGACGCTGGCAATAGCAATGGAAGTTGGATTTATGCCTGCCAAATGCATATACTTAAAAGTTTCTAAAGCCTTCCCAACAAATTCATTTTTTAACATTTCCTGCAATCACTGCAATACCAGGTTTGCCATAACTTGTCAATTGCATTTCCCTGAATGTTTTTAAGACCTTTTCAACAAATCCACATTGTGCAGATTCCGCAATCATAGCAAGCCATGAAACTAAATTTCCTTGAGGCATTTGGTCAAACATTTCTTGTCCTTTGTGTAAGCTTCCACATGCTGCATGCAAGTATGCCAAGGCCATTGCAACTATAGGAATACTTATACACAAATATCCTTCCACGCAAGTCAATAATAGTCTAGCAAGAGTGAAAACTGAATTGACTTTGTGAATGCCACGAACTGTGGATGGAGATTGGCACGGCTTGATAGTTGCAAATTGCATTTGTTTGATAATCTCTAAGGACATTTTAATATATCTATTTTGTGCATACCCTGCATCCGTGGTATACCAAGAGATAACATTTCTTTCAGGAATTTTGTCAAACAATTCACATTCCCTATCTATGCTTCTACATTTTGCATACTCATCTACCAGGGTAGCTGTAGCTTTAATCTGACAAAATCTCCCTTATGCTTTGATGGATGCCCCTGTTCCCAGGCTCCCACTTTGGCGCAAGAGAGAGGAGGCTGGCAAAGGTTAATCATATACGCCCTTCATTGTCATGAACTCTTTTATTGTATAGTGTTACATTTTGGGATGCACATTTTATTCTTATGCAAACGTATTCTTACTATATAAGAACATATGACTTAAATATCTAAAACATTATATTATCTCTACCAAGAGAGAGACTTCCTTAATGATCAAATATGAAACAACGAACATGTGTAGAATGAACCTGGAAAGCATTATGCAACAAATCTACTCAGCTACAACTCTGTCCTAAAATGTGGCATGCTTTTATGTGATAGAATAATAGGATAAAATGCAACAAAAAAATATATCTATACCGTTCTAATCAATTGCATACATTCTTATAATTGAAATTAAATATTCCATGAAAATAATGGACTTTTAAAATTGTATATTTATCCTATTTTTACATTTTTATATCAAATCAAGTGAAGTTCCCTTTCGTATGCACAATATTTTCATTTTAGTTTATCCATGTGCTCTTGTTATATGTTATATACACATTGTTCAATTTCAAACAATATTAAAACACATATTAGTATAAGGCAAACATTCGTTTGCATTTTATTTATTGCATGAGTTGCTTTAATAGGTTAAATAAATAATTTATATTAGTTGTTTTCCAAATACTAAATAGATCTATTGTTTACTACTTGAACCATGTGACGAAATTGCACAAAATATAAAATATATCTTTACCTTTGTATTCAATTGCATAGATTCTTATAATTGCAATTAACCATTTCATTATTTTAAGTTCACTTTCATTTGCATACTTTTTCATTTAAGTTTTTCCATGTCTTGCTTTTATAAGTTATATAAAAATTGTTCTATTTGAACCAATATGTCTACACAAAATCAAATATATCCATACAATTATTTGACGTACACCATTGCACACCTAAAATGCAATAGCTAGTTTAACTTTTATCTTCCCTAAATTGACTAGATAACCCCAAAACCCATCTGATAAAACCGAAGCGTTACATGGCTATTCTTCAACTTCATGCCGAAAGAGGGTTCCAGTCTCTAGCAATGGAAATTAATGAATATAGTTTCTGTTGAAATGTCCTTGACCACGCCTCCGAAGCCTCCTTCCTCCTCATTTTTCCCTTCATTTTATTTCTTGTTTGATTGATTTAAAGGGAAGAAAAGGTTTCAATCAAAATTTTAGGGTAATAAAAACCCTCGATGAGGATGCTTCGAAGTGTGTTTAAAGACATTTGACAGAAATCGCCAGAAAAGAAAAGTTCGTGTTTCATGACAAAGGATGTGAAGGCCTTTCAATCATCGGCATGGAGAATGCAGGCCATCTGTCTGATAAAGCGCCTGAAAGGAATGTAGAAGAATGGTAAAGGTATGTTATCTGTTTGACAAAATGTGCTTAGTTTCGTAGAGGAAGATAATGGGAGTTTGTTATGAAATAAATTCTTGCATTAGGTGAATGGTTGTGTTTTATCTTTCTTGAACATTTTATTTTATGCTATTCTCTTGCAGTCACAAAAAGAAGAGGGATATGCATAATCTTATCACTATCGTGATTGTTGATTGCAACTTTATTGGAAGGGTACAAGAAATTTTACCGTTATATTTTATTCTGACTGAAATTATGTCTCTAAATTTCGATCATTGAACATAAACATATTTTCAAGTTTCTTTAACCAAAGAGATGAGTTAATACACTCACCATCTTATGTGATGAGTTATTCAGAATCAGTTGTGTTGTTTAGGGCAATCTAATCTATTTAAGTGGTTTATATAAATTCATCCCTGATGATCCCACAAACTAGCACCTAGATGATATTCAAATAGATGAAGCATTATAATTTCCTTGAAAATGATTCATACCCACATTACTCTGATTAAAAGCATGTTTGACCATAGACTTCTCCACAATCAAACACACTTAAGCTTGTTACCCCGTTTTGCTACACACCTTGGTGAAATATTGTGTACATAATGAAACAGATTCGATGTAGAATATTACCAGTGAGTAATTTTAAACAACAAAATTTGGTTGTCCCAGACTAGCTTAAAATGGTATAGCTCCTTAGATTCCTGGGTAAGAAGGAGCAACCCTCATCGAAGAGCAATGTTCATGCATTCACCACATTTCTCATATTTTTGTTATAAGGCGATTGATGCACCCTCTTCGTTTAAGAAGTATATTACTTCTTTAAACTTTGAACTTTCTTCTCTCTCTATAAAAAGTAAAATAAGATTTGATATTTCATATACCGACCTGAAATATTGTTCCAGGGCTGTAATTCATTTGGAAGTTCAAATAGTTTGATATTTTTCATTGACGACGTAATAGCAAACAAATATTGGTTTGATATATTTTTTTTGGATAAGTGGTACTAATTTTTTATTTTCTCTTAGATAGGTTTAATGAGTTATTTGGGGAATTCAATGGTAAGTCCTCTTTTCTGTAAGAATTGATCATCTCTACCTCTCCAAGTCGCCCATTTGTGAAAATAAAAGTGAAGAGTGTAGATGGGTAAACAAGGATCACTGTGAGATCCTGTTGTGTCCCAGCCTCTATGGCAACTTTTACTTGTCAGCTGTTGCTAAGCAATACTTTCATTTAAAGTGATATTCTTTGGAGTTCAAAGTACAAAGAAATGTGTCAGAGTTCTTGTCCAAAGTGAATTCTTGGCCAACTTTGGACAAGAACTCTGATACAGCAAGACTATAGGATTAAAATTAGCTTTAAAATTCAAAAGAAGGCCAACTTTGGACAAGAACTTCGATACAGAAAGACTATAGGATTAAACTTTAAAACTGGCTTTAAAATTCAAAAAAGAAAAGTGGGGACATGCTTGTGGTAATAAAATTTATAATCTGATATGTTTCCAAGTATTGGTATGCCAAAATTTAAATGATTCCTCACCACTGTATATTATGCAATATCATTTGCTGGCATACATGCTCCAAATTCTTTCGTAGCATTGGTGAATGTTCATATTAATCTTAATATGAGCATTAATTTTGGCTTCTGTTTCAATCAAGAAACTCTATACAGCCATATACATACCTATCTATGAGTGTCTGATGCGAATCTGATCGGTGCTGGCAATAACTATTAATTTACAATATACATACAGTTATCTGGTTCTAAAAAATATTTAATGAATAGCATAACATCGTTCCAAAGAATACCCCTACTAGAATTGAATTGGGTGATATGGGATGATTGTATGTGATTAAGTAAGATGTTTGAAGGCCGTGCAATATTTAATGTTTGGTTTTTTTTGGTTTGTTAAAGCTTTGGGCATGAACATTGGCCAAAATAATTTAACTATATGCTCCAGGTTTTTGTTCCCAAATGGAAAAAGTGCGTTGCAAAAAAGAAACTTGTTTCTTAATGCATATTTTTTTAAGAGTTTTGACCACCATGTTGCTTCAACCTTTACTGAAATATTAGAACCCAGAATTTGTGTATTCTATTCCGTTAGATCAGAAATTTCATAGAATTCATAAATTATGTGTTTTGATTTTTCCCTCCTGTTCTCTGAGCTGAATAAATCTAAAAATTGAAGTTTATTTATTTTTTTTTATTTTTTTTGAGATTTTGTGATTCCAGTCTGCTGTTTGGCGTGATCTTATCTTCTCTAGTTGTGTGGATCTGCATTATTTTTGGGCGTTGTTTGTTGAAGATTGTGGGTGACCTATTCTCTTTTCATGGCAAATTGTGACAGGTTGTGGTTCGTGGCTGCTGGGCATTTTCTTTTCTTGGCTGTGTTTACCTAAAAATCGTGGAGTTTTTCTCTAAATTTTTGGAAGATTTTTGGGTTGTTGATTGAAGTCTGTGCTTGCTTGCACCGGTTTGTGAAAGGGTATTTTCAAATTTACTGGGCATCTTCATCAGTGTTTCTGTGTTTCTAGGCGATTTTGCAAAAAATCATGTTTTCATGGCAGCTTGAAGGGTTGAGTTTTTGAGCCAATTTTGACATAATTTTTCTAAGAAAAATTAAAAAATTTGCAGAGAGTTTTTCGAATTTTTTTCTAAAAAAATTTGCTAAAAGAGTTTTTGAAAAAAATTCTATAAAAATTTTGTAATTCAAAAGTTTTTTGAGAATTTTTTCTAAAAAAATCTTACTTTTTTAGAGTTTTCGAAGGTTTTTCTGAAAAATTTTACAATTCATGAGATGTGCCAGCTGAACATAGTGTTACCTTGTTTGGAAACCCGGGTGAGGTTCAACAAAATTTTTTGCTACCTAGAAGCAGTGGAAGCTCATAATTTTCAAGTGTCAATGTCTAGATTTGTTTGTTCTGCAAGAAAAGCTAGTAAGCACGCAACGGTTATGCTTCTCTAGTTATCAGTCACTAGTCCCCGATGATACGTTTCCAAAAGAATTTGCATAGACTAAGGTTATGTTTGTACGATGACTATTAAGGGAGGGTATTAAAATATTAAATGTAATATTAATGGTCATCTTAGCTTTAGTTAGTTTTTAGTAACTTTAGTTGTTTTAGTATCTTTTTGTTTTCTACTTTAGTTAGCTTTAGTTAACGATTGTTTCCTTTTAGAAACATCATCTTCTAAATTTCTTTATAAGAAGCTTTCGTCTCCTTTTGTAAACATGCAATTATGAATATCAGCTATCTTTTCAAAGTGCTATTGGCTGGACCATGTGTCTCAAAAACTATGAGATCACAAAACCATTAACTCCAACATACACTTTTTCATACTAAATTTTTTCAATATTAAATATTTTTCTAATGTGTAACTCACACATAAAATATCTAACCAATGTTACAATACAACTTACAGGTAGACCCAAATAAATATTTAATGTGGCTCAAAACATCTCCAAATATGCAAGAAAAATAATATTTATTTTACATAATTAAAACAATTATTTTCTTGTGCAAGGTGTATGACACCCTTTTTTCCTAACATTTTCTCATTTCTTTTGTGCATTTCATAAGGGTCAATTAATGAAATAAATCATCATAGTCATCCACAAAGTCGCATGAATATCTAATATGCTCTCATGTTCCATCAAGATACCTACAATAACATACAAGGTAGTTGTCATCTCAAGAAACTATTTCTCTCATCTTCCAACATGCCAAATATGGAAGAAAATGAATATAGGCCAAGGTGAAGATTTGTCAATCCAAAGAACACGAACATAAAATCCAAGTGATAACAAAAGCTTTAGGATACTTCCAAGGAAACAACCCACATGAATGTAAATAGAAATCATAGAAAATGCTAATATATCCAATCATCCATACCTTCAAAGGTATCCAAAACCATTATTATAACTCATTCCATCAATGTATCCAAACCATAAACTACAATCACAAGATCCTTGCATAAAACTTGTTTTGAAGAACATGCATAACCAAGAACTCCCATTACATGGGTAATGCCAAATATGAAAATAGAGCAAGGCATATCCAAGTCCACCAATCAACATTAAAACCAAGGTGTGGCTAATAATCAAAATAAGGTAATAACAAAGAACAATCATAGTGATCTACACATGCAACAAAAATTGCTACATAGTCCCTTACAACTAGTCACATTAAGTCTCCTAAGTTCTCTACACCAAACCATGTGAACCTAAACCTCCAAGAAGTGTCAAAGAATAAAGAGAGAAAACCTACAAATCATATCACATAACATGTCCTATCAGCACCTCAAAGTTCTTGGATATGCCAAGTTAGACCCCCTTTTGAAACCTCGGCTAAAAACCTTTAAAAACACATGTATCTTAGATAATCAACATGAATGTAAGCCTCTCTAAAACCAAGGAAGATCAAACTTAAACCCATTCCCTACACTAGGAAATATCCCAATAACATCTCCTAAAATATTTATAAATGACATCATAAATAAGAAACGTATGCACAAAGAGATAAATATGGCAAACACTCCTCAAATGAACCCTCCAAAACTAACAAGCATAGCTTAAGATCCATATCCATGAGAAGAAAAAGCATAAAACATAATTCATTTGAAAACAAAGTGGGCAATACCTATCAAATGATTATTTATCAAGTAGACCAAGAGTGGGGAATGAGATTGTTCATTTAGAATACACCAAGCCACAATGACTCTCTTCAAGAATAATCTCCTCTCAATTCCATCATGAACTCATGTTCATATCCAAGTGATGGTTTCTTAGATTTTATAACTTAAAAAATATATATGTTATAGTAATTAAATATGTGACTGTTTTCACCCACTTTTTTTCTATGAATACATGTAATATTGTTTTATAAATAATTATATAGACACTATTTATAAAAAAAAATAGACCTCTTGAGCTATTGGATATAGTATTGAATTTTACACATGATTTTGCCAAGTACATTTTCCTTATTTCTAGTCACCACTCTAAGAATAATATAAAATGGGCATGAAGTTATTTCCTTTTCTTAATAGTTTCTTTGACATTTTTTTTGTGTAGATAGGAATGGGTACAACTCTTGGTACATTATGTGGACAAGCTTATGGTGCACAGAGACAAGAGATACTTGGAATTTACATGCAACACTCTTGGATTATTCTCTCTAGTTGCACAATGGCTCTTACACCCTTCTATTTCTTTACCACACCTATCTTAAAGTTCTTTGGCCAACCTGATGATATTGCAAAGTTATTAGGAAAAGTATCTTTGTGGTGCATTCCTATGCTCTTTTCTTTCGTATTCTTTTTCACTCTTAGTATATTTTTGCAATCACAATTGAAGAATTTCATAACTACATGGTCATCAACACTTGAGGTTGTATTCAACACTCTCTTATGTTGGCTCTTTGTTTCCAAGTGGAGTATGGGTCTTGAGGGTGCTCTTATTTCCTTAAATGTGGGATGGTGGACTCCTGTGATTGTTCAATATGTGTATGTTACATGAGGGTGGTGTCTAGATGCATGGACTAGATACTCAATGGAGGCATTTGTAGATATTTGGCCCTTTCTAAAGCTATATGTGGCCTTTGGTGTCATGGTTTGGTGAGCTTCCATTTATTTTTAATTTCTCAAGAAGTTTTATTTATAACCATTAAAATTTTGAAAGCTTACAAGTTTTTTCTAAACTATTTCCTCAATAGGTTGGAGCTTTGGTATTATAGATTACTAGTTCTAGTCATAGGAAATGTAAAAGATATAGAAGTTGTTGTTGATTCACTTTCTATTTGGTAAGAGCTACTCTTTGTTAAGTGGAGAAATACAATTATCCACATTTCTATGCACATGTTTTTATGGGTTCATTAAAGGATCCTAATGTATGCAACCTATATATTCTAACATTGTTAAAGAGGTAAAAATAATTACTATTTGTTTATATTTTTAATTCATCTAATATTTCAACTTTTAGATGACGTGAGCTTATCAAAATACACACAATTTATTGTCGTTATGGGAAAACAAATTTTTTTTTTTTTCTAAAAAAGAAAAAAAATCTAAAATCTTTAAAATCCAAGTTTATGATCATATTGCTTGCCCCACCATCAATATGAGATCCAAAATATAAATTTCAAAATGTTCAAATAGTTAAATATAAAAAATAAAAAAACTAAACTATTTTTATTATTATGAATTGCAAAAGCCAAAAATCTATATTATAAACCATAGTTCTTTTATAGATGGAGTTTCCACTCATAACAAATGTTGTTTTATCTTGAAAATATTCAATCCAATCTCACATTGATCATGTTTCTTATGCATAAGATTTTTCTCTTCGAATAAATGTTGTTTTGTTTTGACAATATTTGATTCAATCTTTACATTAATCTTAATTTTTTTTTAGGCGAAGATTCTTTAAGAATTACTTTGTTATGCTCTTTAATCTAAAATGTCCAATACTAATACTTCTTGAAAATTTCTCCTTTTTAAGTTTTTTTTTTTTAATTATAAACAATTGAAAAGTTTTGATTTACATGTATTTACCTTCAGATCAAAATTAAGGATACAAAATTTAAATGATATATAAGAAATAAATTATAAATTATTTTAAAACAAAAAGCAAATAACATTGCAGTTGTGTAGTTATTAATTGCAAATGAATTGAAAAGGTTTACTTTATTGTGAACTTGGTCAATAGATAATAACTTCAAACTCTTGATATTATAGCTACGGGTTTCATCCTTCACCCAACTTAATTGATGATCAAATAAATAAAGTCGTGGCTTCTTATTTATTTGAGTGCATCCCAAGTGAAGCGGCACCCATATTAAATTGTAATTTATATTTTATTTATGATGGCCGAATTGACCAAAATGATCGCCACCTTTTGTAAAAGACATCATTTTGGAAGAGGTCGACTTCTTGTGAAATGTCATCTTCATTGGGAGAAGCCCTATCTACATGTATAGATAGGTGGTGCTGCTTTTTCTTATTCATCCATTCATTATTCAAGCAAGTTCACATAAATTTCTGAAGGAGTTCGATAGCTACAACAGATCAACTTTAGGAGAAGTTTGATACTCTTCATTGGTTGTGTATTTGCATTAAATAGTGGTGCCATTGCCATTGTCTCATATCGGCCTTGTGATTGGCCTCATTGTAAAGTATATTGTTGCTACTTTATTCAATATATAGGTGATATATTGTTGTTGGGTTTTTCTCCCTCAAGAAGGAGGGTTTTCCCAGGGTATATGTTGTGTTCTATTGTTTGAATTTGTCTTATTTCTGCTTAATTTAAATCTAGTCATAAAACTAACATGGTATCAGAGTGGGTTTAAGCAAGATTGTGATCAGATTTGTTTAAGCAGTGAAATCTTCATCTCTTCTTCTCATTTAAGGGAGTCTATCTTAGCCTTGAAAATGGTGAACAGACTCAAAGTTGAAGATAGACTTGATGGTGCATCTAACTTCACCTCTTGAAAGTTTAGAGTTCTTATTGCATTGGAAGAAAATGATATTCTCGAGTTCGTGGAGAGCGAGGTGCTTGAGCCTTCCAATAAGACTGAGAAAACACAATGGAGGAAGAATGGCACAAAGGACAAGAAGATCTTGATTGATTTTGTGAAGGATCACCTTGTGCCTATTATCTCCAAGTTGAAGACAGATAGAGAGATGTTCAAGACTTTGGAGGGATTGTATGAGATCAATAACACTAGCAGAACTCTTGCCTTTAGGCAACAACATCACATCAAGATGGCTAAAGGAGATTCACTCATCTCCTTCTTCATGAAGATCATTGAGTTGAAAGATCAACTATATGCCATTAGAGATATAGTTGATGATAAAGACTTAGTCATGTTGGCTCTAAATGGTTTTCCTCAATCTTGGGAGCCCTTTATCCAAGGTATCAGTGGAAGATCTAAATTACCAAAGTTTGATCGTCTTAGAGCTGAATGCATTCAAGAGGAATCCAAGTTGACAAGAAGTAATGGATGAAGCTCTCGCAATGAAGACAATCATGTTCCTACTACTCAAACTTCAAGAAGGAAAGGAAGAGAAGGGAGAAAATAAAATTTCAAGAGAAATAGAGACAAGAAATCGGATTCTACTCCTAAATCAAAGAAGGATCTCTCCCATATTCAGTGCTTCAGATGTGACAAGTATGGTCACTATGCTAAAGATTGTGCAACAAGACCAAAGCAACATGCTTCTACTACAGATGTTGAAGATGTCTCACCTCAAAAGGAATCAAGAGACAACTCAAGAGGATTTATATTCATATTTGCCCTATCAATCAATATTCCAACCGACAGTAGCACATGGTTGATTGATAGTTGCACTTCTCATCACATTACTAGATATAGAGAGCATCTTTCAGATTTGGTAGAAAGAGAAACCAACCTTCAAGTGATAATTGGAGATGATGCTTGCTATTCAGTGAAAGATGCAAGAACCACCTCTCTTCATCTAGATTCACCTCTCTTCATCCAGATTTCGGCATCCCTCTTCATTTGAGTGATGTCTTGTTTGTTCCAGGAATCAAGAGGAACCTTGTTTCAATTTTAGCCTTGGAGAACAAAAGTTATCAAATTGCATTTTTCTTAGGGTAAAGTTCTTGCTTGGCCGAAGAACTCTAGCATCAAAACAACCTGAGTGATTGGAACTCATCAAGAGAGTCTATATAGATTTTCCATTCATCCAGTTCAAGCATTGTTGCACGATTCTACCAATTCGTGTGAGCTATGGCAGAGGAGATTTGCTCACTTACATTTCAGAGCTTTTCCATCCATGGAGAAGATGGTTATGGGTCTACCGAAGCTCAGCCAGGAGCATGATGTTACTTGCACAAGTGGGTAAGAATACTAAGGGTCCTTTTCATAGTAGTGAAAGTAGATCTAAAGCAATTCTAGATCTTGTTCATTCTAATTTATGTGGTCCAATGCTTATGGCATCTTTGAGTGGTTATTTGTATTATGTGATTTTCATTCATGACTATTCTCGAAAGACTTGGGTTTATTTTTTGAAGTCTAAGGAATCTGAAGAAGTGCTTGATAGATTCAAGGAATTCGAGGCTCAAGTTGAAAATATGTCCAGAAAGAGGATCAAGGTTTTGAGATCTGATAATGGAGGAGAATACACTTCTGGAGGTTTCTGTAATTTCTACATTGAGGCAGGGATTAAGGAGGAGTTTTGTGTTCCTTACAATCCTTAGCAAAACGGAGTTGTAGAAAGGAAGAATATATCCATAGTTGAGGCAGCCAAAGCTATGATTCATCAAGACTTACAAACCTTTCTTTGGGCAGAAGCATCCAGAACTATAGTATATGTTCAAAATTGGAGTCTTCATCGAATATTGGAAAATATGACTCCTGAAGAAGCCTTCACAGGTGTGAAACCTGAGGTTAGTCATTTGAGAATCTTTCGTTGTCCTATTTATATTCATGTGCCTAATGATAAGAGATTTAAGTTAGAACCTTCAGGCAAGAAAGGAATATTTGTGGGCTACAGTGAAACTTCTAAGGCCTACAAGATCTACATTCCTAGACAAAAACAGATTGAGATAAGTAGGGACGTTACTTTTGAAGAGGTTGCATTCAAAAGATCTAAGGGTTCTTACATGGAGATAGATAATGAAGAACAGGAGACTCCTCAGGATATGGACATTTCTCCTGATCATACTCCTGAGATTCAGAGGGAGTCTACTGAATCATAAGAGGCTAGTGATCCAGTTGATCCCATAGAACCTACTAATGGTCCGAGAGATATTGCTATAGGGCGAAAAAGATCTCTATGTGCTAGACAGACTATGCAAGAGGCAAAAAAGTATGCAACTCCTCGAGGCACATTTAGAGAAAGCAAGAGACCACAAAAGTTTCCAGGCTATGTAGTATTGATGAGTCATATCATTGAGTCTAAGTCTTCCAGTGTTGAGAAAGCATCTAATCAACAAGAATGGAGAGATGCTATGACAGAGGAATATCAATCCATTATGAAGAATGATGTTTGGGATGTTGTTCCTAGACCTGAAGGAAAATCAGTTGTATCTTCCAAGTGGCTTTTCAAGATCAAGCATGCGGCTGATGGGAGCATTGAGAAGTACAAAGCAAGATCTGTGGCTGGCGGATTCTCTCAGAAAGAGTGAATAGATTATGAGGAAACATTTTCTCCAATTGCTTGTTATACATCCATCAAGACTATTATTGCTATTGCAGCAGCTAAGAGATGGAAAATACAGTAAATGGACGTAAAGACAACATTTCTTAATGGTGTAATTGAAGAGGAACTGTACATTGAACAACCAGATGGGTTTGTGATTCATGGAAAGGAATCTCATGTATGTAGATTGAAGAAGGCTTTGTATGGCCTCAAGCAGGCTCCTCGTGCTTGGTATGAGAGGATTGATCAATACTTGATGAGCTTGGGATTCTCCAAGATTCAAATCTTTACTTCAAGGTAGTTGATGGTAAGGCTTTAATCTTGGTTCTTTATGTTGATGATCTATTTCTTACTGGAGCGGAATATCTCATTGTCAAATGCAAGGAGTTAGCTTCTGAGTTTGAGATGATGGATCTAGGCTTTATGCATTATTTTCTAGGACTGGAAGTATGGCAGAGACCCAATGAGATTATTTTGAGTAAAGGGAAATATACTATAGACATCTTGAAGAGATTTGGGATGATGGATTGCAAATCTATGTCTACACCAATGGAAAGAAATTTGAAAAAGTTGAGTGAGTCTATAGCTAGTTTGGATCGGGTAGATCCTACCATGTACAAGCAGTTGATTGGATCATTGATGTATCTAGTCAATACTAGACCAGACATTTGCTATGCAATGACTGCCCTCAGTCAGTTCATGTGTGAACCAAGAAAAATTCATCTAGTTGTAGCTAAGCATATTTTGAGATACTTGCATGACATAGTTGGATATGGCTTGAGATATACTTCCAGTGTAGATCTAAAGTTCAAAGGCTATTGTAATTCTGATTGGGTCGAGAGTGTAACTGATAGGAAGTGCACCTCTAGATGTTGCTTTAGCTTGGGGTCTGCCATGATTTCTTGTTGTAGCAGGAAGCAATCTTCAATGGCTCTAAGCACTATAGAGGCAGAATATATTGCAACATGTGTAGCAACTCGAGAAGTAGTGTGGCTTCGGAAGCTCCTTGCAGGATTGTTTGGACAATCATTGGAGCTGACTGTTATTCATTGTGACAATCAAAGTTGTGTGAAGCTATTTGTCAATCCATTGTTCCATGAAAGAATAAAACATGTAGAGATCAAATACCATTACATCAAAGATATGGTACTGAGGAAAGCTATTCAACTGAGGTATATTTGCATTGATGAATAGACGACTAATATTCTCACCAAGCCTCTCTCCAGAGTGAAGTTTGTACACTTTCAAGACAAGCTTGGAGTTGTGGAGAATGAAGCCCTTGCTGAGAGGGAGACTCATCATCAGTGATCTTTGTTATCTGCTATAATGCATTTTTCTCTGAGACGGAGAAATTTGAGGTGAAAGCCCTTGTCCATCTCTGAGATAGAGATGTGGTAATTTCCACCCTCTGGGAGTAGCCATGGTGGATGTCATGTTGAGAGACTCCATGACAACATCACATTGAGAGACTCCGTGATGAATTCCTTGTACTTGTGTCTTTCCACTCATGGGAGTAGCCATAGTGGACATCACGTTGAGAGACTCCAGGATGACATCATGTTGAGTGACTTTGTGATGGGCACTTGTGCACATGTTCTTTCCATACATGGGTGTAGCCATGATGGACATCATCTTGAGTGACTCCATGACGATATCATGTTGAGTGACTTTGTGATGAACTCTTTTCCACAAATGGGTGTAGCCATTGTGGGTGTCATGTTGAGAGACTCCATGACTTGAATACTTGGAAAGATTCCTCCCTAGCTAAGAGGGAGTGTTGATGTTATAGCTACGAGTTTCATCCTTCACCCGACTTAATTGATGATCAAATAAATAAAGTCGTGGCTTCTTGTTTATTTGAGTGTGTCCCAAGTGAAGCGGCGCACATATTAAATTGTAATTTATATTTTATTTATGATGGCCAACTTAACTAAAATGACCGCCACCTTTTTATAAAAGACGTCATTTTGTAAGAGGTCGACTTCTTGTGAAAGGTCGTCTTGATTGGGAGAAGCCCTATCTACATGTATATATAGGTGGCACTACTTTCTCTTATTCATCCATTCATTATTCAAGTAAGTTCGCATAAATTTTTGAAGGAGTTTGATAGCTACAACAGATCGACTTGAGGAGAAGTTCGATACTCTTCATTGGTTGTGTATTTGCATTAAGAAGTGGTGCCATTGTCATTGTCTCATATCGGCCTTGTGATTGGCCTCATTGTAAAGTATATTGTTGTTACTTTATTCAATATATAGGTGATATATTGTTGCTAGGTTTTTCTCCCTCAAGGAGGGTTTTCCCAAGGTATATGTTGTGTTCTATTGTTTGAATTTGTCTTATTTCTGCTTAATTTAAATCTAGTCATAAAACTAACATAAGCATTCAGCATGTTTGAACACCTTTTTGTCATTGCTTAAAATCGACTAATATTTTTTTCCTTGTGTAGCTTAAACATCAATACATGGGAGATGGCCATTCCACTTGGTTTGCTTGCTTCAATAAGGTGTATCTACAATTTTAATCACAATATTATATGGTAGTTTTATGATTTTCCTTTAACCTAACAAAGTGTTGTGTATATGTAGTGTGAGAGTTGCAAATGAACTTGGAGCAGGTAGGCCTAGGGGAGCCAAATTTGCAGTGATTGTCTCTATCATAACCTTCACAATTATAGGCCTTGCACTCCAAATTCTTAGTTTGGCCTTACATGGTGATTTTGCTCGAGTTTTCACAGACAGTGTTATTATACAAAAGGTCGTTTACAAATTATTAATATTACTATCATTTGTAACTATTCTACTAAATAGCATACAACCAGTTCTTCTAGGCGAGAAATGTCAAAACCTTACATATCTTCATCTATGGTACAATTTTTTTTTATAGCTCGTCTTGATTATCTTCAAGAAAATGCCATTTTATAGTTCTTGCCTAATTACTCTTAGCATCATTTTATTTGTTGTACTATATAATCGGTATTCCCCTGGGCATGATTCTTGGTTATATATTTAATTTAGGAGTTATAGTGAGTAGGAATTCATGGTAAAAATTATTGTGGATCCATGTAATAATGTTTATATACTTGTTATACTAGTTATTATTTATTTTATAGGGGATATGGTTGGGAATGATATGTGGGACTGGAGTCCAGACTTTACCATTAATGTTTATCACATGGCGAGTAAATTGGAATATGGAAGTAACTCACTTTTTTAAAATTATTGCTTCAAATTTCATAACATATTAGATGCTAACAATTCATTGAATTTATTTATATTTCCTTCATAAAGCTAAGGTTAATATTTAAGAAATTATCACTCATCTAACATATATGTTTTCTTCAATTATAGGCCAAAATAATTGAATTGGTAACCTCTTATTTCCTCATAAATAAGGTACAACCTAAGGCAGAATTTTTGTTTGTTATTTGGCAAGATATTGAAAATTTTGTTTGTTATTTGACAGGATATTCAAAATTTGGAGGATGGTGTAGTAGAACAAAGTAAATGACAAACTGATAGAGCAAGATAGTAAGATAAAATTAGAATTTTGATAAGATCGATCAATGTGAATGAAGAACAATAATTATCAAGGATATTTACATAAACTCTTCATTTAATCACTAAACAATAAATTTCATATAGTATAAACTTTCAATGTAATTAGATATTTAAAAATTAAATTCAGATATTTTATTAACCAATAGTTTAAAGTTTAATAGGTTTTTTAATTTATAGAGTTTGTTGAATATGTTTTAAACCATTTCAACTTGACCTTTAATCTAAGTTTTTTTAGATTTATTCAGCTCAGAGAACAGGAGGGGAAAATCAAAACACATAATTAATTTATGAATTCTATGGCATTTCTCATCTCAGGAAATAGAATACACAAATTCTGGGTTCCAGTATTTCTCTAAAGGTTGAAGCAACATGATGGTCAAAACTCGAACCACAATTTACAGAACAATTATAGGCATCGGTCTATTGTAATATGCATTAAGAAAAAAGGTTTCTTTCTTGCAACGCACTTTTTCCATTTGAGAACAAAAAACTGGAGCATATAGTTAAAATATTTTGGCCAATGTTCATGCCCAAAGCTTTAACAAACCAAAAAAAAAAAAAACATTAAATATTGCAATGCCTTCAAACATCTTTCTTAATCATATACAATCATCCCATATCACCCAATTCAATTCTAGTAGGGGTGTTCTACGGAACAATGTTATGTTAATCATATAATATTTTTAGAACAAGATACTTGTATGCATATTGTAAATTAATAGTTATTGCCAGCACTGATCAGATTCGCATCAGACTCTCATAGATAGGTATGTATATGGCTGTAGAGAGTTTCTTGATTGAAACAGAAGCCAAAATTAATGCTCATATAAAGATTAATGTGAACATTAACCACTGCTCCGAAAGAATTTGGAGCATGTACACCAGCAAATGATATTGCATAATATACAGTGGTCAAGAATCATTTAAATTTTGGCATAGCAATACTTGGAAACATATCAGGGTATAAATTATTAACATAAGGATGTCCCAACTTTTCTTTTTTGAATTTTAAAGCCAGTTTTAATCCTATAGTCTTGCTGTATCAGAAGAGTTGTCCAAAGTTGGCCTTCATTCTGACACATTTCTTTCTACTTTGAGCTCTAAAGAACATCACTTTATGGAAGTATTGCTTAGCAACAGCTGACAAGTTAAGTTGCCATATAGGCTGGGACACAACATGATCTCACAGTGATCCTTGTTTACCCATCTACACTCGTTTCACTTTTATTTTCACAACTGGGCAATTTGGAGAGGCAGAGATGATCAATTCTTACAGAAAACAGGACTTACTATTGAATTCCCCAAATAACCCATTAAACCTTACCTAAAAGAAAATAAAAAAATTAGTACCACTTATCAAAAAAAAATATATCAAACCAAGATTTGTTGGCTATTACATGGTCAATGAAAAATATCAAACTATTTGAATTTCCAAATGAATTGCCGCAAATCCAAATGAATTGCCGCCCTGTATATGAAATGAAAAATATATCAAATCTTATTTTATTTTTTATAAAGAGAGAAGAAAGTTTAAAGCTTGAAGAAGTAATATACTTCTTAAACGAAGAGGGTGCATCAATCCCCTTGTAACAAAAATATGAGAAATGTGGTGAATGCATGCAGCATCGTTCTGTGATGAGTACTATTCTACAGCAAATCTGTTTCATTATGTACACAATATTTCACCAAGGTGGGTGGCAAAATGAGGTAGCAAGCTAAGTGTGTTTGATTGCGAGGAATTCTATGGTCAAACATGCTTTTAATCAGAATAATGTGGTGCTGGATCATTCTCAGGGGAATTCTAATGTTTCATCTAGATGCTATGAGTGACAAAGTGTTTGTGTGATCATACAGGATGAATTTATATAAACCACTCAAGTAGATTAGATTGCCCTAAACAACACAGCTGAATCCGAATAAATCATCATATAAGATGGTGGGTGTATTCACCCATCTCTTTGGTTAAAGAAACTTGAAAATATGTTTATGTTCAATGATCAAAATTTAGAGACATAATTTCAGTCAGAATAAAATATAACGGTAAAATTTCTTGTATCCTTCCCGCAAAGTTGCAACCAACAATAAAATGTTCAAAAACGACAAAACACAACCATTCGCCTAATGCAAGAATTCATTTCATAACAAATTCCCATTATCGTCCTCTACGAAACTAAGCACATTTTGTCAAACAGATGACATACCTTTACCATTCTGCTACATTCCTTTCAGGCGCTTTATCAAACAGATGGCATGCATTCTCCATGCCGATGATTGAAAGGCCTTCACATCCTTTTTCATGAAACACAAACTTTTCTTTTCTGGCGATTTCTGTCAAATGTCTTTAAACACACTTCGAAGCATCCTCATCTAGGGTTTTTATTGCCCTAAAAATTTGATTGAAATCTTTTCTTCCCTTTACATCAATCAAACAAGAAATAAAATGAAGAGAAATAAATGAGCAGAAGGAAGGAAGCTTCGGAGGTGTGTTCAAGGACATTTCAACAGAAACTATTTTCATTAATTTCCATTGCTAGATACTGAAACCCCCGTTCGGTATGAAGTTGAAGAATAGCCATGTAACGCTTCGGTTTTATCAAATGGGATTTGGGATTATCTAGTCAATTTAGGGAAGACAAAAGTTAAAATATTTAATATACACTTTTTTTTTTAATATTGTATGAAGCTTTGAACTGGGGACTTTTAGGTCTCTACAACACTGCATTGTCATTACACTAAGTGTCAACTGACAAATTTATAGAGGCAGCCAAAATGCAGCTTTACCTAGTGAAGATAGGCGAGAGGCATAGGGTACATTAGGGGAAAGGATCTAGTAATTGTGCATGTTCTAATAACTGCTTATCTCTTGATATTTAATTCTTCAAATAATTATTGCATTATAATTACTAGTATATACATATTAAATATTAATATATATAAAATAAGTTAAGAGTTATCCTTGTGAAGTCGCTATTTTCATCATTTTTTCATTCCCAATTTAATTTTAGAATATGAAATGATTTGTGCGCAAACAAAAAACAAATAGAATAGAAACTGTTGAATTATTTTAAAATAAATAATTAGTTAAATTATATAGCCAATTTTGTATGTAAAATAAATCTATTTAATTTTGAAAAATATTCTTCTAAGATATATTTAATGAAGAATTTAAAAAAATATGTAGATGCAAGCAATTTCTTTTCTAGGACTAAAAATATAAATGTTGATAGACATTAAAAGCAAACTAATAAGAAGAAATACATTTGAGAAAAAAAAAAAAAACTAAAACGAAAAAAAATAGAAGGTGGCCTTTTTCCATTGCATAACTCTAATTTCTTTTTTTAGTATTTTATTGTTACTTAACCTTTGGCTAAAGATGTCAATGAAGAACACTTGCTAAGTCATTTTCAAAATATAAATTTTATGCACCTATATTATTATGTATTATTATCTTTATGATGAATACTTGCTAAGTCATTTTCAAAATATAAATTTTATGCACCTATATTATTATGTATTATTATCTTTATGATGAACAATTACTTAAATCATTATCAAAATAAATTTTGTACATTCAATACATTAATAGAATAATATATAAATTTATAATTATTATAAAATGAACTAATTTTTTTGTACATCTAAACAAATGTCATCACATGTCAATATATTATTTTTTATTATATTTTTAAGTCTATGAGTTTTAGAAAAAATGTGTTAAATTTTATTTCAGTGTTTTGGATCACACTATGATAGAAACAAATGATGATCGGAACTTATAGTAATTAAATTCCCCATCCAGGGTATGTTGTGCCAGAGTTTCATCGTATCCTGCATTTATTTCAAGACTTCTAGTGTTTCATAGACTTTCATCGTCCCACCTGCTAGTACGACATAGATGTTGGATAGAAGTATTATGTTAGTTCAACATTGCAATAAACTTTGCATGCAGCTAGTAATGCTCCCCATATGCTAACATCTGGTTCCCGAAGGCATTTATTGAGTAAAATCAAGTGCCTCATCGAGATGGCCAGCCCGGGATAGAAGGTCCACTATGCACGAATAGTGCTCCATCCTGGGCGTTATGCCATAATCTTTAGTCATAGCATTGAAGTACTTCCAACCTTGTCCCACCAAACTTGTATGGCTACATGCAAATAACACAAAAACAAAAGTAACATAAGCCTCTATCTTCTTATGTATTTGTATCTAAGTTTCTGGGTTTATGCGTATTTCCCCATGGTTGGAGAATGGTGATAGGAAAATTGATGAATAAGCACATACCAAATACTACATGCAAGCAATCATGGACTTTTCTTTTTTGAAACTCCGCGTTTCTAAAAATCCATGAAGTGGGTATGCTTTAATAATGTTGGATATTCCTAGAACTCTAGGAAGTGAGCTTCCTATGTTGAAACTGAATATTTTTAAAAACAAAAGAGCTAGGTGTACTTGATTTCAACATAGATTACAATTATAATTGAAAGTAAATCACTAAAAAAGCTTAAAGATTGTGGTAGAGGAATTGAAAAAGAAATGTATATGCACTAATTGTTAACATTGAAGCAATCACGGATTCCTCTTTATTGAACAACATATTTCTAAAAATATATCAAGTGGGTCTGTTTTATTGACTCCATAAATCCATATACATGGGTTAGCTTCATTGAAATTGCATATTTCTAGATGAAGTGGGTTTGCCTTATGGAAACTACATATTAAGTTAGTCTGCTTGATTTCAACAGAGAATACAACAAAATTAGAAACAAACCCAAAAATATGAAGGAAAAAAAACCAAGTATCGCATTAAAGCAATCATGGACTACTCTCTAGGCCTGCCGTTGGGTAAGTGCACCAAGATGGTCGCACTTTTGTGGCCACAAAAGTGAAAAATGAGATAAAACACGTTTGTGTTATAACGCGAATGCGTTTTGTCTTTTTAAAAGCAAAAAAAAAAAGTAACATTCTTCATTTCTGTTTTTACTGATTTCCATTTCTGCCCGCGGCCAAGAACCCTGCACTACGCGCTCGCGTTGTTGAGGAGGTGACTTCTTCACATTTGATCAACTTGAGTTCAATTTTCTTCACAAATATGGCACCCCGACGATGAAAAGATGCAAGAGGTAAGTTTTGTTTGGTATTTGTAATGAATTTTGTTTTAAATTGATTTTGTTTGTTTTAGTTTAGAAATGAATGATTTTTTTTAATTTGTAGGAAATCCTCAACAAGCAGGAGGAAAATCCTCAACCAAATCAACCCTCAACAAAATCAACTCAACAAAATCAACCTCAACAAAATCAACCTCAACAACAAATCAACCTCGCCTCATTCTCTCAATACCCTCCTGGCACTCAAAAAAATTTGAGGAGTGAAATTGAAAACAATAAAAAAGAAGTTGAGGATCTTATTAGTAGGTTGAGTGATCAAAATTCTTCAACCACAGAAAGGATACATCTAGCAGATTCGTTGAAGGATTTGTTAAAAAATGTGGATGCAATTACCCAACAAATATCCGGATGGCAAAATAGGAGGCAAACATCAAGGGCATATTATGCAGATAAATTATCATATAAACAAGTTAAAG
>VDFB02271358.1:925916330-925976320 GCA_007258455.2 Sequoia sempervirens
GATGACCTAATCTAAGAACTTAAAAGGCAGGAAAACGTATGAAAAGAAATGAAAAGAAAAGAAGGGGTCCTTGCTTTCAACAGGGCGTGTGTGCAAGGTGCAACAAGTATAAGCAACCTAGATTTGATATTGTACTTGATATTATACATCAAGATATGAGGAACTGGGATAGCAATCTGTCAAGTATATGATCAAAAAAGTCAAATACAAACATATGTCGTATAACACCATGATATGGAAGACCATGATGCCCTTGTGGAAATAGAGTGCAAAGACCATGATAGATGCAAATAATGATAACAACTATATTTTATCATTTGTAAGATATATATTAAGTCATATGCTATATAATGCAATGTAGCTTAGTATTTGCATTGGTTGAATGTTTGTTTTTTACTCCTTTAGCTTGATCATTAGGTTTTCAATCAAATTTAGAATAGAAATTTAATACTATTTTATTTCCTCATTATTCTAAAATTCTTGATTATAAAGCACAAAGACCCACAAATGTAAAGGAACAACAAGAATTAATGGGTGAAGTGACATATAGAAGTAGTGTGATAAAATGGAAAAGTTCACATGCTTCAAGACAAGAGGATTATGAATGAAGCACCATCATCCTAGTGGGAGTGGAATGAAATATTTAGGGGAACTTTGCGTTGATGTGTTATTTGCAAACCCTCTATCTTGCTATTAAATTTTGGTAACATGTCCCTTACTAATCTATGTAGGTATTGAGGATAAAAAGGGTGAAGGTTTGGATCGATATATGGAAATAAGTGTTGAAACCTAAAACTCTAGTTGAATTAGTGTCTCAATAAGGGAAGTTGAGCCTCTAACTATAGATATAGAAAATCCTAGAAACTTAAAAGTTTTCCCCATAACTCACTAGAAGTAGTGAAGATGTTTTTGACCATCATTATTTTTGGTGGGAAACATTTGAATTCATCTTAGTCATCCAAGAATAAGGCCTCATTTAATTTTGAAATTGGTATTAATGTAACAATGAACTTCATGAATACATAGCACAATCATCAAAAAACATATGAAAAAAATTATAGGGATAAACTAGGGCATGCCAACCTCATGTTAACACTATATGATACTCCTCTACCTCCTTGCATAGTTATATTAAACCATATTCTATGAACCATATCCATTGTGAAGAATGAAGTATTTTTTTTGAAAAATAGCCACTTGCACCTCCTAGATGATGTTACCATAATGATCTCTTTGAAAAAAAAACACCCTATTAATAACCACTTACTCCATTAACCACTAGTACAACTCTTAATCCTTTTATTATGTAGTGTTGTAAGAATCCAATCTACTTCCTCTTGCTAATATATGAGGAATCCTTAATGCATCCTCCATATTCAATGTCATCTCACCTTTAGGGGGGTGAAATGTGATGGTATTTAAGTTAAATTTATCAATAAACATAGAGAAAAAGTGTGTTAAAGTGTAGTTTTGGTACTACCAACATAGATTTAAAACCTATGGTATATACAATTTCTCACTCTAAATTATTATTGATGAGTATTGTATGTAAAACATGTTACCACCTATATATTTTTTTGTGGGTGCTTGAAGATCTATGTACCTCAATTTGAAAAACACAAAGAAAGAAAAATGTTATTATTTCATATCAATGATATATATCTCCCTACTATCACACATCTGATAGTAGTTGATGATATATTACTCTCCACTATTACACATGATATATCTCTCCAATAGCATACACGTTTTAATCATATCAATCCATGTAAAATATATTTGAGTGATCATTTTAGTTTTCCTATCTCCTAGGATCAATTTATTCGTGAATTTTCATGATTGAGCTTAGGGAAGAAATTAGTTTCTAGCATGTGGCAAGTGCATGAAGGAATTTTTGGTTCTCTAGAGTAATTAGTAGAATAGAATGAGGCGAGTCTATATGGAGGGTGTATTCAATATTCCTGATAATTTTTATAGAGATTCACAGGTGGATGGAACTAGATGAAGCTTTCTATTCATGTTTTGACATGCCAATAGATTATGGGTGATATGTACTATCTAGGTTCCATGTGCATCACATGGACTTGGGGTGTATACTTGGTGAGATATTATTTGTGTTGTGTTACATCTAATAATATATGTATACAAATTTTTAAGGTAATCACCATAGTTGATGCAAGTGTGAAATTAGATAGAGGTTAATGTTATCAAATGATTTAGATCTTGAGGAGATCAAGAGGAATTTGGGTATGAGAATATGTATATGTACATAAATTAACAGATAGGGTATGTGATCATTGGCCAAGTCTAGTGGTAGCAATCAATTTTTAAGGAGACTCAACTTTCTCCTTTTTTTGAGCTCAAAATTAGATATTAGTCTAAGGGTTTAAGTGATGTTTCCTTCTAAAATTGATTCATGAGATTATCTTAATGCTTAATTTTGGTAGAGGTAGGTGCTTATGTGTATATTGTGTTATGTACATGAAAATCATAACTTGCATATACATGTCCAAATTTAGGTGTTCCATTTTTACTTCATTATATCTCCATTCAAAGATTACTTATGATGTGTCATAAGTTGGTCAACAAGTGTAACTCCCTCTTATTGGTAGTTTATGTACTATATGTTTTTGAATTTCCAAAACAGAAGTCCCAAATTTTGGAGACAATAAATTTTGATTCATGAGGTTGTTGGGAGCCTTTTTTTTAATTGTAGAGCTCAAAAGTATCTACATAAAGAACATATTGAGAGTGATACTCAACAACCCAAATATTTTATTTTGACCAAAATCAACTCTATAGATAAAAAATTTAGTTCTTTCATTTCATAGTTTGAAAGTTGCATTCATTATATATTTAACATAAGGAGCAAGGTTGAGATTGTACTTTTCCTAACAATTTATTTAAATAAAAAAGTAAATAAGAATTCATATTTAAATCGACAAACAAGGATAAATCGAACTTTCATCTTTAGCTTGGCATATCATATTTTGGATTTAATTGCTTATATTCTAGGATAAAGCCTAATTTATTAAAGGAAATCACATGCAAGTTAATAAAAGTCTACTTTATCTTGTCATTATTGATCAAGAATGAACAAGTACCTTTAAAGACATTTAGTGCAAGAATGCCCACCTAGAGGGAATTTAACGACCAAAGTTAGTTAGAATCTTTGAATATGAAAATTCCCACTTAAAATAATTTTTAAATACTAGTCAATAGAATCTTGATGCTCATTGTAAAAATATTGATCCAAAAACCCCTCAATACCAATAAATAGCATCTTGATTCTCTTTGTACAAATAATGATCCAAACACCCCTCCAAAAAACTCTTAGCACTTCATTATGTAAAACACTCATGTCACATTTATATAAATACGAAGAACACCTAAGCCTATTTCTAGCCCATTCAACCAACCATCCACACAATATTACCTTGAGGAGAAGCAATTCCACTTAATGTGTCCTTCATTTGAATGTTACATCTCCAAATAAAGGAAAATTTCATCAAAAAATATTATTTAGACCAAATTTTTCCCCTTACACAATAATGATTTGTTACTTCATTTGATCCATGTGATCAATCAAGTATGTGCCAATTTTGGGTCATAGAGAACCTATACTTGTTTGATTCCCAATTCAAGTGGTAAGATGACACAACCTAAGGTTTGGATTAATTTTTTTTGTAGTAATCTTTAAAGGGAATCTTAAATGAGAATATGATTGTGGTTTTATTTTTGGATATTATAAGTATTTTATTTTAAAAATTGTTTTAATTTGTTGGATCAATGAAGACATCTTCAATTTCTAATTATTTCATGTATTGATCCAAATGGATCGTTAAAAAAACTATATTGTAATATATTTTCATGGATAGGTGTTGCACATTGCTTAATAACTTTGCTACACAAAGATGATGAAATATGTGTCTAGATAATGATGTAGGTTGGTGAGTGTCTAGGACTATAGTGTAAGTGAGTGAGTGAGTGCATGAAAATAGGGGAAGAAAAGGAGGCTAAAAGTGGACACTTATTTTTTAAAAACAACCAAAGCTAAACCCGGATGAGTAATTCAAGATGTGTATTCTCAAAATTTAAAGATATGATAAAATCAATAATTGTAGTACTATGAATTTAGTTTCCAAACTATGGAAGATTTTAAAAAATGTTTAATCTTAAGAGGGTGAAATGTTGAGCACACAAAATAATTTTCCTCTTTTTATCACTAAATGTAATATAGTGTATGGTGTGTGGCCTCAATTTTGCTTCTACATTAGGTATTTTTAAAAACCAACTAGTGGAAATATAGCCAAGAGTGAGTACTGTAAGTTGTATACTTGTTTTTATTGAATATATTTTTTGTGATTTTTTGAAGTAGATGTATCCTAAAAATTACATCATTAAACATTCATGTCACATAACTTGCAAAAAAATATAAATTTTTTAATATATGTAGAATGAAGCATAGAACAATCTTAATTTTTTAAGAAAATTGGATAAGTGGGCCAAAAATTGTAAAAAAATAAATGCACATGGATTGGGAGAATATGAAAACATTATTCAAAGAAAATAAAAATATATACCTTGACTAATTCAAAGTATTAAAAAATTGTATGGCTATAAAGCTAAAAAGTAGCTCTTCATTTTGGTGGTGGTTTTGTAAAATTTTATTACAAAACAAGTAAATCTTATATTGTATATATTGTATTACTTTTTTTGTGTGTAAATAGTAGGAATAAATCTATAAATTTCTAACCCACAACATCCATTGTAGCAATTTTTGTACAACACAATCTAGCTCTTAGGCTTTCAACATGAGTTGATACACACATAGATGTCACAAACTTGGGAGATTTTCCAATCCCTATTTTAATATTTTATGGAACCAAAAGCCTCTCTAAAAAGGGAGGTGTGATCTAAATGGGTCCTAAAAAAATTGTATTATAACAAATTTCCATGTACATGTGTTTAATAATGCTTCATAATTCTATTGTATAAAGATGATGGTGTAGGTGTACTAGTCTCTAGGAGCACAATGTAGGTTTGTGAGTGTTCCTAGTTGTGCAAACTTAAATTATAAATTGAATAAGCATTGTTTTAGCTTCTTGTGATGGTTAGTATTCTTCTTGGCCTAAGAGAAAGCTATCATGCATAGTAATATATAAATGTTTGATTGTATTGGTGGTTTAAGGGGGCATTGAAAGAAAAATTGTATGGTGTACATACCCAAATTGAGAGGATATAATGTAATCATGTACATTAACATCTTCTTATTTTATGATGAAGGAACAGTTGTGTGTTGTGTTTTTGACATGAGATGTACAAGGAAAGGAGTGTAGAAGCATAAGGACTACAAGGTAAATATGCAACTATTGGAGCAAGATGTAGATTGCATCCTTAGCCAAGGTCTTGTATGCATGTAACAAGGGGTAGATTATAACCATTTCAATTTATATTCATTGCACATGTCATTTAATACATAATAATGATAGTAGTTATTTTCCACTACTAGTTAGTTTGGTTTTTCTCTCTTTATAGGGTTTCCACAATAAGGTGTTCAATTCTCCTTTTCTATTATTAATTGCCATTTAATTTATGATTAATTAATACAATATGTATATTCTTATTTTGTTTTTTCCATAATTTGTGTGGTTCATAGACTATGGATATCAAATACTCAAATGTACAATGGTCCATAATAGTTATTTGAAGAGCTTCCTCATTGTAAAATGCAATCGGCGAGTTAGGGGGAGGGAGGAAGAAGATGTATAATTAGATTTAATGTTTCTTGTAGACATAAATAGGACCATGTGGTACATCAACATGTGTTGTTTTTATTGTCATGTGACTCTACATTGTTTAAGTAATGTGGAAATGAACTTGTGTAAATTTTTAAATGGTAATTTAAGGGTCCAATTGATGGGTTTTGATTATCATTAACCCCTTCAACTTTGATTACATTTTTGTCAATGAGGTCTTGTACCTTATGTTTAAAACCTATACAAGTTTGAACCTAATGATCTTTGATGTGATGATTGTTTCAAAATATTTGATCATTATATCCTTTAGGAAGTGGTTTGTTGGGACTAAAAGAATGAACTTAAGGGAGTGAAAGTAAATTAACACTCAAAGTTTGAAGCAAATGGTCAATAGATTTTTGAGATTTAGTAAACTTTTTATTAAAAAAATATAGCTTAAATGAAGGAACATGGAAATGTTAGCAACTTGATAAGCACTTTTATTCACATTTTTAATCACTTATATGATTATGGCAAGAACCAAATGCAACCGAATAGGCGGTTTCCTGAAACGGGCAAAACTGCATCTGTTTTGTTTTTAAAAAAAAAACTCATACACATCTAACCCAACGGTTATTTTGACCGCGCATATTTATTTAATCATGCGTTCTACCACCATTGCTTTTAGTTTTTCATTTCTCGAAATTCACAGGGACTACATTACATTGTCTTTCTGTTCTATGATCATTTCTTGCTTTTTCATGGAAGAAACCTGAGCCATGTCATTCAGGTACGATTTTACCGAGGGTTTCTTGTATAAAGATTTGGGGCTTTGATCATGGGGATAATGGATTGTGTACTTTTGAAACAGGGTTACAGGGTATACGAAGGTCATAGAAAACACAACTGCAATAAAGAATCACTCGTTGCGCCTCTGCACTGTATGGTGAGTCTCACGTATCTCTCTCCATCTTTTTCGTTTGTGTGTCTGTTTAAGCTATCACCCTGTTTTTTGCTTTCAAGCTCCGCTATGATGGTTGTGTTTGGCGTCCCTCTGTTATGTCGACTTGTGATGTCTGATATGGCATTGGGCATGCCTTGTTTATTAGGCCTTCTTGTTGTTTGTATGTGGAACGGTATGAACTTTTTGCCTCTTTCTATTATGGAGATTTAAGCAATGTTGGCGCTTGTTGGTGGGTTCGGTCATGTGGTTTCTGCCCATCCTAGGTAATGTGCAAGGAACCACTATAATTGGTCTTGCACCGTCCAGATCCAGCAATTGACAGTAAACAGGCAACTTTTCATACAATGCGCAAGCAGAGGCATATACGATGAATTTAAGGAACTTCTCTCCTTTCCTGCTGTCAAAGCAAGGAGGATTTTTCTCTGGCTCCTACGTACTGCCAATTCGGCATGATGAACACACATTTCAATAGAATTCTCATCCACAATGCCAAAACTGCCCACCGCCTTATCATCATCCTCCTGCACAAATACAGACCCTGTAAATTGCTGGTGTTGTAGTTGTGAGTTGGTCGCCTAATTGTCTGCAGCGCCATTGATTAGACACACCCCGCCATTGTCAAACTTGAATGGCACTCAATACAGAAGGGTAACGGGAGAACCCATGTTCATCTGCCTCGTTCCCATCATCCTCTGCCTTGCTCTGCAAAACCATCCTTCAAGCATTGAATATTAGGGGAGAGGACTCACTAGTTGTGCATCCTAATTTTACGTTTCTCAAAATCTTACATGGAAATTTCAAATCACTCCCAATTTTTTACAGCAGCTTACTTGGCAAGTCCCCTGCTTATAACTTTCGTTTCAGGGCCACATCAGCATGCTTTTTGTCAAGGTGTCCAAAAAGGCCCAAAAAAAAAGTGAGACCAATACTTGTGCATTCACATCATGGGTAGTTGAGTGCTGATGTGGTATCACATGATTGGTTGCTTTTTAGATCAAAGGAATACATTTTGTTTCATTATGGATAGTCAAGTCACAACTATTGGGCATTATATAAACAACTACTATCACAACTATTGGACATTATATAAACAACTACTATCACAACTATTGAAACATGCTCAACTACTGTCACAACTATTGGACATTATATAAACAACTACTACAAAATGCCTAGCTAATCCCTTGTCACAAAGAGAGTGGACAGTTATTATCGTTAAGTCTGTAGCATTATTATTTATCATCAAATTGCATGCTTACAAATTATACAAAATTCAAACAATCTAGATTCACCTCATATGCCACTTTTATATAGTTAGTTAAAAGATTTATTTTTATATGGTTAAATAGTTTTTCTTATAATTGATTATAAGTGGAATATATTTTAAATAAAATAGACACACAATGCCCCATTACATGATAAACTAACTGCTCTATCTATCTATTAGCTAGCCTTGTTAGATATCTTCCACAAAGTTTTTGTCTTTTGCTACCATTCTTGAATTGGATTGGCACTTGGCTCAAAATTTGAGTATGTTGATTGGCTTGATAGATTGCCTATCTATTGCCCATCACGATTATAAATAAACTCAACGAATCCCATACGAATGCCCATGTCTTGTGCAATTGTATCTTCCTCTTGCCCACAACCATTTATGCAACTCGCGACTCTTCTAAAAACCCTAGATATTTGCAATGCAAACATGAGATTTTCAGTGATTGTAATTCTGAGCAAGTATGGGCATCTATCAAAGGATAAAGGAAGGGGGATTTTAGTAGGCATGCATGTAAAATGTGGAAGCACAAACAAGGCATGTGACTATTTTATAGAATGCCACATAGCCAGCTGTAGGACTAATTTCCTGCTCACAAGACATTAAAAAGTAGTTCAATTTTAATTTAATAACATTAAATAATAAGATTTTAATTTAATATTTATCTTCAATATTATATTAATGTTTTACATGTAAATAATAAATAGTAATTATTTCTCTTATTATGTTATTTGTACTCAACTTTATATTAATGTTTTGCATGAAATTATATGTTAAAACGATTTAATTTATTTTTAAAATAAATAAAAAAGAAAGAATAAAATAAAAAATTTAAAACAAAATAATGCAAAATCAATAATAATTTTCCTTTTAATAAATATAGGAGAGAAGCAAAGGATTGACATGAAGATGAGAAGAATGCGATTGAGCACTTACAAGAAAAAATTAAAGTATTAACAGGTACGCAATTTATTTCTTCACCAATTTTATATCTTTATGTGGTAGGTGTCATTACATTATAGTGTTCCTTCGCCATGTTTGAATGGTGTCCAAAATTAGTGACTATATTTTGTGCATTTGTAATCAATTTTTGAATTTGTTTTCACTTTATCCTTACTCTCATCTCTCCATTTCTTTGCATGGCTAAATATCTTGATATTTATTGATTTTTTATATTTATCATTTACATCAATGTAATCAAATAATATCCATTCATAGAGTGATGTTTTATTGATAGAAAAGGAAAATTTATTGGCTACAATTTTAGAAGACATATGTTGTGACACTTACTATTGTATATGAGATGGTATTCTAAAATAATCTCTTTTCATTAAGCTTATGCACTAATTAATCTATTGCTAAGACTACACTTTAGAAATAAAAGAAGACATGGGTCTTAGGATTGGCAAAATCAATAAAAAAATCTTTGATGTTATATAATATTTTTTCTTTAATGTTTGTCACATAGGATTTCGTCAAACTTTGACATAGAAGATATCAACTCATCTGCTATTATAAAGTCCTTCCTATTTCTATCAAGCACATAAAATCATTTGTTGGTGTGAAAACCTGTGATTTCAGTGTTGTTGGAGTTTGATTCCCTATTGGATTTCTCATTTGAGTGTAAACCAATTTTTGGCCTACTACTTGCTCAAAATTTGAGTGCTTGCTCACGAGACATTAGAAATCAGTTCAATTTTTATGCCACCTAATTTTTTATTGGATGATAATTTCATTGATTTTTACAAATAAAAAAATGGAATGTTCACGAGCAAAAATGACCAATACAAAATAGATAGCAACTATTTAGAAGGAAGGAAAATCAAAGTAATAGTTGAACATTAGAAAATAAGGATTTTATTTAAGTGCACAGTTTCCAAGACACAAAAGAACATAATTATCTACTAAAGATGGGTTAACAAATCTTTAACGTCTATCCCACAATCTTTGTTGCCTATTTGACTACATAATTCAAGTATTTTGTTTTCTTTTTTAAATGGTATGAGAAAATCATACAAAAAGTTATCAATATGTTTATGATAATCATATTTCACTTGAAGACGGGAAAGATGAATAAGAAGGTAAATAGATGAGAGTGAATAAGAAATAAACATAAGAATGTTATACCTTCATAGCTCCTTCCTCTTCATGGATTGAGCTCACAAGATGTACCCTTTTCTTGTAGATTTTCTCCAACAATTGAAGGGATGTGGTTGCTCACAATTTTAGCATGATGATGGTAGGATGAAGATGTATTTGATGGAGATTTGAGCAGCATAAGGATGGGATGAATGTGTGTTTAAAGAATGAGAGCCAAGGCCTCACTATATAGAAATTTGGTGAGAGGGATCAATTGCTAGGATTGGTTGGTTAATGGAGGGTTGAGATTGATAGAAGGATGTGGTTTGGATCAAGGAATGAAGATTGATTAGCCATGTGACAAGTGTCACAAGATGGATATGGGTGAAATGGGGAGGTGTACTCACACACATGTGAGTAAACTTTGGGAAGAGAGGCATTAAATTTGTGTAAGAGATAGGGTGGCTCATAGGGTGGCTTGTGTAAGAGGTTAGTGGGGGTAGGTGAGATGTAAGAATTTAAAATTAGAAAATAATGATAATGAGGATTAGGATGAGGGTTAGATCAACTAATCAAGGATTAATTGATTTAATGAGAATGGGTTTATTAACTTGGGTGGAGTTAAAAGTTGAAGAATGGGATAATGATGTTTAGGATGGGGATAAAGTTAATTAATTAAGGATTAATTAACTTAAGCAAGGTTAGGTGATTTAGAGGAAAGTGGAAAAGGTTATCTTTAGTTAAATAAATATAGATTTATTTAATTAAAGGTGGTGGATAAAGGATAATGGAGAAATTAATTAAATAAATAATGAATATTTATTTAATTAATTATTAGGATAAGGGAAGTGGATTAAATTAAATAGATACAAGTATTTATTTAATTAAATATTATTTTGGGTGACTACATTTTACCTCTTTGCTCTTTGAGATGATGTTGCGACTAAGAGGAAGTAACATCATTTCAAAGAAGAATAAAACATAGTGGCTAAGGAAAGGGATAAAAGACTAGTGGCATGATGTCCCAGTCACTAGGAAGGATGGGGAAGATGAGGAGGTAGTATGCCCCCTTGAGAGGACATGTGGGTTCAAAGAACATGGGTGTGCTCTCAAAATGGATGGGAAGACTAAAGGATGAAGGATAAGATGAAAGGGTGAGCTACGAAGGATGGATGGGAGAAGATAAGGATGATGAAGACATGGATGGAGAGGGAGGATGGATGATCATCATGTTGCAATGACAAGAGCAACCTAGATTTGATATTGTACTTGACATTATGCACCAAGGTATGAGGAACTAGGGTGACAATGTGTCAAGTATTGATCAAAAAGGTCAAGTGCAAACATATGCCTTATGACACCATGATATGGAAGACCATGATGCCTTTGTGGCAATAGAGTGCAAAAGACCATGATAAATGCAAATAATGATAAAGACACAAGCAATAGCAAGCATGTACAACAATCTGTAAGAACACCGTGCCTTGTTTTCAATGCTGATTTTTTGTTTATGTGTTTCTTTGTTTTATAAGGGTTTTTCTATTTTTGTGTTTTGTAATGCTGATATAAAAAGAATAAAATGCAAAAACATACAGGAAATACAACAACTTTGATATTAACTCCTCAAATCCAAATTTAATAGCTTAGTATTCAAGAGGTAGATCATTACAAGCATACCCGAAATGAATAGATGACATGCGCTGTATTATTCATTCCCATCAAAAAGCAAAGTATAACCGGCTTGGATCCCTATTATCAGGCTACAAATTTCTCCTCGATGATGCCAAATTATTCCCCTATCTGTAGCCTTTAATGATTTTTGTTGAATTTTGGGGCCCTCAAACCTAAGTACCTTATTGATGAGGGTTGGATGACTAGTGCATGTACAGCCAAAAAGAAATGTACGGCCTTCTTAAATCAGCTACTCATTGCCACCAATGGATGCACACAATCTGATGAAATTCTGCCCTTATTCTGTCAATAAAATTCTGGAAATTACTTCTCTAATAAGCTCAATGTCGACCTCTGGATAAAGCCAACCCAAGGAGCAACTTCAGATGAATATTCCACACCCTCAGATTGCTGATGCAATGAAGTCTTCACGTTCTCCAATGCCGATACTCTGGAACAAACTGCAGAAACCCCAGTTTCTTCTCCAAAGCCAAAAAGGACAAGTCTTCTCAACAAAATAACAAACATCATAATGAAGCCTTGTACGATTTTCAAGAGATAAATAGGCTTCTCACATTAGGGTTCGATTTAACCCAAAAAGCTCCTCTTCTTCAATTTTGAGATGAGTAATAATATTACTTTTAATTTTCATTTAAGTCTCAATTGTTGGTGCATAAATATTACCATTTAATTTAATTGCTCAACTGGCCCCAACTGATGAGAACTTGACCCTTCACTTAAGTCACTTAAGTTATAATATAAAATTATATTATAACTTAATAATATAAGCTCAAAACCATTAATATTTATTTTAATCAAATAAATATTAATATCTCCATTATTACTCAACATTTTTGCACGCCATCAGAACTGGGAGCTGGCATGAGGAAACTGCATATGACCATACCCCCTTACTAAAAATAGCAGGGTCCCATCACTAGCATCTCTGACTTACTATAAATAGCAAGTCTTTCATATGGAGTCCTGGACCTCAAACGAACACCAATCCTGCATAGCTCTGACTACTAAAGAAGTTGCATCCCTCAATGGACCCTCTATCCAATCTCATTAGCCTACAAGGATCACAATAATAGGCTAATCTACTAAATACAAATGTCTCACTTTAGGGGACATTACAAAACCGAAAGAAAACAAGGACTATGCTCCAAGTCAATCTAAAAATTGATTGATGGGTTGATTGATGGATTAGTGATGGATTGCTTAAGGATGATGCACTAGCTTGCAAGATTGGATTGCATGGATTAGAATTTGATTGCATTGGATAGGATTGGATGGGAATGGTTGGATTGGAAGAATAGATGGATGGATAAGATATAATTGGATGGCAGATAGGATGATTAGGATAGAGGAATGGATGGGATCCAATGACAAGGGAGAGCTGAGTCTTAGGAATTGGATGGGAGGATAATAGATTATGGATAGGAGATAAATGGATTTAGTAGATGGAAGGTAGGTGATGGGAGATAAGAAGATGGCGGATGAAGGATAGGAGGATGGAGCCCTAAGGAATAGTTGCAAAGGAATAAAATTCCCCACACTAGAGGTAGTGCAATCATGGATGGAATAATGGTAGCATGAGATGGGAGGATAGTGCATAAAGGACATGGATGGAAGTAAGAGTGAGGATGGGATTGTCCAAAGCATGCATGCATATTTTTCCCCTAGCTTTATGAAGATCAAGGGTGAAATGAGAGGGTGAATTAGGTAGGATGGGGTGATGGAGATGGGATATTGGATATGGGAGATATGGATTTTTTGATCAAGATTAAGTGGATGAGATATGTATGTATGGATATTTGACCCCTAGGCTCTTTATCAAGATCAAAGATGGGAAGGTAAGATGGATTTGGATAGGATGAGGGATATATGATGAATGATATGGATAGGATTAGATGCATGGTGATAGCATGGATATTCCTTATCTAGATCAAATATGGGAAGAGTGGATTGATTTGGATAGGATGGGAGATATGGAATGAACAATATGGATAGCATAAGGGAGGTAGGATATAATGTATGTTGGATATGAAGATCCTTAGTCATGTAAAGATCAAAAGTGGAAAGGGGGAGACAAATTTGGATAGGATGACAGATAGACCATGAGGGATAATGGAGGATGTGGATAAGATGTGGTATGGATGGAGCTTGCCCCCAAGTGTAGAGTGCAAGGGGATGGGGAGGAAGGACTCAAGCATCTAGAACTTCATAGATGGTATCCCTTGATTATGTGCTATAATGAACCATGGTAATCAAATGTATGCTCATAGTTGTTGGTAAAATAGTGGATTGGGAGAGGGAGAGGAATATGGATTTATGCAAAGGTTTGGATAAGAGGGATGGAAGGATGGAAGATGGATGTTGGATAATGGATGGGTTGATGGAAGACTTGTGGATGAGTGGATGGAAATGTTGGCAAGATCAACATTGGCACACACCTTGAAGGGTAGTGGAATTGTGGAAGTGAGGTGGATTTTGGATTTTGAGGTTTAAATGGAGGAGTGGATGAAGATTTTGGGATGTAAGGACCCAAAATGGATGAAAGTGATGAAGGATTATTAGATGGGAAGGGAGACTTAGAATTGGATGAAGCTTTTGGATTAGCAAGTTTGGATGCCAATTTTGATTTTTCTTTGGGATGCATTGATTCTATGAGTATTTTGGGAATCCACATGGTTTTGACTTTGATGTTTTCTTCATGGGCCTTTGTGGCCTTTGGGGTTCTTTATTCTAGATCATATTTTTCTTTGTTTTTGCATGTCTTTTTGAGTGGACATGTTGATCCTTTGATTTTTATGGATTTTTGGCTTTATGCATTTGAGGTTTGGCATCCAAATTGCTTCCAAGAGCAATGGTATTGGTAGATGGATATGAATGATGTGGATGTATTGTGGATGAGTTGGTGTAAGTAGTATGTTAGAATGATTTCAAAGGTGTGTGCCTTGGTTGATCTTGATTTTGGATATATGAGGTGATGGATAAAGAGGACAATGGGGTTTTGGAATAGGAATGTTAGGTGGCAAAACGTAAGGACCCAAGATGGATGAGGAGATGAAGGACTTTGTTTTGGGACATAGGGACCCAAAATGGATGGAAGGGATGAGGGATTTGGATTTGGAACATAAGGGACCATGATAGATTTCGAGGATGAGGAACATGGATATTTGGCTTTAGATGGATGTATTTTAGATTTAGGGTGGGTGGAAGGAGTACCATTGTCTAGAGCCTTACAGCCAAGGCCATGATAATTAGGATTTTATTTGATATTAAGGGGTTCTAAAATTCCTTGCACATGAAGGCCTAACCCTTTGCCTTGATAATGCGTGGCTTGACAAATCTTTTTTCCAATGGGATATTTATTATTTTGGAAGTAAGATGTGAGTCCATTTTGGGGGAGTAGACTAGCTTGGATGAAAGTGGAGGAACCCAATTGATAAGTAGGGGGTTTATGGGCAGATTGGATAGGGGTGATGGGCTCTTGTGGGGGATTAGGATCATGAGATGGAGATAAATGGATGCTTTGATATTGACTTGGGATAGGATCATGGGATGGGGTAGATGGTATAGTGTGCTATTGGTTATAAGATGGAGGGTGATCATGACATGAAGTGGTAGGGGTGTTTTGATCATGAGAGGGGAGATGATCATTAGATGAAGTGGAAGGTGTAATTTGATCTTGATTTAGAGAGGGATCATGTAATGGAGTCGAAGGGGTATTTTGATCTTTACATGGAGGTGGTCTATGCTAGCATGCTTTGGATTGGGAGATGGGAATGGTTCATTTGATGTGGATGGTGTGATGGGGGAGGAAGGTTGGAAAGATACTTCAACTTGAATGGATGGAGTAGTAGAGGATTCATGAGACTTAGGATTGAGATTTATCTTGATGTGGAGGTGATGAAGGTGGATGCATGCCATAGGAAGATTGTTACCTAATTTAGCTTCTAGCTCAATTAGGTAGAGTTGTGATTGTTTTGCAAAGTAAATATAAAAGGTACACATTGAATTCTGCTATTTTACATTCATATGCACTAAGATTATCAAATTGATTGTATTTTATTATGCAAATGTACACAAGAGAAAGATTGCAAAAAGTGTGCATAAAAAATATATTTTATTGATAATTACAAGTGTATATTTTCCTACACAAGTCGTGGGATTAACTCCTTCAGTGTAATACAAAAAGTAGACTATACGTTTGAAGAAAATAAGAGCATATAGAAAGAAAAGGCATCCATCATTGCCTGGGTGGCGAGGATGGACATTGATCTGTTGCATCTCTAGACAACTCCTGAGTCCTTCAGAACGTTGCTCCATTGCTCCTGAATGTCTGCAAGAGTTGAGAAAATTTGGTGTTAGAGCTCAAGATACATTTTCTCATCATATACAATTCAATTTCAACAAACATATAGTGTACTATCATATGGCATTGAAACAGTTTTGCAACATCTCAAATATCAAAAGAAGCAAAGGTTATCATCAATACCCGTTATATTCTAAGCTTCATTGTTTTATCTAACATGCTTGTTCACTATGCGGGTATAGGTGAAGTTTTCATTGTTGGGTTATTTCATTTTGACATCAGCATGTGGAGTAAAATGGGCTTCTCAAGGGTTGAGCTCAGCACATTGTCCTCTTGTTTCACTTAAGAGGGATAATCACAAGTTGGATCATCTATGAAATCCTTGAAGACAAGTTTTGCATAACCATGATTATATTGACAAGGGACAGTCTCCTTATTAATAAGGCTTTCCCTTATCAATAAGGACATTCCATTATATCAACATAGTCATGATTAAAAAATCTAGTTATCAAAGGTTCCATGATGATCTGGGCAAGCATAGAGATTAAAGGACTGTATATGGAAGTTTGTCCTAGCAAGGGGTGTAGATCTTGTTACAACATATGTCTTCAAAGTAACCAATGCATAGGATCTGCAATGATAGTGAGCAGCTCAAAGGAAGTGGGGCAGTCATTACATTTAAAGGAGATCAAGACTATGGTATTAAATATAATGGACATAGAATAAAGAAGTAAATGTGAATCATCATTATTCCAAAAAGCAGAGAGGCATTTCCAAATTTCATGACAGTGTCAATTGGGTTACAATTAAAATGAAGTTTCTTTTAAGCCATTGCTACAAATATGATGAGATAATGAAGCAAAAGGATAGTATGTCAAATAAGAGGATAAACATTGAAACAACACCTTAAGGAAACAATTCAAGAAGTCGGTCTTTGGTTAGTGACATTCCTAGGTTAGCAATCACTTTCAAGGACAACAACACAATAACTACATCAACAAATATTTCCCATGATATGACAGTGAAGACACATCAAGTTATAGGGAGGATGAAGATCAAGAATGTATGAAAGGGTTTGTTGAGCATGCTAACTTATAAGGTAATATGTCTGACTCAAGATGTGTAAAAATAAATATTTGTCTTTGAATTTGCTACAAAGTTGACTGTAGAAGGCAGTCCATGCATGGAAAGTTTTAGATGGAGCAACAAATGACCATTCTATAGCAGGAGGAAATAATGCATCAAAGGGGAACTTATGGGGTTAGTGACAGTCTAAAAGGTTTCTCAAATAATAGGAAAGTCCTCTACAAGATTGTTACATCTCCTCATCTAGTTCTTCACTCAAAAACAACCAAGAATTTATATGTGTAACTACTGTAGGGGCTTTAGAAAATAATGATTTTCACATTCAAGAGGAGATGATTCAAAGTTCAACCTTATTTATTTTTCTTTTCTCTACTGCAGAAAAAGGCACACAATAATATCTTCACATTCAGAAAATCATGATAGTGAAAGCTAATCTTACACAAGTAAAGGCCTTTGCTCAAAGGCATCACAAATACTGTTTCTATTAGAGTGTAAGATTGTTGATATTTACAGTGCATTTAAAAGAGTTGCAGTTTTTGCAAGTGGATAGATTTATTACACAGAGAAATGAAAGTCACTCTAAAATATCATAATTCTCATCATGGTGAGCAATTAGATTCAAAGAGGCAACAACATGGTATGAAAGCATAGTGACATTCAGTCAATTAGGACAACCATCTAGTAAGATCAAGATTCATTTTAAAGAATCCAATGTATAGATAATGCTTAGAATGCAACAAAAACATTTCCTTCATGCAAGTCAATGACTACAGAAAGAGAAGTAAAGTCATGGCTTGCATATTGCAAGATTACCAGTAGAAAAGCACAAATGAACCATCGGCCAAGCAAAATGTAAAATGAAACTTAGGGTGGTTATCTGCAAGATTACTTGTAGAAATGTCAAAGATACTCCAAGAAGGCAAGAGCCACAGAGAGAATAATGAAAACCCATGGAGTTATTTAGGAAAATACACAAAGAATATGAGAGCATCTTTATTATTTCAATAGCAACAGGGCTCGTAATGAGCATTTCATTTGCAAACATTGAAGAAAAATGGTGTGGGTTCTACAATAGAAAGCTCACCTGAGCTTATTCAAGCTTTTTTTGCATAGAAAGCGTTGAAGAAGCCTCTTTATTCTCCATAAAACCTCCATGAAACTGTGGGAGAAGCTTGATGAAACCCTATGTTAGCGGATGAAACCTCCAGAAAGTTGCAAAGTAAAAATGAGAATGCATTCAATAGGTTTGGCTGTGTTTTTGTTCTTTAGGGTTTCTACCTTAGCATATGTCGATGACTTAAGGCATTTTTTGCCTTTTATTTTAAAACTTTTGCAATAGAACTAATACCTCATGTTATGTTCACTCCTAATGCTTTAGGTATGTCGAGTATTGCATACTTTTGTTTTGAATTTCAAAGTATTTATATGACAAATGTTTTATTTTGCATAAGCCATGAATGTAAAACATTTAGCTAAGTGATGTGATTATAAATCACTCAGTTTAATTGTTATTTAAATGCAAAATAAAGTGCATTTGTTTCTTGAGATGAGTCATAGAGGGGATATAATTGAAATTTATGTTTATGCAAGCATATAGGGGAGGCTGAAGGAGGTTGGAAAACATGTGCCAAGAATATAGGAGGTTGTTTTGACTAATTTGAAGCACTTGGAGAGCATTTAGGAGCAATTTTGGATGATTTTATGGTGGGTAAGGTCATTGTTTGACCTTTTCTCCATTTTGGAGAAGATTTGGAGGCTAGATTTTAGGATTTTCTGTTGCATACAACCAAGAAGCTTCTAGTTCCTATTTTGGTGCATTCTGATGGATGGATATTGTCGTTTCATGAAATTTGTAAAGTTAGTTCTTGTTCTTTTTTCTGCTTTATGACTTCTTTTGAGTCCTTGAAGAAAACGATAGTGTTTTGTGGCTCTTTTGACATGTATGATAGTGGATACCTTGGATATCAATGAAGTTGAGTTATTTTGCCTTCTCATTTTTCTGCTCTATTGTGTGCATTCTATTTGATTGATGCAACTACTTGTGAACTTAATTATTTCCTTGTGGTTTTGTCTCATTGTTAGCACCTTTTGCAGAAGAATATGTATGTTGCAGGTTATAGGTTGTGTTGAAATGCAGTTGGTTCTAGTTGTGAAAATATCTTTCCTTCTAGGAGTTAAGCATTAAATCCTTCTTATGAAATATTTATGCAAGAAACATATGAAAGTGAGTTGTGTGTGTGGAGCTTTATCATTAATTGAACTGTGTATGTAAGCTATTTTACAGGTCGTAGTTAGTGTTTTGGTGCATCACCTCCATTAAGTTCCAATTTTTAGTTTATGTTATCCTTTTTACCCTTTTCCTTTGCAAGTCATTACAATAGTTTAGATGAGTACCTTAGGATCCAACCTTCTTTGGAGGTCCATTCCAAGTTCAGGTAACCCACAACTTAGGAATGTTCCCATGTTTCTCCGAAGTGCTAAGTTCTACAACTTACCAAGGGTGCAATTTTGGAGATAACAATTGCACAACTTTTTTTTTGCATGGGGAATTACACACTTTTGTAAATAGTCCTTGGAGGAAGTTATTATGAGGGACATGGGGTGAATTTGATTGGTAAGATCACGGTGAAATGGATTGTAAGGATGTGAAAGATGAACAAGTGGAATGAGAGTTGGAATTTTCCATGAATTGGTAAATGGATGATGAGGATGAGGAGCTTGAAAAGGATGTGGATATGGGGAGTTTTGGCTAAAGGCTTGGTCTCCCTTGTCAAAGTAAGGGGAATGGTAAGCAAGAGGTGATGGGTTGGGATTGAATGAAAGTGGGGAGGGTGGAAGTTTAGCACCAATGCCAAGGAGATAGCTAAGCATGAAATCCTTATCATTATTAAAGTAGTGGATGAGGAGATGATTGGTGATGGGATCCCATGAGGATGATATAGGTGATGAGGGTGTGGGTGGGATTTGAGAGGAACTTTGGATGGGTGATTGGTGAAGGCTTGGAGGATTTTGTCTAATGATCATGAATTCAAGGTGATCCACAATACTCTCACTATCATCATAGGGTTTAGGATATGGATGCATGATATTGGGTTGGGTTGGAATGGATGAAGGTGGATTAGAATAGATTAGGTTGGATGGAGGATAGCTTAAGTGATTAGACATGGTGGATGGTTGATTGGAAGTGGAAAGTTTGGGAATGATTTTGGATGGGGATAGATTACAAATGGATTGGATATATGTTAGGGGATGATTAGGACAAGATGGGTGATTAGAAGAATAAAAGATGAACATGGAGGATGTGATTAGACTTGGGATCAAATGTGAAGACCTTAGGATGACTTGATTTGATTAAGGTTGATTCTTTATACTTAGGATAGGCTAATGTTCCTAAGCAAGAGTTAATTGGATTTTACTTCTACTTAAGATAGGAAAAGTTCTTAAGTATAAATTGACTGGATTTGATAACTATACTTAAGATAGGCTATTGTTCTTAAGCAATTTTGGATTAAAGATGAAATCAAATTAAGGTCTTGATTTTTTATTGGGAAATTGGATTTGAAATGGATGATAGTTGAGGATTGAGGATGATAATGAAGGATGGGTTAAGGATGATGGTGGATATAGGATATTAGGATCAAGATTAATGATGAAACTAGATAGGGATTATGGAGGATGATTAGGACCTCAAATGAATTGGGAAAATTAGGCTTAGGGTCCTAAATAGAGGATTAGGGGTGAATTAGGGGATGATTAGGACGAGATTGATATTTAGAATGATTATAGAGGATTATGATGGGATGATTAGGGTAAGGTGATTAAGAAGAAGGGGGAATAGGATGAAAATGAATGTTTAGGATAATAAGGGATGGTTATGATGAGATGGGGGATGATTAGGATTAGAAGGGGTGATCAAGATGAAAATAGTGGATTAGGATGGGATGATTAGGATATGAAGAATTGGATGAGGTGAAGGTTTTCCTTGCTTGACTAAGAGATAGAATTAAAAGCACACAAGCAAGCAAAGTGACCAAGTTTGATGTATTTTTGTAGTGTATGTTCAATCCTTAGCCCCTTGGCTGATTCATTTTCCATCGGTTTTGCACAAGAAGACACTTCAAGCACTTGTTCACAAACCTAAATTAATCAAGTGGGATTATAACTTAGTGTAGGCCCACCACCAAAGAAAGCTTGGGTTAATACTCTTTGATACTTGGTTGGAGGACCCTTTCTTATGAAGGCAAATAGGTAGAGATCCAGTGGCATAGGGTCATCAATGGACGCCACGGGCTCATCTTCTCTCTCTCCTCAAGAACTATCGTAGTTCACCATGAGAATTTCTATCTCAACCTAAGCAAGTATGTGGTGAGTAACTTCAGGGTACGATCCACATCCCTTGCACCACACTAAGCTATGATTGAAAGGTCTTAATCTAGGATACACAAGGCTACAAGGGCATCCTCTATATACCTGAAGGGTACATGAGGCCCAAATCTATAGATGAAAAGGGACAATGACAAATAGCCGAGAGGAGAGGGTAACCCACTCTCCACCTTCACTTCTCCAAGGTATAAATTTCTTGGAGGCTTACCCAAATTGACAAAATTCCACTTCCAAGAGAGGTGTCTTTAGATTTACCTACTGCTCTTTATACTTTGTCGGAACACAGGAGTTGGGGTCATCCCCTAGGGTGATGAAATCCCTAGGAAGCCCCCTAAAAGGAATGATCCAAGTGTTTTTGATACCCAAGATTGCATGAAGCGCAAGGGGAGAGCATACACATGTTGGGTTCCTAGGGATAAAAAAGAAGAAGAAAAAGAGTAAGTGATGTTTTTGATCCTCAAGATTACACTAGGTGCAAGAGGAGAGCATACACACCACTCACTCAAAGACACATCAAACAAGAGTTCATTAACGTTAAGAAATGAAATGTGCCTAGATTAGTGGTAAAAAGAAAGCCTTGGACAAACAAATCTACAAGAAAATGTTAGTAGTTTGATGATTTTTCCTTTGACAATCAATTTCAAGCTGTAAAACAAGAGGTTATATGATAAGATGATCAAATAAAAAGATTGTTATCATGAAGATAAACATAGATATGTGATGATTTGTGCCTTAGATGAGCATTAGAGATCTGCAACATGCATTAGTATCCAAACACAGAGATTAGATGCAAAGAACATTTGGAAGAAGACTTAAAGATGCATTTTGAAACTTAGGTGCAATTTTGTAGATAAATTTGCACTTCTGTTATAAAAGAGGCGCCATTCTATGAATAAAGGCACAATTTTGTAAATTGGGCCAAAAAGATAGCTTTCGGGGGTGAAAATTTGATGTTTGTCAGATACCTAGTTGAGAAAACAACCTGAAAATGCATGTTATGACTTAAAAATGGAAGTTTTGAGGCATTAAACACCCAAGAAACACCAAAATATGTCCCCTAAACTAGAGGTGCAACAATTTTTAACAAAGGCGCCACAATTTTACACTTAGGCACCACTTTGTAGAATGTGCCAGAAAATTACCCCCAGAAATCAACAAATGAAGTTTTGGACCAACCCGAATGAGGAAATGGATAGATGAACATATGGGGGATCTAAAAACATGAATCTATAGCCAAAATATTCCCCCTAATGCAATGAAAATGAGCTGAAAATGAATGAGATCGTAGGTGACCTAGAAAGCTTGTATGAAAACCTAGTCTCACAAAACTTTAAAAACACCTAGTTTAAGCATGCAAATGATGGATGAACCTACAAAACAAAGTGTTAGGACAATGAAGACCTACACAACAAGATGTTAGAAGCCAAGCAAACCCTATATATCCAGGTAAAAATGATGAAAGAAGTGTCGAGAAGCAGAAGCGCATCAGTTTTGAACGTAGGTGCCTTAGTTTTGAACCTAGGTGCCACAATTTTGAACTTGGGCACCACAATTTAGCATTTAGGTGCCAAAATATTGCACTTAGGTGCCATTCTGTGTAACAGAGATGTAGTTTTTTAATGGTTTCCCAAAAACGGTCCTTGCAACTTTAAAACTCACAAAAACTTGATGAAACATTACAAAAAGGGGTGGGAAGCCACTGGGCATGCCAAAATGAAGATGGGAAAGATGAATAAGAAGGTAAAAAGATGAGAATGAAAAAGAAATAAACACAAGAATGTTATACCTTCATAGCTCCTTCCTCTTCATGGATTGAGCTCACAAGATGCACCCTTGTCTTGTAGATTTGCTCCAATGATTGAAGGGATGTGGTTGCTCACAATTTTAGCATGATGATGGTAGGATGAAGATGTATTTGATGGAGATTTGAGCAACATAAGGATGGGATGAATGTGTGTTTGAAGAATGAGAGTCAAGGCCTCATTATATAGAAATTTGGTGAGAGGGATCAAGGGCTAGGATTGGTTGGTTAATGGAGAGTTGAGATTGAAAGGAGGATGTGGTTTGGATCAAGGAATGGAGATTGATTAGCCATGTGACAAGTGTTACAAGATGGATAGGGGTGAAATAGGAAGGTGTGCTTACACATGTGTGAATACACATTGGGAAGAGAGGCATTAAATTTGTGTAAGAGATAGGGTGACGCATAAGGTGGCTTATGTAAGAGGTTAGTGGGGGTAGGTGAGATCTAGGAATTTAAAATTAAAAAATAATGAGGATTAGGATTAGGATGAGGATGAGGGTTAGATCAACAAATTAATGATTAATTGATTTAATGAGAATGGGTTGAGTTAATAAATCAAGGGTTTATTAATTTTGGTGGAGTTAAAAGTTGGAGAATGGGATAATGATGTTTAGGATGGGGATAAAGTTAATTAATTGAGGATTACTTAACTTAAGCAAGATGGCTTGTGTAAGAGGTTAGTGGGGGTAGGTGAGATGTAGGAATTTAAAATTAAAAAAAATAATGAGGATTAGGATTAGGATGAGGGTTAAATCAACTAATTAAGGATTAATTGATTTAATGAGAATGGGTTGAGTTAATAAATCAAGAGTTTATTAATTTTGGTGGAGTTAAAAGTTGGAGAATGGGATAATGATGTTTATGATGGGGATAAAGTTAATTAATCAAAGATTAATTAACTTAAGCAACATTAGGGGATTTAGAGGAAAGTGGGAAAAGACTATTTTTAATTAAATAAATGTAGATTTATTTAATTAAAGGTGGTGGATAAAGGATAATGGAGAAATTAATTAAATAAATAATGAATATTTATTAATTAATTATTAAGATAAGGGAAGTGGGTTAAATTAAATAAATAACAAGTATTTATTTAATTAAATATTATTTTGGGTGACTACACCACTACCACATCATCCTGTTCAATATTATGCTATTAGTGTTATGTTGCTTGATACCATCCTTCATGATAAGATTGAATATTTTAAGAGTAAATGACACCTTGATATTTCTCCTTCTAAGTCTACATAGCTTCCAATAGTGCAAATAACTAGTTTATTTTGAACATGTTATTAACTTGAGATTCCATTCATTTGGTGTTGTGATCGAACAAATTGTACATCTCACTTTGTAATTTCTTTCTTTGTATTGTTTTTCCCTCTTTATTTTTATTTTTATGTCTTTCTCCATCTAATTATCTTTCTATTTTTTCATCTCCTTTTTCTTTGATTTTTCTAGTGTTTCTAAATTTTCTCTCATTTTTTAAATTTCGTTTTTTTTTGGTTCAATTGTCTCTTTCTTTCCTTTTTCTTTTCTATTCTTTCACTCTCAATACCTTTTTAATTTTCTTATATTTTTATTTAATAATCGTCATTTTTTTCCTTATTTGTTGTTGAGCTTACTTTATGTTTATTATATTCTTTTTATATTTATTTATCTCTTTCGTTGTGTATGTACCTCTCTTTTTCGTTATCACTCTTTTAATATTACCTCTCCTTACTCTCTATTTATCTTTGAATTTTTCTTACTTTTTTATCTTTTTATGTTAAATTATTTTCTTTTATTTCTCTCTTTTTTTCTCTCTCTCAAATTCTTTATTTATTTTCTCTCTTTTTTTTTCTCTATCTCTTTCTATCTATTTGTCATTTTCTCTAGTTTACTTTCTTTCTTTATATTGTTCTTTTTGTTTTTTATCATTATTTTCAGCGTACCTCTCTTCCATCTTTCCCTCCTTTTCTCTTCTCTTGTCTTTTTTTTTTTCTATTAAATATTCTCTCTTTCTCTTGCTTTGTTGGTGTTTTGTCTCTTTTTTGTTCTCTTTCTTGCTTTGTTTGTTTCTTGGTGTTTATCCAATTCTTTGTTTTACTACATTTTTTACGTCTCCAACTTTTTTAATATTACCTCCCATTTTACCTTTTCTCTTTGTTTACTTTTTTCATTCATTCATCTTTTTATATGATTTTCTTTTTCATTTCTCTCTTTCTTGTCATTTAGATTGCTCTCTCATATTTCTTCTTTCTTTCTTGTTTTTTTCCCCTTTATCTTTTTTTTTATTTTTATCCTTTCACTTTTTACCTTTTATTTATTATTTCTCTCTTTATGTCCCTCTTTCTCCATCTATCTATCTTTGTGTTTTTTGTCTCACTTCTTTCCTTTTACCTCTCGCCTCTTTGTTTTCTCTCTCTCTATTCTTCTATATATATTTTTGTTATTCTATAATTTTGTATTGACCTCTTTATTTATTTCTATTTTTAATTCTCTTCTTTGTAGCTTCCATTTTATCTTTTTTTCCTTATTTTTTATTTATTTTTACTCTTTTTCTTGCTTTATCTATTTAATCTTTCAATGCAATGTCTTTTCTTTATTTCTTTATCTATCATTATTTAATCCATGGTTTTTGCCACTTCTTTGTTTCTTCTCTCTGATTTTTTATATCTATTTTTTCATTCTGTTACTTTTTTCATTCATATATTTTATATCTCATTTATTTATTTTTAATTATTTTCCCTATTTTCTATTTGTCTCTTATTTTGTGTCACTCTTACTCTACCCATGCACATCTCACTTTATTTCTTATTACTTTTATTTATGTTTTATTTCAATCTATATTTTTCTCCATTTATTTATATTTTTGTCTCTTTTTTTCTTTAAAATTGTCTTGTTTTTACTACATTTTTATTTCTCTTCAACTCATTTTTTAATTATTTTCACCATGTAATTCTTTGTCTTTACATGATTCTCTCTCTCTCATTTGACATTCAATGTTTCTTTTATTCTATCCTTCTGTTTTTTTCTTTCTTTTTGTCTTTTTATTTTCTTTCTAATTTTTATGATTGTTTCTATTTCTACTCCATTTTTGTTTTCTATTTATTTTTATCTCCAATTCTTTTTTTAGTTACCTTCATTATTTATTTTTATGTCCCTTTTTCAATCTTTTGTTTTTTTCACTCTCCCACTCTCTTTTTTTTATTCCTCTTTTCTTTTCTTTTCTATGATTTATTGCTTCTCTCACTTAGTACTTTCATTCATCCTATTGCTTTTCTCTTTCATTAACTATTCTTTATCTATTAATTTTTATTTGTTCTCTCATTTTCATTTACTAATTCTTTCCTTTTTTTCTTCTCTCTTTCATGCTTGTTTTATTCTTTCTCCCTTTTTTTATATGTCTACTTTTTATTATTAATTTTTCTATAGATTTATCTCATTCCTTATCTATATGATATTCTTTCTTTTGCCTACATTTTTAATATTACCTATCTTTTTTTCTATGTTACTTTTTTTTCATTCATGTATTTTATATTAAGTTAATTTTGTATTTTGTATCTTTTTTTTTTTTCTTAAATTCTTGGTTTTTTTGTCTTTGTATTTTTCTTTTTAATTTTTCATTTATTTTGTAGTTTACTCAATCTCTCACATTAACACTCTCTCAATACCTATCACTTTGATTTCCTTCTTACATTTTCTTAGTTTTTCTCTCTCTTTCTCTCTCTATTTGTCTTTATTTTTTGCATATCTATTTTAAAGATTGTGTTTCTTCACCAATATTTCTATATTTTTGTTTTCCTCTTTTCATTTTTTATTTCTCTAGAAACTTTTTGTAATCTTTATCTCTCTCTCTCTCAACTTTATTTATTTATATCTTTTAAGTCTTTTTAAATTTGTTTATTATTTATTCAATTTGCTTAGATGAAAATATATTTGTTCTCTTCCCTCTATCTTTTTGCTTTTAGTTATGTTTTTTAGTCATTCATTATTTATTTATTCATCTCCATGTTATTCTTTCTTTATTTTTATTTTTAAAACTTTAATTATCTCTTTTTGTTATTTTTATCATTTTTGTCTACTTTTTATCTTTTGATTTCTCTCACAACCTTTCTTTTGTTGTCTCACCATGTCCCTACCTCTTTCTCTCTATTTATTTTTTAGATTTTCCTTTTTTACTCTATCTTTCACTTCTTATTTTATTTATTTTACATCTAGATCTATTTTCCTATTATCTTTATCTTTCTCTTTCAATTTTTAACACATAACATATTTTCAATCATTTGACGATGCTAGAGCCATAGATAGTAGTTGGCTTATCTATGTTAAAATTGAACTAAAAAATGAATCTCCATACCCTCATTCTCTCTCCTTAAAATGAATAGAAGTCAGGTATGTCTCCATGGTCTTGGATTTGACTTCAAGGTTTGGGTTTACCCGATGCACGTGGCTTGCAAGCTATTGCATACATCCCTAGAGGACTAGTCTCACCCCAACATGATCGACCCCAATTTGGCAGAATGTAAGATCAAGGTAAGGTGGGTTGGGCGTTGGATTAGGTTGTAGGGATACCCTTAAGTCAATAAAAAATGAAGAAAGAGAAGTTCATACCTTTTTATCTAGATCTATTTTTCTATTATATTTCTTTGTATCTAATTTATCAAGCCCATTGCTTCCCTTCATGTTTTGTCTCTATCTTTCTCTTTCTCCTTTAATTTTTAATACATAACATTTTTTCAATCATTTGACGATGCTAGAGGTATAGATAGTAATTGCTTACCTATGCTAAAATTGAATTTAAAAATCGATCTTCATATCCTCATTCTCTCTCCTAAGAAAGAATAAAAGTCGGGTTCAACTCAAAGCCCACATGAATAATAGAGGAGGCTTAATTCATGGGTATACTCCCCATGGTCTTAGATTTAACTTCGAGGTTTGGGTTTATCCAATACACATGGCCTGCGGGCTATTGCATACATCCCTAGGGGACTAGTCTTGCCTTAATGTGAAACCCCTTTTTTGACCCCAACTTGACCAAATGTAAGACCAAGGTAAGGTGGGTTGGGTGTTGAGCCAAGTCATAGATCTACCCTTGAGTCAGTTAAAAAAATGAGAAAGAGAAGTTTATTTTTGTTTATCATCTTTGAAAGGGGTTTGGATTGGAATATTTTGATTAGTTCGAAGCCAATTTACAAAAAATCATAATGTGATTTAGTGTACATGTTGATTGATACACCAACAATCCATTTGTATTAAGTAACATAACATCCTTCTCTTTTGCCCTTTGAATCAAAAATTCCTTAGAAAAATTTATATCCCTGTGACTCAACTCATGTCTTTTCGACCCCAACTTGGCATAATGTAAGACCAAGGTAAGGCAGGTTAAATGTTGGGTTGTGTCATAGGGATACTCTTAAGCCAATAAATTCCTTTTAGCAACCATGGCTTCACCAATCAAAATTATTTCATTATTTTCTCTCCTCATGTCTTTCTATCTTTTATTTGTTGATTGATACACCAACAATCCATTTGTATTAAGTAACATAACATCCTTCTCCATTTCTCGTTTGGTCAAAGATGCCTTAGAAGAATTTAATCCCTGTGACTTAGCTCACCCCCTTTTCTGACCCCAACTTGGCAGAATGTAAGACCAAGGTAAGGCAGGTTAAGCGTTGGGTTACGTCACAGGTATACCTTTGAGTTAGTAGAAAAAATAAAAGATCTAAAAACCATGGCTTCATCAATCAAAATTATTTCTTTATTTTCTCTCCCCATATGCCTTTCTATTTTTGATTTATTGATTGATACACTAACAATCCATTCATATTAAGTAACATAACATTCTTCTTCTTCGCCCTTTAGATCAAAGATGCCTTAGAAGAATTTATATCTTTGTGACCTAACTCATCCCTTTCCTTCTTTTCTGTCTTTTTAATCAAAGATGACTTAGAATTTATATTGTTATGACTCAGCTCACCCCTTTTTTACCCCAACTTGGTAGAATGTAAGACTAAAGTAAGGCGAGTTAAGCATTGGGTTGCATCATAGAGACACTCCCGAGTCAACCAAAAAAATAAAAGATCTAAAAACCATGGTTTCATCAATCAAAATTATTTCTTCATTTTCTCTCCTCATATGTTTTTCTATCTTTTATTTGTTGATTGAAACACCAACAATCCATTTGTATTAAGTAACATAACATCTTTTTTTTCTACCATTTGGATCAAAGTAGCCTTAGAAGAATTTATATCTTTGTGATCCAGCTCACCTCTTTCCAACCCCAACTTAGCATAATGTAGGACCAAGGTAAGGTGGGTTAAGTGTTAGGTTTTGTCGCAGAGATACTCTTGAGTCAACCAAAAAAAATTTAGATACCATTGCTTCACTAATCATAATTATTTCTTTATTTTTTCTCCCCATGTCTTTCTATCTTTTATTTGTTGATTGATACACCAACAATCCACATTCGTATTAAGTAAAACATAACATCCTTCTCCTCTGCTTTTTAGATCAAAGACGTCTTAGAATAATTTATAACCTTGTGACCTAACTCGCCCCTTTTCGATCCCAACTTGGCAGAATGTAAGACCAAGGTAAGGCGGGTTAAGCATTAGGTTGTGTCACGGGGATACCCATGAGTTAACCAAAAACACAAAAGATCTAAAAACCATGACTTCACCAATCAAAATTATTTCTTTATTTTATCTCCTCATGTCTTTCTATCTTTTATTTGTTGATTGATACACCAACATTCCATTTGTATTAAGTAACATAACATCCTTCACCTCTGCCCTTTGGATCAAAGATGCCTTAGAAAAATTTATATCCATATGACTCAGCTCACGCCTTTCAACCCCAACTTGGCAGAATGTAAGACCAAAGTAAGGCGGTTTAAGTGTTGGGTTGCATTGCAGAGATACTTTTGAGTCAACAAAATTTATTTTTAGCAACCATGGCTTTACCAATCAAAATTATTTAATTATTTTCTCTCCTCATGTCTTTCTATCTTTTATTTATTGATTGATATACCAACAATCCATTTGTATTAACATAACATCCTTCTTTTTTGCCCATTCGATCAAAGATGTTTTAGAAGAATTTATATCCCCATGACCTGGCTCACCCCTTTCCGAGCCCAACTTGGCAGGATGTAAGACCAAGGTAAGGCGGGTTAAGCGTTGGGTTATGTCGTGGGTATACCTTTGAGTTAGTAAAAAAATAAAAGATCTAAAAACCATGGCTTCATCAATCAAAATTATTTTTTTATTTTTCTCTCCGCTTATGTCTTTCTATTTTTGATTTATTGATTAATACACCAACAATCCATTCATATTAAGTAACATAACATCTTTCTCATTTTCCCTTTGGATCAAAGATGTCTTAGAAGAATTTATATCTATGTGACTTACCTCATCCCTTTCCGACCCCAACTTGACAGAATGTAAAACTAAGGTAAGGTGAGTTAAGCGTTGGGTTGCATTGCGGGGATACCTTTGAGTAACAAAAAAAAAGATCTAAAAACCATGGTTTCACCAATCAAAATTATTTCTTTATTTTTTCTCTTCATATGTCTTTCTATCTTTTATTTTTTGATTGATACATCAACAATCCATTAATATTAAGTAACATAACATCTTTTTTATCTGCCCTTTGGATCAAAAATGTCTTAGAAGAATTTATATCATTGTGACTTAACTCGCCCCTTTTCGACCTGAACTTGGTAGAATATAAGACCAAGGTAAGACGAGTTAAACATTGGGTTGCATCAAAGGGATACTCTCAAGCCAACATAAAAAAACAAAAGATCTAGAAACCATGGTTTCACCAATCAAAATTATTTCTTTATTTTTTCTCCTTATATGTCTTTCTATCTTTTATTTGTTGATTGATACACTAACAATCCATTCATATTAAGTAACATAACATCCTTTTCTTTTTCCCTTTGGATTAAAGTAGCCTTAGAATAATTTATATCCTTGTGATCCAACTAATCTATTTCCAACCCCAACTTGGCAGAATGTAAGACCAAGGTAAGGTGGGTTAAGTGTTAGGTTGTGTCGCAAAGATACTTTTGAGTCAACCAAAATTTTTTTAGATACCATGGCTTCACCAATCATAATTATTTTTTTATTTTCTCCCCATGTCTTTCTATCTTTTATTTGTTGATTTATACACCAACAATCCATTCATATTAAGTAACATAACATCTTTCTCCTTTCCCTTTTGGATCAAAGATGCCTTAAAATAATTTATATCCTTGTGACTCAGCTCGCCCCTTTCCAGTCCCAATTTGGAAGAATGTAAGACCAAGATAATGTAGGTTAAGCATTGGGTTGCGTTGCGGGGATACTCATGAGTCAACAAAAAAAATAAAAGATTAGAAACCATGGCTTCACTAATCAAAATTATCTCTTTATTTTCTCATGTCTTTCTATCTTTTATTTGTTGATTGATACACCAACATTCCATTCGTATTAAGTAACATAACATCCTTCTCTTCTGCCCTTTGGATCAAAGTTGCCTTAGAAGAATTTATATCCCTATGAACCAGCTCATCCTTTTCTGACCCCAACTTGGTAGAATGTAAGACCAAGGTAAGGCGGGTTAAGTGTTGAGTTGCGTCGTAGGGATACTCTTGAGTCAACAAAAAATATTTTTAGCAACCATGACTTCACCAATCAAAATTATTTCATTATTTTGTCTCCTCATGTCTCTATTTTTTATTTGTTGATTGATACACGAACAATCCATTTGTATTAAGTAACATAACATCTTTCTTCTTTTCCCTTTTGGTCAAAGATGCCTTAGAAGGATTTATATCTATGTGACTTAGCTCACCCCTTTCCGACCCCAACTTGGCAGAATGTAAGACCAAGGTAAGGCGGGTTGAGCATTGGGTTACGTTGCGGGTATATTTTTGAGTTAGTAAAAAAACCAAAAGATCTTAAAACCATGGTTTCATTAATCAAAATTATTTCTTTATTTTCTCTCCCTATATGCATTTCTATCTTTGATTTATTGATCGATACACCAACAATCCATTCATACTAAGTAACATAACATCGTTCTCCTCTACCCTTTGGATCAAAGATGTCTTAGAAGAATTTATATCCTTGTGACCTAACTCATCCCTTTTTGACCCCAACTTGGCATAATGTAAGACCAAGGTAAGGTGGGTTAAGTGTTGGGTTGTGTCGCAGGATACTTGAGTAACAAAAAAAAGATATAGAAACCATGGTTCCCCAATTAAATTTTTTTTTTTTTCCTTCTCATATATTTTTCTATCTTTTATTTTTTGATTGATACATCAACAATCCATTCGTATTAAGTAACATAACAACCTTCTCTTCTGCCCTTTGGATCAAAGATGTTTTAGAAGAATTTATATCGTTGTGACTTAGGTCACCCCTTGTCGACCCCAACTTGGAAGAATGTAAGACCAAGGTAAAGCGAGTTAAGCATTGGGTTGCATCATAGGGATACCCTTGAGTCAACAAAAAAAAAGATCTAGAAACCATGGTTTCACCAATCAAAATTATTACTTTAGTTTCTCTCCTCATACGTCTTTCTATCTTTTATTTGTTGATTGATACACTAACAATCCATTCGTATTAAGTAACATAACATAATTTTCTTCTACCCTTTGGATCAAAGTAGCCTTAGAAGAATTTATATCTTTGTGACCCAGCTAACCTCTTTCCAACCCCAACTTGACAAAATGTAAGACCAAAGTAAGGCATGTTAGTGTTAAGTTACGTCGTTGAGATACTCTTGAGTCAACCAAAAAGGTTTAGATACCATGGTTTCACCAATCATAATTATTATTTTTATTTTCTCTCCCCATGTCTTTTTATCTTTTATTTATTGATTGATACACCAACAATCCATTTGTATTAAGTAACATAGCATCCTTCTCCTTTGCCCTTTGGATCAAAAATTTCTTAGAATAAATTATATCCTTGTGACCCAGCTCGCCCCTTTTCAATTCCAACTTGGCAGAATATAAGACCAAGGTAAGGCGGGTTAAGCATTGGGTTGCATCACGGGGATACCTATAAGTCAACAAAAAAAGGATCTAGAAACCATGGCTTCACCAATCAAAATTATTTCTTTATTTTCGCTCCTCATGTCTTTCTATTTTTTATTTGTTGATTGATACACCAACATTCCATTTTTATTAACATAACATTCTTCTCCTCTTCCCTTTGGATCAAAGATACCTTAGAAGAATTTATATCCCCGTGACCTAGCTCATCTCTTTCTGACCCCAACTTGGCAAAATGTAAGACCAAGGTAAATCAAGTTAAGTGTTGGGTTGCGTCATGAGGCTACCCCTGAGTCAACCAAAAAAACAAAAGATCTACACCATGGCTTTTTCAATCAAAATTATTACTTTATTTTCTCTACTCATATGTCTTTTTATTTTCTATTTGTTAATTGATACACCAAGAATCCATTCGTATTAAGTAACATAACATCCTTCTCCTTTTCCCATTAGATCAAAAGTGTTTTAGAAGAATTTATATCCCTGTGACACAACTTATCCATTTCTGACCTCAATTTGGCAGAATGTAAGACCAAGGTAAGGTGGGTTAAGTGTTGGGTTGTGTCACAAAGATACCCTAATGTCAATAAAAAAATAATATATCTAAAAACCATAGCTTCAACAATTGAGATTATTTTTTTATTTTTTCTCCCCATATATCTTTCTATCTTTTATTTGTTGATTGATACACCAAAAAACCATTCATATTAAGTACCATAACATCCTTCTCTTTTGCCCTTTTGATCAAAGGTGCCTTAAAATAATTTATATCCCTATGACCCAACTCACCCCTTTTTGACCCCAACTTGGCAGAATGTAAGACCAAGGTAAGGTGGGTAAAGCGTTGAGTTGCATGCTAGGGATACCCCTGAGTTAACAAAAAAAACTCTAGAAACCATGACTTCACCAATCAAAATTATTTCTTTATATTCTATTTCCATATGTTTTTCTAAATTTTAGTTTTTGTTTGATACACCAACAATCCATTCATATTAAGTAACATAACATCATTCTCCTCTGCCCTTTGGATAAAAAGTTCCTTAGATGAATTTATAGCTTTGTGACTTAATTCACCCCTTTCTGACCCCAACTTGACAAAATGTAAAACCAAGGTAAGGTGGGTTAAGCATTAGGTTGCGTCATAGGAATACCCTTGAGTCAAACAAAAAAAAAAATCTAGAAACTATGACTTCACCAATCAAAATTATTTCTTTATTCTCTCTCCCCATATGTTTTTCTATCTTTTATTTGTTATCTATTTTCCTCATCCTCTCAGTTATCCCTCTTTGTCTATCTATTTTCTTTGCCCGTTTTTTATATTTTTATATTTTTTTAGTTTTTTTTTTCTTTATTCTCTTTCTCTTGCTCACTTGCTCACTCTCTATTTGTTTTATTTTTTTCATTTATTTTTTATTTTTGTTTTGTTTCATTTTTTTCCCTTTTTATCTTTGTATGTAGATTTTTCATTCTCTTATTTTATTTATCGTATTTTTCTTTTTCTTTTTGTCACTCTTTTTTTTATAACCTTTTGCTTGTTGGGTATGGTTGATTGAGCATCTTTTGTAGGTCACATCATTTTTAATTACTTTTGGTATTGTATTTATTTATTTCATTTTGCTATTTTATTTTTCTGTCTTAATTTTTAATATTACCTCTCTTTTTTCCTATGTTATTTTTTCATTCATATATTTTATATTTCATTTGTTTTTCTTTTAATTATTGTCACATTTCTGTCAGTTACCTCCACGGTGGAAGAAAGATTAGGTGAGGAGATAATCGCAATTAAAAGGTGAGCGCACCACGTGAAGGAAGAAAAGAGTCTATAAAAAATTAATGAGGAATGGCACATGGAATGGTAGAAGGTATGGTACATATTTATTAAGGAATGGCATTCCTTCCCTCGACCATTCGTTATGGTAGGTAATGTGGAAAAAAAAAGGCATTTTTGGGAGCCTTTAAACCCACGACGTCAAAAACAACATATACACACTTTATTTTTAGGGGAGAAAAAAATGTGGAGAGATGTTTTTCATTAGAACGTGAGTAACAAAGGTCGACAGTAGAAAATGGAGAGGAAAGTTTGGTTTAGAAGGCACAAAGAGTGAGAAATTCATGGAGGAAGGGTTCAAATAATGGCATGAAAGACAAAGCATAAAGAAATCGAGGAGCAAGCTAAAGAGTCCATAATCATTGCCATTGTTCTCCCTGTTTGAGCCAGAATGAGAGCTTTGGAACATGGTTATAGATTCCCATGAAATAAAAACGAATAGAGATCTTTCCTCTCAGGGTGTGCGCAACAGAGGTCAATAAGAGAGAAAAGAGTAGGAGGGCATCTGAGTGGGGCGTTTTGAACAAAGACATGCACAAAATGGTTTTGTTGGAAAGGCTTTAGGTACTTTTATTAGTAGGTGAAAAGCTAAATTCCACAATCATCGCCAATATCCTCCTTGCTTGCACTGAAAGAGGAGTCTTTGAATAGATTATGGGCTCCCATATAATACAAGTGATAAAGGAATTTTGTGGAAAAGAGAAGAAAGAGAAACCAATGGGCAATTATTCACCCTCTGATTCAGAAGGAAGATGTGTGAAGTAAAGGGAGTTGCATGGTAGGAGGAAAAAGCATGAAATTAAAGCAACAGACATGGACATGGAGTTGCAAGAAAATAATGCAAAAATAGAGCATAGGAAAAAGATATGGACGTTTGTCGAAGCATAAGAAAGGAGACAAGTTGTAGAGTCTGCTAATGCATGGGGAAACAATGAGGAGCTGGCATGAAGAGAGGAATATGCGTGTATCCTTTCAATTTCACTCAAATCTGTAAGTGGTGATTGCCCTTCCCTTGATTGCTTTTATTGATAGCTATTTTATTAAAAGGAATTGTTCAAAAAATTGGCATTTACTTACAACTCAGGTAGGGAAATTGAACCATTATCATCATATTTGTTGTTGGGAAATAACTGATAGTAGATCTTTCCAATTATAATGTCAAACTACTCTAGAGAGGTAGATTCCAATGAATGCAAATAGACTAAAACACTAGTGGATTGTATTGAAAATCTTAAGGACCTTTCTTGATTTTGTAGGAAACAAAGAACAATTTTCTAAAGAGCCCATGACACAATATGCAACTAGAACACAGTGTGACCTCACCGATACAAATCATCTACCACTATGACTAGGAAATAATAAGGTGAAAGATTTAACCAAAATGTAAGGGATAATATTAGGTGATTGCTTAGTAATAAAATAATTTTATGAAAAACTCTTCATCCTGGAAACGTGAGGAGAATGTGGAAACTGGAGATGGCGAGGAAGAGGCTTTGCTAGGGTTCTGGTCTAACGGCCTGGTTTGGGGGTTCAACGGCATGGTGGTGGGGGAGGCTTGGCCCTCCCCCAAGAAGGTAAGACCCCTCCATTCTGCTATGTATCTGTCCAATTTATTTGCCTTCCCGGTGTGTGTGTTGTGGTTGTGTGTTCAGCTCTTTGTGGTTTTGTGTTCCATTTTCCTGTATCTTTCTGGCCTTAAAGGCCTTCTGCCATGTAAAGTGTAATGGAGGGGGGCACACCCCCCCTTGAGCCCCATGGGGACTCTGCGAGGGGTGAGGAGGTAGTTAGTGATATTAACCATCCCAAATCCTTCCGCGATGCTGTTGCAAGTGATCATTTCGTTTGTCTACGAAATGCAAAATTTGTGTTTGACTCGATAGGTGAAATAAAGGCTTCTAGTATCAACAGAGAACCACAAGATAGGCTACCTCTAGATACCACTATGATTACTCCTAATGTAGATATGCTTGACTTTATTCTTAAAGAAAGGGGTAGGTTATCAGAGGTCGCGGTTTTCATGGCTGTCATTAACTTGGATAACCTACCCGCGAGAAAATACCTTGATAACTAGTTTAACTCAGTGTGGAATAAAAAACTGAATGTCCAAATTTCCTTGTGTAGAATGATACAAAAATGTTTGTTTTTAATTTACTTTAAAACCCATGACATGCAAACAAAAATATTGAAGAATCCCTACTGGAGCGTTGGAAAGTCTGTCTTCAAGGTTCTGTCCTGGACCCTGGGAGCCAATTATGATGGAATCCTTGCCCTGTCAAGCCCTAGGTGGCTGTTAATTAAAAACATCCCTCAAGATATGTGGTCCTTTGTCTTACAAATTGTTGAGCTGTTTGGAAATGTGATCAGGGTAGATAGGCCTAGGGTCACATTGCCAGACCTAAACGCGAGGGTTCTTGCCTCTCTCAACCCGGGGGTGGAGTTACCGGGTAATATTGGGCTTAAAATCGATGGCGCCATCCACATATGCCTTGTCAAAGTCCTTGGTGGCCTAGGTGCTTGATATCTCTGCAGGAAAGAGGGGCATTTGAGGAAAATTTGTCCTTTGATTTAGGGTCTAGGTGGGAACTCTAACACCTCACCACCTGAGTGTTTTGAGAAATTGGCCTCCATGGCTGAGGTGGAGGCTACCTCAGTTGTTTGTTATGTGCCTCCTGATAGTCTGGAGGTTCCTCCTGGTGATCTCTTCCCCTCGAGCTCGTCTCTTGAGTCCCCCTTCCCTGTTGGTGTCACCCTCTCTTCGCATTTTGCTCCCCCCTTTTCTCTCACTGCTCAGTCTGGTTGCCAGCCAGTGGTTTTCACCTCCCCTCTTTTAGCCATCTTGACTGCTGCCAGCTCGGTTCTATCCTCACCTCCATCAGTCCCTTTCTCCAACTCTCTTTCTAACGCTCCTGTAGTTGCTATAAAGAAGAATGCTCAACAATTATCCTTAGAAAACATCATGCTAAAAGGTTAAAAACTAAAGGAAAACGATCATAAAAAAATAGAAGTCATTAAAACCTATGTGAATGGTGTGATGGTTGATGAAGAAATTGTGATAACTAGCATTCAAGACTGTGATAATAAGAAAGAAAATGAAAGCCCCTCTATGGTCAAAAACTTAATCTCTACATTTGAAACTGACAATTCTTGTAAGAATCCTTCGAGATTAGGCATTAAAATGGTGAACCTTGAGAGCAATGTAACTGCCTCTACCTCAGACCAGTGAACCTGTAGGCCTTATTGGGCTTCCTGATGGTGATGAGACCACTGGAAGTAAAGTGGGCCTCCCCAATGAATTGTGTAAGGGGGACAGCTTGTTAGTTGTAAAGGACTCTTCCCCATCTGGGGAAGTTGGTGATATTAATAGTGAGGAGGTCCAAAATACCTCGAAAGACCTTGTGGGGGATCCTGGCCCCACTCCTTCTAAAGAACCTAAGAAAAGAGGAAGAAAAAAGGTAGTACCCTCGCAATCTACAAAAATGCTACAGGAATTAGCAAGGGGAAGAGGAAGAAAACCAGTATAGTATTGGTTGTTCCCTCCCCTAAGAGATTGGAGAATGAAGAGAATGTAACCAAATACTTTGAAATGTTCAAGAATGCTAAAGAGTCTTCACCCAAAATGATCAATGATAGTTAACTGCACTTCTTGGAATGTTAGGGGACTTGAATCCCCTAACAGGAAATATGTGGTTAGAAGATTTCTCAATCTGGATCAGAGTAAGGATTTTGTGTTTCTACAAGAAATCAAGGTTGTAGGCTTTATGCTTGAGACTAACTTGAAGTTCATATGGGGGAATGCTTTGGCTTTGACCTCTAGCCATGAGAAGGGTAGGGGGGTGTTTCCATCCCGATGGCTAGTAAATGGAAGCCATTTCTCACCAACTCGGGTGTCTCTCCCTGCAACAGAGCTGTGTGGGCCACTTTTGAAAGGGGTGATGCCAAATTTGGCATTTGCTCAATCTACGTACCCAATGATTACCTTGGGAGGTGTGAATTGTGGAAGTGGCTAATTGGGCTCCCTGAGGTCCCTTGGATTATGGGAGGGGACTTCAACATGATTGAGAATGGGGAAGACAAAAAAGGTGGCATTAGTATGGAATGGAAAGGTAATGAGAAGCATCATTGGTTTAGAATGGAAAATAAGCTTAACATCCTTGACCCTCTTGAAGGGATGAAACAAGAGAGCAATGGTGTGTGGTTCTCCTGGTGTAATGCCCAAAAAGGTGGCAAAAGAATCTATAGCAGGTTGGATAGGTTTTATGCTAACAGAGACCTCTGTAGTTTTGAGCCCAATAGTGATGGTAGCAAAGTAATGGTCTATCCTTACACCTTATCAGATCACCACCCAATCAAGGCTAAGATAGCCATAAATAATGGAGCGAAGATTCACCCCATGAGCAGGGACAACTTCATCATTAACACCAAGTTGCTGAGGGACCAAGATTGCCTTGAGGCTGTGAATACCTTAGGGGTATTAATAGATGGATGCTTAAGGATGTTGATCCCATTAAGAGATGGAACCACAATGTGAATGCCTGGAAGTGTATCTTTCAAACTGTAGGCAAGAAGAAAGCAATGGATCGAAGGAGAGTAGAGAACCACCTTCACGATGAGCTCCTAGTTGTTGAAACAAAGATTCAAGAGAACCCTACTGATGAGCAACTCTATGAGGAGCTCAACAAAAGCAAATCCTCTCTGAGAAGTTTACAGGCCAATAAAATTCAGGGGTTGAAGGTTAGAGCTAAGCTCAATTGGTTGAACAATGGGGATAAAGGGTCAAAGTTCTTTTTCAGATACATTAAAGAGAAAGGCTTAAAGGAACAGATTGATAAGATTTGTCATAATGGTGTGACCCTGTCGAATCAAGAGGACATTTTGCATCAATTCACACTATTCTACAAGGACCTTTTTAGGTCTGAGGACAGTGGGGAAGGCTGTCCAGAAGCAAGGAACAAAATCAAAAGGCTAATACCTAGAAAAATTTCTAATGAGGATAGTGCCCAACTCGCCACTCCCTTATCCAAAGAGGAAATCAAAAGAGCCATCCTCTCAATGAGTAATGACAAGTCTCCTGGGATTGATGGGCTTCCTGTTGAGTTTTACAAGGTTTTCATCGATTGGGTTTGTGAGGACCTCCACCAGGTCTATATGGATTCCTTTGAAAAAGGGTCATTGGGAACATGTATCAATCAAGGCCTTATTAAACTTCTGCCAAAAGAGGGGGATAAAACCCTGATTAAAAACTGGAGACCCATCACATTGTTGAATGTTTCTTACAAAATTCTGGCAAAAGTCTTAGCCTTAAGGCTTACCAACATCCTCCCTAAATTCATAAGCTCTACTCAAACAGGGTTTATCAAAGGTAGATATATCCTTGAAAACCTGATAACTAGCTGGGAAGCTCTTGATTGGGCTAAAAGATCTCAACAGAATGTTGCAATGCTTCTCTTGGACTTTGAGAAGGCTTATGACAGGGTGGAATGGTCTTTTATAAAGATGGCTTTGGAGGCCTTTAGGTTTCCTCAGGAATTTTCTCAAATGATTGACACTCTCTTGAAAGATGCTTCTGCCCTAGTGGAGGTGAATGGAACTAGGTTTGATGCTATTCAGTTGGAAAGATCAATCAGGCAGGGGTGCCCTATTGCTCCTGCCTTGTTTGTAATTACTTTTGATGCTCTCCATTACTTACTAAGAGAGAATAGTATGTCCCCCAAAGTGAAAGGCTTGATATTACTTGACAATGGTGAACTTCTAAATATTCAATTTGTTGATGACACCTCTATATTTGTGAAGTTGGAAGAGGAAAATCTTAATAATTTAATGACAAAGCTTGATCTTTTCTGTCTTGCTTCTGGGGCTAGGGTCTCAAAGGAAAAATCCATTTTGTTAGGATGGCTTGATACCCCTCCTAACTGGTTGTAGAAGCTTGACCTCCAATGGGGGGTCCCCAGAAGCAGGTTAGATACCTATAAATCCCCTTTTCTGTCTCTCCCAATCTCAAGGACATGTGGCAGTGGTTAAAAGCAAAAATTGATAAGAAATTTGATGGTTGGAATAGGCACTACTTGTCTCTTGTGGGTAGGATTCAGATCTGCCAAAAAATTATGTCTTCCTACATTGTGTACTTTGCTTCAATTTGGTCCTTGAACAGTTACCAAATCAATGAGGTCCAAAAGAAAATCATAAATTTTCTTTGGTCTGATGGGAAAGGTAAGAAAAAATTGCACTCTGTCAAATGGGAATGGTGTTGTCTGGAAAAGGCTAATGGTGGTTTGGGCCTTAAAGATCTGAAGAAGCATGGTGTAGCTCTTGCTGCAAAATGGATTATCAAGGCCCTAGATGGAAAGGAACCTTGGAAAGTTCTTATCAGAAACAACATTTCACAAGTTGTCCCTAAGTTGGCAAGATCATGGGAGGGTCTCCCTTTCAGTGATCTTCTCATCACCAAATACCCAATACTGCCTGCAGGTTCACTGGTTTTTAGGAGCATTTGGAAAGCCTGGGATTCCATAAGGGGGAAAATCACTTGTCCTCTCTTATCTGATCCTAGCTACAACCTGATCTACCCTGGAAGGTCTATTTGGTGGAATCTTGAGCATCATGGGAAGCCCCTGGCCTTGTTGTAGGGATGTTTAGCAAAAAAATGGAACCATGAGAGCATCAGGACTTTCAATAGAATTTTCAAGGATGGTTCATTGGTTTCCTGGGATCAGCTAAGGGATGATTATGGGTTACCTCCTTCTAGCATCAGGACTTACTCCGTTATCAAAGAAGCCTGTAAAGGTTCGATTAATAGCTCCCACATTGGAAATTGGAAGGATGAGCCTATTGAGCTCCTGTGGAAAGGCTCTCTCTCATTGAATGAAGTCAAAACTAAAACCATTTATAAGGAGATCCTTAATTCTTTCACCCCCACTGATTATCTCAACAAAATCTGGAGGACTAACATTGAAGATAAAGCTTGGCAAAAGGTTTTTTGTTTTTTGTGGCACAATAATTTAGATGCAAAGAAAAATTGCTTCAGATGGCTTGTCTTATTGCAAAAAGTTCCTTTTAAGTTGAAAAGCAATGATATTGATGTGTGTGAAATCTGCAAGGTACCTGAAACTGTTTTCCATTTTTTTTTACTGTTTCTATGCTAATGAAATTTGGAATCTATTCTGGAACAACAATGATAGTTGGGACTTAAATGGAAAAGTTAATTGGAAAGATATTCTTTTGGGCTTTGATAGAAAGATGAGTAAAGACTTGCACTTGTTTTGGTTCTTACTTATAACTGAAATTATGTGGGTTATTTGGAAGGCAAGGAATGATGACAGATACAGTGGAGTTCAGAGGTTGCTTACTGAGTCAAATAAAAGACTCACACTCCTCAATGTTGCTTTGTAGGTTGTAGCCACCATGGAGATTGCTGAGGGAAAATTCCAAAAGCTTCTCAAGGATAGATCTGTTCGTAGTCACCAGAAAGAAGTCATACACAGACACCCCAACTTGAGTGTTTATGCAGGCATTGGAGGCCCTTAAAGAAGAGTTCAAGGAGCAAGCTAATAAAGGGAAGAAGGGGCAGGAAAAAATAGTGCCTCTGTTGTTTACCATTTCAAATGAAGAGACTGAGAAAGGGTTATCCAACGAGGAGCTTGATACTGTCAGCACCCTGATAAATTGGGGAGCCATGGAGGACTAAACTAATATTTTTTTTCTGTTGTATATGCTACTTTGATGTATATTTTTTGCTGCTGTATATTTTATGTTGTATATCTCACTTGTGCGTAGATTCTTGGGGTTAGATTAGTATCTTTTCAACCTTTATAGCTGTTCATAACAGTCTATTTTCAGTCATATCATGACTTGTAATCTGCTGTAAATGTTTTTCTTCTATTCTTAGCCTATTATTAATACAAAAATAAAATAATTTTATTTCTCCACGTCTATATGATAAGAATGTATGCAATATTGGAAGCATAGACAAAACACATGAAGCGTTGATAAAATATGGTTAAACACATGATGAGTAGTAATAGTAAATATATGGCGGAGTGCAACATTATATTGAGCAAATTTTGGAAGTTGATATTTTGGGTACTCAAGTTATGGAGTAGGGCTTTATACACCTTCATGTTGATGATAAACCTATTAAACATAAGAACCTTAATATAGGAACTATTTGATGAATGGACTTGTGCTAGATTGTTGCATGGTAAAGATATTATGATTGGTGTCTGGTGATTTGAGATGACTAGGTGCATTTAATTTTGAAGATGTTGATAGATATAGTGATTCACCCCTTTGAGGGAAATTTGAAAATAAAGAGTTGTGTACTCCTATGTTGGAATATTTGTGACTAATGAACCTTTCAAATTTAGAAAAGTATTAGATGTAATAATGCACCACATCTAAGCATGGCAACTTGGACTAATGTCTTTAAGACCATTATAACCTTGAAACCTATTGTAGCCTTTGTAGTTAGGGCTAAAAATCTCAAATCAAGGTAAATGTATAAACATCAATAACGAAACCCTAACAAGCACAGTGAAGCATGAGACAACATGAAAATCAAAATAATAAACATAAACACAAAAAAATCTCCATATTATGCTCGATTTATCTCCATTGATTTTCTCAACCTCGCATGAGAATGTGACATTTGAAGGTTTGATTGTTGGAGGAATGTTGGTTGCTCAATTCATCAACATAACGATATGATGAAGGTGATAGATGGAGGATGATAGATGAAAGATGATGGATGAAAGATTCAAGAATGATTTTGACAGCATAAGGATGCTTGAAGAATTAAATCCCCAAATGACTTCTAAGAGGCTATATTTATAGAATTTTGATGTGGAAGGAGATAAGATTTGAGTTTTTCTTTATTTAATCAAAGAGGAAATAAAAAGAGATAAGATAAGATTTAAAAAGATAGAAAGATATTGTTTTTATATTTTAAAGGAAATAAATCTTAAAAAAGATGAGGGATAATTGATGAATTATCTAATTAAATAAATTAATTAGATACATATGAGTTTCAATTTTGGAAAGAAAGCAAGGAGATATTTGTAGGATTCTATTAATTAAATAAATATTTGATTTGTTCAATTAATGTTGGATTTATGATTTCATTAATTAAATAATATAAATTATTTAATTAATATTAAAAGAACAAAGGGATTATGAATAAAAAGGGAATAAATGAAATTAGTTAAATAAATAAGATTTATTTAACTAATTAGATGATGACATGGGTACCTAGGGCAAAACATGCTACAAGATGTCTAAATGATGTAATGTTGTAACAAAGTATTGTAAGAGGACATTTTTGGGTGTCTACAACCTTTCCCCTAAGAGAAAGGTGTAGAGGTATTATAAGGAACATATTGACCTCTTAATTATCCTAACTTGAACATGTAAGTAGTAATTGTTGCACGAGTGTATCTTACCTTGGATACATCTTGGGTTTAATTTAATTACCTTGGGTTAAACATTGGCACTGTATTGATTTAAACTATGCATGTATAGTCATCAAATGGTGTTTAAAAGGAAAATTATGATGCACAAAAAATTAAGAATGAAGTTAAATGTTTTTGATAATGTAAGCAACATTTATAGGGTGTTGTACCCTACACAAAGAGCCACAAGGGCCAGAAAGTCCAAATCAAAAAAGCAAAAAATAAAACACTACACCAAAAAACACCTAATCAAAACCAGACGGAGACTAACAACACACACAAACCAATAACAAACCATCAACATACTAGCTGGCCTTCTCCTAGTTCTTAGACAACAACTGAACCATATCATCACCGACCCACTTCTGGTGGTCCTTGGTCCTCTTCATCCCCAGCTCCTCCTTCATGGCGGCCAACAAGGTGCTAGTGACAAAGTGAATCATCTTGACCGTGAAGTGGGTCAACCCATAGAATTTGTTTTCTAGGATGTCCAATCTTTCTTTCAGCACACCAAGCTCCTCCCCGCCGCCCATAGTGTAGACAAGATCATTTTGCTCAATCTCCAGTGGCTCCGATGAGTGGGAGGCTGAAACCTCCTCTTGAGCTTTTCCCTTGTCAAGAATAGAAGAGGGACCTTTGGCTTTTTCATCGTCCTCATCCTCCGACACCTCTTCCACTTTGTTGTCTTTACTGTCAGACAACTCCTCTTTAGTGTCCAAGTCTCTAATCTGCACTTTTTTCTTGTTCTTTGTTAGCCTGCCAAAGCGCCTAACAATGGCATCACAACTAATAACCATAGTCTCCGCAACCACCGTATCACCCAAGGAGTCCTTGCTCACTAACATTCTTTCGTTTACTCGGAGGCACCTTCTCCTCCTTACCTTTCTTCTTCATGCCAAGGTTAGCAGGAGTCTTAGCAGGGGTAGACTTTAGGTCACACAAACTAACCGCTACATTGGTTTGGGCAGCACCATTAATACCCTTGAGTTTTTTAGTAGCAGGTTTGGGTTTTTGAGGATCAATAGGGGTCGGGTGACTCTTTCTAACAGGGCCTTTAGATTCACCCGGGGACAAGTTGGGCACAATGGGGGGCTCAATTTCCTCAATACGAATGACCAAAATAAGTTTTGGAGGGCATAAAGCCAAATGAAAATGGTAGAGTCTTAGGATAAGACCCTAATGGAGAGGCAGAGGAGTAGGTTCATTGGGATTAGCAACAGCCGAATCAACACATTTTTAACCGAACTTTTGAGGTCCATAAGCAGGAAAAAGAGAAAGCTTAGAAGAACCTTATGCCTAAGATGATTTAACAAGGGAAAATGGTAGTAGTAATAAGTCTTGTACCTTCCTTCCAACATAACATACTTTATTAGAGCAAGACACACCTAGTTCCACGGCTGCGGAAGAGCCTCTCGTTCAAACCTAGACTGGTTGCGCACCAGCGCCTCCTCCCCCACAAAAAAATTATTCATACTCTCATTGTCCTGGGTCTTAGAATGTTTAGGATGCTTCATTCCAGTGCTTTGGAGGCCCATCACCTGTGCAATAACTTCCTCATCCATTGTGAAGGAGATGCGACCAATAGTAACATGACGATTCTTCCATGAATTGATGAACTGGGTCGACAGATTTGGGTCGTGACCCACAAGTCTCTCCATCAGAGGAGCAATGCCACCTTCAACGCAAATGTGCCAAACTAGAGGATCCTTGTAGAATTCATTGCAATTATCCAGCTTTGTCTACACTCTATCACCCCCCATGATGTCGCTTTGCACACTATAGAACCAGTAACTCTAAAAACAAAGAAGGTTAGAGACAATAGCAAGGTGAAAAAATCCCCACACAATAAAGCATTTAAGCTAAGAACAACGATTTTTGGTAATCAATCCAACGGCCAGATCACACACATGAGCAAAATAATTCCCTGAAACAATCTTAGCAGAACCATTAATCGGAATCACATTGCACAACCGACTAAGTAAAAAGGACATGACAAGCAGGGAAGGATTGCCTTCCACGTCGCAGAAGCACAAAATTCTAGGCAGAATAGTCGCGGGGCCATAATTAGATATCTCCAAATCCATAGCATTTAAGGGTTGGCCAACATTAGTGAACTCGCAAAAAGAAGCTATAAGGTGCGAAACCAAAATAGCGGAAAAATATAAGCCAAAGAGGAGCTTAGTCTCATAATTACAAGTCACATCAAAATTAAAAAACACAAATTTGAAAATCTGAGAGTTTAAGTAGATCCCCATAAGGAGGTTATGACAAGTACGGTCTTGCTTAGAATTAATCAACTGGTACTTGCCGCAACAACTCATGATTTCTTTGTTCAACATGGGCTTCATCTTGTAATTTGAAAAAATCCATTTGATGTCCATCCCTTCGATATAGCTCATCATCCATCTCATCATCGCAATAAGACCACTAAGCCCGATGAATAAGCAAGTGGGTCCCCCATAAATCCAGATAATCATATGCAGTGTTGTCATCATGGGTCAAGTTAGGGCTTTGTTCCTTCATTATAATACTCTGAATATTAGGCGAAAGTATGCTTAAGTTACACCAAAATTTGGACAGTTTCTAGTGTGTGCTAAAATTGGCCAGGGCATTAGGAACTTGGTTCCCCTCTCTGTAGATATGACAAGCCACATTTAATTTTAGTTTAGACACAAGGAACCTAATATCAAGAAGAATATCTTTAGTGTTCCATCCCAGCAGCCTGTCACAATTAATAGCATCAATAATGGACTTGGAGTCCCCTTCAATGTGTAGGTTTTCAATGCCCAGTGAAACAACTATCTGTAAGCCCTTTAACAGCGCACAAGATTTCGCTATCATAGAAGAGTGAAGACCAATCCCCCCAGCATAACCAGCCACTAACTTTCCTTTGTGGTCTCAAATCACACCTCCTATACTTGCTCTACCTAGGTTGCCCTTAGCCGCCCCATCAAAATTTAGTTTGAACCAGCCCCTGTCAGGAGGTTTCCAAATAGTGGCTCTCCAGGCAATAATTTTGGAGTTGTCATAAGAATTGGCATCCAAGTCCTGATGCCAAGCTTTAGCTATGTTTATTTCCATCTCAGTCAGGCATATATTCGGAGTTTTCCCTTTGAAAAGAGAGATATTTTTCTCAATGAGTCGGGCACTAATACCAAACACCTCTTTTGGGTTCATCTCAGTGTTCCTGAATATCCTATTGTTCATCTCTTTCCATAAGCACTAGCATAAAATCAGAGGAATTTGGTTCCAAATCTCAATAGTTAAAGGATGGGAAAAGGGTCCAGACCAACTCAAAATAAAGGATGTGATATCCTTACTCATAATCCACTGAATCCCTAATATTTTAAACACCAGCTCCCACACCTCCACAACAAAGGGGCAGTGTAACAACAAATGATTAACCAATTCTTCATTGCCTTTACACAAAAAACATTTGTTGGGTATCTGGAACCCTCTTATCCTTAGATTATCTTGTGTAAGGATTTTGTTATGACAAACAGTCCACTAGAAGAAATTAACTTTCGGTATCATGTATCTATTCCAAACCTTCTTCCATAGAATATTGACCACCCCTTGATTAGTCAGTTGTCTATAAGCAGATTTCACAGTAAGATTGCCCTGGTGATCATGGATCTAGAAGAACTCATCCCCACGGTGGGAAGGGGGTAATCTAGTGAGAGCAAGCAACTCCTATAGAGTCTTGGCAAGAATACATATATTTGGTGATAAAGGACAACAAATGCTAATATCATTCCATTTCCTAGCTCTCAAGGGCCCAATCAGGTAATCACTAATATATATACCAAACACTTGTTGAGCCCGACCCTTGAGGAATTTGAACTAAGAAGAATCTAGGGGAGATTCCAGTAACCAAGTGTCTTCCCAAAATTTGATTTTATTACCATTACCTATCTTCCATTTAATCATGTTCCTCAAAAGATCCTATAGGCTGCAAATCCCCTTCCAAACCAAGGACCCTAGAGGATGGGTCTCCGATAGGCAGTCAATCAGCGACTAGCTTAGAAGGTATTTAACATTCATTATCTTGTACCAATCCTTCATATCCCTTAGATGATCCCAATGCACTTTGGCCATGAGAGCTTTATTAGAATATGAAATAGTTTTTATCCCAAGACCACCACCACTTTTCGGTTGGCAAACCTTATCCCACTTAACTAAAGCGAGCTTCTTTTTCTCCTCAGTACCCGACCAGAGGAAAGACCTTTGGATCTTCTCAAAATTTTCAGCAATATATCTAGGCATCTTAAAACCCTATCTAGTAGGATTTGGGAAATGACTATAACTTAAAACAAGCATTTAAATACTCCTGGGCTTGTAAAAATGTCTATTTAGTATAAGAACCTCAATAATGAACCTATTATATGAGTTCTAATCAAACTACTTCCCTAATGGCTTGTGAGAACTAAGGTAATTTTATGTTGAGTATTATGTCTAGCCCTATGTTGTTAAGATGAACTTGAAAATGTTCAAGTTGGTTTACAAATAATAATGGGTCAAGTATAATTGAAGATCTTGATATCCTCAAAGGCAAGTGTTATAGTATTGGTTGTTAAATCATATACTTAATTATGTTCTCCTAGGTATTGTTAAGTGTTAATAATGAAAGATATAAATTAAAATAAACCTTGGATATGAGAATTCATGCATAGGTATCCTTGAGAGACTTTGTAAGGAGAACTGTGTGACTTTGATCCATTTGGAAGTGGAAACATAGACAGTCCTTGGGTGAAGGATGCTTTTGTGACCTCAAGTCTATAGGGGGAGGGTTTAGGGGGACAACTCCCAGATGTTGGGATTGTTCTTACATGGTTTGACCTTTCCTCCATAAGCTTCGGTTTGAGGCTAAAACAGGTATCGAATGGGTATGATGAGTTAAGGAAATCTAATAACTTGCACTTAATGTATGATGTGTTTTGACTAGTAAATGAATAAAGGGATTTAACTACTTATAATTGGTAATTGAATATATGTATAAGTTTGGCAAAGTCCATCTCATGTTGGTTCCATGTGACTTTATGTGGTGAAAACTGATCCCATATCTAAAGGTCTCTATGTATAGGCTTGTATACATGTTGATTGTGATTGTGTTTCATGTTATGTATGACCCGCCCAAGTGTGAACCTTCAAGATATTTGAGCAGTGATAGGCAATCATTAGATCGTGCCAATGATCAATGTCTGGGCTACTGTGAGGGATTAGTCAACGTTCACCCGGTCCACGAAGGTGAAGGTAGCAAGCTACCTTGGTTATGATTAAGATACGATAATAGTTGTATAGGTAGGGACCCATCCATGTGAGTAACGATAATCCATGGCTAACTGTTATATCGGTTATATCGAGGGGGTTCACTAGCTATCACTGAGGGCACGAAAGTGACCAATACCAGTGTTACCCGGGATTGTGAAAAATATAGTTGACAATACCACTAAGGTCACAAGGTGGTATATGTCCGAAGCTACTTCTTCCTAGGTGGACAGATTTGTTGTTAGTGGCCTATAGGCAATTGAAGTTAGAATCTACCAGGTTTGGTAGGTTCACTACTTGGGGAAACCCTTGGGATGGTGGACAGACCTGCAGTGTATTATGGGATGCACTGAATCCCCTTCCTAGTTGTCAGACTATATACCTAGCCTTGTGGGGTTGAGGATGGACCCGCAGTGTAGTATGGAATGCATCGAATCCTCTTCCAATTTGTCCAATGGTGTAGAAGACCGGTGGAAAGGATGGACCCGTGGTTTGGTGCACAATGCATCGATATTATTTCTATCTTAGATGGATTATGGACATGCGTTAGCCATTGTGATGGTTAGTTGACCATTGTTATTATGTTTATATGATGTATGGTGGAGCTTGTCACTGTGTTTATGTGATTTATGATGGAACTTGTCATTGTGTATTGCGATATATGTTGGAGTCAGTCACTAATGTAATTGTGATATGTGAATGAGATAACAATTGTTATACCTATGATGTACATATGAGCTAATCATTGTCATACTTGTGATTTGTGTATGATCCAATCATTGTTATACTTGTGATCTATGTATGATCCAACCACTATTATACTTATGATTTGTGTATGATCTAGTCACTGTTGCACTTGTGATCTATGTATGATCCAACCACTATTATACTTGTACTGTGAATGAACTAATAAGCTTGTGAAAATGGAGGTATGCTCATGACAATAATTGTATATGATCTTTTGGATTATGTTATGATATGCCCCTAGTGATTATTGTGATTGTTTGTACACTAATGTCAGGTAATGATTGGTATGGACCCAACACTTGATGGCAAAAATTATTATCATTATATTATAATTAACTATGTTGATAGTTTACACATTAAATTAATAGTGTTATGGGATAAAGGTGAGATAATAAATCTCATACAAGAGGAGAGATTGAACTTCCTCTGTCATTGTAGGGTGAACTATGAAGCCTTTGATTTCCCATTAGGGGATACGTAAGCAAGGTCATCACGAACCCTTGAGGCTTAGGTTGTAGGTCTAAGAATGACCCTAGTTGTAGGAGCTTAACACTTCTAAGTGTAAGCATATAAGTTGTGATGTTGATTTTTTATCGTAATGATGAATGAAGAATTTCTAATATTAACACTTCAAATTTAGATGTGAAAGATGCTTGGTTGGTTAAGTTGGTAGATGGGTGCTAAATGGATTAAAAAAAAAATGTTGTGCCCAAGATGGGATTTCACAATTATTTTCCCTATTTTCTCTGTCTCTTCTTTTGTGTGTGTTTCTCTCTTACATTTTCCATGCACATCTCACTTTATTTCTTATTAATTTTACTTATGTTTTCCTTCAATTTATATTTTTCTCGATTTAGCTTTATTTTTGTCTCTATTTCATTCTTTTTAAAATTGTCTTTATTATCACTTTTTTATTTCTCTTCAACTTTTTTTTAATTACCTTCACCATGTAATTCTTCGTCTTTACATGTTGTTTTCTCTTTCTTATTTGACATTCAATGTTTCTCATTCACCATGTAATTCTTTGTCTTTACATGATCATTTATCTCTCTCTTTCTTATTTAACATTCAATGTTTCTTTTATTTTCTCTCTTTATGAATGTTCCTATTTCTATCTCATTTTTGTTTTCTATTTATTTTTATTTTCAATTATTTTTTATTTATTTTATTTATTTTTACGTCCCTTCTCAATTTCTTTTTTCTTTTTTCTTTTTGTTTATTTTTATTTCATTTTTCCACACTATTTTTTTATTCTTCTTTTATTTTCTATGATTTATTGTTTCTCTCACTTAATAGTTTCATTCATCCTATTGCTTTTCCCTTTCACTAATTATTTTTTTATATATTGATTATTTATTTATTTTCTCTCACTTTCATTTACTCATTCTTTCCTTTTTTATTCTCTCTATCTCATGCTTGCTTTATTTTTTCTTTTTTCTTTTTTTCTTTTTATGTCTCTAATTTCTATTGTTATTTTTTTTATAAATTTATCTCATTTCTTATCTATATACCTTTCTTTTTTTTGTCTACACTTTAATAGTACTTATCTTTTTCTCTATGTTACACTTTTTCATTCGTGTATTTTATATTATATTTACTTTTTTATTTTGTATCTATTTCTTTTTTCTTAAGTTCTTGGTTATTTTCTCTCTCTCTCTCTCTCTCTCTCTCTCTCTGTGTGTGTGTGTGTCTTTGTCTTTATCTTTGTTTTTCTTTAATCTATCATTTATCTTGTAGTTTTCTCACTCTATCACATTAACACTCTCTCACTATTTATCGCTTTGATTTCTTACATTTCCTTAGTTTTGTGTGTCTCTCTCTATTTGTATTTATTCTTTACATATTTATTTTAAAGATTCTTTGTTTCTTCACCAATATTTCTTTGTTTTTGTTTCCCTCTTTTTTTTTTGTCATTTCCTTGGATACTTTTTGTAATCTTTATCTCTATATTTGGAATTCTCTCTCTTTCTCTCCACTTTATTTATGTTTTTTATGTCTTTCTAAATTTGTTTATTATTTAATTAAATTGCTTGTGTGAGTATATCTTTGCTATCTATCTATCTTCATTCTCTCTCTATCTCTCTATGTTTTTTGGTCATTCATTATTTATTTATTCATCTCCATGTTATTCTTTCTTTATTTTATTTCTTGAACTTTAATGGTTCTTTTTGATATTTTTATCATTTTGTCTACTTTTTGTTTTTTGACTCTCTTACAACCTCTTTTTTTGTTGTTCTCTTCATGTCCCTACCTCTTTCTCTTTATTTATTTCTTTTTATTTTCCTTTTTTACTCTTTATTTTTCACTTCTCTTTCTATCTATTTTATATTTAGATCTATTTTTCTATTATCTTTCCTTGTATCTAATTTATCAAGCCCATTCCTTCCCTTCATGTTTTCTCTCTTTCTCTTTCTCCTTCAATTTTTAATACAAACATGTTTTCAATCATTTGATGATGCTAAAGACATAGATAGTAATTAGATTATCTATGTTAAAATTGAATTAAAAATTGATCTCCATACCCTCTTTCACTCTCCTAAGAAAGAATAGAAGTTAGGTTCATCTTAGAGCCCACACGAGTAACGAAGGAGGCTTAAGTCATGGGTATGCTCCCCGTGGTCATGGGTTTGACTTCGAGGTCTAGGTTTACTCGATGCAAGTGGCTTGTGAACTATTGCATACATCCTTAGGGGATTAGTCTCGCCCCAACGTGACACCCCTTCTTGACCCCAACTTAGCAGAATGTAAGGCAGGTTAGGTGTTGGGCTGGATCATAGGTGTAAGGCCACTCAATCAACTCCACATAATACATGTAAGGATTATCTAACATGTGGTAACAATACACCTCACAACATAAAATCCATATGGTTTATAGTAGATTCACTTGTTAATTATAAGTATTTTATTTGCATTGTGATAATGTTCTAAAAGATATTAGTTGTTTTAAATGAATGATATTTGAACAAGTTGTGAATAAGCTTAATGGTACTTTTGGTGTTTAAAGTGTTATGGAATATGTGGATGTTAATTCTAAATCATTTGACAATCCATATTCCTTGCACATTGCTCATTTATATGATGCCAAAATGGGTGTGGTAATAGGATGTTAGGAATATTTAGCAATAGGTACTCTAGAAATAATGGAGTGGGGAGACCTAATTACCTTATAGAATCAGTTGAACAATAATACTAGTGAAATTTACAAGGTAAGTGTAGATGAAGGAATCATAAGTTTATTTATATCACTACTAGTATTTCTTCTTGATCGGTGACCGCTTTTGACTAGAGCTTCAAACCAATGGGGTCACAATGGGGGACCCCATCCCTGAGTGCATACTGAGGTATTAACACCTCTTCTCTCTGCTTCCTCTAGCATTCTAGCATCCTACCTCCGTCTCTCTGCTCCCTTCGTCATCCCTCCTTCCTCTATCACTCCTCCTTCCTTCCTCCATCTATCCACTTCCTCTGTCATCCTTTCCTTCGTTTCTTGTCATCCCTCCTTCCTCCATCAATCCTCCTTCCATCCTCCGTCACTCCTCCTTCCTCTATCATTCCTCCTCTCTCCATCACTTCTCCTTCTTTCCTCTGTCTCTTCGCTCCCTCTGTCATCCCTCCTTCCTCCGTCATTGCTCCCCTTTCTTCCTCCATCACTTCGCTTCTTCTATCTCCCTTAGTTGTGCCTCCTTCGTGCCCTTATCTGCTCCCAATGCGTCCTCCAGCTACTGGAACCACCATCCTTCTTTGCTAGCGTATTCATCTTCTCTGCAAGGTGTTTTATCCTTCTTCATGCCTCTGCCACCAATCCTACCTTCGGCCTCCTTTCTGTCTGTAGTCTCCATCCAGCGATCAACGACCTATGACTACCTTGCCGTCCAGCGTGCCACCTTCCTCAGTCCTTGATCCTTCGTTCCTGTAAGCATTTGTGAGACTCGAACATTTGAACGCCCTCTCAACAGGGCTTGGACTTACCATCACATTACAGGGTCAACCCCTATATCACTACTAGTATTGATTATCATCACTGCTAGTATTGATTGTCAAGTGTGTAGAATGAATGCATTTTCACTTATGATGTCATCTAATTGGGTTTTCCTCTATTGGTAATTAGAGATTTATTTGATTGAGGATTGCACAAGCATTAACTTTAGTCTTAGGTGTGATCTTACATTAAAATGATGAGATAAAAATAATTAGTAATAAAGTTAGTTTATAATTATTACTTATGGATCCATATATTATAAAGATTAATGTCACAAGATCAAGAGAGGAAGGACATATGTTAAGACTGGTTAGTTTCATGAAACAATTAAAATAATATCCATGATTTATACAACTATAAAACCCTAGCTAGGGCATGAAAGTGTTAAAAGGAGAAATAAAGAGAAAATGTTAGTTAAATGACCAAAATTATTATGATATTTAGTATTGAATATTACCATTACTAATTAAGAATGTACCAATTGGATTTGTATAGAATATTGTTTATATTTTTATCACTAGTCAGTTATTTCACAAATGATAAATTGTTAATCACTACTATATAGTATTTATTTGATTAATAGAAGAAAATTTGTTACAAGAGGTCCAAATTAACCAATAGTTTGCAAAGTATGGAAAGGTTGATAATAATTATTACAATATTAAATTAATATTCCACCATATTATTGAAATATAAATCATAGGGAGTAATTGAGTTGGTTATGCTCTATTTGAGATGGTTATCTCAATATCACACTTTCCACCTAACCATACTTCAATTCATAGAAATAAATTGAGAAATCACTCCCACATCACTTCAAAAGGTGGTCCAACTACCATTATTACTATATTCTTTGCCACTATTCTAAGTCAACAGTGGATTTCTTGTTGAAGACACTATATCTCAAGGAGTAACAATGTGATAGGAATTGGGGGGGATTTCAAAGTTTGAATGCCAAGCTTTTATTTCCATCTTTAATGGATGTGATGGGAAGGATCTACAAATAGGCCAAGCCTAGAGGAAGAATGTTACCCGTGAAACAATTCAAGATCATGATATCATTTCATTGTGTCTTCTTTGGGTAAATATTTTGAGGAGCCTCTATTGTAGCTCAAGGTTTTACATAAAAAGTGATAGCTCCTTTCTTGTGTGACATCGTGCCAACAAATGGTTTCCTCAAAATGATGCCTTTATGAGGCTTTCACCATCTATCATGAAGAGGGGGTTCGGGGGTAGAATGGAGTGTTTTATATGTTGTCAGGAAGGAGGAAAACTTTTTAGAAATCAATCCTTACTTTTTCACAGGGAAATGCTCTGAACACGCGAAGAAGGACAAAGAAACACTTAAGGGGAAGTTATTTTGACGCTAAGAAAAATGGGAAGGATGGTATAAACCTTGCCTCGTGGGAGCCAAAAGGAAAAAAAACAGTCTCTGTGAATGAGAGCGATCGGGGTGACTTGTTTGCCCTATATTTCAGATCAATTAGATCCATTCCTTCAAATTTATCAAGCTATTCCTTAATCACATGGATGCAATACAATGAAGGTTCTCAAAAAATAATGGAAGAGATGGTGTACTATTGTAGATGCTGATTACAAGTCCCTAGCTTCCAAGGAGGAGACTGGATACCAGTGGGGTGTTGAACCCCTTTTTTTGTTCTAGATTGTTTCTCTTCTCAATCGACTCTAAACCCAATACATGAAACGAAATGTAAAGTCTAGCAGTTCAATGGAAGACTCTTGAAGCTGCTACCAATGTTGATCCTTGTCTTGTCAGGTTGAAAGAACCTTTGCATAGCAATCGAGTTTCCTAAGCAGGGACTTGTGTGCCTCTATTGGGTGCCTCGTGCTGTTGTACGATGAAAACTGAGCACCAACTCCATTCACACAATAGCATGATCACACTAGAGGGGCATATAGGAGGAGAATTTTTGTTATGGCAACACAACTTAGATTAGTATTGGAGGGCCTTTTTTGATTTTTCATTGCTCTCAACAAAGAGGGTTACACATGGGGCAATAGGAGGACTTGGTATGTACCTAATACATACATTTTTGTTACTTTATACCTAGAAGTTTTCAAAGTCATATATAAGAAAACTTGAAAAATAATCTTGGCATAGCCTTAGAATTTGTTTTGCTATTTTATTTGGGTTAACAAAGCCCTAAAATTTTAGTTAGATGGACTTGGTTTCTTTGATCTACCATGATAAGCTCTTTAAGCCCAAACCACTAGCTAGCTTTCATTCAACTTCCTAAATTTTTCCTTCGCCCTCTAAGCATTTGAATTTTTTGATTAGATAAGCATGGAAGGGCCCTAATCCCATAGAATAGATACAATCCAAAATAGAGCAGAGAGAGGTGGGAAACAACACCACCTTAAAACCAAAAAAATCTTCTTTGGCATGCAGGCCCAAATTTAACAGAATAACCAAGGTCCAGCCATGATCAATCAAAAACATAAAGTGTTTACCAACATACTTTAATCTACAAAGACCATTAATAAGATTGATAGTATTCTAGGTGGTATTCCACCATAACCTAAGGAAGATAACTGAACAGTCCCAGATATGATAAAAAGCCAAAAAACCCATCAAAAAACAACAGAGCAACAACACAAGCCATTAGCTAGCTTTCTTTAGCAAGTCCCCATACTCTCCAATGAGAGCAATGTATTCACACTAGTCAGGGCCCTCAGTTTCATCTAGCAGCTTCAGGGTATCAGTTTTCCCCTACTTCTTCAGTTTCTTGGTAAGCTTGGTTTCACCAGAAGTCACACCAAGCATTGCTCTTCTCATCAACCTGTTAGTTACTCTCATGAGAGTAACTAATGCCTTCTCCATGTCTTCAAACTGTTCCCACAAGAAAGTTAGTCTGCTTTTTAAAAAACTCAATACTTAAATCCTCAGCTTTATTCTCCATACCACAGAGCTCAACATCCTACTCTTTCCTGACTTCAAAATTTTCCTCAGAAGGCTCCACTTGCTCCTCCTTTGAACCATCCTCCCCCATCTCATAGGCAGTGTCCTCAAAGTCCAAGTCTTCAAACTCTTCCTCTTCCTGCGCTTTGAAATCTTCATACCCCAATTCCTTCTCCTCATTCGCTGACACTTTCTATTTTCCTTTTTTCTCTTTCGAGGCCACCTTCACCAGACGAGTTGACCTTCTTCCTCCACTACTACCACTCCCTTTCCCTTGAAAAAATTCTTTATCCTCCATTTGGTTCCCTTCCTTAGAGATATGAATTAGATCTTTAGGATTAATATCGCGTCTGGGTTTCTTTGCTTTTGGGGGCTCCAACAGTAGGGGAGAGTGTTTCCTCTTTTCAGGCATTGCTTTAATAAGCTGTAATTCAAAACTTCTCAAATCCTCACTCTTCTACGATAGAGGGGTGGAAGGATTAGACACATTAGCCATAAGGGAGTTGCTTTTAGCAAGGTTTAGCACACGCCTAGCGGCAAAAGTAGGAGGGTGGCGAGGAATTTGTTCTTCAACCGAGAGGTCATCAGCAATCGGGTTTTCCTCCTCCGGCTGTTGCACATTTTCCTCATCAGCTCGATCGGGGTTCACATTCCTAGCAATTAAGGGATTACCATGAGGATTTTGGGCTAGGGAAAATTTATACAAGGTGAGCATAAGACCCTGATGGAGATGAGGGCTAGCTCCTTTTTCAATGTTGTGTTGCAAGGAAGACAACAGATAGAAAGAAAAATTGATACGCTCCCCATGCCTAATATGATTTAACAGAGGGAAGTGATACGCGTGAATCGACATGTACCTACCCTCAAGAGTAAAATAACACATAACAAACAAACTCACAAGAGCAAAGGGAGGAGGGAGTTCGAGTTTGGCATACCCATTTTGTAAGCGCTTGAGATTTTCGCCTTCATGAAGGAAATTATCAACAAACCTTTAGTAGTCCACTCCACTTTTTTTAGCCACTTTTAGCCCAGAATTTTGCAAACCCGTGGATTTGGAAATGAAGCGAGTGGTGACCTCAAACTTCAAAGCTCCAATAGTGACGCAGCCTTTCCTCTAGGAGTTGGTGAATTTCATCGTTAAGCTCTCGTTGTATCCTTTGAGATATTGGAAGAATGGGACCATACCCACATTCTCAAACATCCTCCAAAGGTCCACATTCTGTTTGAGGGCTTGACAGTTTGGCGGCTCTGTTCTTTTCCTAGGTCCGCCCATTTTACTCCTCTGCAGATTTTTATGTTGTGTAGGGCTTTTCTTCATACTCTCCCCCACAAACTTCTTTCTTCCCTGATTGAAACCAATGCTCACAATCCAAACAATACACAAAGATGGTGAAGAATGGTAATTCGAGAAGTTTCTTATTATGAAAGCCAACTTCACATTTCCCAAAACCCAAAAATCATCATTAATCTTGCCAGCATTAACAATCTTAATTAAATTCATTCCTTTCCCCATTATAGAAATATAGGGATTTCTGACAGGGCTTTTTGGCACGCATAAAAATGACAACCTTAAAGCAATCCAATAACATCATGTGATTATTGAACATCAATAATAAACCCAATGAAACTTGAATAAAGGAATATTCAAGATATTGCATTATTAGTTCATTGTGTTTGTCGTTCAACAAAAAAAATTGTAATCTTGTCCTTAAATTACTGTCATTTTTTTCCTCATCTTCGACTTGCCTTAGCTCACTTCTAGTTTGGGTTTGAATCTCTCAGTCAGCTCCATATTTATCTCCATTTTAATTTCGTTCTGACTCAAAATAGAATAGTGGGAAAACATAGGAAGATCTATAGAGGCGTATATGATAACGTGAGTGGGGTGAAGCTTGGAATTTCTTTTTAAATTTATCTTGTGACGTTGGATTTGATTTTTTTGGAGCTACGGGGGTTGGTTCCTATTATGTATCTGAAGTAGGCTTTGGTATTTATGCACAAATAACAAATTCTAGGTTACCTTTCTTTGTTTTATTATGACACATACACGCACTTCTATAGTTAGCTTTCATTACTTTTCCACTATATTGTTGGCTTTTAGTTCCAAGGGTTTCAAATCCAGGGATTCCCAAGCATTGCCAGAATGGCAAGACTATAGGTAACAAGTTCGATGGATTTCTATATCCAAGGTACTTCTATTCAATTCAAATATAACAGGACACTTAAGTTTGAAAAAACTTATATTTGTTAATTCAACTTTAGGTGCATCTTATGCCACAATATTTTTTTCTTAATTTAATATGCAACATGTTATCAAGTGTAGTTGTACTCAATCTCAACCAGTAGCAAACTCTTTTCCAGTTGTTGGTTGTCAGGAATTTTAGAGGTGCAACTTGTCTCTAAGTTTTCACTTGTAAAACCCATTTTAAAAATATTCAGATAAGCTTTGGTAAATTCGTCTTATA
>VDFB02271358.1:925976420-926022672 GCA_007258455.2 Sequoia sempervirens
AGAAAAACGAAATGATCACTTGCAACAGCATCGCGGAAGGATTTGGGATGGTTAATATCACTAACTACCTCCTCACCCCTCGCAGAGTCCCCATGGGGCTCAAGGGGGGGTGTGCCCCCCTCCATTACACTTTACATGGCAGAAGGCCTTTAAGGCCAGAAAGATACAGGAAAATGGAACACAAAACCACAGAGAGCTGAACACACAACCACAACACACACACCAGGAAGGCAAAGAAATTGGACAGATACATAGCAGAATGGAGGGGTCTTACCTTCTTGGGGGAGGGCCAAGCCTCCCCCACCACCATGCCGTTGAACCCCCAAACCAGGCCGTTAGACCAGAACCCTAGCAAAGCCTCTTCCTCGCCATCTCCAGTTTCCACATTCTCCTCACGTTTCCAGGATGAAGAGTTTTTCATAAAATTATTTTATTACTAAGCAATCACCTAATATTATCCCTTACATTTTGGTTAAATCTTTCACCTTATTATTTCCTAGTCATAGTGGTAGATGATTTGTATCGGTGAGGTCACACTGTGTTCTAGTTGCATATTGTGTCATGGGCTCTTTAGAAAATTGTTCTTTGTTTCCTACAAAATCAAGAAAGGTCCTTAAGATTTTCAATACAATCCACTAGTGTTTTAGTCTATTTGCATTCATTGGAATCTACCTCTCTAGAGTAGTTTGACATTATAATTGGAAAGATCTACTATCAGTTATTTCCCAACAACAAATATGATGATAATGGCTCAATTTCCCTACCTGAGTTGTAAGTAAATGCCAATTTTTTGAACAATTCCTTTTAATAAAATAGCTATCAATAAAAGCAATCAAGGGAAGGGCAATCACCACTTACAGATTTGAGTGAAATTGAAAGGATGCACGCATATTCCTCTCTTCATGCCAGCTCCTCATTGTTTCCCCATGCATTAGCAGACTCTACAGCTTGTCTCCTTTCTTATGCTTCGACAAACGTCCATATCTTTTTCCTATGCTCTATTTTTGCATTATTTTCTTGCAACTCCATGTCCATGTCTGTTGCTTTAATTTCATGCTTTTTCCTCCTACCATGCAACTCCCTTTACTTCACACATCTTCCTTCTAAATCAGAGGGTGAATAATTGCCCATTGGTTTCTCTTTCTTCTCTTTTCCACAAAATTCCTTTATCACTTGTATTATATGGGAGCCCATAATCTATTCAAAGACTCCTCTTTCAGTGCAAGCAAGGAGGATATTGGCGATGATTGTGGAATTTAGCTTTTCACCTACTAATAAAAGTACCTAAAGCCTTTCCAACAAAACCATTTTGTGCATGTCTTTGTTCAAAACGCCCCACTCAGATGCCCTCCTACTCTTTTCTCTCTTATTGACCTCTGTTGCGCACACCCTGAGAGGAAAGATCTCTATTCGTTTTTATTTCATGGGAATCTATAACCATGTTCCAAAGCTCTCATTCTGGCTCAAACAGGGAGAACAATGGCAATGATTATGGACTCTTTAGCTTGCTCCTCGATTTCTTTATGCTTTCTCTTTCATGCCATTATTTGAACCCTTCCTCCATGAATTTCTCACTCTTTGTGCCTTCTAAACCAAACTTGCCTCTCCATTTTCTACTGTCGACCTTTGTTACTCACGTTCTAATGAAAAACATCTCTCCACATTTTTTTCTCCCCTAAAAATAAAGTGTGTATATGTTGTTTTTGACGTCGTGGGTTTAAAGGCTCCCAAAAATGCCTTTTTTTTTCCACATTACCTACCATAACGAATGGTCGAGGGAAGGAATGCCATTCCTTAATAAATATGTACCATACCTTCTACCATTCCATGTGCCATTCCTCATTAATTTTTGATAGACTCTTTTCTTCCTTCACGTGGTGCCCTCACCTTTTAATTGCGATTATCTCCTCACCTAATCTTTCTTCCACCGTGGAGGTAACTGACAGAGATGTGACAATAATTAAAAGAAAAACAAATGAAATATAAAATATATGAATGAAAAAATAACATAGGAAAAAAGAGAGGTAATATTAAAAATTAAGACAGAAAAATAAAATAGCAAAATGAAATAAATAAATACAATACCAAAAGTAATTAAAAATGATGTGACCTACAAAAGATGCTCAATCAACCATACCCAACAAGCAAAAGGTTATAAAAAAAAGAGTGACAAAAAGAAAAAGAAAAATACGATAAATAAAATAAGAGAATGAAAAATCTACATACAAAGATAAAAAGGGAAAAAAAATGAAACAAAACAAAAACAAAAAATAAATGAAAAAAATAAAACAAATAGAGAGTGAGCAAGTGAGCAAGAGAAAGAGAATAAAGAAAAAAAAAAACTAAAAAAATATAAAAATATAAAAAACGGGCAAAGAAAATAGATAGACAAAGAGGGATAACTGAGAGGATGAGGAAAATAGATAACAAATAAAAGATAGAAAAACATATGGGGAGAGAGAATAAAGAAATAATTTTGATTGGTGAAGTCATAGTTTCTAGATTTTTTTTTTTGTTTGACTCAAGGGTATTCCTATGACGCAACCTAATGCTGAACCCAACATGTGTATGCTCTCCCCTTGCGCTTCATGCAATCTTGGGTATCAAAAACACTTGGATCATTCCTTTTAGGGGGCTTCCTAGGGATTTCATCACCCTAGGGGATGACCCCAACTCCTGTGTTCCAACAAAGTATAAAGAGCAGTAGGTAAATCTAAAGACACCTCTCTTGGAAGTGGAATTTTGTCAATTTGGGTAAGCCTCCAAGAAATTTATACCTTGGAGAAGTGAAGGTGGAGAGTGGGTTACCCTCTCCTCTCGGCTATTTGTCATTGTCCCTTTTCATCTATAGATTTGGGCCTCATGTACCCTTCAGGTATATAGAGGATGCCCTTGTAGCCTTGTGTATCCTAGATTAAGACCTTTCAATCATAGCTTAGTGTGGTGCAAGGGATGTGGATCGTACCCTGAAGTTACTCACCACATACTTGCTTAGGTTGAGATAGAAATTCTCATGGTGAACTACGATAGTTCTTGAGGAGAGAGAGAAGATGAGCCCGTGGCGTCCATTGATGACCCTATGCCACTGGATCTCTACCTATTTGCCTTCATAAGAAAGGGTCCTCCAACCAAGTATCAAAGAGTATTAACCCAAGCTTTCTTTGGTGGTGGGCCTACACTAAGTTATAATCCCACTTGATTAATTTAGGTTTGTGAACAAGTGCTTGAAGTGTCTTCTTGTGCAAAACCGATGGAAAATGAATCAGCCAAGGGGCTAAGGATTGAACATACACTACAAAAATACATCAAACTTGGTCACTTTGCTTGCTTGTGTGCTTTTAATTCTATCTCTTAGTCAAGCAAGGAAAACCTTCACCTCATCCAATTCTTCATATCCTAATCATCCCATCCTAATCCACTATTTTCATCTTGATCACCCCTTCTAATCCTAATCATCCCCCATCTCATCATAACCATCCCTTATTATCCTAAACATTCATTTTCATCCTATTCCCCCTTCTTCTTAATCACCTTACCCTAATCATCCCATCATAATCCTCTATAATCATTCTAAATATCAATCTCGTCCTAATCATCCCCTAATTCACCCCTAATCCTCTATTTAGGACCCTAAGCCTAATTTTCCCAATTCATTTGAGGTCCTAATCATCCTCCATAATCCCTATCTAGTTTCATCATTAATCTTGATCCTAATATCCTATATCCACCATCATCCTTAACCCATCCTTCATTATCATCCTCAATCCTCAACTATCATCCATTTCAAATCCAATTTCCCAATAAAAAATCAAGACCTTAATTTGATTTCATCTTTAATCCAAAATTGCTTAAGAACAATAGCCTATCTTAAGTATAGTTATCAAATCCAGTCAATTTATACTTAAGAACTTTTCCTATCTTAAGTAGAAGTAAAATCCAATTAACTCTTGCTTAGGAACATTAGCCTATCCTAAGTATAAAGAATCAACCTTAATCAAATCAAGTCATCCTAAGGTCTTCACATTTGATCCCAAGTCTAATCACATCCTCCATGTTCATCTTTTATTCTTCTAATCACCCATCTTGTCCTAATCATCCCCTAACATATATCCAATCCATCTGTAATCTATCCCCATCCAAAATCATTCCCAAACTTTCCACTTCCAATCAACCATCCACCATGTCTAATCACTTAAGCTATCCTCCATCCAACCTAATCTATTCTAATCCACCTTCATCCATTCCAACCCAACCCAATATCATGCATCCATATCCTAAACCCTATGATGATAGTGAGAGTATTGTGGATCACCTTGAATTCATGATCATTAGAAAAAATCCTCCAAGCCTTCACCAATCACCCATCCAAAGTTCCTCTCAAATCCCACCCACACCCTCATCACCTATATCATCCTCATGGGATCCCATCACCAATCATCTCCTCATCCACTACTTTAATAATGATAAGGATTTCATGCTTAGCTATCTCCTTGGCATTGGTGCTAAACTTCGACCCTCCCCACTTTCATTCAATCCCAACCCATCACCTCTTGCTTACCATTCCCCTTACTTTGACAAGGGAGACCAAGCCTTTAGCCAAAACTCCCCATATCCACATCCTTTTCAAGCTCCTCATCCTCATCATCCATTTACCAATTCATGGAAAATTCCAACTCTCATTCCACTTGTTCATCTTTCACATCCTTACAATCCATTTCACCGTGATCTTACCAATCAAATTCACCCCATGTCCCTCATAATAACTTCCTCCAAGGACTATTTACAAAAGTGTGTAATTCCCCATGCAAAAAAAAAGTTGTGCAATTGTTATCTCCAAAATTGCACCCTTGGTAAGTTGTAGAACTTAGCACTTCGGAGAAACATGGGAACATTCCTAAGTTGTGGGTTACCTGAACTTGGAATGGACCTCCAAAGAAGGTTGGATCCTAAGGTACTCATCTAAACTATTGTAATGACTTGCAAAGGAAAAGGGTAAAAAGGATAACATAAACTAAAAATTGGAACTTAATGGAGGTGATGCACCAAAACACTAACTACGACCTGTAAAATAGCTTACATACACAGTTCAATTAATGATAAAGCTCCACACACACAACTCACTTTCATATGTTTCTTGCATAAATATTTCATAAGAAGGATTTAATGCTTAACTCCTAGAAGGAAAGATATTTTCACAACTAGAACCAACTGCATTTCAACACAACCTATAACCTGCAACATACATATTCTTCTGCAAAAGGTGCTAACAATGAGACAAAACCACAAGGAAATAATTAAGTTCACAAGTAGTTGCATCAATCAAATAGAATGCACACAATAGAGCAGAAAAATGAGAAGGCAAAATAACTCAACTTCATTGATATCCAAGGTATCCACTATCATACATGTCAAAAGAGCCACAAAACACTATCGTTTTCTTCAAGGACTCAAAAGAAGTCATAAAGCAGAAAAAAGAACAAGAACTAACTTTACAAATTTCATGAAACGACAATATCCATCCATCAGAATGCACCAAAATAGGAACTAGAAGCTTCTTGGTTGTATGCAACAGAAAATCCTAAAATCTAGCCTCCAAATCTTCTCCAAAATGGAGAAAAGGTCAAACAATGACCTTACCCACCATAAAATCATCCAAAATTGCTCCTAAATGCTCTCCAAGTGCTTCAAATTAGTCAAAACAACCTCCTATATTCTTGGCACATGTTTTCCAACCTCCTTCAGCCTCCCCTATATGCTTGCATAAACATAAATTTCAATTATATCCCCTCTATGACTCATCTCAAGAAACAAATGCACTTTATTTTGCATTTAAATAACAATTAAACTGAGTGATTTATAATCACATCACTTAGCTAAATGTTTTACATTCATGGCTTATGCAAAATAAAACATTTGTCATATAAATACTTTGAAATTCAAAACAAAAGTATGCAATACTCGACATACCTAAAGCATTAGGAGTGAACATAACATGAGGTATTAGTTCTATTGCAAAAGTTTTAAAATAAAAGGCAAAAAATGCCTTAAGTCATCGACATATGCTAAGGTAGAAACCCTAAAGAACAAAAACACAGCCAAACCTATTGAATGCATTCTCATTTTTACTTTGCAACTTTCTGGAGGTTTCATCCGCTAACATAGGGTTTCATCAAGCTTCTCCCACAGTTTCATGGAGGTTTTATGGAGAATAAAGAGGCTTCTTCAACGCTTTCTATGCAAAAAAAGCTTGAATAAGCTCAGGTGAGCTTTCTATTGTAGAACCCACACCATTTTTCTTCAATGTTTGCAAATGAAATGCTCATTACGAGCCCTGTTGCTATTGAAATAATAAAGATGCTCTCATATTCTTTGTGTATTTTCCTAAATAACTCCATGGGTTTTCATTATTCTCTCTGTGGCTCTTGCCTTCTTGGAGTATCTTTGACATTTCTACAAGTAATCTTGCAGATAACCACCCTAAGTTTCATTTTACATTTTGCTTGGCCGATGGTTCATTTGTGCTTTTCTACTGGTAATCTTGCAATATGCAAGCCATGACTTTACTTCTCTTTCTGTAGTCATTGACTTGCATGAAGGAAATGTTTTTGTTGCATTCTAAGCATTATCTATACATTGGATTCTTTAAAATGAATCTTGATCTTACTAGATGGTTGTCCTAATTGACTGAATGTCACTATGCTTTCATACCATGTTGTTGCCTCTTTGAATCTAATTGCTCACCATGATGAGAATTATGATATTTTAGAGTGACTTTCATTTCTCTGTGTAATAAATCTATCCACTTGCAAAAACTGCAACTCTTTTAAATGCACTGTAAATATCAACAATCTTACACTCTAATAGAAACAGTATTTGTGATGCCTTTGAGCAAAGGCCTTTACTTGTGTAAGATTAGCTTTCACTATCATGATTTTCTGAATGTGAAGATATTATTGTGTGCCTTTTTCTGCAGTAGAGAAAAGAAAAATAAATAAGGTTGAACTTTGAATCATCTCCTCTTGAATGTGAAAATCATTATTTTCTAAAGCCCCTACAGTAGTTACACATATAAATTCTTGGTTGTTTTTGAGTGAAGAACTAGATGAGGAGATGTAACAATCTTGTAGAGGACTTTCCTATTATTTGAGAAACCTTTTAGACTGTCACTAACCCCATAAGTTCCCCTTTGATGCATTATTTCCTCCTGCTATAGAATGGTCATTTGTTGCTCCATCTAAAACTTTCCATGCATGGACTTCCTTCTACAGTCAACTTTGTAGCAAATTCAAAGACAAATATTTATTTTTACACATCTTGAGTCAGACATATTACCTTATAAGTTAGCATGCTCAACAAACCCTTTCATACATTCTTGATCTTCATCCTCCCTATAACTTGATGTGTCTTCACTATCATATCATGGGAAATATCTATTGATATAGTTATTATGTTGTTGTCCTTGAAAGTGATTGCTAACCTAGGAATGTCATTTACCAAAGACTGGCTTCTTGCATTATTTCCTTAAGGTGTTGTTTCAATGTATGTCCTCTTATTTGGCATACTTTCCTTTTGCTTCATTATCTCATCATGTTTGTAGCAATGGCTTAAAAGAAACTTCATTTTAATTGTAACCCAATTGACACTATCATGAAATCTGGAAATGCATCTCTGCTTTTTGGAATAATGATGATTCACATTTACTTCTTTATTCTATGTCCATTATATTTAATACCATAGTCTTGATCTCCTTTAAATGTAATGACTGCCCCACTTCCTTTGAGCTGCTCACTATCATTGCAGATCCTATGCATTGGTTACTTTGAAGACATATGTTGTAACAAGATCTACACCCCTTGCTAGGACAAACTTCCATATACAGTCCTTTAATCTCTATGCTTGCCCAGATCATCATGGAACCTTTGATAACTAGATTTTTTAATCATGACTATGTTGATATAATGGAATGTCCTTATTGATAAGGGAAAGCCTTATTAATAAGGAGACTGTCCCTTGTCAATATAATCATGGTTATGCAAAACTTGTCTTCAAGGATTTCATAGATGATCCAACTTGTGATTATCCCTCTTAAGTGAAACAAGAGGACAATGTGCTGAGCTCAACCCTTGAGAAGCCCATTTTACTCCACATGCTGATGTCAAAATGAAATAACCCAACAATGAAAACTTCACCTATACCCGCATAGTGAACAAGCATGTTAGATAAAACAATGAAGCTTAGAATATAACGGGTATTGATGATAACCTTTGCTTCTTTTGATATTTGAGATGTTGCAAAACTGTTTCAATGCCATATGATAGTACACTATATGTTTGTTGAAATTGAATTGTATATGATGAGAAAATGTATCTTGAGCTCTAACACCAAATTTTCTCAACTCTTGCAGACATTCAGGAGCAATGGAGCAATGTTCTGAAGGACTCAGGAGTTGTCTAGAGATGCAACAGATCAATGTCCATCCTCGCCACCCAGGCAATGATGGATGCCTTTTCTTTCTATATGCTCTTATTTTCTTCAAACGTATAGTCTACTTTTTGTATTGCACTGAAGGAGTTAATCCCACGACTTGTGTAGGAAAATATACACTTGTAATTATCAATAAAATATATTTTTTATGCACACTTTTTGCAATCTTTCTCTTGTGTACATTTGCATAATAAAATACAATCAATTTGATAATCTTAGTGCATATGAATGTAAAATAGCAGAATTCAATGTGTACCTTTTATATTTACTTTGCAAAACAATCACAACTCTACCTAATTGAGCTAGAAGCTAAATTAGGTAACAATCTTCCTATGGCATGCATCCACCTTCATCACCTCCACATCAAGATAAATCTCAATCCTAAGTCTCATGAATCCTCTACTACTCCATCCATTCAAGTTGAAGTATCTTTCCAACCTTCCTCCCCCATCACACCATCCACATCAAATGAACCATTCCCATCTCCCAATCCAAAGCATGCTAGCATAGACCACCTCCATGTAAAGATCAAAATACCCCTTCGACTCCATTACATGATCCCTCTCTAAATCAAGATCAAATTACACCTTCCACTTCATCTAATGATCATCTCCCCTCTCATGATCAAAACACCCCTACCACTTCATGTCATGATCACCCTCCATCTTATAACCAATAGCACACTATACCATCTACCCCATCCCATGATCCTATCCCAAGTCAATATCAAAGCATCCATTTATCTCCATCTCATGATCCTAATCCCCCACAAGAGCCCATCACCCCTATCCAATCTGCCCATAAACCCCCTACTTATCAATTGGGTTCCTCCACTTTCATCCAAGCTAGTCTACTCCCCCAAAATGGACTCACATCTTACTTCCAAAATAATAAATCTCCCATTGGAAAAAAGATTTGTCAAGCCACGCATTATCAAGGCAAAGGGTTAGGCCTTCATGTGCAAGGAATTTTAGAACCCCTTAATATCAAATAAAATCCTAATTATCATGGCCTTGGCTGTAAGGCTCTAGACAATGGTACTCCTTCCACCCACCCTAAATCTAAAATACATCCATCTAAAGCCAAATATCCATGTTCCTCATCCTCGAAATCTATCATGGTCCCTTATGTTCCAAATCCAAATCCCTCATCCCTTCCATCCATTTTGGGTCCCTATGTCCCAAAACAAAGTCCTTCATCTCCTCATCCATCTTGGGTCCTTACGTTTTGCCACCTAACATTCCTATTCCAAAACCCCATTGTCCTCTTTATCCATCACCTCATATATCCAAAATCAAGATCAACCAAGGCACACACCTTTGAAATCATTCTAACATACTACTTACACCAACTCATCCACAATACATCCACATCATTCATATCCATCTACCAATACCATTGCTCTTGGAAGCAATTTGGATGCCAAACCTCAAATGCATAAAGCCAAAAATCCATAAAAATCAAAGGATCAACATGTCCACTCAAAAAGACATGCAAAAACAAAGAAAAATATGATCTAGAATAAAGAACCCCAAAGGCCACAAAGGCCCATGAAGAAAACATCAAAGTCAAAACCATGTGGATTCCCAAAATACTCATAGAATCAATGCATCCCAAAGAAAAATCAAAATTGGCATCCAAACTTGCTAATCCAAAAGCTTCATCCAATTCTAAGTCTCCCTTCCCATCTAATAATCCTTCATCACTTTCATCCATTTTGGGTCCTTACATCCCAAAATCTTCATCCACTCCTCCATTTAAACCTCAAAATCCAAAATCCACCTCACTTCCACAATTCCACTACCCTTCAAGGTGTGTGCCAATGTTGATCTTGCCAACATTTCCATCCACTCATCCACAAGTCTTCCATCAACCCATCCATTATCCAACATCCATCTTCCATCCTTCCATCCCTCTTATCCAAACCTTTGCATAAATCCATATTCCTCTCCCTCTCCCAATCCACTATTTTACCAACAACTATGAGCATACATTTGATTACCATGGTTCATTATAGCACATAATCAAGGGATACCATCTATGAAGTTCTAGATGCTTGAGTCCTTCCTCCCCATCCCCTTGCACTCTACACTTGGGGGCAAGCTCCATCCATACCACATCTTATCCACATCCTCCATTATCCCTCATGGTCTATCTGTCATCCTATCCAAATTTGTCTCCCCCTTTCCACTTTTGATCTTTACATGACTAAGGATCTTCATATCCAACATACATTATATCCTACCTCCCTTATGCTATCCATATTGTTCATTCCATATCTCCCATCCTATCCAAATCAATCCACTCTTCCCATATTTGATCTAGATAAGGAATATCCATGCTATCACCATGCATCTAATCCTATCCATATCATTCATCATATATCCCTCATCCTATCCAAATCCATCTTACCTTCCCATCTTTGATCTTGATAAAGAGCCTAGGGGTCAAATATCCATACATACATATCTCATCCACTTAATCTTGATCAAAAAATCCATATCTCCCATATCCAATATCCCATCTCCATCACCCCATCCTACCTAATTCACCCTCTCATTTCACCCTTGATCTTCATAAAGCTAGGGGAAAAATATGCATGCATGCTTTGGACAATCCCATCCTCACTCTTACTTCCATCCATGTCCTTTATGCACTATCCTCCCATCTCATGCTACCATTATTCCATCCATGATTGCACTACCTCTAGTGTGGGGAATTTTATTCCTTTGCAACTATTCCTTAGGGCTCCATCCTCCTATCCTTCATCCGCCATCTTCTTATCTCCCATCACCTACCTTCCATCTACTAAATCCATTTATCTCCTATCCATAATCTATTATCCTCCCATCCAATTCCTAAGACTCAGCTCTCCCTTGTCATTGGATCCCATCCATTCCTCTATCCTAATCATCCTATCTGCCATCCAATTATATCTTATCCATCCATCTATTCTTCCAATCCAACCATTCCCATCCAATCCTATCCAATGCAATCAAATTCTAATCCATGCAATCCAATCTTGCAAGCTAGTGCATCATCCTTAAGCAATCCATCACTAATCCATCAATCAACCCATCAATCAATTTTTAGATTGACTTGGAGCATAGTCCTTGTTTTCTTTCGGTTTGTTGTACATGCTTGCCTATTATTTGTGTTTTTCCTCATTGTTTGCATTTATCATGGTCTTTTGTACTCTATTGCCACAAAGGCATCATAGTCTTCCATATCATGGTGTCATAAGGCATATGTTTGCACTTGACCTTTTTGATCACGTACTTGACACATTGTCATCATGGTTCCTTATACCTTGGTGCATAATGTCAAGTACAATATCAAATCTAGGTTGCTCTTGTCATTGCAACATGATGATCATCCATCCTCCCTCTCCATTCATGTCTTCATCATCCTTGTCTTCTCCCATCCATCCTTTGGTAGCTCACCCTTTCATCCTTTTATCCTTCATCCTTCAGTCTTCCCATCCATTTTGAGAGCACACCCGTGTTCTTTGAACTTGCATGTCCTCTTGAGGGGGCATACTACCTCCTCATCATCCTTCCCCATCCTTCCTAGTGACTGGGACATCATGCCACTAGTCTTTATCCCTTTCCTAGCCACTATGTTTTATTCTTCTTTGAAATGATGTTACTTCTCTTAGTCACAACATCATCTCAAAAAGAGGCAAAATGTAGTCACCCAAAATAATATTTAATTAAATAAATACTTGTTATTTATTTAATTTAACCCACTTCCCTTATCCTAATAATTAATTAAATAATGAATATTCATTATTTATTTAATTAATTTCTCCATTATCCTTTTATCCACCACCTTTAATTAAATAAATCTATATTTATTTAACTAAAGATAACCTTTTCCCACTTTCCTCTAAATCACCTAACCTTGCTTAAGTTAATTAATTGTTAATTAATTAACTTTATCCCCATCCTAAACATCGTTATCCCATTCTTCAACTTTTAACTCCACCCAAGTTAATAAACCCTTGGTTTATTAACTCAACCCATTCTCATTAAATCAATTAATCCTTGATTAGTTGATCTAACCCTCATCCTAATCCTCATTATCATTATTTTCTAATTTTAAATTCTTACATCTCACCTACCCCCACTAACCTCTTACACAAGCCACCCTATGAGCCACCCTATCTCTTACACAAATTTAATGCCTCTCTTCCCAATGTTTACTCACACGTGTGTGAGCACACCTCCCCATTTCACCCATATCCATCTTGTGACACTTGCCACATGGCTAATCAATCTTCATTCCTTGATCCAAACCACATCCTTTTATCAATCTCAACCCTCCATTAACCAACCAATCCTAGCCATTGATCCCTCTCACCAAATTTCTATATAATGAGGTCTTGGCTCTCATTCTTTAAACACACATTCATGCCATCCTTATGCTGCTCAAATCTCCATCAAATACATCTTCATCCTCCCATCGTCATGCTAAAATTGTGAGCAATCACATCCCTTCAATCATTGGAGCAAATCTACAAGAAAAGGGTGCATCTTGTGAGCTCAATCCATGAAGAGGAAGTAGCTATGAAGGTATAACATTCTTATGTTTATTTCTTATTCATTCTCATCTATTTACCTTCTTATTCATCTTTCTCGTCTTCAAGTGAAACATGATTATCATAAACATATTGATAACTTTTTGTATGATTTTCTTGTACCATTTAAAAAAGAAAACAAAATTCTTGAATTATGTAGTCAAATAGGCAACAAAGATTGTGGGATAGATGTTAAAGATTTGTTAACGCATCTTTAGTAGATAATTATGTTCTTTTGTGTCTTGGAAACTGTGCACTTAAATAAAATCCTTATTTTCTAATGTTCAACTATTACTTTGATTTTCCTTCCTTCTAAATAGTTGCTATCTATTTTGTATTGGTCATTTTTGCTCGTGAACATTCCATTTTTTTATTTGTAAAAATCAATGAAATTATCATCCAATGAAAAATTAGGTGGCATAAAAATTGAACTGATTTCTAATGTCTCGTGAGCAAGCACTCAAATTTTGAGCAAGCGCTAGGCCAAAAATTAGGAGTGATTTGAAATTTCCATGTAAGATTTTGAGAAACGTGAAATTAGGGTGCACAACTAGTGAGTCCTCTCCCCTAATATTCAATGCTTGAAGGATGGTTTTGCAGAGCAAGGCAGAGGATGATGGGAACGAGGCAGATGAACATGGGTTCTCCCGTTACCCTTCTGTATTGAGTGCCATTCAAGTTTGACAATGGCGGGGTGTGTCTAATCAATGGCGCTGCAGACAATTAGGCGACCAACTCACAACTACAACACCAGCAATTTACAGGGTCTGTATTTGTGCAGGAGGATGATGATAAGGCGGTGGGTAGTTTTGGCATTGTGGATGAGAATTCTATTGAAATGTGTGTTCATCATGCCGAATTGGCAGTACGTAGGAGCCAGAGAAAAATCCTCCTTGCTTTGACAGCAGGAAAGGAGAGAAGTTCCTTAAATTCATCGTATATGCCTCTGCTTGCGCATTGTATGAAAAGTTGCCTGTTTACTGTCAATTGCTGGATCTGGACGGTGCAAGACCAATTATAGTGGTTCCTTGCACATTACCTAGGATGGGCAGAAACCACATGACCGAACCCACCAACAAGCGCCAACATTGCTTAAATCTCCATAATAGAAAGAGGCAAAAAGTTCATACCGTTCCACATACAAACAACAAGAAGGCCTAATAAACAAGGCATGCCCAATGCCATATCAGACATCACAAGTCGACATAACAGAGGGACGCCAAACACAACCATCATAGCGGAGCTTGAAAGCAAAAAACAGGGTGATAGCTTAAACAGACACACAAACGTAAAAGATGGAGAGAGATACGTGAGACTCACCATACAGTAAAGAGGCGCAACGAGTGATTCTTTATTGCAGTTGTGTTTTCTATGACCTTCGTATACCCCGTAACCCTGTTTCAAAATTACACAATCCATTATCCCCGTGATCAAAGCCCCAAATCTTTATACAAGAAACCCTCGGTAAAATCGTACCTGAATGACATGGCTCAGGTTTCTTCCATGAAAAAGCAAGAAATGATCACAGAACAAGAAAGACAATGTAATGTAGTCCCTGTGAATTTCGAGAAATGAAAAACTAAAAGCAATGGTGGTGGAACGCATGATTAAATAAATATGCGCGCTCAAAATAACCGTTGGGGATGTGTATGAGTTTTTTTCAAAAAAAAACAGATGCAGTTTTGCCCGTTTCAGGAAACCGTCTATTCGGTTGCATTTGGTTCTTGCCATAATTCGCTTTGTACGTTTTGATAATTTAATTCAACGTTTTGATTTGGAGGAGACGAAACAGTAGTTCTGCGCCCTAACTTGGCACTTCTAATTATCTTATGTGGAAAATTCAAATCATTCCTAATTTTTTACAGCAGCTTACTTGGCAAGTCCCCTGCTTATAACTAAGGTTTCAGGGACACATCATCAAATATGATGCCACATTGGCATGCTTTTTGTCAAGGTGTCCAAAAAGGCCCAAAAAAAAAGTGAGACCAATACATGTGCATTCACAACATGTTTTATTGAGCGCTGATGTGGAATCACATGATTGGTTGCTTTTTAGGTCAAAGGAATACATTTTGTTTAGTTATGGGTAGTCATCATCAACACTAACAACTTTAAAGTCACAACTATTGGTCCAATATTGATAAAAATATTGAGCATTATATAAACAACTAATATCACAACTATTGAAACATTTTCAGTTCCTCTCCCCTAGTTATGTCGTGGAGTGGGCAAAGTGGGGAAGATTGTGTTAAATATTATAAAATGAAAGATGTTAGCAATATTTGTAAGATGTTATTGAGTGATTTTTTTTGTTTTTTAATATTTTATAAGTTTAAAGTTAATATGGGTTTAGAGTTATAATTGTTTAATCTATCTGAATATGTTCAAGGATTAAATAAGTGTGTTAATAATTATGTTATCTAATTTCGATCTTTATAATAAAATATGATAATTTTTTTGCATGATTTTGAGTTGAAAACATATTTATAAAGGGTCCACTTAAGTAAATCCAAGACAAAAGCTTGACTTATTTTCTAAATTTAAGTGCATATGTGAAAATTGTAGAGTCCAAATTGTTAGCTCAAAATACCTTCACGTATGGGTCTTCAAGCCAAAATACTTCCCACCTTTCTAAATATCAAAATTTAAAAAACTTTTCCAAGCATAAAAATGTGAATAAAAGTGCTTATCAAGTTGCTAACATTTCCATGTTCCTTCATTTAAGATATTTTTTTTAATAAAAAGTTTACTAAATCTCAAAAATCTATTGACCATTTGCTTCAAACTTTGAGTGTTAATTTACTTTCACTCCCTTGAGTTCATTCTTTTAGTCCCAACAAACCACTTCCTAAAGGATATAATGATCAAATATTTTGCAAAAATCATCACATCAAAGATCATTAGGTTCAAACTTGTATATGTTTTAAACGTAAGGTACAAGACCTCATTGACAAAAATGTAATCAAAGTTGAAGGGGTTAATGATAATCAAAACCCATCAATTGGACCCTTAAATTACCATTTAAAAATTTACACAAGTTCATTTCCACATTACTTAAACAATGTAGAGTCACGTGACAAGAAAAACAACACATGATGATGCACCACATGGTCCTATTTATGTCTATAGGAAACATTAAATCTAATTATACATCTTCCTCCCTCCCCCTAACTCGCCGATTGCATTTTACAATGAGGAAGCTCTTCAAATAACTATTATGGACCATTGTACATTTGAGCATTTGTGATCCATAGTCTATGAACCACACAAATTATGGAAAACACAAAATAAGAATATACATATTGTATTAATTAATCATAAATTAAATGGCAATTAATAATAGAAGATGAGAACTGAACACCTTATTGTGGAAACCCTATAAAGAGAGAAAAACCAAACTACCTAGTAGTGGAAAATATCTACTATCATTATTATGTATTAAATGACATGTACAATGAATATAAATTGAAATGGTTATAATCTACCCCTTGTTACATGCATACAAGACCTTGGCTAAGGATCCAATCTACATCTTGCTCCAATAGTTGCATATTTACCTTGTAGTCCTTATGCTTCTACATTCATTTCCTTGTACATCTCATGTCGAAAACACAACACACAATTGTTCCTTCATCATAAAATAAGAAGATGTTAATGTACATGATTACATTATATCCTCTCAATTTGGGTATGTACACCATACAGTTTTTCTTTCAATGCCCCCTTAAGCGACCAATACAATCAAACATTTATATATTACTATGCATAATAGCTTTCTCTTAGGCCAAGAAGAATACTAACCATCACAAGAAGCTAAAACAATGCTTATTCAATTTATAATTTAAGTTTGCACAACTGGGAACACTCACAAACCTACATTGAGCTCCTAGAGACTAGTACACTTACACGATCATCTTTATGCAATAGAATTATGAAGCATTATTAAACACATGTACATGGAAATTTGTTATAATACAATTTTTTTAGGACCCATTTAGATCACACCTCCCTTTTTAGAGAGGCTTTTGGTTCCATAAAAGATTAAAATAGGGATTGGAAAATCTCCCAAGTTTGTGACATCTATGTGTGTATCAACTCATGTTGAAAGCCTAAGAGCTAGATTGTGTTGTACAAAAATTGCTACAATGGATGTTGTGGGTTAGAAATTTACAGATTTATTCCTACTATTTACACAAAAAAAAAGTAATACAACATCTACAATATAAGATTTACTTGTTTTGCAATAAAATTTTACAAAACCACCACCGAAATGAAGAGCTACTTTTTAGCTTTATAGCCATACAATTTTTTAATACTTTGAATTAGTCAAGGTATATATTTTTATTTTCTTTGAAGAATGTTTTCATATTCTTCCAATCCATATGTATTTATTTTTTTATAATTTTTGGCCCACTTATCCAATTTTCTTAAAAAGTTAAGATTGTTCTATGCTTCATTCTACATATATTAAAAAAATTATATTTTTTTGCAAGTTATGTGACATGAATGTTTAATGATGTAATTTTTAGGATACATCTGCTTCAAAAAGTCATAAAAATATATTCAATAAAAACAAGTATACAACTTATAGAACTCACTCTTGGCTATATTTCCACTAGTTGGTTTTTAAAAATACCTAATGTAGAAGCAAAATTGAGGCCACACACCATACACTATATTACATTTAGTGATAAAAAGAGGAAAACTATTTTATGTGCTCAACATTTCACCCTCTTAAGATTAACCAGTTTTTAAAATCTTTCATAGTTTGGAAACTAAATTCATAGTACTACAATTATTGATTTTATCGTATCTTTAAATTTTGAGAATACACGTCTTGAATTACTCATCCAGGTTTAGCTTTAGTTGATTTTTTAAAAAAAGTGGCCACTTTTAGCCTCCTTTTCTTCCCCTATTTTCATGCACTCAATCACTTATACTATAGTCCTAGACACTCACACACCTACATCATTATCTAGACACATATTTTATCATCTTTGTGTAGCAAAGTTATTAAGCAATGTGCAACACCTATCCATGAAAATATATTACAATATAGTTTTTTTAACGATCCATTTGGATCAATACATGAAATAATTAGAAATTGAAGATGTCTTCATTGATCCAACAAATTAAAACAATTTTTAAAATAAAATACTTATAATATCCAAAAGTAAAACCACAATCATATTCCCATTTAAGATTCCCTTTAAAGATTACTACAAAAAAATTAATCCAAACCTTAGGTTGTGTCATCTTACCACTTGAATTGGGAATCAAACAAGTATAGGTTCTCTATGACCCAAAATTGGCACACACTTGATTGATCACATGGATCAAATGAAGTAACAAATCGTTATTGTGTAAGGGGAAAATGTTGGTCTAAATAATATTTTTTGATGAAATTTTCCTTTATTTGGAGATGTAACATTCACATGAAGGACAAATTAAGTGGAATTGCTTCTTCTCAAGGTAATATTGTGTGGATGGTTGGTTGAATGGGCTAGAAATAGGCTTAGGTGTTCTTCGTATTTATATAAATGTGACATGAGTGTTTTTTATAATGAAGTGCTAAGAGTTTTTTGGAGGGGTGTTTGGATCATTATTTGTACAAAGAGAATCAAGATGCTATTTATTGGTATTGAGGGGTTTTTGGATCAATATTTTTACAATGAGCATCAAGATTCTATTGACTAGTATTTAAAAATTATTTTAAGTGGGAATTTTCATATTCAAAGATTCTAACTAACTTTGGTCGTTAAATTCCCTCTAGGTGGGCATTCTTGCACTAAATGTCTTTAAAGGTACTTGTTCATTCTTGATCAATAATGACAAGATAAAGTAGACTTTTATTAACTTGCATGTGATTTCCTTTAATAAATTAGGCTTTATCCTAGAATATAAGCAATTAAATCCAAAATATGATATGCCAAGCTAAAGATGAAAGTTCGATTTATCCTTGTTTGTCGATTTAAATATGAATTCTTATTTACTTTTTTATTTAAATAAATTGTTAGGAAAAGTACAATCTCAACCTTGCTCCTTATGTTAAATATATAATGAATGCAACTTTCAAACTATGAAATGAAAGAACTAAATTTTTTATCTATAGAGTTGATTTTGGTCAAAATAAAATATTTGGGTTGTTGAGTATCACTCTCAATATGTTCTTTATGTAGATACTTTTGAGCTCTACAATTAAAAAAAAGGCTCCCAACAACCTCATGAATCAAAATTTATTGTCTCCAAAATTTGGGACTTCTGTTTTGGAAATTCAAAAACATATAGTACATAAACTACCAATAAGAGGGAGTTACACTTGTTGACCAACTTATGACACATCATAAGTAATCTTTGAATGGAGATATAATGAAGTAAAAATGGAACACCTAAATTTGGACATGTATATGCAAGTTATGATTTTCATGTACATAACACAATATACACATAAGCACCTACCTCTACCAAAATTAAGCATTAAGATAATCTCATGAATCAATTTTAGAAGGAAACATCACTTAAACCCTTAGACTAATATCTAATTTTGAGCTCAAAAAAAGGAGAAAGTTGAGTCTCCTTAAAAATTGATTGCTACCACTAGACTTGGCCAATGATCACATACCCTATCTGTTAATTTATGTACATATACATATTCTCATACCCAAATTCCTCTTGATCTCCTCAAGATCTAAATCATTTGATAACATTAACCTCTATCTAATTTCACACTTGCATCAACTATGGTGATTACCTTAAAAATTTGTATACATATATTATTAGATGTAACACAACACAAATAATATCTCACCAAGTATACACCCCAAGTCCATGTGATGCACATGGAACCTAGATAGTACATATCACCCATAATCTATTGGCATGTCAAAACATGAATAGAAAGCTTCATCTAGTTCCATCCACCTGTGAATCTCTATAAAAATTATCAGGAATATTGAATACACCCTCCATATAGACTCGCCTCATTCTATTCTACTAATTACTCTAGAGAACCAAAAATTCCTTCATGCACTTGCCACATGCTAGAAACTAATTTCTTCCCTAAGCTCAATCATGAAAATTCACGAATAAATTGATCCTAGGAGATAGGAAAACTAAAATGATCACTCAAATATATTTTACATGGATTGATATGATTAAAACGTGTATGCTATTGGAGAGATATATCATGTGTAATAGTGGAGAGTAATATATCATCAACTACTATCAGATGTGTGATAGTAGGGAGATATATATCATTGATATGAAATAATAACATTTTTCTTTCTTTGTGTTTTTCAAATTGAGGTACATAGATCTTCAAGCACCCACAAAAAAATATATAGGTGGTAACATGTTTTACATACAATACTCATCAATAATAATTTAGAGTGAGAAATTGTATATACCATAGGTTTTAAATCTATGTTGGTAGTACCAAAACTACACTTTAACACACTTTTTCTCTATGTTTATTGATAAATTTAACTTAAATACCATCACATTTCACCCCCCTAAAGGTGAGATGACATTGAATATGGAGGATGCATTAAGGATTCCTCATATATTAGCAAGAGGAAGTAGATTGGATTCTTACAACACTACATAATAAAAGGATTAAGAGTTGTACTAGTGGTTAATGGAGTAAGTGGTTATTAATAGGGTGTTTTTTTTTCAAAGAGATCATTATGGTAACATCATCTAGGAGGTGCAAGTGGCTATTTTTCAAAAAAAATACTTCATTCTTCACAATGGATATGGTTCATAGAATATGGTTTAATATAACTATGCAAGGAGGTAGAGGAGTATCATATAGTGTTAACATGAGGTTGGCATGCCCTAGTTTATCCCTATAATTTTTTTCATATGTTTTTTGATGATTGTGCTATGTATTCATGAAGTTCATTGTTACATTAATACCAATTTCAAAATTAAATGAGGCCTTATTCTTGGATGACTAAGATGAATTCAAATGTTTCCCACCAAAAATAATGATGGTCAAAAACATCTTCACTACTTCTAGTGAGTTATGGGGAAAACTTTTAAGTTTCTAGGATTTTCTATATCTATAGTTAGAGGCTCAACTTCCCTTATTGAGACACTAATTCAACTAGAGTTTTAGGTTTCAACACTTATTTCCATATATCGATCCAAACCTTCACCCTTTTTATCCTCAATACCTACATAGATTAGTAAGGGACATGTTACCAAAATTTAATAGCAAGATAGAGGGTTTGCAAATAACACATCAACGCAAAGTTCCCCTAAATATTTCATTCCACTCCCACTAGGATGATGGTGCTTCATTCATAATCCTCTTGTCTTGAAGCATGTGAACTTTTCCATTTTATCACACTACTTCTATATGTCACTTCACCCATTAATTCTTGTTGTTCCTTTACATTTGTGGGTCTTTGTGCTTTATAATCAAGAATTTTAGAATAATGAGGAAATAAAATAGTATTAAATTTCTATTCTAAATTTGATTGAAAACCTAATGATCAAGCTAAAGGAGTAAAAAACAAACATTCAACCAATGCAAATACTAAGCTACATTGCATTATATAGCATATGACTTAATATATATCTTACAAATGATAAAATATAGTTGTTATCATTATTTGCATCTATCATGGTCTTTGCACTCTATTTCCACAAGGGCATCATGGTCTTCCATATCATGGTGTTATACGACATATGTTTGTATTTGACTTTTTTGATCATATACTTGACAGATTGCTATCCCAGTTCCTCATATCTTGATGTATAATATCAAGTACAATATCAAATCTAGGTTGCTTATACTTGTTGCACCTTGCACACACGCCCTGTTGAAAGCAAGGACCCCTTCTTTTCTTTTCATTTCTTTTCATACGTTTTCCTGCCTTTTAAGTTCTTAGATTAGGTCATCAAATTTCTGCATTCTCATTTCTCCTACTTGATCCTTTCCCTTAATGTACCCTAAGCCTCTCGCCTAGCTTCACTAAAGCCGCATTTTGGCCGCCTCTAATAACCAAGATTTTGGCCGCCTGTAATAACCAAGATTTTGGCCGCAAGTGTATATAAATTTTAAATATTTTAACTTTTGTCTTCCCTAAATTGACTAGATAACCCCAAAGCCCATCTGATAAAACCGAAGCGTTACATGGCTATTCTTCAACTTCATGCCGAAAGAGGGTTCCAGTATCTAGCAATGGAAATTAATGAATATAGTTTCTGTTGAAATGTCCTTGACCACGCCTGCGAAGCCTCCTTCCTCCTCCTCATTTTTCCGTTCATTTTATTTCTTGTTTGATTGATGTAAAGGGAAGAAAAGGTTTCAATCAAAATTTTAGGGTAATAAAAACCCTCGATGAGGATGCTTCGAAGTGTGTTTAAAGACATTTGACAGAAATCGCCAGAAAAGAAAAGTTCGTGTTTCATGAAAAAGGATGTGAAGGCCTTTCAATCATCGGCATGGAGAATGCATGCCATCTGTCTGATAAAGCGCCTGAAAGGAATGTAGAAGAATGGTAAAGGTATGTTATCTGTTTGACAAAATGTGCTTAGTTTCGTAGAGGACGATAATGGGAATTTGTTATGAAATAAATTCTTGCATTAGGTGAATGGTTGTGTTTTGTCTTTCTTGAACATTTTATTTTATGCTATTCTCTTGCAGTCACAAAAAGAAGAGGGATATGCATAATCTTATGACTATTGTGATTGTTGATTGCAACTTTATTGGAAGGGTACAAGAAATTTTACCGTTATATTTTATTCTGACTGAAATTATGTCTCTAAATTTCGATCATTGAACATAAACATATTTTCAAGTTTCTTTAACCAAAGAGATGAGTTAATACACTCACCATCTTATGTGATGAGTTATTCAGAATCAGTTGTGTTGCTTAGGGCAATCTAATCTTAAATATCTATTTAAGCGGTTTATATAAATTCATCCCTGATGATCCCACAAACTAGCACCTAGATGATATTCAAATAGATGAAGCATTATAATTTCCTTGAAAATGATTCATACCCACATTACTCTGATTAAAAGCATGTTTGACCATAGACTTCTCCACAATCAAACACACTTAGCTTGCTACCCCGTTTTGCTACACACCTTGGTGAAATATTGTGTACATAATGAAACAGATTCGATGTAGAATAGTACCAGTGAGTAATTTTAAGCAACAAAATTTGGTTGTCCCAGACTAGCTTAAAATGGTATAGCTCCTTAGATTCCTGGGTAAGAAGGAGCAACCCTCATCGAAGAGCAATGTTCATGCATTCACCACATTTCTCATATTTTTGTTATAAGGGGATTGATGCACCCTCTTCGTTTAAGAAGTATATTACTTCTTTAAACTTTAAACTTTCTTCTCTCTTTATAAAAAATAAAATAAGATTTGATATTTCATATACCGACCTGAAATATTGTTCCAGGGCTGTAATTCATTTGGAAGTTCAAATAGTTTGATATTTTTCATTGACGACGTAATAGCAAACAAATATTGGTTTGATATATTTTTTTTTGGATAAGTGGTACTAATTTTTTATTTTCTCTTAGATAAGGTTTAATGAGTTATTTGGGGAATTCAATGGTAAGTCTTCTTTTCTGTAAGAATTGATCATCTCTACCTCTCCAAATCGCCCATTTGTGAAAATAAAAGTGAAGCGAGTGTAGATGGGTAAACAAGGATCACTGTGAGATCATGTTGTGTCCCAGCCTCTATGGCAACTTTTACTTGTCAGCTGTTGCTAAGCAATACTTTCATTTAAAGTGATATTCTTTGGAGTTCAAAATACAAAGAAATGTGTCAGAGTTCTTGTCCAAAGTGAATTCTTGGCCAACTTTGGACAAGAACTCTGATACAGCAAGACTATAGGATTAAATTAGCTTTAAAATTCAAAAGAAGGCCAACTTTAAAATTCAAAAAAGAAAAGTGGGGACATGCTTGTGGTAATAATTTATAATCTGATATGTTTCCAAGTATTGGTATGCCAAAATTTAAATGATTCCTGACCACTGTATATTATGCAATATCATTTGCTGGCATACATGCTCCAAATTCTTTCGTAGCATTGGTGAATGTTCATATTAATCTTAATATGAGCATTAATTTTGGCTTCTGTTTCAATCAAGAAACTCTATACAGCCATATACATACCTATCTATGAGTGTCTGATGCGAATGTGATCGGTGCTGGCAATAACTATTAATTTACAATATACATACAGTTATCTGGTTCTAAAAAATATTATATGAATAGCATAACATCGTTCCATAGAATACCCCTACTAGAATTGAATTGGGTGATATGGGATGATTGTATGTGATTAAGTAAGATGTTTAAAGGCCGTGCAATATTTAATGTTTGGTTTTTTTTGGTTTGTTAAAGCTTTGGGCATGAACATTGGCCAAAATAATTTAACTATATGCTCCAGGTTTTTGTTCCCAAATGGAAAAAGTGCGTTGCAAAAAAGAAACTTGTTTCTTAATGCATATTTTTTTAAGAGTTTTGACCACCATGTTGCTTCAACCTTTACTGAAATATTAGAACTCAGAATTTGTGTATTCTATTCCGTTAGATCAGAAATGTCATAGAATTCATAAATTATGTGTTTTGATTTTCCCCTCCTGTTCTCTAAGCTGAATAAATCTAAAAAACATCCTAGATTAAAGGTCAAGTTGAAATAATTTAAACCATTAACAATTGAAAATTGAAGTTTTTTTTTGTGAGATTTTGTGATTCCAGTCTGCTGTTTGGCGTGATCCTATCTTCTCTAGTTGTGTGGATCTGCATTATTTTTGGGTGTTGTTTGTTGAAGATTGTGGGTGCCCTATTCTCTTTTCATGGCAAATTGTGACGGGTTCTGGTTCATGGCTGCTGGGCATTTTCTTTTCTTGGCTGTGTTTATCTAAAAATCGTGGAGTTTTTCTCTAGATTTTTGGAAGATTTTTGGGTTGTTGATTGAAGTTTGTGCTTGCTTGCACCAGTTTGTGAAAGGGTATTTTCAAATTTACTGGGCATCTTTATCAGTGTTTTTGTGTTTCTAGGCGATTTTGCAAAAAATCATGTTTTCATGGCAGCTTGAAGGGTTGAGTTTTTGAGCCAATTTTGACATAATTTTTCTAAGAAAAATAAAAAAAATTTGCGAAGAGTTTTTTGAATTTTTTTCTAAAAAAATTTGTAAAAGAGTTTTTGCAAAAATTTCTATAAAAATTTTGTAGTTCAAAAGTTTTTTGAGAATTTTTTCTAAAAAAATCTTACTTTTTTAGAGTTTTCGAAGGTTTTTCTAAAAAATCTTACAATTCATGAGATGTGCCAGCTGAACACAGTGTTACCTTGTTTGGAAACCCGGGTGAGGTTCAACAAAATTTTTTGCTACCTAGAAGCAGCGGAAGCTCATAATTTTCAAGTGTCAGTGTCTAGATTTGTTTGTTCTGCAAGAAAGGCTAGTAAGCACACAATGGTTATGCTTCTCCAGTTAATCAGTCACTAGTCCCCGATGATACGTTTCCAAAAGAATTTGGATAGACTAAGTTTATGTTTGTACGATGACTATTAAGGGAGGGTATTAAAATATTAAATGTAATATTAATGGTCATCTTAGCTTTAGTTAGTTTTTAGTAACTTTAGTTACACTTTAGTTGTTTTAGTATCTTTTTGTTTTCTGCTTTAGTTAGCTTTAGTTAACGATTGTCTCCTTTTGTAAACATGCAATTATGAATATGAATTATCTTTTCAAAGTGCTATTGGCTAGACCATGTGTCTCAAAAACTATGAGATCACAAAACCATTAACTCCAACATACACTTTTTCGTACTAAATTTTTTCAATATTAAATATTTTTCTAATGTGTAACTCACACATAAAATATCTAACCAATGTTACAATACAACTTACAGGTAGACCCAAATAAATATTTAATGTGGCTAAAAACATCTCCAAATATGCAACAAAAATAATATTTATTTTACATAATTAAAACAATTATTTTCTTGTGCAAGGTGTATGACACCCTTTTTTCCTAACATTTTCTCATTTTTTTTGTGCATTTCATAAGGGTCAATTAATGAAATAAATCATCATAGTCATCCACAAAGTCACATGAATATCTAATATGCTCTCATGTTCCATCAAGATACCTACAATAACATACAAGGTAGTTGCCATCTCAAGAAACTATTTCTCTCATCTTCCAACATGCCAAATATGGAAGAAAATGAATATAGGCCAAGGTGAAGATTTGTCAATCCAAAGAACATGAACATCAAATCCAAGTGATAACAAAAGCTTCAGGATACTTCCAAGGAAACAACCCACATGAATGTAAATAGAAATCATAGAAAATGCTAATACATCCAATCATCCATACCTTCAAAGGTATCCAAAACCATTATTATAACTCATTCCATCAATGTATCCAAACCATAAACTACAATCACAAGATCCTTGTATAAAACTTGTTTTGAAGAACATGCATAACCAAGAACTCCCATTACATGGGTAATGCCAAATATGAAAATAGAGCAAGGCATATCCAAGTCCACCAATCAACATTAAAACCAAGGTGTGGCTAATAATCAAAATAAGGTAATAACAAAGAACAATCATAGTGATCTACACATGCAACAAAAATTGCTACATAGTCCCTTACAACTAGTCACATTAAGTCTCCTAAGTTCTCTACACCAAACCATGTGAACCTAAACCTCCAAGAAGTGTCAAAGAATAAAGAGAGAAAACCTACAAATCATATCACATAACATGTCCTATCAACACCTCAAAGTTCTTGGATATGCCAAGTTAGACCCCCCTTTGAAACCTCAGCTAAAAACCTTTAAAAACACATGTATCTCAGATAATCAACATGAATGTAAGCCTCTCTAAAACCAAGGAAGATCAAACTTAAACCCATGCCCTACACTAGGAAATATCCCAATAACATCTCCTAAAATATTTATAAATGACATCATAAATAAGAAACGTATGCACAAAGAGATAAATATGGCAAACACTCCTCAAATGAACCCTCCAAAACTAACAAGCATAGCTTAAGATCCATATCCATGAGAAGAAAAAGCATAAAACATAATTCATTTGAAAACAAAGTGAGCAATACCTATCAAATGATTATTCATCAAGTAGACCAAGAGTGGGGAATGAGATTGTTCATTTAGGATACACCAAGCAACAATGACTCTCTTCAAGAATAATCTCCTCTCAATTCCATCATGAACTCAAGTCCATATCCAAGTGATGGTTCCTTAGATTTTATAACTTAAAAAATATATATGTTATAGTAATTAAATATGTGACTTTTTTCACCCACTTTTTTTCTATGAATACATGTAATATTGTTTTATAAATAATTATATAGACACTATTTATAAAAAAAATAGACCTCTTGAGCTATTGGATATAGTATTGAATTTTACACATGATTTTGCCAAGTACATTTTCCTTATTTCTAGTCACCACTCTAAGAATAATATAAAATGGGCATGAAGTTATTTCCTTTTCTTAATAGTTTCTTTGACATTTTTTTTGTGTAGATAGGAAGGGTACAACTCTTGGTACATTATGTGGACAAGCTTATGGTGCACAGAGACGAGAGATACTTGGAATTTACATGCAACACTCTTGGATTATTCTCTCTAGTTGCACAATGGCTCTTACACCCTTCTATTTCTTTACCACACCTATCTTAAAGTTCTTTGGCCAACATAATGATATTGCAAAGTTATTAGGAAAAGTATCTTTGTGGTGCATTCCTATGCTCTTCTCTTTCGTATTCTTTTTCACTCTTAGTAGATTTTTGCAATCACAATTGAAGAATTTCATAACTACATGGTCATCCACACTTGAGGTTGTATTCAACACTCTCTTATGTTGGCTCTTTGTTTCCAAGTGGAGTATGGGTCTTGAGGGTGCTCTTATTTCCTTAAATGTGGGATGGTGGACTCCTGTGATTGTTCAATATGTGTATGTTACATGAGGGTGGTGTCTAGATGCATGGACTAGATACTCAATGGAGGCATTTGTAGATATTTGGCCCTTTCTAAAGCTATTTGTGGCCTTTGGTGTCATGGTTTGGTAAGTTTCCATTTATTTTTAATTTCTCAAGAAGTTTTATTTATAACCATTAAAATTTTGAAAGCTTACAAGTTTTTTCTAAACTATTTCCTCAATAGGTTGGAGCTTTGGTATTATAGATTACTAGTTCTACTCATAGGAAATGTAAAAGATATAGAAGTTGTTGTTGATTCACTTTCTATTTGGTAAGAGCTACTCTTTGTTAAGTGGAGAAATACAATTATCCACATTTCTATGCACATGTTTTTATTGGTTCATTAAAGGATCCTAATGTATGCAACCTATATATTCTAACATTGTTAAAGAGGTAAAAATAATTACTATTTGTTTATATTTTTAATTCATCTAATATTTCAACTTTTAGATGACGTGAGCTTATCAAAATACACACAATTTATTGTCGTTATGGGAAAACAAAATATTTTTTTTTTTCTAAAAAAGAAAAAAATCTAAAATCTTTAAAATCCAAGTTTATGATCATATTGCTTGCCCCACCATCAATATGAGATCCAAAATGTAAATTTCAAAATGTTCAAATAGTTAAATATAAAAAATAAAAAAACTAAACTATTTTTATTATTATGAATTGCAAAAGCCAAAAATCTATATTATAAACCATATTTCTTTTATAGATGGAGTTTCCACTCATAACAAATGTTGTTTTATCTTGAAAATATTCAATCCAATCTCACATTGATCATGTTTCTTATGCATAAGATTTTTCTCTTTGAATAAATGTTGTTTTGTTTTGACAATAATTGATTCAATCTTTACATTAATCTTAATTTTTTTTTAGGCGAAGATTCTTTAAGAAATACTTTGTTATGCTCTTTAATCTAAAATGCCCAATACTAATACTTCTTGAAAATTTCTCCTTTTTAAGTTTTTTTTTTAATTATAAACAATTGAAAAGTTTTGATTTACATGTATTTATCTTCAGATCAAAATTAAGGATACAAAATTTAAATGATATATAAGAAATAAATTATAAATTATTTTAAAACAAAAAGCAAATAACATTGCAGTTGTGTAGTTATTAATTGCAAATGAATTGAAAAGGTTTACTTTATTGTGAACTTGGTCAATAGATAATAACTTCAAACTCTTGATATTATAGCTACGGGTTTCATCCTTCACCCAACTTAATTGATGATCAAATAAATAAAGTCGTGGCTTCTTATTTATTTGAGTGCATCCCAAGTGAAGCGGCACCCATATTAAATTGTAATTTATATTTTATTTATGATGGCCGACTTAACCAAAATGATCGCCACCTTTTGTAAAAGACATCATTTTGTAAGAGGTCGACTTCTTGTGAAATGTCATCTTCATTGGGAGAAGCCCTATCTACATGTATAGATAGGTGGTGCTGCAAACTTCTTATTCATCCATTCATTATTCAAGTAAGTTCACATAAATTTATGGAGTTCGATAGCTACAACAAATCAACTTTAGGAGAAGTTTGATACTCTTCATTGGTTGTGTATTTGCATTAAGAAGTGGTGCTATTGCCATTGTCTCATATCGGCCTTGTGATTGGCCTCATTGTAAAGTATATTGTTGCTACTTTATTCAATATATAGGTGATATATTGTTGGTGGGTTTTTCTCCCTCAAGAAGGAGGGTTTTCCTAGGGTATATGTTGTGTTCTATTGTTTGAATTTGTCTTATTTCTGCTTAATTTAAATCTAGTCATAAAACTAACATGGTATCAGAGTGGGTTTAAGCAAGATCGTGATCAGATTTGTTTAAGCAGCGAAATCTTCATCTCTTCTTCTCATTTAAGGGAGTCTATCTTAGCCTCGAAAATGGTGAACAGACTCAAAGTTGAAGATAGACTTGATGGTGCATCTAACTTCACCTCTTGGAAGTTTAGAGTTCTTATTGCATTGGAAGAAAATGATATTCTCGAGTTCGTGGAGAGCGAGGTGTTTGAGCCTTCCAATAAGACTAAGAAAACACAATGGAGGAAGAATGGCACAAAGGACAAGAAGACCTTGATTGATTTCGTGAAGGATCACCTTGTGCCTATTATCTCCAAGTTGAAGACGGATAGAGAGATGTTCAAGACTTTGGAGGGATTGTATGAGATCAATAACACTAGCAGAGCTCTTGCCTTGAGGCAACAACAACATCACATCAAGATGGCTAAAGGAGATTCAGTCATCTCCTTCTTGATGAAGATCACTGAGTTGAAAGATCAACTATATGCCATTAGAGATATAGTTGATGATAGAGACTGTCATGTTGGCTCTAAATGGTTTTCCTCAATCTTGGGAGCCCTTTATCCAAGGTATCAGTGGAAGATCTAAATTACCAAAGTTTGATCGTCTTAGAGCTGAATGCATTCAAGAGGAATCCAAGTTGGCAACAAGTAATGGATGAAGCTCTCGCAATGAAGACAATCATGTTCCTACTACTCAAACTTCAAGAAGGAAAGGAAGAGAAGGGAGAAAATAAAATTTCAAAAGAAATAGAGACAAGAAATCGGATTCTGCTCCTAAATCAAAGAAGGATCTCTCCCATATTCAGTGCTTCAGATGTGACAAGTATGGTCACTATGCTAAAGATTGTGCAACAAGACCAAAGCAACATGCTTCTACTGCAGATGTTGAAGATGTCTCACCTCAAAAGGAATCAAGAGACAACTCAAGAGGATTTATATTCATATTTGCCCTATCAATCAATATTCCAACCGACAGTAGCACATGGTTGATTGATAGTGTAGACATCTAAATTTAATCACTTCCATATGATTAAATTTACCACCTTTCCGTCTACCATATTAATATTAATTTATTAAATTAATATTATACCTTTGGTCTCATAACGGTAAAGTATTTAATTTAATAATTAATACTTTATCTTTCACCTTATTCCTCTTTAAATTAAATAAATACGCTAATTTATTTAATTTAGTCATTTTCCCCTTTTGATTTAAAATCAATTTAAAATTCCTTACTTTCTCTCTCCTTGTCACATCCTCCATAACCTTGCTCTAATCTGAATTAATTTAATTAATTCATGATTATGATGTGCATTCTCTTAATCAGAGATTAATGTCACATCCTCCTACATTTGCCACTTGCCTCTAATTTTCCATTAATTAGCCTAATCCAATGTTTGCACAACCTTAACCAAGGTCATTAACTATTTCTAGCACCACTTTTTGGTCAATTCTTCCATTTTTCCTTTTTGGATATTGACTCTCCTTCCCATGAAATTTTTTAATTCTCATTTATTTATCCCATGTCTCTCTCCTCCCTATGTGAATTTTTAATTCACATTCCATTCTTCCAAGGCTTCTAGAACTTTGGACTTGTCACAATCTCCACATGTGACCAAGTCCCACCTTTTTTGAGCCCACCTTTTATCCTCAACCACCTTTCCTTTTCCCATGTAGATTTTTGAGGAATTCCAAAATTCCTCAAATGTCTCTTTCAATCCCACTTGGGGACAAGAAATCCCTTTTTAAGGAAATCTCCTCACTCCCCAAGGTGCATGTCCTTTTCCACCTCATGTACCTTCTTGACACCTCATCTCCATCTCATATCCCCTTGGCCACTTCACCCTCCACATATCAAGATGTGAGGGCTTATGGATTCTCAACCCACCATAGCCCTTCATTTTGGCCTTGTTGGAGCAATCTTGACCGTTGAATTCTCTAGAGAATTCAAATTCTCCTATAAATACCCCCTCCTCAAGGGCATTTTCAACACTTAGCAATCTTGCAACTAAATGCTGTCAATTTGTATTCTCAATCCTTTGCTATCATTTAGCCATCTCTCTTGATCATATTGCATATTGAATCTTGCATTTTAATCATTCAAACAATCATCTAAGGAGCACATAAATCATTCCAAGCAAGGGCCAATCAAGGAGAAATCAACAGCAAGGAAGGTGAAATCATTTGTTTTATTCTGTCCATTTTCCTTATTGTTTATCACTCTTTTGGCTAATCTTGAGGTGTCTTTGGTATTTCGTCATTCACATTTCTTAGTTATTTTGCACATTTAGAGTAGGATAGATTCCAAGGCATACATTTCTGGCACGCCCGGTGGGACCCACACACGGGTCTTGCATTTAACGTCTCTTTTGGTTAAGAATTTTGCAGGAAAAGCTCGCAGAAAGGCAGTAGCGCCCTCGCAGAAAGGCGGTAGCGCCCCCGCAGAAAGGTGGTAGCGCCCTCTTGGCCACCTGAAAGTTTTATTCTCTCTAACATGATTGCTGCAATTAGGGATACGTTTAAAAGGTTTTACTAACACTTTCCTTGCAGTGGGAGGGGCGCAACTTTCCGTTTTTAAATCTGACAAAGTTTGTTGTAGAAAGGCGGTAGCGCCCCCGCAGAAAGGCGGCAGGGCCCCCACAGAAAGGCGGCAGCGCCCCTGCAGAAAGGCGGTAGCGCCCCCACAGAAAGGCGGTAGCGCCCCAAAACAACACAGTTTGGAAGGTAAAATAGGTGTTTTGGCTTCATTTTTGCTCTAGGTTTTTGCTATTTTCACGTGATAACTCTCTAATGTTGTTCTGGCAAGAATATTGTTGTTTTTCACTGACGTTTTGTAGCGTATTAGGGCGTTATTGATCAAAGAGCGAAGAAGAAGACAGCTAACATTTGCTTGCAGGACCAACCATTTGATCAGATTTTCAAAAACTATCTTTGTTGTTTTCGAACATAGTCTAATTAGGGGGATTAAACCTCATTGCTTGCTGTTGTTGTTTGTTCTTGTGTTACCCAAGGGGATATTAATCCGTTTTTGCTTTCCCCTTGCACTTCGTGTGAGCCTGGGGAGTAGTTGGAAACGGTTAGTATCTTCTTTTTAGTGGGACCTGCTTGGGGATTTCATCACCCCAAGGGACAATTCCAACCACGCATACCGACGGGGTATATAAAGGGGGGAGAACGAAAGTTGTACCCCAATCTAGTTGCGTCGTAATTGGCGGAGCGTCAAAGCTAGGGTGATACCTAGATAGACGTGAAGAGTTGGTATGAGTCTTTCAGTATCTCGCTAGGGTTCCCGACTCACGCTTGTGACGGACTGGTGTTCACGGTTGTGCCTCACATACCGAGAGTATATCGAGGACTCCCTAGAAGCCTTGTGCATCCTAGATTAAGACTTTGCCTTGCCATACCCGTAATATTAATCATAGGATTGTGCTTGCTTGAGGTGTTTTCTTGTGAAAAATCTGTCAATTTTTTGATACTTTGGACTTGTTTTATCATTTTGCGTCCTTGCCATAACCCTTGCCATCAAAACCAAACTTTACCCCCTGCAGAAAGGCGGAAACGCCCCTGATTTACTGCAGAAAGCTGTCTATGCCCCTGATTTTGCTGGAAATGCCCCTAATTTACTGCAGAAAGCTATCTACGCCCCTAATTTTGCTATCAACGCCCTGATCTTTGCTCCAGAAGGGCGGATTTTCCCTCCTGAACACCCGAAATTGCTTTATTCGGACCCATTTAGCCTCTAAACCATTATTTAACCATTCCCAACCATTACCTCATCATCCCAAGCCTTCGTTTTGTCACTTTAAACCTTCAAAAACCCCTGTTTGACCATTTTAAACCTCCATCTCATTATTCCAAACTTTCGTTCAACCCTTCTGAATCCCCATACATTGTCCACAATTATCCTTAATCCCCCACTCATTCTAATTTCCCCCTAATCCACCAATAATTTCTTACCATTTGCATCTCCCAAACACTACCCATAACAAAACCATCATAACCTTGTATTACAAAGTGGTTACCTAAATTGACCATAGTGCTTGAACTTGATTATTAGTCTTTAACTTCGACCCCAATCAATTTGCTTCCATCTTGAGGTGAATTCAGTGGCGTAAGTTATCATCCTCGGCCCAATCAATCCATTCCTATCTCAAGGTGGATTTGGTGCCGTAGTCATCCTTTTAATCAATTAAAGCTCTTGGTTGCTAAAGGTAACTTTCTTTGATTAAACTCAAGGTCTCCCTCTCATCTTTTATCATCCAATCCAATTCAATCCAACCCAATCCAATCCAATCAAATCCAAATCCTACTATAATCAAATCCAATCCAATCCAATCCAAATCTAATCCAACCAATCAAAATCCGATCTAATCCAATATATCCAAACAAAACCTGATCCAATCATCCGTCTACCGAATCCCATCAAAATCAAAAGCAATCCCATCTAATCATCCTAATCTGAGCTTTAATCTGATCTTAATCTGAGCTTAACTTAAATCTTGATTTGAGCTTTAGTCCATCTCCGTCCAAAATATTTGATCCATTCTATTTATCCTTTCATCATTATGAATCCTCATCCTCCATCAATAGTAGTCAAGGGAAACCCTAATTACGTGGATGACGATAACGAAAGTCTTGTCGATCAAGAAGAATATGACATAGATCCCCTTGACGCTATCATATCTAGTAAGCTTTCTCCACCCACTTTCCAAAATCCAATTACTCCTATGAGTTATCCCGTTATGTCTTCATCCATGCCTAATCATGCTCCTTATGCCACCTTTGACAATGGATATCCAGTATCTTCTTCATCCCCATATTTGTCATGTCCTTCATCTACATCATCCTCTTATACAACATCTACATCCTCTTGTCCTAATTTTCCATCCCAATACTCCTATTACAATTCCCCATCCATGACCCCCTATCCTAATCCTCTTTCCCAATCTTCCCATACTAATCCTACATCCACACCCTTTTACCTTAATCCTACATCCACATATCCTAATCATAATCCGCCATCCCAATACCTTTATTATAATCCATCCCCCACATCCTCTTGTCCCACTACACCACCTTTATCCTCTTGTCCTAACCTGTAGTGCCCCGCCACGCAACCCTAGAGGAAGTTGCAATTCACCACTTAAACATACCAATTTTTTTTTTTTTTTAAAGAACAAATAACATGTAAGGTGAATACATACTGCCAACAACCTCTAAGGCCACGAGACAAAGATTACTTAAAAAAAAACCCAACATCAACTAACATTAACATAAACTGAAACACTAGGCACATAAGGAAATGAGATAACATACATTCCAAACAAGTTAAATTACAACAAGGGTAATAAATACCTCAAGATTCCAATTAACATTTACACAATAAGATTACAACACTCATTCCCCGAATGAGGCGATTCCAACCAAATGATTACATATTACAATTTCCACCTCGAAACAACTGAGGGGTAATAAAATACAATAAGAACTAAAAGAACAAGGCAAGAGAAGAAACTGATTCCCACGAGCTCTCCAACTGGAAATCACGAACACACGAACATGAAGAAGAACCAACGGAAAGATGCACACCACCCAACCACGTGGAATCCAAAAGGTTCCACTCCCTCCGTGCTAGGAGATAGTAACCAGGAATTCCTACCCAAGACCATCTACCACTAGACACGGGTCTCACAAAGCTGAAACAAAATAAATACAAGACCTCATCACAAGACTGAACGGTCATACGTACAACTCTAGGTACGACTCACACAAAACCGACATAGGTTACATTGCTTCCAGTTATAGAATAGATCAAGAGTGTCACATAAAACATATACAAACTGCTGACTTAGGAAGAGTTTCATCGCATAGTTCGTCAAGAGATATCCTCTGGGAATCTTCCTAGGCCCCGACCCCCACTACACAGGTATCCTGGTAGCCTCTACCGCATTCCCGACACCCATGCTTACTCATGCGGAACCAAATACCTCTCGTGAAGATGAGATAGATGATCTTGCCATTCCAGGCCTTCCCGTCTCATCCCAAGTCTACAACAAGCCCTTGGGTCCATGAGCAAGGCATACTTAATCTTCTAAAGGTTTATTTAGTTATCATTGAATTAACCAACTTGCAAAAAGGGTTATCCTGGTGCCACTTTGTGCGCCGGTGCCCATTTGCAAGCCACTCTCCTAAGACAACTCACATGGTAATAACCACAAAAGGTATCCAGATAAACACAACCTTTCCATTCAAGGAGGTAACAACCAAGAACTCACTCCAACACTGGAGGCAACAAGGTTAAGACCCTCTCCAAACACTGGAGGAAAACAAAGAACAAACCCACTCCAAACGTAGGAGGTAACCAATTACAGAAACCCACTCCTTTCAAAGGAGGTACAAACCACATTACCCTTTCCTATTCCAAAGGAGGTACAAATTACAAATCCCGAACGTGAAAATCGGGTGAAACGACTTGGTGCCACATGCACATTTCCCAAGACACAACAAAATTGACTCACGCACCACAATCCCAAACCAATACATGAACTCCTATCTGGAAGACTTCAACATTGACTCTATTCTCCCAACATTAAGGACGATCATTATAACCCTACAAGCATTATGGATAGTTAAGTAAACTAATGTTCGGGTTTCCTAAACCCAGTCAAACACAGTTACATGACTTGCATTTATCCAAACAATCGAACCCATTTCTTTTCACGACAAGAATATGCAAAGAACATATCACATACTAAAAAATTCATATACTAAAACCAAGGCATTTAATAGATAACATCATTGAAATGGAATAGACAAATCAATCACTCTATGACTCACCATCATGTATTGTAAATAAAAATTTCTTGATTAACAAAACATTTCGATTAAATAATAAGTCCTTCCTTTCTCTAAGTTTTGCCATTATATTCTATAATCAAAACATCTTGATAATAACATTTAGATCAACAAATCAATCTTCAAATTCAACTCAATCATTAAATAAAACTCATTTCTACTTGAACACAATATATTCCAATCAATTATACTAAATAGTAATGCATATGCCCTCTTGCCGAAATTAAAGAATTTTAGTCTGATAAAACATCTCTACTTGATCAATCTAAAATTAATCCAAATCAAATTATCAATAATTCAACATTTGCCAAATAAATCATTCGTTAATCCTAAGCTCTTCAATTTTGTTCCAGAACTAAGGATTAGAACCACCTGATTGAACTAAGTCCTTCCTTATCCCTAAGGTTCTCAATTGTTTTCTATACTTAGAACGTTGTGCTTTAAGACATTTAGATGAAATAAATTAATCTTGAATTCAAATTCGCATTGATGATTTAACTAAATGTTAATCCCATCACCTAATCTATATTACCACATGAATTAAATAAATAAATTAGACGAATTCAAAATTCTACAAATGGTCAACATCAATTTTCATTTCTTCGTTACCCATGCGATAATCATCCTAGAGTAAGTTCTATTTTCAATATATTCAATTATCATTAAATGTGTACCTCTAACCATCATTATAAAGTTTCATAATTTCTCGATTGAAACCGAATTTGAATAAATTTGATTAGTTAAAAGAGTACTGTTTACTACAACTTAATGGCAAAAGCAACCCCCCCTACATAATGGCTTAAAACAATTCTTCTTTTGGAATTACGACTACTTATTAAAATATAAATTTCCTTCGATTATTTTAATCACATAATCATTTTTAAAATTTCTATTTACTATTTACCAACAATATAATATGCCCAAAGAAATATTATACCAACTAAATATTATCTTATTTGCATGTATCTGATCATAGAAGAAAAATAATTAAATAAATTTAAAATCCATTTAAATTTTCCATAAAACACATTTTGAACTTATTAAAATTCCTTTAATTAAAAATATATCAAATAACTTATATTTTTCAATTAAACCTTTCTATAAACCTTATGATTTAACAAATAGAATAAAATATATTTTAACTTACAGCAAATTTCATTTAATTTAATATATATTAAATATATTATATTTTATATAATATATAATATTAAATATTATAAATATTATATAAAATATAATATAAAATAATTTTCATAAAAAAAAAAAAATTTTAATTTGAAATAATAAATAAAATAAAAAGTAATTTCGAATTTAAAATATTCATAGGGAAGAGGGCCGGCCCTAGGGCACACCGCCCCTGCCTCCCGCCGGGCGGCGGTGGCTGTGTGTTTACACACAGCCCGGCCCGTGACCCTCTGCTGGGCGGCGATGGCCGCAGCGACGGCGGTGGTGGGGGTTGACCTCCCCAACCACCCCAAAAATAAACAATTTTCTAATTCCAAATTGAATTCAAAATATTTTAGCACTTTACATTCAACAAAAGAATTAAATCTTTTACACTTTTAATTCAAAAGGGATAATTTAGCTAATTCACACAATTAATTTAAATTATCAATAAAGTAAATCTAATTCAAAATTAGATTATTTTGTTAATTCAATTAAATTAATTAATTAATCACTAATTTTCCAACAACTCAATAAGACAAAACATTCATCATTTTTTTAATTTCCAAAAGCTATTTAATCACTTTTAGCTTGCAACTAAACACATTTAATCATTAAACAAACTACGCAAGCTATTAAATAAACTTTAACTTGAAATTAAATAAACACTCAAAGGGAACTGACCAAGATAAAACAACTGATCCCGACGACAACCCACAACATGCTATGACTAGGGTGACGACCTGGTTCAGAAACCCTAGCTACTATCTCCCAATTAATTTTCGTTGGTCAATGGACACACTCAGACCTGGAAACCAGGTGGAGTCGATGTCATGTACCTGCCAACCTGCAACAAAGAACATGCCAAACGTACAAAATATATATGTATGTTATGATCAAACACACCGTGAAGAGGGAATCTCAGAATTGTAGGGCGCTCGCAAGCGAGTGATACAATCCGCCCCTTTCACCAATACAGTATCTCTAACTGACGCATCGAACATCAATGATATGATCAATAACATAAAACATCATTTAATCAAATATCTTCTAAGTTATTCTAAGACATGCCATAAGGATAACATCGAAGTAAAAGAACATCTCATCAACACATAACTTCCACATCATTTAATCAATCACGATCACAAATAATCAAATTCCAAGGTCAAAGCATGTTCAGACACACCTGTCACATCATAAGCATAATCAAACATGCAAGGAACCTTGCCAACCAAATATCCAAAATGGAGGGGTGTTACATAACCTACAATCCATGTCCCCCTATCTTAATTCACCACTCCAATATCCTTACCTTAACCCTCCATCCAATCATAGTCCTCCATCTACTCCTAGTCCTCCATCCAATCCCATTCATCCATCTACTCCTAGTCCTCCATCCAATCCTAATCCCCCATCTACTCATGGTCCTACATTCAATCCCATTCCTCCATCTAACCCTAGTCCACCAATCCATAATCCCTCATCCATTTCTACCACCCTAGCCAAGCCAACCATATGCAAGTCTCTCATTTCAGAAGTTCTCCAAGGACTCATTACAAAGAAGTCATCCCCAACTCCACATCTTGAAACCATTGAACCCAGTAAATCCATTGAACCCTCATCTCCTACTCCAAGAACCACCGAATCCATCGAAGACACCCAATTCCAATCCACTCCCTCTACTCCTAGGTCCACCCAAATACAATCCACTCCTCCCACTCCTAGTAGCACCAAAACCCCTTCCAATGAACCTCATGAATCTTCCATCCCTCCATCTTCCCCACTTGAAGAGTCCCAACAAGACTCCATTACCATGCCTCCCGCACACGATGAGTCATGCCAAGAGTCTAATCCAAAGCATGCCAACATATCTCCTCTAGATCAAGATCCTACCATCCCATCTAGTCCACCTCAAGATCACAGTCCCCCATCCATTCCATCCCATGATCCCCTTGTCATTCAAGCTTCCCCCACTCCATCTCCATCTCCATTACATGATCCCACTACCACAAATCCAAATCCTATCATGGCCCCTAATCCCTCTCACGATGTTGCTATCCATCATCTCCTTCCTCATGATCCCCATCATAAGCCTAAAAATGCTATCCCCACGCAGCTTGCATATCCCCTTGGTCCTCTCACATTCCTCCATGGTGAGTCTCCTGAAGAAAACAAAGCATACACCAGCCTCCTCTTCCACCTAATAATAGACTGCATCATTCTTCGAATATAACAAAAATCTGTCCTAGATCGAATACTCAAGAAAATGAACTATCAAGGAAAAGGTTTAGGCCTTCATGAGCAAGGTATTATAGAGCCCATCCAAGCTAAAGAACACTTGTATCCGCAAGGTCTTGGATGTACTACTCACGACTCGCAATCCAAAAATGTTGGTACAACCTCTAGATGTCCTCAACGAGCCTTTTCCAAATGAAATATCGGTTCTTCCCATCGCCCCACCAGATCATATGTGGCCATCCCTCCTCTATTGTATCACCTCAAAACAACTGTCCATATTCCTCCTTCATCTGCTCCATCCATTTTGGGTCCTTACATCCCTCCATCTACCATCTCTAATCCTCCATCTACCATGCCAAGTCCTACATCTATTTTGGGCCCCTATATCCCAAAATCACCTCCTCCATCTCGTCCTATCCATCCTTTCATCCATTCATCACCTATCCATTTCATCCATCATAAACATCCTAATCAGGATCAACAAAGGCACATACCTACACATTCTCCATCTACACGTAATCCTCGTAATCCTACCTCCATCACTCCACATCATCCATCTTCTCACACCCATCCCATTGCTAGTACGAGCACTTTGGATGCCAGAGGAAAAATGCATAAATCCAAACATCCACATGAATCTAAGGCTCCTCATGTCCCCTCCAAAAGACATGGTGAAGAGAACAAAAATCTAAATCTAAATCAAATCCGTAGGCCACAAAGACCCACCAAAGAAAAGATCAAAACCATGTGGATCCCAAAGAAAAAAGATGCAATGCCATCACATGAAAAATCAGTAAGAACATCCAAAGTCGCTAATCCAAAAGCTAATCATACACCCCTTTCATCTCCTAAGTCTGTTTTGGGTCCCTATGTCTCGAAATTCACCATTCCATCTCCCCTATTATCCCCACATTCTCCATCCCTTAATCCTCTTATCTTTTCACCACATGTGCCAATGTTGGTCCTGAACACATCTCCCCATCACATATCCACCCCATCATTCCATCCATACCCTTTGCAGCATCCCATCCATTATCCCATGAATCTCCCATCTCAAATCCCCTTAATTCATCCTCTTACATAATCCATTTATCCTCATAAGGTTGTACCAACATCCAATAGTCAGTTTGAACATGGGCTCTTACTACCTCGTATAAAACTTGATGCTTGAGTCCTTCATCCATATCCTTATCATGTATCTTCTAAATTCCCTTATCCACATCCCTATCCTTATCCATTTTCATCCCCTTGCTATCCACAAAAATCCAAAAAATTCAAAAAATTCAAAAAAAAAATAGTAAAGAGAAATAATTTGTCCAATGGTGAAAACTTGGCAAACAAGCGCCTTGGATAAGTACCATGATGAAAACCTGGCAAATAGGCGTCATGTGTAAATCCTCATCTGCACTTGGGGGCAACTTCTTGATATGCATTCCCTCCATCCCCTATGCTTCCAGCTATGCACCCGTCTTCCTATTATCCATCCTCTTCATGAATCCCCCCCATCCCACCTATCTTCCACATCCTACCATCATATCCCATTTATCTCCCATTCCCTCCATCCTTCTTGTGATCTTGATCAAAATAGGGGCACCTATCTATGCATGCTTTGGACACCTATTGGTATACATCCCATTCATCCATGCTCTATCATATTCCTTAGTCACCCATCCTATTCTCATCTAGTTATCTCCTTTATCTTCCCATCCACTTGTCTTTTGTCCCTCATGCCTCCTCATATATGACATATCTATAGTGGGGGCATTTGCTTCCTTTGTGACATAGTCCTTGGAGACATCATCTATCACAACATCCCTTCATCTCCCTATCCATCTATCATAGCATCCCTTCCATCTCCCCATCTATATCTTTGTATCCATCTATCCTGGCACTCCTTTCATCTCCCAATCCTTCTGTCCCTATCCATCTATCGTAACATCCCTTCATCTCCCTATCCATCTATCATAGCATCCCTTCCATCTCCCCATCTATATCTTCGTATCCATCTATCCTAGCATCCCTTTCATCTCCCAATCCTTCTGTCCCTATCCATCTATCACAGCGTCCCTTCCATCTCCCCATCCTTCTCTTCATATCTAGCTATCCTAGCATCCCTTTCATCTCCCAATCCTTATATCCCCATCCATCCAAACAATCCCTCCCCTCCCCCATCCCTATATCTTTATTCAATTTTCCATCTTTATCCTCATCCCATCTCATCCTATCTCACAATCCCTTGTCATTGGTATCTAGCTATAGGCCTCCCCCCATGCAACCCAATGCCATTTATCTCATCCTCATCACCTGTGCTTCTCTTGCACATCTTTCCAATCCCCTATCACTTTTCATCACTCATCTATCTATCATATCATCCTCCCAAGTCATTTAATTGCTTTGGATAACTATCCCATCCCTGAGCTTTCTGTGATCATCATCATCCTATCCAATCCAATAGGTCTATCATATCTTGTCGTATCAGTCCCATCTTTTTATCTACTTATCCTATCATCATCCATCATCCTTTATCCATTGTTTTCCTTTGGTCTTGTCGAACTACGTTGCCCCTGCACTTTCACGTAGGCAAGGTTGATCATTTGATCCACCCCTGGGGTTCCATCATCGATCTTTATTGTCCACTTTTCTCTTCTATCATCTATCATCGGTATTTCTCCTTTTGTCCATCCTATCTTTACCATCCATCAATGTCTCCATCTTGGTCAATCATCCACCTTTCACTGAACTACAAGGGCTCTACACTTTCACATAGGCAAGGCTAATCTTTGATTGGCCCCCGAGCCCCTAGGTCTTTAGGGTGTGTCAGTCTCATGTCTTATATTCCTTATGTCGTGCCATCAAGCTATGCCCTTATCTAGCTGGTTCTTAACAAACGAGATCCACTTGTATCATGAGATCCAATCGATTTTGAACATCCCACCTCATAGCAATCTTTTAGTTTCATATCTATCATCTTTGGTCTCAACAGGATGCATCATTCCTAACAGACCTCATCAATCCCATCCATCCCTTGATCCTATGGCAAAGGACATTTGAAATTGATTGCGATTTTTTGATATTTTTGGCTTTTGTTTATCATTTGAACACCCTATCATCACTTGTCAAGGCCGCCATGATCCATCATATTATGGCGTGTTTTGATTGGTCCACATAGGGGCATGTCTTGTTCTTTTGTTTGATTGTGTCTTCTTGGTTGTCCCAAGTAGTACCCGCCAAGATCCCTGAGGTCTTGTGTTATGCTGGGGCATCCTTTCGTGCTTGTGGTTATCTCAATACCTGGCCCAACCAAGGTCTTTGTGGCTTTGGGGTGTTGGGATAGCCTTCTTGTCTGTTGTGTTTATTTCATGCATTAGACACTATTACGCCTTGGTTCCACATACCCTTGCACTTGGTGTCTTATGCTATAGAAAAAATCAGTGCTCCAAAGATGGCAAATTGCATTAGGATTGCATCTCAGAACTTTCCCGTTCCTACTTAATGTACGCTACATGCCCCATCCGTTTCAATCCTTCGTCCTTATCTCTGTCAATCTCCGTCCGTTCCCTTGGCCTAAATCCTGTCCACAATCCCTTATCAACCCGAGATTGCTTGTTCGATTCATGTTGCTAGCCGGTATCATCATCATAATATCCATTAGTAATGCCCTATCCTTTAGGTGTTGTTTGGGATGTATCGCCCATAAATAAACAACCTTTCATCATCATCAGCCGGGAGTATTCTTCCCTATCCCTTTGAATTATTTGTTTTGGGATGTATCCTTCAGCATCGGCAACGCACCATCATCATCGTGAGTCAGGCTGCTTCCTATCGCTTTGAGTGGTGTTTTGGGATTAATATCATTCCCTCATCAATACCACTCAGTGGGATGTATCCTTCCCTATCCTCGTGTTGTTTTGGGATCTTTAATTCCCTCATTGACAACCCTCCATCCATCATCAACCCATTTTGGCTTGTACCTTGACTGGGGCAACATCACCTTTTGTCCTCAAATCCATTTGTGCTTCACCCATTTCCATATCACTTACTCTCTTCCCCATCACCTTGCATCATCTTCCTCATCTCTCCTTGCATCACATCATCTATTTCGAGAGCACACACGTGTTCTCTTCAACTTGCATGTCCTCTCGAGGGGGAATCCTCAATCCCTACTCTTCATCATTTTTCTTGCACCCTTCCACAGTGCTCCTTTGGATGACTAGGGCATCCCCCTAATCTAACCATCTTCTTCTAGGTTCTATATTTTAATATTCTTTGAAATGATGCTGCTTTGTAACATCATCTCAAAGAGGGGAAAAATGTACACCTAAATTTGTACACTTAATTTATCCAAATTTATCCCCTTTCGTCTAAACATCCCATTAGTTGCAATAATTAAGTAATATTACTCTTATTTAATTAATATCTTTAATTCTGCTGTCCACTAAAAGGTATTTAATTAATAATTAAATGCCTTATATCTCTGTCCTTTTCATCCCAAATGGAATTAAAAGATAAAAATAATGCATTTTATTTAATTCCTCACATCAATCATTTTCATCTAATCCTAATCCGTTTTATAATCTCTTCCATGGGATTATTGCACATGCCTAATCCTTGATTAGGATGTGTCACATCCTCCAACTTTTGCAAGTTGGCTTTTAATCCCCATTTATCTTCTAATTACTGATTAATTAAGCCTAAACATTCTCCAAGGAATTTTTAATTCCTTTTTATTCTTCCTAGATTTCCCTCTTTTATATGTGAATTTTTGATTCACATTCCATCCTTCCAAGGCTTCTAGAACCTTGGACTTGTCACAATCTCCACATGTGACCAAGTCCCTGCTTGCAAAGACATCTTTTTATCTTTTAGACTTTCCCTAAGAATGTAGATTTTTAATTCCTTATTTCTCAACACTTCCTTTTCCCATGTGATTTTTGAGAATTTAGGAATTTCTCAAATGTCCCTTTCACTCCCACTTGGGGACAAAGGGAATCCCTTTTTGTGGAAATCTCCTCCTCCCAAGGTGCATGTCCTTTCCACCTCATGTACCTTCGCCAGCACTTGAGCACCTCATATCCTCTTGTCCACTTCACCCTCCACATGTCAAGATGTGAGGGCTTGTGGGTCTCAACCCACTTTAGCCCTTCATCTTGGCCTTGTTGGAGTAATCTTGACTGTTGAATTCTCTAGAGAATTCAAATTCTCCTATAAATACCCCCTCCTTAAAGGGAATTTTGAACACTTTCATTTGGAGCAACCTTATGCTACCAATTTGCATTCTCAAAACACTTGAATTTTCATAGCTACATGCTGCTAATTTACATCCTCAATCCTTTTCCATCATTTAGCCATCTCTCTTGATCATATTGCACATTCAATCTTGCATTTAGTCATTCAAGCAATCATCTAAGGAGCACACAAATCATTTCAAGCAAGGGCCAATCAAAGAGATATCAACAACAAGGAAGGTGAAACTATTTTGTATTTCATTTTATTCATTTTCTTTTTCGTTATATCACTCTTTTGGCTAATCTTGAGGTGTCCTTGGTCTTTTACCATTCACATTCTTAGTTATTTTGCACATTTAGAGCAGGATAAATTCCAAGGTATACAAGGACTATTCAAGAAGCTGCAAGGACTATGATGAAAGAAGCTAACCTACTAGAAGTTTACTAGAGAGAAGAAATTCATACTATTGTTAACATACTTAACAGATTTTAAGCAAGAGCTAACAACACAAAGACTTCCTATGAGTTGTGGTATGGAAGGATTCCTACTGTCAAGTAATTTAGAGTGTTTGAAAGAAAATTCTATATCAGAAGAGATGATGAAAACTTAGGAAATTTTGATGTAAGGTCCGATGAAGGTATCTTCCTTGGATATTCTACTAAAAGCAAAGATTATAGGTGTTACAATAAAATATTGAGAAGGATTGTTGAAAGTGCAAGTGTTAAGGTTGATGAAGATTTGAGGAATTCAGTGGTAATAGATGGATATGAGTCAGATGAACCTAGTTGTAGAAGAGGAGAAGAAAAATCTATAGAAAAAGTGCAGAATGAAGAAGAGGAAGCTCTAGAAAAGACCCCTAAGACCCCTAAGTATGTGCTGAGAAATAATTCTGATGAA
>VDFB02271358.1:926022772-926451146 GCA_007258455.2 Sequoia sempervirens
GGAGGGAGAGGTAGGTAGAGAGAGAGAGAGGGGAGAGAGAGAGAGGGAGGGAGGGAGGAAGATAGAGATAAGTAGAGGGGAGGAGGGAGGGAGTGAGAGAGAAGTGAGATAGAGAGAATTAGAGGGAAAGGGGGGAGAGAGAGAGAGAGTCAGATAAAGGGATGGAGATAGTGAGAGAGAGGTCTAGAGTGTAAGGGATAAAAACATGAGTGAGATAGAGAGATAAATAATACTTGTTGATTATTGAAATTTGACCTCCTGATTACTGAAATTTGACATGCTAATTACTGAAATTTGACTAAGTCAAATTTATGAGATCTTCTAAAAACTATAATTTGCATTATAACTCCTAGAGATCCGAAACCACTCTCAAACATCCTGAAACTATATACATGAAATATAAGAAAGTAAATGTCCATATGTAAATGTCAACTTATACTTAAATGTTTATTTCATGTATATAGTTTCCCTCAAAGATAACAAGAAAGAAAGAAAAAGCAAGAGAAGAAAAATAAATTCAATGTAGACCAAAACACAAGCGTGTTATAACCCACTCGCATTTTTTCAATGCATTCACAAAATGTGAGCGCATTATAACGCGCTTGCATTTTGTCAACGCATTCACAAAATGTGAGCACTTTATAATGTGCTCGTGTTTTGTCAATGCATTCAAAGAATACGAGCATGTTATAACGCGATCATGTTTTGTCTTGCTTAGGGAATCCCCAAGCCTTTGGCTTGGATTTTCTTTGGATTTCCAACCCAAAGGCTTGGGGTGCCTTCCCAACATTCAAAGACCTTTTTTGCATATTCTACAAAATTTGACAAAATCTTGTTTGTGCTCATTGTCAAGTTTGCACATGTTTCAAGGTCAAACAAATCGAACACCTAGGTAATGTTAGGATCTCTCTTATCTATCTAACAATATATTTTTTTTCACATTTTGAAAATGTTAAGCCTTTGATCTATAATTTCTTTTGTTTATGTGTCTATTTTTTGGTAAAAACAAGTATTTGGTTTTATTTTTCGTTATAAATTAACCATTCATCAAAATTTCAAATAGATTACATTTTTAGAAACTAGACTCCATTCTACACATTAAAAAATTAATTGTAATTTTCAATTAGTTTCCAAAATTTATAGGGGTAGCAAGGCCAAAATTTTGTTTTTCAGGAAGTGTCCAATTTGAAAATTAGTAAAAAATAGAATATTCATTAAAAATTATTAGAAAAATCAAGCATAAACTACATATTGTTAGCTAATTTATCACTAAAGCAAATTTTAAAATACTAAAAAAAGTTTACCATGCTAAGTACCCACAAAAGTTGCTATGTTATGTTTTTCTGAAAATAACAACACCAATTTCTATGGTCCCCTCTTTTGAACCCCTTAATCTCAACCATTTTCAAAATAAATTAGTAGTTTAGAAAGTAGACTTGGAGCACTACGATCCTTGTTTTTGTTGCATCTCAAAATTTTGAGTGTAACTATCCTCAATTTCACGTCCAAAGTCAGTATTTCCTGATTTTAGAAGAAAAAAAATCGGCCACTTAAGCCCCCTTTTTGGCCCCCCATCTTTTTGAACTTACCCAAATATGAAATTTTAATTATGTAGATTCTAATAAAAAGCAATAAGATATATTATTCAAGTTGCTTTAAATAATTTTTCATGATATATTGAACAAAACTAAATTGCTAAATAATTAAATGCTATTATTAGTTATAGAATATTTAAACAATGTATTTTAAAAATAATTGTAAAAATTCAATATATTAGATCAAATAATATATTATTCAATATTGATTAATAATTAATATTCTCATAAACATTAAGCTTTTATACTTATATTATAAAATAATCATTCGTATATCATAATTGATATTAATCAAAATCTATTATTATTTTATAATATATGTATATAATGGTATATACTATGTTTTTTAAATTAATATAAATTAATAATTAATTAGTAATTTATCTTTATCATATAATTATTATCATTATTATATGATAAATATCAGCCTAGAAGATTAAAATAGAATAATAAGCACAAAAATAATCATGTGCCCACTCTAGTGTAAAAAGAAGAGAAAAAATGAATTAAAGAAGATTAAAAGAATGACTATATAATATAAATAATATAATATAATATGAGGTAATTTAACTTACTTGACATGTATCAATATCATGTGTATTCTGATTTAGCGAAAGCCTATTTTTCTTATGTCCTTCCTCAAATATTGACGTGTGTGCAAACAACTAATATTATCATTAGTATTAATTATAATATATTATATTTATAATTAAATTTATTTTTTGGGTAAGTGCTACTAAGGGGGTAGCAACCTTCTATTGATAAAATAAAATGTAGATATTGGTGTATAATGAACCTTATGCCTTCTGCACATTTTGTACATCTCACTACTTGAGCAGGAGAGAATAAGTCCCCATTGGTGCTCAACAGTTTCTCAAAAGCACATAAATCATTCCCTTCCAATCTTGACCTATACAGGCTCATGGACTGCTTTATCACCCCTCCCCTAGCTACAACACTGGCATCAAAAATGTCAGTTAGAAAACCATAGAAAGGCTATATCGGGATGCTTTCCAACGTTGCCACTGCAACATCTCTATTTTCAGGAGATACCAAGTGCCTTGCGAACTAAATCCCCCATTGATGGGATCTAAGGATCTAGACTACTACCATGAAGAACCTTTCATAGACATCATCATCATGGACATGGCCTCTAGACCAGGTCGCGGCTCTAATGATCTTTATCATAGCCTCTCTTGTCGCCTCTTTGTAGAGAATGAAAAGATGCCCCACCTATTGCTCTTGGGACTCCTAGAGGCATTTGCACTAAAAGCTAAACACACTTGCTATCATCTAATGCTTATTTCTCACGTCAACGTCCTCTATTTATGCTTATCCTAAATGTATTTTCGGAAGTGTTCTCTGCTAATGAAGCCTATTTCCCATTGGATATTCCAAACATCTCCTGAAATCACACCTTTTTCTCAAACTAAGGCCTAAGGGGGGAAGTGTTGGAAAATTCATTGTCCTTGAGCCTCTTCCCGTTGCCACCTACCTATTAAGGGAATTTGTTGTCTGCAACTAAAAGATTGTTTTGGGGATTTCTTTCCCCACTTGCTCCTGACGTGCACTTGAAGACTGCAAAAGAATTAATGAAGTTAGGAATTTTTGAATTCCAATTTAATTCTAGTAGGTAATTTCGAATTTGAGAGGGAATGTTTTAAAAGACAAAAGGAATGAAGGCAGATTATTCTGTGAGTTGCAAATCTATAGAAGTTGAATTCCTGAGCAGTAGCAATTTGAAGGGAATGTTCTTTGTTCTTTGTGTGATTCAGAGAATGTTTTCTGTGCGAGCTTCTAAAAGCTCTTGAACAACAACAACTATTTTTTGTGTGTGTGAGTAGAAATTGCTCCTAAAGAGCTCTACGTAGCTCATGCCAGTGAGCTCCTAGTAGCTCCTAAAGTTGTCTATTTTTGGTTGAGTAGTTGATTGCTCCCAACAGATAGTAATTCGTAGCTTAGAGTTTTCTTTCAGTAGTTTAAGTTTAATCTTTCTTGTATTGTCATTTCCAACATATTTAATACAAAAGGAAAATATTGCATGCCTAGATTTGTTTCCTTGCATTTTTTTATTCCGCATTTGTATTCCCCTATTTGTGTTTTTGGGAAACAGAGCAACAACTCTATGTATTTTTGTGCATGCATAAGTTTTGACATGGTATTAGAGCATTAGAAGTTTTGTCATGGTATAAGAGCATTAGAAGTTTTTTCATGGTATAAGAGCATTAGAAGTTATGGCATGGTATTAGAGCCATAATCCCCATTTCCTTGTGAGTTAGGGAATTTTTTTATCCTTGCATTTGTTCTTGTGCATGAGACATGGCTGGAGATGAAGGAAAGCGTTGGTAACAGCCACCATCCTTTAATGGATAGAACTATGATGTTTGGGAAAAGAAGATGAAGACCATAATGGTCGCCAATGATTTGTGGGAGTTTGCGGTCAGTGGTTTCAATGATGTAACTGACCCAGCAACATATACTGTGCTCACAAATAACCAAAAGAACCAATTGAAGGAGTTGAGGAGGAAAGATGCTAAGGCATTGAGTTTGATAGAAGTAGCCTTGACAGAGGCCACTTTTCCTAGAATAGCAGTAGCTAACTATGCAAAGGAAGCTTGGGAAATCCTCTAGAAGAAATACAAAGGGACTAACAAGGTCGGATTGGTGAAATTCCAGATGCTTCAAAGAGAGTTTGAGACTCTTGAAATGAAGGATAATGAGTCCATTTCTGTTTTTCACACAAGACTCTCAGGTTTGATAAACCAATTGAGAGTGAATGCTGAGATCATTGATAATCAGAGGATTGTGGAGAAAATCCTTAGGAGCTTACCCACAAAGTTTGATGCAGTGGTGATTTCCATTAAAGAGGCAAAGGATCTCACAACGTTTTCTGTTGATGAGCTTATGGGTTCTCTACAAACCCATGAGCAACATCTAAATAGGTTTGCTACTTCTTCCCAAGAGAAAGCTTTTAAAGCTCAGTCAAATGCAAGAGGCAGGGGGAGAGGTAGAAATAGCTCCAGACATGGTAGAGGGAGATCTGGATGTGGTAATGCTGGAGAAGAAATCTAGGCGCGAGCAAACAACCAAGAGGGAGCAAGCAACTCTTAGACTAGCTCTCAAAGAGGCAAGAAGAACAACAATTCACATCAAAAGAATGAGAAGAGAAATTTTGAATGCTACTACTGTCATAATTTTGGCCATTATGCAAGTGAGTGCTAGAAAAATAAAAGAGATCAGTCAAAACAACGTGCAAATGTGGTTGATTCGAATGTGGCTAAAGGAAATTAGTCCATAGCCTTCATCATATAAAACATTAGTGAAGAAGGTAGCCCTGAAGTCTGGTATATGGACAGTGGTTGCAACAACCACATGAGTGGTAATGAAATTCTTTTTTCTTTCATTGACAAAAATGTAAAGTCTGAAATAAGAATGGGGAACAATGGAGTAGTTCCAGTTGTTGGAAGAGGATCTATTATGATCCACACCAAGCAAGGTGATAAGAAGCAGATACATAATGTATTCCTTGCTCCTGTGTTAAAGTATAACCTCATGAGTGTTGGTCAGCTGATCCAAAATGGATATAATGTGTTGATGGAGAAAGGTCAATGTGTCATTTATGACAAGAATGAGAGGACAAAGGCATTTGCAACAATTCAAATGACAAAGAACTGGATGCTTCCTTTGAAGATTGAGACATGTTTCTCATCTCATTCCTTTGCTGCACCTCTCAAGAATGAAGAATGTATAGTTGTACATCATGTAGCGCTCAAGAGCACCATTCAAGACCCCTCCAAGCTATGGCATCTTAAGTATGGACATTTAGGCTATGTTGGTTTGAGTCTTTTTTCCAAGAACAAAATGATTGATGGTTTTCCAAGAATAGTAGAGCCTAATGTTAGATGTGAGGCTTGCATTTTGGGCAAGCAACATAGGCAGCCCTTTCAATTGGACAACTCTACAAGGGAAAGAGCACCATTGGAGTTGGTGCACATGGATTTGGTAGGCCCTATGCAAATCATTTCTATTGGTAAAAGAAGATTTTTTATGAACTTCATTGATGATTATAGCCATAAGACATGGGTCTATTTTTTGCAACATAAATATGAAGCTTTTGATAAATTTTTTCTATTTAAGGCCCAGGCTGAAAAGGAGAGTGGACATTTCATCAAGGTCCTAAGGTCAGATCATGGAGGAGAGTATACCTCTAATTTTTTTGTAAATTTTTGCAAGAAAAATGGCATCACGAAGGAGCTAATAGCTAGTTATAATCCGTAGCAAAATGCAGTGGTTGAGAGAAAGAATAGGACCATTGTGGAGATGGCAAGGAGCATGATGAAAGCAAAGGGACTCCCAACTAAATACTGGGGAGAGGTTGTAGCAACAAATTTTTATCTGATTAATAGAAGTCCAACAAAGGCGGTTCATGAGAAGATCCCTCAAGAGGTATGGACAAGATGCAAGTGGACGGTTAAGCACTTGAGAGTGTTTGGTTGTGTGGCATATGCCCACTTGCCTAAAGAAAAGAGGTAGAAATTGGATGACAAGGGTGAAAAGTGCATTTTCACGGGCTATAGTGAAGAGTCAAAAGCCTATCAGCTATACAATCATGTCACCAAGAAAATCGTCATTAGCAGAGACATGGAGTTCTTAGAAGAAGAATCATGGGATGGTCTAAAAGCTCCTGATAGCTCTCAATAGCTCCTGAAGAAGAAAAAATGGGTCAGTAAGAAGAGTTTGTAGATGCTCCTAAAAGCATTGGTCAAGCTCCTGAAAGCTTCAGAAGAGCTCCTGAAAGCTCCCGACGGCTCTTGATGGCTCCTGAAGCTGGAAGATAGTCAATAAGACAGTCAAGAAGATAGATACAAACAACTAGAGGATTAGCTTCTGAAAGCACCGGTCGAGCTCCTGAAATCTCTCGATAGCTCCTAAAAGCTCCTGAAGTGAGTAGATAGAAAGGCAAGTAGCCAAAGACAACTAGAAGATTGGATCCTGCAGAGCTCCTGAGAGCTCGTGAAAGCTCCGGAAGAGCTCTTGAAAGTGCTGATAGAGCTCCTAAAAGCTCCCAAAAACTCCTGAACCTACCTATTCAGCACAACAACAGTAGTGAAAGTTCAGAACCTATTTATTTTGAAGAAGCTATGAAAGAGGAGAAATGGTGTGAGGCCATGGATGATGAGATAGATTCAATAGAGAGGAACAACACATGGGAGTTAACAAATTTTCCTCCCAACAAGAAAGTTATCAGAGTGAAATGGGTCTACAAGACCAACTGCAATTCCGAAGGAAGAATAGACCAACATAAGGCAAGATTAGTTGTCAAGGGGTACAAACAACAGCTTGGGAGAGATTATAATGAGAAATTTTCCCCTGTTGCAAGGATGGAGACCTTGTGGGAAGTCATAGCAATCCCAACCCAACACATGTGGAAGGTATTTCAAATGGATGTGAAGTCCGCCTTCCTAAATGGAGTGTTGAAAGAAGAGGTTTATGTTGAGCAACTATTCAGATATGAAGTTCTGGTTCAAGAACACAAGGTGTATAGGCTAAAGAAAGCTCTTTATGGGTTGAAGCAAGCTCCATGGGCATGGTACAACAAGATTTACTCATATTTGATGAGCAATGGATTTATAAAAAATGATGGTGAGCCCACTCTTTACATCAAGGTAGCAAATGGTAAGGTTTTGATTGTTGTCTTGTATGTTGATGATTTAGTTTTTACTAGGGATGATGATTTCCTCATTGCTGGTTTTAAAGAGGCCATGAAAAGAGAGTTTGAAATGATAGATTTAGGTCTCTTGAGATATTTTCTAGGCATAGATCTTTTGTGACAATGTTTCATCAATAGCATTGACGAAAAATCCTGTGTTTCATGGAAGAAGCAAATACATTGAAATCAGGTATCATTTTATCAGAGAATTGGTTGAGAATGGTGAAACTAAAATGGCATTTTGTAGGTCTAAACAACAGCTAGCAGACATATTCACCAAGCCTTTGAGCAAGGACAATTTCGAGCACTTGAGGAGCAGATTGGGCGTTGTTGATTTGGATCAGGATTGATCTTGTTTCGTCAACTTAGGACCAAAGGGGAGTGTTGGAAAATTGATTGTCCCTGAGCCTCTTCCCATTGCCACCTACCTGTCAGGGGTATTTGTTGCCTACAGCTAAAAGATTGTTTTAGGGATAGCTTTCCCCACTTGCGACTGACATGCACTTGAAGACTCCAGAAGAATTAATGAAGTTAGGAATTTTTGAATTCCAATTTAATGCTGGTAGGTAATTTCAAATTTGAGAGGGAATGTTTTAAAAGACAAAAGGAATGAAGGAAAATTATTTTGTCAGTTGCGAATCTGGAGAAGTTGAATTCCTGAGCAGTAGTAGTTTGAAGGGAATGTTCTTTGTTCTCTGTGTGATTCAAAGAATGTTTTCTGTGTGAGCTTTTGAAAGCTCATGAAAAACAACAACTGTTTGTTAAAGTTGTCTATTTTTGGTTGAGTAATTGATTGCTCCCAGCGGATAGTAATTCGTAGCTTAGATTTTTCTTTCAGTAGTTTAAGTTTAATCTTTCCTATATTGTCATTTCTAGCATATTTAATACAAAAGGAAAATATTGTATGCCCAGATTTTTCTCCTTACATTTGTTTATTCCGCATTTGTATTCCCATGTTTGTGTTTTGGGGAAATAGAGTAGCAACTCTGTGTATTTATGTGTATACAAAAGTTTTGACATGGTGTCAGAGCATTAGAAGTTTTGTCATGGTATCATAGCATTATAAGTTATGACATGAAGGAAGGAGGATTGTGAAAATATATCAAGAAATGGAAATTTTGTGGCCCAAGATTGCAAATCTTCAATCATTCCTTTTGATCTTGCCACATTTAGACCATTCTAGACCATGAATGAGAGCTGCCATATCACATGAAAAATTCATCTAATGCTTGAGTCTCCACTTTTAGAATCTCTTTCAAAGAAGCCCAGTCTTCTAGGAAGTGTTCTACCACCACCTTTGATGCCATGTTGACAACTCTATTGGCCAGATCATCTGTAGATTTATTTGCTTCCTTATATACATGATTTATTGGGAAGGATAGCCTCTCTAAGCGTTGTCAAGCCCTCTGGATGTGCTTAAGAAACTTCTAATTCTAGGAGTCATGTTTCCTGATTGCATTCACACATAACAAGGAGTCACCTTCTATGTCTACTCCTATGACCCCCCTCCTTAGAAATTCCAAGAGTTCTTGCGCCAAAGCTCCAACTCAACCTCATTGTTAGTGGAAATCCTGATAGAGCTAGAGATCACCTACACCATCTACCCCTTTTCATTTCTTAGCAAGAATGTGACACCAATGGAGCTCAGGTTCCCTTATGTAATCCCATTGAAATTTAATTTAAAATGACCACTTGGTAGTGCTAGTCATTTTACCTTCACCCGATTAGCCTTCCCGCCCCAACTACCAACCCCATTTAGGGTCTTCAAACCTTTCCAACTTTTTATATCTCACCATTCCACCTTATGGACCACCTTACTAATATTTTATTGTTTAGCATCTCCACTAGCCTACACTTTATGCCTTTGAAGACCACCCAAAACTCCTTTGTTTCATTAAAAATTTTGGAATTACATTCTCGCTAGATGTGTCATAACACCATTGATGGAAAAGCCTCCCAAATTCCCCCCAAACCCATTTTTATTTCACCAATGACCATCGCTTAATAAATTCCATGATATTTTGATTCCTCAACTCGTGCTAGTTAAGCTACAATTGGACTCTATCCCAATACTAGGCTATGAAAGGACATAGTAGAAGAAGATGATTGAGTGACTCCTCCTCTACCTTGTAGAGCATGCACTTGCTAGGCCTCATGATCCCCAGCTTCTTCAAATTCTCCCCAATGAGGATGCTCTTATGAAGGACCATCCATAGGAATTCCCCAGCTTTAGGAAGTATATGTCTACCCCAACAAAGTTTCGTTGGCTATAGCCTCTTTGAATCCCTAGAGTGAGTAGCTTTCATCACTTGATATCCTAATACATAGCTACACACCAATATATCTTGTCATCGCAAGGATTGTTGTATATCCTTCTATCCCTAAGTGCTACTACGAACTTGGATTTTATCCTATCTTCTCGACTTGAATGTGGTCAATGCTCAACCAGATAACCAGGCCATTAAAATTTGTCCTATCAAATTAGTCCATGCCACCTTCATGCCCCTATTGTGTCCCAATATTTACTTGACAACATCAAAGTCCTTGTCCTCTCCTGGTAGTAAAAAACCTTCCCATGATTCTATCCAAAACTCTACCTTCCTTCCATTATTTACAAACCAAGTGAGGTGATCCACAATCACTGACCTACAATCCCACATGAATCACTAAACTGTTGATCCCCTAGAGCTATTAGCAATCATGAGAATCATTCTAGGATCCTCATTATCAAGATATTTTCTCTACATGATCCTTCACCATAGCTTCTCGAGATGTTTGAAGAGTTTCTATATCTGTTTTACCTTGAGCGCCTTATTTTGAAGGCGTAGCACTTTTTCCCCATGCCCCCATCCTCATTAGGCTACATAACTTTTTCCCATCAAACCAAGGTAATGCATTTCACAATATTGGCCCCTTCCCACAAAAGATTCTTTCATTGGCCTTCCAATTGGGCTAGTGCCTTTCTTGAGAGAGTCATGTAGGATATGACATAGAGAGGGACAACCCCTAACACAAGCTTTAACATGGTGATCTAGCTAACAAGAGAAATCCATTTCCTAGTCCATGCTTTCACCTTCTTTATGCTTTGCTCAATTATTTTTTCCCATAAGTTTGTGTGGATAACACCACTATACATGGGTGCATCCAAGTATTTTGTAGGGATTGAGTCAATAGAAAAACCAAAAACTTCCACAATCCACCTCTATCGTCTCTTGTTGGTATTGAATTTTTTTTTTTGGAATTTTCCTTATTGATGATTTGCCGAGAGCATGCACTATATTTTTCTAGTGTTTTCTTCATATCCTCTACCTCTCCTAGTGTGGATTCCCCAAAGATCATCATGCCATCAGCAAATTGGGTGTGCATTATTAGGTTCACCCCTCTCACCATAGCCCCATTCTTTGCTTGGCATAGATTAAACTGTTTAGTGATTTGGTCATCAAAATGAGAAAAAAGGGAACATAGGATCCCCTTGTCAGATTCCATGAGTGGTCTTGAACAAACCGCTAAGCAAACCATTGATCACTATTGAAATTTGTGACATGGATATAAATGCAAGGATACCTTTGAGCCAATCAAAATGAATTCCAAGCCTCTCCAAGAATCTCATTGGGAAACACTAGCTTACACGATCATACACTTTACTAATATCTAACTTGGACATTAAACAATTTTATCTCTAGATCGTGATAGATTGGATGGTTTCATTAAACAAAATGATACTGTCAATAATCTCTCTCCCTAGAGTGAATCCATTTTGATTCTCTGATATTAATTTCCCCATAATCTTTTTAATATGTTTGCTCATACCTTGGATATTATCTTGTATATGGTATTGTATAGAGATATCAACCTATAATTAGAGAGTTCTATATTATGCTTTCTTAGGGATCAAAATAAAGGTCGTGTTATTGGAGTTTGTAATGAACTTAGCCTTCTTCCTAGATTCTTCAACCATTCTCCAAATTTCCTTACCTATAAAATGCCAACACTTTTGATAAAACAATCTTGTAAAGCCATCTGGTCTAGGCACCTTATTTGGATGTAATTGGAAAGAAACATCATTCACTTCCTCCTTTGTGAAGGGGGTGCACAACATTCAGGTATCGAGCTCTGTCACCAATGGTGCTATACAATCCAAAACCTCCTTGCCATTTAGAAGGTCCTTCCAATCCTCGAGCATTAGGAGCTCTTTGAAGAAGCTGATCGCAACACCTTCTATTGCCTTTTCCTCCTATAGGATCACCCCATCCTCTAACAAAATCTTGGTTATTCTATTTCCCATACTCCTGGCTTTCACTAAATTATGGAAAAATTTGGTGTTCAAGTCCCCAGCCTCAAACCAACTAACTCTTGCCTTAGCTTCCCAATAGTCTTCTTCTTGCACAAAGAACTCAACATGTTTGACCAAAAAAAAATTTGTCTATTGCATAGTTTTCCTAGTCCATGCTAGTTTGAAAGACCTTCTCATTAAGGATGCCAACTCCCCCTCGATCCTTTCCTTCTCTTTGAAAATATTTTGAAAGTGGATAGGTTCCAATCCTTTAACTTGAATTTGACATAAGTCAATTTAATAATAACCATGTAACTTGGTGTACCTCCCTTTTTTGGTGCCTCAAACCACCACCTTTCTAATAGCTCCATAATATTCAAATGCCTCAACCACATTTGTTCAAACTTGAAATATACAATCGTTGTTCTTGCCAATGTTCTTTTAGTCACCCTAAATCTGACATTATTCCTCTAAATTAATTAAATAACATTATTTAATCAATTCACCCCTTTATCCCCTTTTAATTAATTAAATAAATATTTATTTAATTAATCCATTATTCTTCTTATAATTAATTAATTATTATATTTAATTAATTATATCATCCTCTAAACTATAATTCTCCCAATCAATTAAATAATTCTTACTATTTAGTTGATCCCACTAAATTCTCGCTTTCCTCTAATCCCCATTGTGTTAATTAAACCATGATTAATTAACCTAATAACCTACAATTATCCCATTCTCCCACTTTTAACTCCACTAGAGTTAGTAAACCCTTGGTTTATTGACTCCACTGACCTCATTAAGATAATTAACCATTTATTAACTATCCTAACCCCCATCGTTACCATTATTTCTAAATTTAAAATTCATCCTCAACCCCCTCATCTTGTCTCATTAATGAGATAAATCCCACCTACCTCCATTATCTTACACATAGCCTCCAAAATTTAATGACTTGTCATCCCAAGGTGTGCTCACACATGTGTGAGCACACCTCACCTCTCTTCTCACACTCAATTGTGACACTTTTCACAATGCTAATAAGCCACCACCTTGATCCATGTCTCATATTCTCAAGCAATCCTAGCCCTTCGTTAACATTCAATCCTATCCCTCCATTTCTCCCTCCCAATTTCTATAAATTGAGGCTTCAACTCTTCATTTATTCATCTTAAAATTGGCCATTGTTATGTTGGTGCAATTGTGAGAAATCCACATCCATACTTAGAGAAAATCAGGCAAGATTAAGGTGTATCTTGAGCTCAATCAAGGAGGGTCATCAAAGGTATAGCACTTGTGTTTTAATTTTATGCTCATTTCCTTTATGTTTTATGCTTTTTGGTGATAAATCTAACCCCTCCACATTTGACAGAAGCTCAAACTGCCCTAAATGAGGTACATACAGGTATTTGTGGGGCCTATTCTAGTGGACCAACACTAGCTAAGAAGTTGGTACGTACAGGATATTATTGGCACACAATGGAGAAATATTCTATTAATTTGGTGAAAGTATGCAAACCTTGTCAACAACATGGTGACTTGATTCATGCACCATCACAAGAATTGCAACCTATTATTACTACATGGCCTTTCTTATGATAGGGGTTAGACCTCATTGGCAAGATACATCCTACATCCTCAAATGGTCATAAATTCATAATCATTTCAACTAAGTGGTTTGAAGCCATACCTATGACCTATGTTATAGGGAAACAAATTTCCAAATTCATACTCCATTACATCATTTGTCATTTTGGCATTCCCACTTCCATAGTCACAAAACAACAGATGTCCCCTCAAAAAATAGGAGGTCAGTAATTTGTGTCAACAATTCCACATTCAACATCATTTTTCCACTCCATATTACCCACAAGGAAATGGCCAAGACAAGGCCACAAATGAAGCAATCCTAAAATTCCAAAAGAAAATGGTCAATGCAGCTAGTTGTGATTGGTATCTACAACTTAATCCCACCCTATGTGGATACCATACTAGCATTCACACACCTACTAGAGTCACTCCCTATTCCCTGGTATATGGTCTTGAAGCTATCTTTCCAATAGAGGTTGAGCTCCCATCCTTGAGAATCTCTCTACAACATCTCATTAATGATGAAGAATATCATGTAGCACATCTTCAATAGTTGGAGCTTCTAGATGAGAAATGTTTAAATACCCGCAATCACCTTAGAGAATATCAAAACAAGCTCCACATAACTTACAACAAGATGATCAAGCCTAGAGAATTTACCATCAGAGATCTGGTTAATAAGTAAAATTAGTGTAACCTGTAGGAATGAGAAAAGAAGGGAAAGTTTGAACCCAATTGGATAGGCCCTTACATTGTCACAACAAAATATGGATCGGTGGAATACCAATTAGCAACCATGGAAGGAGAGCACCTTTAAGAGTCCATTAATATCATCCATCTCAAAAAATTCTTTGCATAGGAATAAACAATTTTTTTTTTTTAGAAAAATACAAAAAAAATTAAAAAAACAAAAAAATAGTAAAGAAAAATAACCCATCCAATGGTGAAAACCACTTTGTGGTGCCTTAGGCAAGTACCATGGTGAAAACTTGGCAAACAGGTTCCATGTGTAAGGACATGCCCACCATCTATTAGGTCACTTTTTCCTCCATTCATAATAAATCCATCCACCCACAATAAATCCATCCATACTAAGTCTATCTACCCACCCTACCAACTATAGCTTGGAATAATCCACCCCCAATTTAGTAGAGGTTTTTCTACCATGATCCTGAATCCACTATATACCCTCCTTTATGTCACTCAACTAAACACTTCCATTATAAACAAACATCTTACATGGTAATTACCATCAAATGTAGTGGGAAGCGATCTTCAATATACCTAGTTGATCATCCACCCATCACATAATAAAATCCCATTTCATAAGAAAGTACCACCCATAATAAACATCTTATCACCCTAAAAATACCACCCATATCATCTTGAGACAAATAATGCAGAAGCAAGCAACACACATGCTTGCATAGACCTTAATACTAAACCATCCACATAATCCCTAAAATCACCATTGCCACTTCACTTGCCACCTATCGCAATCCCCTCTATCTTCGCCTAATAGGATGAATCCTTCCTTGGTCTAGCAACATCTAATCATCTTATCTTTTGGAAAGAGGCTTGACTTTTTTCTTTTTGGGATTTATTGTTGTGACTCTATGATGTCACCGAGTTGGGGGCCACCTAGATCATTTCATATCTTGGTGTGTCAACGATAAGGTACAAAGTAGACATGGGTCATTTTGTATGGAATGTCCGGTGATTATACTAATGTGCTAATGATTTCTCACACCTTAGCTAGAGGGGTTCAAAACATTTTAGTTCACTATACAATCCCCTTTATGATCCACTAAGGTTGCTAGGAATCATTTAGGGATTAGGAATAATATTTTTTTTGCAAATGTTTGTGAGTACCTCAAAGTCCATGCAAGGTGCATGATCCTACCTTTGGTTATTTATACCATTGGGGCATAATGCTTCTTGCTATATCGAATTAAGAATTTCTCAGCACATATTTCCAACATAATTCCCCCCATCCCCTTTCTTCTTCTCTAACACAAACTAACCATTCCCCCCCTCTGTTCTATTTCATTAATCCCCCATGTCCTCTCCTACACACCTGGACTAGAGTACACAATGTATCATGACACAAAAAAAAACACTACTTGCATTTCACATGATTTTGATAACGGAATTTTGAGTACATAACTGACAAAAGGCCATTGACATGACGTCAAATTCATGGATGCACTAATGACTAAGAGATGGAAAACTATCACAAGGCACTTGATAATATCAACAATTTTGGTTAAGAAACCTCTTGATCCCTCCTAATTATTTTACCATGATGCAAATTAGTCGTTGCCAATAGATAAAGAAACTACCATAAATGACAAAGTAAATGTAAATAGGCCAACATCCAAGTTATAGATTAGGTGTTATCAATGGCATGACATTCATACACATCCCATCAAAAAATTATATAGGAAATATGCATAAGAAAATTATCTAACATCATTCACACGACATAGATACATAAACATTAACATTTTTACATCCACCCGTAATATACATAAAAATTCATTTCCACATAAGCATTTACCATGAAAATTATAATTTTTTTGACTACATACTCTACAAATAAAGAAATCTACCCGTCATAATGAAAAGTGAAGAAAACATATGGTATTTGTTGTACTACCATCATAGGATTGAAAGCTAAATCATAAACAACCATCAAAGGAGTACACCTAATATTGTACAATTTATTAATGGACTTGGGCCTATATCAAATAATGAACTACCTATCACCACTATCATTCGTCTATCAAGTAATGAACACACAAGTCCTTTGATTTCGAACCTCCATCATAAAGATCTGGTAAATTCTTCAAATGTCATCAATTGGATACACCCATCATATTACATACATATCATAATAAACATCATAACATTCACATATAATCCATCACATTATCATCATAAAGACTAGATAAATGCTTCAAATTTCATAATAAATACACATCATCATAATCCATAAGCAACATTTAGCATAATCATATGTAACATCATAATCATATACTATTCATTAACTTAAATCACACCACATGCATAATTAATCCACATCATATAATAAAAAGCTATATATAACAACATCTGTATAAAATATATAGGACCAAATCCATCATATCATATATATATCAAAATATAATGTCATGATACATCATGTATAAAAGCTCTCATGTGTACAAAAAGTCAAGCCCATCTTGGGGAAAAATCCAAAAAGTCATAATCAATATACACTATCCTATGCTCCCTACATTTGACTATCTGTAAGGTGATCTTTATGGTGGATCTCTTCATGCTATCCATGGTAGATCCATAGTCACTGATGGACCTAAGTGAGTTGGCCCATGTGATCTATTGCTAACACTAACACTAGCAACCCTCTAATCTAGTGGCACTGCCTCCTCATATACCTGTCTCCACCGCTCTGCCTCTCAGATAGCCCTACTCACCTTTGCAAATCCAATAGCCAAGTCGCCATCACCCAACATATCACGAGCTACATCTCGCTCTTTGCATAGTCTCTCCACCTCTTGCCTCAGCTAATCTCACTCTACTATGATCATTTTTGTTTGACCACCATCCCCTCCTCCACCACTAGTCCCCCCATCCAACAATCCCTATAACTTGGTTGCCTCCACCCTCGATGTATCCCTCTCACCCCTTAGTGTTGCCACCTCAGCCCTAGCTTCATCTCTCTCAACTGTCAGTGTAGCAACCTATTCGTCCATTTGTCCCTATAAATAGACCACATCAGACTATTCCATGTCTCTCTCCAACTACCTGCAGGTGATCCTATCATGCCTAATCTCACTCTTAACAGAGCTTATCTCTCTCCAATGCCATCATATCTAGTTGAGCCTACAAATATCCACCCCTCTATCACACGTGGTGACCCTACTCACCACCAACCCCTCTATCATCTCTACCTCCTCCACCATCCTCTCCTCCAACCCCCTCATCTCCATCATCATCATCATCATTACCATCACTCCCACCATCACTCTCACTGACATCATCATCGGAGCTGCTACTATCATCCTCCTCACTATTGTTGCTCTCCTCACCACTACCCTCTACTATAGCTAGCTGATTGTGAGGCATGGTAAGCTGAATGGGTATGTGCCTCTCCCATCAAGTGTCATACTCTACAATGGTACCAACATTAGCCACTCCTTGTCTCGGATCCCAATCCACTACTGGTGTCTCCCTCTAGCTCTGATAGGTTGTATCATACTCAATGTAACCACCCCACTACCACCTCTCTTAAGCCACCCTACCAAACACTGCCTCAACCTGAGGTACACCCTGTTGCTAACCAAACTGTCACAATACTCGCACTGGAAGATATCTCTCAATAATAGTTGGGGTCCACCCTATCAAATAGTGTACACGCTAGATGTAGGGCATGTACAAATGATCATCATACTAGTCCTTATAATCAATATATGGCCACCAAATAAATGAATCCATCTCATCAATTTCTCTTCGGCAGTGGTCAAGCTCCCCCAAATGATGTTTTCAACATAATCCCGCATACATAAAAACATAGGGCATATCCGACCCTCATCGCCTATCACACACTGGCTATAAAACTACATTATGCTCAAAAGCCCATACATGTAGTAGAGTAACTCCACCACCTATGCTCCACCCATCTCAATACATACATAGTGCATCTCTTTGTATAAGTCTATTAATATTGTTGCCCCCGATGCATATACCATCACCTCTTTGAGCGTCCCCTCCAAAAAAATTTCCCAACCCACTGCAAATGCACGAGACCTCCTATCCAACATAACATCCCAGTAAGCAATGCAACTACAAATAAACATAGATCCGACCACTCATCCAACCCCACATCTAAGCCCAAATCCATGCCTCTGAATGGAAAATCCCTACATGTAAACACCCTTCATAGCGTGGGCCTCGCCTCATGTAAATTGTATACCACCAACTCCCCACAAATTAGTAACTGCAGAATCTGCCACACATCCTCTAATGTAATTATGGCCTCCCTTGTCAGTAAATGAAAACTACTAGTGTCGTTGTGCCACCGCTCCACTAACATGATCATCATGAATTCCTGATGTGCATGAATTTGGAGCATCTGAGAGACAAAGTATAAAAAGGTCAAATGCAACTAGTCATCATCTGTAGGCATCAATCTCTCCCATATGGTACCCATCACCATCATTCGCCGCTCTTGTGATTGAAGGATCTTCATATCCTCTTGCATCATTCCACACACTAACATCATCTCCTATATCTAAATTAATTCATCTACTACCTTCATTTTCCCACCCTCACAACTTCTATGAAATTACGCTTTGTCCTTGGTGTAGGCGCTATTTCTTTGGATGCAAGAGTTGTATTTTTCAACCCAAGCGCCACTTTATGCAAGCGTAATAGGTTTTAACCCAAGTGCATCAATTTTTTATGTAAGCATCGCTTTACACAAGCACCATTTCTTTTTCCCCAATCCCTCACAAATGCACATTGAACGCATTTGTGGCAAACAAATGTGCGTCAAACACATGCGTCATTTTTTTAGCACAAGTGTCGAAATTGACTGCAGGCACCGAAACAACATAAGCATCATTTCTTTTGATGCCAGTGTCGAAATGATGCTCTTAAGCATGGTTTCATGAAGTTGTGCATTCGTTCCCCAACTTTGACCCCCTATTTTGACGTACCTTGGACCTCTAAGCTAACCTAAAACCTAAGAGATAGATCGCATATTGGGTCGCCTACGTCCTCTAGTTGTTGATACTCATGAACTCACTATAAATGGTGTGTGTGTCAAGGAATATCCACCATAGCTCTACACTGCCACCTAAGCTCCTCTCCACCAATCAAATGTTGAAAATGACTTTTTGGGCCCCCCAAAGCCTATTTATAGGCTATTTAACTCTAATCTCACCCCAACTCTAATTTGTTTTATGTTGGACACATCAAATGTCCCGTTTGACATCTCTTTTCAAGCTTATTTCCTTGTTTCTTCTCCTGCCTTCTACTAATTTCATCTTCTACACCATTTTGACCCACCTTTTTTGAGATGCCAACCAAAAATATTTTTTCTCAAAAATCTTCTGGGTTGCTTCTTGAGGGGGAATCACTTCCTAACTAACCTTTCAATCCACTAGGGAGAAATTTAAACTTCTTTGACACATCATCACTTCAAATACTGCATCAAAGAGGGGAAAAATGTGATCACCCTAAATCTGACATTATTCCTCTAAATTAATTAAATAACATTATTTAATTAATTCACCCCTTTATCCCTTTTTAATTAATTAAATAATCCATTATTTATTTAATTAATCCATTATTTTTCTTATAATTAATTAAATATTATATTTAATTAATTATATCATCCTCTAAACTATAATTCTCCCAATCAATTAAATAATTCCTACTATTTAATTGATCCCACTAAATTCCCTCTTTCTTCTAATCCCCATTGTGTTAATTAATCCATGATTAATTAACCTACTAACCTATAATTATCCCATTCTCCAACTTTTAACTCCACTAAAGTTAGTAAACCCTTGGTTTATTAACTCCACCTACCTCATCAAGATAATTAACCATTTATTAGCCATCCTAACCCCCATCATTACCATTATTTTTGAATTTAAAATTCATCCTGAACCCCCTGATCTTGTCCTATTAATGAGATAAATCCCACCTACCTCCATTATCTTACACATAGCCTCCAAAATTTAATGTCTTTTCATCCCAAGGTGTGCTCACACATGTGTGAGCACACCTCAACTCTCTTTTCACACTCAATTGTGACACTTTTCACAATGCTAATAATCCACCACCTTGATCCATGTCTCATCTTCTCAAGCAATCCCATCCCTTCATTAAAATTCAATCCTAGCCCTCCATTTCTCCCTCCCAATTTTTATAAATTGGGGCTTCAACTCTTCATTTCTCCATCTTGAAATTGGCCATTGATATGCTTGTGCAATTGTGAGCAATCCACATCCATAATTAGAGAAAATCAAGCAAGATTAAGGTGCATCTTGAGCTTAATCAAGGAGGGTCAACAAAGGTATAACACCTGTGTTTTGCTTCTATGCCCATTTCCTTTATGTTTTATGCTTTTTGGTGATAAATCTAACCCCTCCACAGTTCTTACTTCTGCCAAGATTGGGTAGTGGTCTAACATGGAGATGAGGTGGATGATTATTTCTATGCCAATTTGTCCATTGAACCAATTCGTAGACCAAATAAATTAGTCAATTTTTTCTATGATATTTGAGAAGAAACTCCTATTAATCCAAGTGAATTTCCCTTCCTTCAGAGGAATGCCACTTAATGTGTTCTCGAAGATAAATTCACATAATTCTATCATGGTTGTGTTCTCCCTTAGAAGCCTGCCACTTTTTTGATAGGTCTAAGATGGCATTAAATTCTCCCCCTAACATGCTCATCTATTACCATGAAGGAGGTGCATTTTCCTTGACATTGGATTCTATAGAGTAATCTTTTCTTCTATTTGATAGGACCATAATATTGAAGATATAGAAGGAGATGTTAGAAATTAAAATGCTTACCTTGCCTCCCAACTAATGTGTATGAATCTTGATGTCTGATATGTCAACCTTTGAATACTTCAACAAATTTGTGATCCCACCAACTATACTCTTCAATTTTCCAAGCACACCTTTCTAGTTCCTATAATGTTGGAGAAACGTTGAGGCTTTTGCATTCCCTAACTTTGTCTCTTGCAACATTGCTATGTTGATCAATTATTTGTCTAAATGGTGCTTGGTCATGCATCGTTTGTTAGGGAAATTTAAGCTCCTGACATTCCAAGATAAGATCTTCATGGCTCCCCTTGGGAGGTACTTCCTCCCAAGTATCTTAACATATATTTCTTGATGCTTGGAAAGCCCTTCTTTGTGGCCTCCTCCTCCCTCTTCTACCTATTGGTTTTCCTTCCTAGACTCTTGTTAATCTTTGAACGATACTTTATTGAACATTTCATTGATTGGCCTATGCATCCACATTTGATGATGTATAATTCATCATCAATCACATCCTCATCTTTTGAGCATCGATCTTCACCCATGTCTTGATCCTCCAAATCCCCAATAGAGTTGTCCTTTTCTAGCATGAGCTCCCCTTCTTCCATTTCATTTTCTTTTATCAACTTGCCATGGTTTTCGTCTTCAATTTCTTTAGAATCTAACAAGGGAAGGTCATAGATTAGTTCCTTCAAAGCCCCACCCAACCTTTCAGTGTTTGAGGATCTCACAATGTTTAGATCATTGACTTGAGGAGAATGATTCCCCTGATCTAATTCAAGCAGATCCCTGGCTTCTACCAAAGTCATCCTTGCTTGGCAATATTTTTTCAATATTACCTTTAAAATGGTTGGCATAGACTCCTTTGACTCACAGGGTGTTTTTGAACCAAATCTTGGGTCATGTATTAATGGCATAACCACCTTTTCTGTCAACTTTGAACCTAGCTCGTGTAATGGGCATACTCTCTCAAAATGCAGCCTACTTTCACAATTCAAATAAAAGTACTTCCAATCTTCTATCTCTATCTAATGAGACCAAGTGCCCCCCACATTTGCCAATTGAATTACCTTGGGAAGCAAATAAATGTTGATCAACTTAATTCTTGTGAAGAAGGCAGAGTCATCCTCCCCCATATCCAATCCCAATACTATACCAAGTCTTGATCTAATGAGACGCGGGTAGTCTCAGGTCTAGTATTCCATGGGGAGATTGTATAATATTACCCAATTCTCATCTTCTGAGGGAGACATGGCTCTGGGATTTAAATTCTCTGACCATTTCTCCATGTAGACTAGCCTATCTTTGAATCACTAAACTTTTTGCTTTATAAATTCATCCCTCTCCATCTCCTACTCGAGGGAGATCATGAAGAAGCCCTTTGTCAAAAAGGTGACTTTTTCCTTGGTGCTCCAATTCAAATCCACCCATTCTCAAATCTTGGCTATGCTAGGGATTTTCCCTACTATCCTACTGATCAACGCCTTTTGTCTGAGCTCAAACACTTCCTTTTCCATAACTATTGAGGTATCAATGATCAAATCTTCCTCCCCATGCACAGAGACCCTCCAAGCTCCAATATCATCCTCCATTTTTTTATTTTTTTCTTTGCCCCCACACCTTCCCTAATTGCAGGGGCCCCTCTTTCCTAGTATGTCAATCCTTCAACCCACTATCATTTGCACCAAGGGCATAATTCATCATATACTTTAGAACCCTTCGACCTAGAGGAATTGCATTGACTCCCGTCATGGGGAAAAATTGACCATACCTCTGCTGCCCATTCCATTGCCAAAATTCACATCTAGATCTCTCATGATTCTTCCTTCACTTGGCCTCCTTCACCCGCTGCTATAGGGATTCCATCAAGACATCTTGCTCTGTTGTGTTTTCCCATGCTCTTACTTTGCTACCGCTCACCATTAATTCTCTTTAATTAGGTAGTTTTTGCAATTGATGTTATATCTAGTATTAATATTATTATAATATATTAATAATTATTTTATGATGTATTAATATAATTTTATTATTTAATGACTAGATAAGAATTTTCTTTTATTATATGTTACTTTTTAGACCTTCATAGTATTTTTTGATGCAACAATAAGTAATAATATGTTCTCACTAATATTAAATATAATTTAAATAATATTTATGATTAATATAGTTATAAATATATTGAAAATAATGGTATACACTATATTTACTATTAATAATATTTAGTAGTTAATAATTATTACTATATAATTATTATTATAATTATATATTATGTCATTATAATCTATTAGTTAACAATTATTCAAGAATATTAAATAATATCAATAATTTTAAACTTTTCTACACTTTTTTTTGCACTGACATTTTCCCCAAGTTTCACTTGTCACCATAGTGTGCCTTTAGAACGTAATTACTTGTTCTATAGATTTTCCTTTTAATGATTGAAAGAGAATCCATGTGCCTGTATTGCAAAATATCAATTTTTTTAATAGGTAATTAGTGACAATGTAAATAGTTTTTACTAAATAACACCAGCCATCAACAATAACAAAGGGCATGTGTTAGCATAGTGCTTTAGTAAAACATAATGAATTGTACCATACCTTTAAATTTTCACAATTGGAACAAAAAATAATTTCTAGATATAATATAATATAATAATTAAAAATAATTTAATTATCTAGATTATTATAATGACCTTTACATTGTACTAATTGAAAGAGGAAATTACAATTATTTCAGTTGTAGAGGTAACCCAAAAATGGAATAGTTTAGCAAGCCATAAAACATGGCTCACTTCCATATAGGGATAAGTATCTAACATTTGATTTCCATTGCTCTCAGAGCATTCCTTCCCACCTTGATGTACAAAAAAAATTAGATATTGCTCATACAATTGTAGAAGAACCAAGTGCAGAAGATGAAATTATAGCACTTAGTCTTTAATTTGTTGAAGATGACCTATGGCTATCATATTATTCTTGCATAAAACTAAAAGCTACGAGAAAAAAAAAACCACTTGAAGAAAATTGTCAAAGTAAAGCCTTAAAGTTTCAGTTGTCTGATGATTTTTTTTAGAAAACATTGCAAAACATCTAGCTTTCCATATATGCCTCAAAATAACTTGTCTAATAGAATCATCAATAACATTTTTGTGCATTACCAAACCAAGGATATCCTCTTTCCAATTAAGAACATGAAAGAAGATAGTTGGAAAGTTATTTAACATAGCTAACCATTGCTTCTTAACAAAAATGCAATCCCAAAATATGTTTCATATTCTTAGTGCAAAGAAAAAATAGGCAACTATCTGGCTGAACCATCATACATTTCAATCTATCCCCAATAGGTAGTTTGCAATGTAAAATTCTCCAAGCCAACACTTGTGTATCATAATCAGCTTTTGACTTCCATATTTGAGCACTAATTTTCATCCAAAATTTGGAGATAAATTTTCTTTTCCACTTTTGATTAAGACGAGGAGTAAGAGGCCAGCAAGGAAGGATTTGAGAATAAACCTTCTTCAAAGGAAAATAGTTGAACGAACTAAATGATAACCATCTCCAATCCTTGAAAAAATTACAATCTCAAGGAGTAAAAAGCTTCATAGAGAGGTCAACAGGTAGTAAGGATTGTATAAATATCAAAAAATATTTAAAATTTTCACTCAGCCCATACTAGTCTTTGATGTAATTCCAAGAATCCCAAATATCTTTGAATTTTTTAATACCTTTCTTAAAAATATAATAAGCTTTATTTGGGAAGCTAATAACAAGGGGTTGATTATGATAAGTAATAAGTCTATTCCACCAAATAAAGGCTGAAGTAAAACTGAAACCATGTTGCAAGGAGGAGTTATTCCACTCTAAAAATTGACAAACGTGTTGCCAAGCTTTCCAAATGGATTGAAGAGGAAAAGAGGCTCTAATTTTAAAGAAGGGAGACATTAACATCTTATCCAACCAATTGGCATCTTTCCATTTTTTTTATTGTAGCTTCCATGATTTTATGACGGACCAAAATTTTTGATGGCTCATCCCCATTCGCAGCCTAAATGATCCATTTAGCCACAAGGAAAATCCCTTGATTTTGTTGGAAATAGGATGCCATTTAATTGCAAATCCTAAAACATTAATTATTTCATGTATCTCCTAGATTCTTGGAATGTGTTCAACAACACTAAGATTAGGATGAGATTAATATTTGGATGAAATAAATCATGAAATTGACATTTGTATTTATTCCTAAATAATAGGAGCATGTGGGTGCACACATGGTAAGGTGAAACTCACCTTGTGTCCAGTTAACTATACGGAGTAACAGTTAACACTTCTGAATGCATGTAACGATCCTAGAAGTTAGGATTTGATGTTTGCATGCTTGAAGTTTAGTTAAGATCAATTAAGTTCAGTTCAGATCAGTTTAGTTCAGTTTAGTTGATTTAGAATCAATTTAGTTGATTCGATTCGATTCCATTTCTTCAATTTTTTGGTTGGTTTAGTTCAGTTCAGTTATCTTAGTTGCATGCAAGTGCATGTTGCATACATGTTGGTTATTTTGAGTTGCATGTAGTTAGCTTCAGTTAACTTGTAATGCATGGCTAATAACATTGAGTTGTATGATAGATAACAGGGACTACCTCCAGTTAACAAGGGATGACCATTCTTTGGGAATGGTGTTGAGTAAATGTTTCAGTTAACTAGAAATCACTTAGAGCCAACTTGGGCACCTAAGATGCTTTCTTGGAATTAACTCCAATGCATGATAAGATATTTTTGAAGGCTCTGTTAAGTGGGACCCTCTTTTGGGTGCCATCTTTGAGGAAGAGCTTTGTAATTATCACCGAAGTGAAGGATGAGTTGTAGCTTTAGTTTGGGATGCCCAAATGGGTAAAGCACATGTTCTAAGCTTTGGTCTTCAAGGTAGAACTCAACTTGAAGCAATATGGCATACCTTTTCAAGGGCTTGAGCTTGTGCATTGTAATTATCACCATTTGGAGATTACAAGGTTGCATATTGTCTATATATCTCATTCAAGTTGAATAGAGTTGAGAGATTGGTTATTGCAGGTGTGAAGAAGATTGGTAAAGATAAGAAGAATTCTACAACTAGTAAAATGGATTAATCAAGTATGGATTAATCAAGATAATCATCCACAAATAATTTATGTAACAAAGAAAAGACTTACTTAGAACAACAATATTAAAGTTTTACAGAGTATTAAGCTAAGAAAACACCTCATTTTTCAACAGATTTTTGGGGTCTATGAGGCCAAGGCCACCTTTATTTTTTGGTTGAATGCAATGAGACCAAGAAGATGCAATAAAACCAGCATTACCATCCCACTTTGACCAAAGAAATTTTTGAATTATTTTATTTAATTCTTCATAACCTTGCTTGCAAGGCATCCAACAAGATGAGTAATAAACATGGGAAGCAATAAGAATGTTGTTAGAAACTTGTATCTTACCTGTAAAAGATATAAATTTGTGGCCCCAATTGAACAAATTTTTTTAGTCTATTTAAGAACCACCTCCACATTTCAAAAAGAGAGACCCCTATACCAAAAGGAATACCCAAATATCTTCTTATCTCCCCATGTTTAATAAGCCTCCATTATTTAGGAATCCAATGAGGAATGGAGTAGTTTTGGGACATTAAAAATTCAATTTTGTTATGAGCTTGGTTGATAACCAAAAATAGCATGGTAAAGATCAAGGATTCCCAAAGTGTGATTTAATTCATCTTTAGAATTTTGAAGAAATGATATGTTGTCATCAACAAAGTGAGAGTTGACAACCACCTTATCCTTGGGAATGTATATACATCTAATAAAATTCATCTGATTAGCCTTTTGAAGAAGATATCCAAGCACATTAGTAGTAAGAACATATAAAAAAGGAGATAAAGGACACCCTTGCCTTATGGAATGTTGTAGCTCAAAGGGGGTTGATATAGACTGATTAATAACAAGGTGTACATTAGCATCGTTAAAAAAAATTGCACATGATTTTGGATATTTGGACCAAAACCCAACCACTGCAACATTTTAAGAATGAAACTCCAATGGATTCTATCATAAGCTTTATCAAAATCTAACTTGATCACTAAAGCATTTTGACATTATTTTTGAGCCCACTCCATAGTCTCCCAAGCTAGCATAAGATTTTCAAGTATAAATCTACCTTTAATGAAACCTATTTGTTTAGATATCACTATACCTTAGACAATTGGCTTAACTCTAATAGCTTTAAAAGATTTAACTATGATTTTGTATGAAGTATTTAGCGAGCTAATTGGTCTCCAACTAGAAATAGAATCCTCATTTTTCCCTTTAGGAATAAGCTTGATCAAACCTTTGTTAATACTTGGACCTAAGGAACCCTTTTGGAGAGCTTCCAAGTAAAAAAAATAGAAGTCATCTTTGATATGATGCCACATGATTTGATGAAATTCAGCTAGAAGACCATCAACCAAGACTTTTATTTATTTTCATAGAGAAAAGGGCTTGTTCAAGTTCTTCTATGGAGAGAATTCAATCCATATATCAACTATAACTTGGACCAATCCTATTTAAAATAGAATTATGAACTTCTTCTTCCAAAGCTTACTGAATAACTTGCCATATGTTCTCTTCTTTAAATAATTTTGCATAAATATTTTGGAACAAATTAATAATTTTAGTAGGATCAGTAAGAAGTTTTCCTTCATCCATTATAGCCCCTAATTTCTCCTTCTTATGTTCATAATTGAGATATTTGAAAAAAAATTAGAACCTTTATTCCCTTCCTTTATCCAATGAAGCCTAGCTCTAATTTTAGCACCTTGTGCCTTATAATGGTCCAATTTTCACAGCTGTGCTTAAGTAACAAAAATAAAATTTTGAATCTTTTCATCAAAAGGGTTGGCATTTAGTTGTTTCTTAGTATGTTCCAATTGTCCTTGAAGGGTTTTTTCCTTATTCTTACGTCTCCAAGCCATTCTCTTGCCAAAGGATCGAAGAAACTCAATGAATTTTGATATAGCAACATACCACCAAGTAACCCATGACTCCCCCTCTTGAGGTTTTGGGATAGAATTACAAATTCCCACCAAGGAGGAAATACATTCAGGTTTTTTTAAATGGGAAGTATTAAGCTTGTAGAGGAGCTCATCTTTAGGGGCATTCTTTTGAGTAAGAGAGATAGAACAAATGATAGGAAAATAATCAGATAGAGTAGTTGTATAATCAACCAACACACATGAACTAGAAGAAGAAACCTCCAGATTCAAGTTGTGGGAAACATAAAACTGATCTAATTTTCTCAACTTTATATCACTCCCCAATCTACAATTGGACCATGTAAACCAATTAGTTGTATAGGTGGAAAAATTATTGTGAATTGGGTCCACCACTCCAACAATGTTCAGACAATAAATCCCTTTCATATTCCTCTTGGCTGAGTTTATGATAATTGAACGAGATATGATCTTCATGATGTTCAACCATATTAAAGTCTCCTCCTAGCACCCAATCAACATTAGGGAGGTACGTAGCCATCTAATCCGAAAGAAAAGACCTATCTTTAGGATTATTGGGAGCATAAATGGAGAAAAAACCAATAGGCTATCCATTGATAAAAGAGAGGGCCCAAACACAACTATGTGATGGGTCCTCTCCTTTATCGATGACATGTTTGGAAATAGAAGGAAACAAACCAAGCACTGCTCCACCAAACCATCACTATGTGATGTATGGAGGAACATAGCATCTTTCCAAAGGTGAAAACGAGACATATCCAAGTGAACATTATTTAATTTTACTTCTTGTAGAAATAAAACATCAGGTTTCCATTTTAAGACAATTTCTTTAACCTTAAATTTCCTCTGAGGGTGAGAAATCCCTCTCACATTCCAAGATAAAATTTTGCAATTCATGGATAACTAGAAGGGTTATTATCCTATTCTTGTGGCAAGACTCCAAAACGGTTGGAAAGAGAGACAACTTGATCATTACTTGATCTTTCATTTGAAACAGGTGGAGACCTTGACTTCTGTCTAGAATTAGGATGAGAAGCAAAACTATTAGGGGACTTCAACAAGCCTTAAGAATGGGAGTGTGGTAATCCATTGATTGAAGAATGAGGCCTAGAGGAAGAGGGAGAGGATTCCTTCCTTTTTCTAACAGTTCTCCATTCATATAACATAACCACATTCTTATAAGAGGAACTTAAAGGATCGACATTAGAATGAGCTTGATCGCAAGAGGAGGCATAATAGATTTAATTTGAGAGGAAGATGCAAATGGAACTTTAAGGATAGTAGGAGACTTAAGAGATGAATTGTTGAAAGACTTCGATGTAGTAGATGCAGATTAGGGAAGAACAGATCTATTTTTCTTGGCAAGAAAATATCGAATCAAATGACCCTCTATTTGAAGTTTAGTAGGTAAGAGCAACACATGCAACAAACCAACCTACATCAAATATGCATGATATTTTTTTTCTATACAATAATATCTAGTAATATATTGTCAATAATTAGTCCAAATAGAAATAGGTATCATTAATTAATTATACCTATCCACAAACCACATAACTACACTGTGATCAATTTTGCTTTAGCTTTGCATTTTTGTGATTATAATATTATAATTATTAAATAATAATTTCAATGTATTACATTTATTATGTAATAATTCATTTATTGAAAAGCTTAAATCAAAAAATAATACATCTCTTATCCTCACCCCCATTTTCATTTTCAATGGTTTCTACAATTTTCTTTTACATGGTATTTGCTATAAGTTCTACTTGTCTCCACAATGCACATTTGGAATGTAGTTACTTGTGCTATATATCATTTTGTTTCTACCATTGAAAGAGAAAATCCACGTGCCTTTGTTGTGGGTTCTTTAGAAACAACATTAAAAACAATATTTGAAATGTGTAATGAGTCAAACCACTGATAGTTGTTAGTAAATCACAAGCAAGTCAAAACTAATCATAATAGTACGTGTTTCACCACAACTGCCATCACTAGGCAAGCACACAAGAAAAATAGATTTTGATGGATGATAATGCACATGAAATGGACACCTATCCAGTGTACAATACAATCACTTAACTTAAATTAATCCTTTTTTATTATATTATTTATATGTTTGCATAATATTATATATAATACAAAACATTACATTGTTTATTTTTAAAATATAAATATTATATATGGAATAAAATAAGACCAATAATATGTAATATCTAAGGTTGTCAATATATGCTTTAGTAGATTTTAAACAATGCAACAACATAGATTTTAGATATATAATAATGATTATGTCAATCAAATTTCCATTAAATATAGAATATGAATAATTATTATAGAAAGTACTAGTTTATGACAAATTCATTAACACACATGAAATCTATTTATTTCTTTCTAATTGATAATGTCTTAAATTACTATTGCAAAATACAAATTGATAGATAGCGAATGATAAATAGTGATAAATACTAATAGATGTCATACAAATAACAAACATCATATCTTTTCTTTCACACTTGCAATTACTATCTAACAATTGAGCTTAGTATTTCTATAAATTCTCATTTAAGATAAAGAGCTTTGGCTATTGTAAATACTTGAATAAAAGCACAAATTTTAATGTAGTATTTAAAATATGTAACATATGAAGTTATTTCATTCAAGCTTTTATAAATTGTTATTTTGCAACTTGTACTTATACTTATTTTTTCCAAAAAAACTATAGAATTCTAGTGTGACACAATTTAGTGATCAAATATTGAGAATGATCAGGAATTAATATATATGTGTACATGTTTCTTGAGGTCATTGTGGTTTTACTTGTTTATACATCCCTTAACTATTAAAAAATTATAGTTAATAAGAAAATAGACATTTTACTCAAGTAAAGAAAAAGATACTACATTGATCCAAAATAGTAATGGATTTAATATTATAATAAATACAAGTACTATTCATAGAATAACAATAGTTACTTCAATTTGCACTTTTATAATAATTTTTTGGGCAAGACAATAGAAAAATCAAACCAAACAATAATTCAGAGCTTCTTATTATCAAGCTTTTTAATTCATTTGCTTATTATGATCATTTTATATGGAATTGCACAAAAGATGTTGTAGGAATATACTCAAAAAATGTATTTTGCTCTCTCATGTATTGTACAGTGAGGCTGGGTCTTGAGAAGGCCCCACTTTTAAAATATTTTGTTACTGTCTAGGGAACGAAACATGTATCCAATGGCAATGATTGAACCAAAAAAGATAGTGAGCAATTGATTTCTCAAGCTACCATAGCATTCTTTGATGGTGTAAACGGTGATTTTGGTTTGACCCCTCACAATGCTTTACTCCTCCTAGGCTTTTTCACCTAAAAGGAGAAAGGGGATTGGATGGGGGACCAAAACGCAAAGGTTTACACTCAAGAATAATGTTAATGAGATGTATTATTCCTAATTTAGATGTCCTAATGCTCTGATTTGAAAATGAGATGATTTAATGATGCAAAACTATGAAAATGTAAAGTGTTGGAAAACACAATGTGATATGCAGAAATGCCTAACAAAAAAACTAAATGATAAAATAATAGAACAAAATGGAAGAGGTGCACCTAGAATTAGGAGTTTGATGTTGGAAGAATCTGGAATCCTAAAAAAATGACTAAAATGTTGACCGGGACACTTAGGCTAGTTTGGGCGACTTAGTCCCAGTTTTGGGAAACTTTGTCGGAACAAGAATCTGCCAATTGGGTATCCAGAAATGTCAAAATCAATTTTCAGGCTCAGAAGCGGGACTAATTCACCACTAGTGGTGACTTAGTCCCCCTACAAATCTCAAGGAATTTTGGACATAATCTGGAAGTCTCTGATCTGTACATTCTTTTCTAACAAGTGTCTGCACTTATTTTTGTAGAAAATGAGGTAGAAAGTCTCCCCAAGCTTGAATTAGGTTTCTCTTGGCTTGATTGAATTTGTGCACTTTTTGATCACTTTTCAACACCTATTTCTTGACAAATCTACATGCAAAAGGGGAAAATTGGTTGAGGGTTAGAGAATAGGGGTTTTCCTTGGTCAAACCCCACTTTGGTAATCAAACCCTAAACAATGAAATGAGATGAAAAGAGAGTGATAAATAGATAACATGCAAATGAAAATTTCATAAACTTACCACACCATTGATGCTCAAATCTGAAGATGTGCAATGAAGAACTCCAATAGCTTGACTTGAATAATGCTTGTTTTCCTTGAATGCTTAATGAATGCAAGAGATTGTATTTGATTTGGAGATAGATGAATGTAGGAGATGTATTTAAAATAAGGTAAAAAAACCCTTATTTATACATGATTTTACTAAAATTTCCCGAAAGTAACACATCATAGGCCGACCTCAAGGGTTAGAGGACAAAATCCTACTAGAAATTTAAAATTATTTTAAGTTTTGTGCCAAAAAGGACTAAGTCACCCCTATTGGTGACTTAGCCCCACTTAAGCAAATTAAGTGGGTGTCAAGAATTTTAGGGCATTAAAATTTGTCCAATGGGAATATCCTTAACAACACACTTGAAAACAGCTGGAAAGTGTATTAAGGGGTCATTTAGACATGAGAAAGGGTTGCATTAGTGAAATTAAGCCTAGAAAAGCATGAAATCTTATTACAAGACTTTACAACACTTCAAAATAGGACTTAATAAGTGATGAAAAGGTGATTTTTAGGTGAATTGTAATGAATAGAGTCTAGAAAAGTGTAGAAATGTTTTACAACACTTCACAACACCTTCACAAGACATCATAATTTGAATGTTTTGATCACATTACAACATTATACCTAAGAAAAATCAAGCCAAAGCCCATTAGAAAGACTCAAGTGAGCTTAAAAATGTCAACTATACATTTTTTGGTGACACATAGAAAAAACAATAAATACAAATTTCAGGTAACTTCTATGTATTTTTACATTGATCAAAATATGTAAACAAAGTTTTTGATTATAAACACAATTTTATTGTTGCAGATTGGAACACATTATTATATAAATAACTTGATAGGGTCATTTTCTTTGTTAACTATTTCTAATAACAAAATAGGAAGTAAGTGTAAAAACACTTCTTTGACAACTTCTTGTAAATGGTTCTATTACTATTGATTTTGTTAAAGTTACTTTTAAAATTACTGGACCTCCACATACTTTGTATTTTACAACCTAAGTTATGGTAATTGATGGATTTACCTATTTCGATGCTCCGATAAGGACTAAAGAGGAAGCTGAAAGAAAAATGGGTGTTGTAGCATGTCATGCAATTAAACGACAAATTATCCTTCCTTGTTAGTCTTTTTGTTTTTTGTATTTCAATTACTGAATTGGAAACTAATGATGCAAATTAACTATCATCCTAACATTATTAATGGTATTTTTAGTCAGTGAAATAATATGATATTTTTAAATTCATTGCAAGTTCTAATGCTTTGCAACTTGAAGACAAGAAACTTGGACCTTCAAGTTAAAGAAAACATGAACCAAAGTGGCATAATTGTGAACAAGGCACTACTAAATCTTATCACGATATTTAATTGTTTAAAAAACTATTATCTACTTTTTCTGAAGATTTAGAGACAATTTTATTGTCTATAAAGTAAATTAATGTTGGTTTTATTTCAATGTCTAAAACTATTCCACTAATTTGAATCTATGTTGATATGATTATAATTTTTGAAATCTATTTTGATGTTTCTAAATTATATGTCATTTTTTTTTGCATCGGGTCTTAGTTTTTCCTTTCATTTGGTAAATATTTATTTGATAAGATTCTAGATTTTCAAAAATAATATCAATTCTATATCTTATATTGCTACGATCTCGTTCAATAAATTGATTTATTCAACACAACCTTTTTCAAATGTTATATATATTCAAGTAATTTACCTAAAACTGAAATTGGATTGCTTTTACATAACCTAAACTAGATTTCTTGATTGTTTTCAATTCCATAATAGCCTATGTACAATATTGTATATATTGAAGTAATGTATCTGATACAAAAATTCTAAATTAGTTTTTAGTATTTTTTGGTAACTTTCAATAGACTTCAATTTCATAGGTTTGGAGAACGTTAAATCTATAATATTAATACATATTCAATTAAATATATTTTTTATAATAAAATAATTCACAATCTTTTGAAAAAATAGAATGTAGATAATTGTAATTATTAGATTTTTTTAAATATCAATTTTGCTCCTTAAGTGTGCAATGCGTAAACTGAAGAGATCTTAAAAGTGAATTATCACATCCTTAATCAAACAACATGTTGCCTTGAGCATCCAAATCCTTGAGATGAGCCCGAAGGAGATGTTTGGTATAGGATCTTAGCTCATCACATAAAACATCTCACTTTTTAAAGGGAAAATCTCAGATAAAGGTCCAACTAAGAGGGAAATTATTATGGCCAAAGCTTGGCATCAAAACCTTGATGGAAATTCCTATGGAAACTCTAGATCCCTGGCTAGAAGGAACACTATCTAGAAATATTTGGACCATGGTTGGTTTAAACTTAATTTTTATGGGGTGGCCAAAGGAAACCCGAGAAAAGCTAGCATAGGAGGTGTTATCAAAGATTGCAAGGGAAATTTTATGGCTGGTTACTTTGGGAGGATTGGCATCCAATCTTCTATGATTGCAAAAGCTAGAGCATTGCTAAAGGGAATCCAATTATCTATTACTATGGGGATTGAGAACCTTCATATCTAAGGTGATTCTAAGTCTATCATTAATGATGTTAACTTTGGAAAATTAACGGTTGGAGTACTAAAGACATTTTATTAGACATAAAGCTTTTTGTGTCTAAGTTGAATTTGAAGACTACTACCCACATTTACCAAGAGGGTAATCAAGTGGTTGATGCTTTAGCCAACTTTGGCACACATTGGAAAATCTCTAAGTGTTGACGTAATTTGGGAAACCTACCACCAGGTATTCAAGATTTAATCATTAAGGACAAAAGCCCTTATTTGATCCATGATAATAACTAATTATGCAATTTTATGGGCCTTATGGGGGGTCCACATTCTTGTCTTATGGGCTATGTGGATGGGTGTGAATGTTGAGGTGTCTTAAAAGTGGAAAAATTTGAATAATGGGGTGGAGTCTATTTTTAAAAAGGTCGTTATGAGGAATTATGGAGAGTACTTTATGATTAAGGCCAAACTGGTTCGTACCTTACGTAATCTCCTTTTGGGGATTGTGCTAATCTATCCTATATCCATGAAGATTTTTTATTTTAATTTTGATGTGACTAATAATTATGAGATAAAGCTTTTAATTGGTCTTATCTATTCCACTATTTTTCCTCCTTTACTAAAATTTGAGATCTTAGGTGTTTCTAAATTTGGTCCCATGGCCATCTTACTTTGGTTTCTGTGTAATAATATCATGGAAGGAAAACCTTCCATTCCCATCATGTCCTACTTACCTAGCTACAAGTGTTTGAAGATTTTCATTAATGAGATCACCAAGATTACCTTTAGGGATTTAAGTCCTCAAGCGTGTGTTTTGTACATTGCTTTGATTGCCCAGGACTACATTGTTTGGCTTAAAATCTTAAGTGTCCAGGTGACCTTTCACTTAACCAATTCCTCTAACCTTTTGCTATCACAAGTTTTTTATTTCTTTCATGTGAAAAGTGGCATAATAGGTGGAGATAGGGTGTGAATGAAGCTCAACAATTGTGGAAATTTTGCACGGATCCGTTGGTGTGGCATATTTGTGTTGAAGGCGGGTTGGCTCCTCTGATGGAAAGTTTGGTGGGTCATGACCCTAGTTTATCTATATAGTTTGAAAATTCTTGGAAAGATAGAAGGGTTACCATGGGTGGTGTTTCCTTCAAAGTGAATGAGAAGGTGATTATGCAAGCGATGGGGTTGTTGTGTACTAGTAAGAAGTACTTGAAGCATAATAAGGCCCAAGATAACGAAAGCCTAAATGTTTTCTTTGTGGGTAATGAGAAACCGGTTCGTAACTAGTCAGGGTTTGAGCGGGAGGCTCTCCTGTAGCCTTGGGACCCAGTTTTCCTTGCCCTAATGAAGAACATGACCCTTGAAGGTAGATACAAAACCTACTATTTCTATCACTTCCCTCTTTTAAATCACCTCCAGCACAAAATTCTTTTAAGCTTTGCTTTTTTCTTACTTAAGGATTTAGAGAGATCTATTGAAAAATTTATTGAGGTTGTTGGCCTAAACCCTGAGGATACTCCTCCCATGTTGCTCCACCAAGGCCTCGTTTTGAGGCTCTACCACTTCCATCTTGTGTTATGCCCATTCAAACCTATTTTTGTTGTCTATGTTGAGGAAATTGAACCCCTTGTTGTGGCCAATATCTCCCCAATTGAGTCCAAAGGTCCCATTAGGAAAACCCCTCTGGTTGCCACTAAAACTCATAAGCCTAAACCTGCTACCAAGAAGCTTAAGGGGAGTGTGGGGATTTCCCAGACTAGTGTTCCGACTAGTATATGTGAGGTTAAGTTGGCCCCTGCCAAGTCTGTTAGCAAACCTACCTCTAAAAATAAAGTTAAGGATGAGGGGAAGGGTTTGATGGAGCCTCTAGCCATGGACAACAGAGGAAAGAATGTTGTGGGTAGGGACTCTAAGGGGGACACGGTGGTTGCTGCTATAGTGGTGAATGGTGGTGAAAATCCCATCATCAGGAGGTCTAGTAGGGTGGCTAAAAATAACAAGAAAGTGCAAGTTAATGACATGGATACAGATGAGGAGCAGTCTGATAGCAAAGATTGTAGGGATGAGGAGGTTTCTAGGGATGAGGAGGAGGAGTATGTTGGAGGGCCCCACACTATTCTTGATATTAGCAAAGTGCATAAGGAGAACTCAACCTCCCAATCCTCAAACCCTTTAGATGTGGAGTGCGCTAATATTGAGAAGGCTACGGATTATGGGGAGGAGCTCCATGTGCTACAAGAAAGAATTTGAAAGATGGACAAGAAGTTCAGTGGCTTGACCTGTTTCACTGTCAAGTTGGTCCACTATGTTACCAGCACCCTCTCTATCGTGATGAATTACAAAATAGACAAGAAGAATGCTAAAGAAGGCCTCGATTGGGTTGGGGATGATGTTGTTAATCTCCTATCTTAGAACTGGGCTAGTTAATCTGATGTTGTTGCATTGTAGGTCTATCGGTTGTTGGTCTGTTGTGTATGTTTTTTTGCTTAGTTTTTAATATTTTTTGGACTTGATCTATTTGGCCCTTGTGGCTCTCCGTGTAAAGGGTACAACACCCTGTAAATGCTGCTTATCATATCAAAAACATGCTACCTTGAGCATAACTCCCTAGGGACATGTGTTATCCTTGGACTATTGGCATGAAATGACTAATCAAAAGTTAGTTTCTCTAACTTTTAATTTAGATTTTAAGTTTTAAATTTATTTTATTATATAAATTAAAATAAAAAATCAAAATATATAATTATTCTACAATAATTAAATTTTTAATAAGACAATTAATTATCAATTAAAATTATTCTAATAATTATTAATTATTTTTTAATTTTATAAGACATAAATAATTAAAATAAATGTAAAACTTAAGTCTAAGTTAAATATTGAGTAGATAAACTAAATGTAAAGACAAAATATATCAAAATATAAAAATAATAAAAATAATAATAATAATAAATAACGAACTTATTAAGTTAATAAATAATTAAATAGAAAAGTAAAACTAATTTTAAATTTATTATAATTGAAATATTAATAAAATATAATTCTATTTTTCATTTCAATATGTTGTAAGGGGGGAATGAAGCATATAGAAAGAAAATGAATTAAATGAATTCAAACAAGATTAAGATCCCTAAACCCATTACTCATGAAATGTAAATTGAAAGCCTGGAATTCAATCAAATAAGCAATTAAGAACCTTAAATGAATCCAAAACAACCAAATCTTACCATACCATGTCGAAGTTGTATTCACATTGATGTTGAATTGTGTTTGTATCAATGCAAAGCCTCCATTATGTGTTGCAAAAGCTTCAATGTGTGCAAAATGTTGAACTAGAATGTGGCGATAACTCGTAACGTGCTCAAGAGATAATTGTACAGTGCTTCACTATGTAAATTCTAGATGATTTGTGAGAAGGTAGAGGTTATTTTATGGATTTCCTATTTTGAGATGAACGTGCAAGATTACAACAATGCAAAATCCTGATCAACAGTTGAGAACCGTTGAGAGGAAATAGATTGCTCAATTACCTTCTATGATTGATCTAATTAAGGATGTTAATTGCATAATCAGAGGATTTAGATTGCATAATCAATGGAATTGAGGAAATCCAATTGAGTAGATAATTGGATTGAAGAATAGATGGGTTAGTTAGTAAATGGATGAATCAGTTAGGAAATGGTTGGCCAATCAGAGTGAGCAATCAGTGGTCGTGATTTGCTCAATGAAAAAAGGGGGTGAGGGTAATTAATTAATTACTATTTTGAGTTGAACGTGCAAGTCATGTTTAACTTTAACAAATAAATTTGTATTTGTTTGTTGACCTTTTTGAATGAGGTTTGAATAATTAATTTAATTATTCATGTTTAGAAAGGGGAAAGTGAATTAATTAAACTATTAAGTAATAATAATTTAATTGATTTAGGAGAATAGGGTATATTAGAGACTTAATTAAATAATTGATATTATTTAATTAATCAAGAGAAATAAACTCAGATTGATGGTGAAATAGTAATTATTTAAATAATTTAAAGACTTCAATTAATAGAGGAAAATAGGGTTTTTGATGTAAATGATGTGAAATGTAGTGATATTAAGTGTTAATGATGTCGATGATGAAAAAATATCATTCAGGATGTGTGATATGCATTACGTCATTTTTACATGTCTAGATTTTGCCCCTCTTTGAGACAAAGTACTGGTTGCTTTGTTTCAAAGAATTTGATGTTAAGATCATAATTGTTGGTGTAATTAAAAGTGTTGTACCTTGTCCTAGGTCATTATTACACCTTAGTTAAGTTTACTTAGGGACCACATAGGAGGTAGTTGGAGAATTTCCACTTTTGGTGGACTTATCATGTTATTACTTTATCACATCCACCTTTCGTGGACATATCATGTGATTACCTCTCCATCTTTTGTGGGTGATTCACCATTTGTGGTGATTATCACATTATCACTTTTCCACTTTAGGTGGAGTGATAGCTTTTCACAATTGTCTCATTTCATAAGATTACGACACTTGTCATAATCTTATGCCCTTCTATGTACTCACCTTGGCTATATAACCTAGAGGTCTCCTATGTACTTTGACACATTCCATTCTATTTGCATTATTGGCATAATATAGTTTATTGTTGTCATATTACTTCTATCTCTTATGCTTGTGCTTTCTATTAGGCCTCTAGATCTTGGGTGGCTACCTTCATAGCCAATTCTTGCATGGCATCAGAGCTTTTGGAGTGCCTTTAGATTGTCATTTTGGAGAGATTCTTGGAGGGTTCCATTTTTGGCCTCATATTGCAGGTGCATTTTGTGAGCTTGTTGCATCAGAACTGAGCTCACCATTGAGTCTAGATTTTCTTAGATAGTTAGATTTTCCTTTTGTTTCATCTCAATTGGACATTGGAGGCCAAATCTACAAGGGTTTGAAGATTAGAGGTGGTTGCCAAATCTAGGAGCTAGCTACCACTTCAGAGCATTTTTAGCCAAAAAGGACATCACCATCGTGCTCAGAAGGGCCAAAAAGCCTAAGATCAACTGCCAAATCGGAGCAATTGTCCGGTGAGGCAAAAAAAAATTGCCTAGGGAGTCGTACGGCCCCCCAAGTCGTCATTATTGTGTTAGGTATGAAATTATTTTGCAAAAAAATTAATTCTACAATTTTTATTTCATCGACTTTTTAAAAAAAAAAATCAAATTTTTTTTGTAAAAAAGCCGATTTATTTTTGTATTGTAATATGTTTATTTAATAAAAAAAAAACAAAGTCTTGCAATTTGCAGGTGTAGCAGGCATACCCACGGGCACCTACCACGGCGCCACATGGTGTAGACAACAACCCCCATAGGTTGTGGGTCTCTCCACTGATGGTCAATAAACAAAAACCCAGCACCTTCAAAATATTCTGAGCAATATTAAAAATCTGGCAGGTTTATTTCAAACTTCGATAGTAGAATATTCTTTGAAAATATTTCGTCAAAAAGATTTTGTGGTAGACAGTGTATTCTGGCATTTCAAAGAATATTCCAGCTAAAGGGGCATTGGTGATGGCAAGGTCAAATGGCTGTCAAATTTAACCCCAAGCAGCTCATGATGGGAAATTAACCATAAAATTTAATGTTGTGAGTTGATGACATCAGCACTGTGTCATCCTACTTTTTGAAAAATTAGACCCCTCTCCGTTTGAGTTTTTTATTTTGCAATTCATCTTCAAATGCTCATATCTTGGTCATTTTGAGGCCTTTTTTGGTGCAATTTTTTTTATTTGGCTTAATTTTTCATGTACTTCACAATGGTGCAATTATTTTCTGATTTTGATGGACAAATTTTCCAAAAATTTTAATTTCTTCAAACTATACTTGTCCAATCCTTGTTTCTGCAACTTTCGGGGATTCGTTCAGACTCATACAAACTCCTTTTCAGATGTTGTCTTTTTAAAGTGCATGATTTTTTCTGAACTTCACAGTGGTGCTATCAGTTTGTAGTGATTGTGATCAAAAATTGTACTTTCAACACTTGGTCATTTTTGGCCTATTTTGGCATTTGTAAAGCTAAGATCTCAGTTTGGTCTTTTGTATCAATCATTTGAGTCTGTTGTAGCCTATTTAAGGCTGTTGTAAAACATTGAAAATTACAAGCCCACTTTGCTTGGCTTGCAAGTGGCCATTGTACACGCACTAAGTATAAAGTGCCAAATCATTTTTTTGGGGGGGTTCTTTGATTGAGTGAATTTGGGGGGGTGTCTTGTGTTATTGTACCTCACTCTCTATCTTGTTCTCTTTCATTTTGCTCCTATGGGTTCTCCTAAATTTCCTTTGTTAACTCCACATAACTATGCTTCTTAGAAAATTGATGCTTGGAGTAAGTTAATGGAAAAAGGATTAACTCATTATATTGATGGAACTATTGTTGCACCATCTAATCCAAAATCTTATCTTGTTTCTCATATGGATTGGCTCACTAAAAACACTATGGCTCTTGGAACTTTAAGGAAATATATATCAAAATATCTCATCTTTCAAATTGAAAAGTGTAAAACAATCAAAGAGGCTTGGGAAATTTTTGGTCAATTGTATGTCCAAGTTGATGAGATTAGAGGTTATCAGCTTGACAATGATCTCAAATGTTAGATCCCAAGAATTTTGATACAATTCAAGACTATGTCACTAAGGAAAATGAGCTAAGAGTGCAACCTAAGGATTGTGGCATTGAAAAAAAGGATGCACAGTTGGTCTACAATTTGTTTGGAAAGCTTCCATCAGAATATGCAACATTTGTTTCTAGCTTCCAAACCCATCGCTTGACAGTAGGTAGTTCTTTCACTATGCCATCATTTGATGCATTCACATAAATGTTGATGTTAGAACAAGAAAGCTTGATAAGCATGGGGGTTATCAAGTCTTCAAAGTACAAAGCTTTGGTGGCTAATCAAGGGAATCAAGGGACTCAAGGAAAGGGTTCCAACAAGAAGCAGAAGCAGAAGCAATCTAAGCCAAAGAAACAACAAGATAAAGCATAATCATCCTGTCCAAAACAAGGAAATTTCCTCTTCTCACAAGAAGGAGAGACCAACCTGTTCATATTGCAAGAAGTTTGGTCATGATGAGCATCATTGCCACACTAAGAAAATTGATGAGTTGACAAAAATCATCAAGAAGAACAACATCAATTTTCTATCCACCTACAAGAAGAAGGATTCATATATGTCCACTTCCTCACAATCAAAAGGAAAAGGGCAAGCATTTGTGGCCACTTTAGGTTCTTCAGAATAATGGATACTTGACTCGGGTGCCACTCATCATATGGGTTCTAAAAGGGAGCAATTTTCTTCTTTGGAGCCATCTAAGGTACCTCACATCTTCATAGGAGATGATACTAAAGTGGAAATTGAAGGATAAGGTTTGGTTGTCATGGATAATGGAAGATTTGAGAATGTTCTTTATGTTCCTAACTTGAGTGCTAATCTTCTTTCAATCTACCAAATCACTCACTTTGGAGATGGCAAGAAAGTTGAGTTTCTACCAGATTCAGTTGTGGTCAAAGAACTTAAGGATGATGCCTTGGTTGTAGTGGGACAAGCCAATCGCAACACATGGATTTACTCATTCTCCCACTTTGTTCCTAAGTCTCCTACAGCCTTGCTCACTCATTCAAATTCAGAAAGTAAGCTATGGCATGAGCAGTTTGGACATCTCAATTACAACTATCTTTAGCAACTTAGCTCCATGGATATGGTTACAGGACTCCCTCAAATCAGCTTTTTTGAAGGTGTATGTTTAGGTTGTTCCTTTGGTAAGAATCTAGAAGAGAAGTTTGAAAAAGGGAAGTCTTGGAGAGCTTTGGAAGTTCTTCAATTGGTTCATAGTGATGTAGTAGGTCCATTTCCAGTGCCATCATTTAGCAAAGCTCGCTATGTCCTCACCTTCATTGATGACTACTCCCACTTCACATGGGTCTATTTTCTTGTTCACAAGAGTGAAGTGTTTGATAGATTTCTAGCCTTCAAGGCTCATGTAGAGAAGCAATCAGGGAAGCAAGTCAAGATTCTTCACACAGACAATGGAAGGGAATATGTGAACAATAGACTTGAGGGGATTACTCTTTAGCATTTAGTTGCTTACACTCCACAATATAATGGTGTTGTTGAAAAGAAGAATAGAACCCTTAAGGAGATGGCTAGTTGCATGATTCATGCTCATTCTTTTGGTCCACAATTTTGGATAGAAGCTATCAGTTGTGCCACAAACATCCAAAATTGGGTTCCCCATAAGGCTTTGAAGGGTATGACTCCTTTTGAGGCTTGGTGTGGTAGAAAATCGGTTGTGAGACACTTCAGAGTTTTTGGTTGTCCAGCTTGGGCACACATACCTCTAGAGAAATGCAAGGCATTGGAACCTCAGAGTAGGCCTTTAATCTTTGTTGGATATCCTGAAGGTATTAAGGCATATGGAATTTTGGATCCAGAGACACATGAGCTATTCATTGAGAGGAGTGTTCACTTTGAGGAAAGCTCTCCTAGCGTGGTCTCTAATCCTCCTCTTCCTTCCTCCATAGTGGAAAGTGATGATAGTGACTCAGATGATGATTCTCCCTCAAATATGACTCACAAGATCACACCTTTGCAGGGTCCACTTGCAGTTGAGGAGCCTCATCCTTCATCTCCTACTAGACCTCGTTGGGCTCGATAAACTCTTGAGTAAACAAGTTCTCTTGTTGGGGATCCTTCATATACTCGAAGGACTCAGTCACAACATCAGGATTTTCCACATGCTTATATTGCTAGTGCTTCAGATCCATAATCCTTTAAGGAGGCTTCAAGCATTCCTAAATGGGATTTAGCAATGGAGGAAGAGTATAGTTCCTTGATGAGGAACCACAAATTGGATTTAGTTCCTCTACCTAAGAGGAGAAAGATGGTTCGATGTAAGTGGATCTATCCGACTAAGTATGCAGTGGATGGAAGTGTGGATAAATGCAAGGCTCACTTGTGGAAAAAGGTTTCTCACAGGTTCCAAGTGTTGATTATACATAGACCTTTGCACCCGTTGCTAAGATGAACTCCATTCACTTGACACTTGCTATTACTACAGCTCATGGTAGGGTTGTACATTAGATGGATGTGAAGAGTGCATTTCTTCACAAGAATCTTCATGAGGAGATTTACATGGAGCAGCCACAAGGATTCATACAAGATTCATCTTTGGTTTGCAAATTGAGGAAGTCTATCTATGGCGTCAAACAGGCCCCTAGGGATTGGTATGCCAAGATGGATTCCTTTCTTCTCTCAGCAGAATTCACTAGGTGTTATTCAGATCTGAATGTCTACATTTTGTGACAGGATGATTCTCATTTGCTACTTGTGCTCTATGTGAATGACTTCATCATTACAGGAAGTACCTCATCCATCATTGGTAGTGTCAAATCTACTTTGCAAGACAGATTTTCTATGACTGACTTAGGCCTTTTGCACTATTTTCTCAGGATTGAGATCACTTAGTCAGCTTCTAGGATCTCTCTTTCTCAGCCCAAGTATGCTCTTGATCTTCTAACTCAGTTTCACATGGCTAATTATAAGTCTGCTCTGACTCCCTTTCTTTTAGGAGTAAAGCTTGAGGCTAAGTGTTCTACTCCACTTGTTGATGCCACTTGGTATCGTCAGCTTGTTGGGAGTCTCATCTACTTGACTCACACATGCCCTAATATCCCCTTTGCAGTTGGCATGGTTTCACACTTTATGCAGGAACCACATGAGCTTCATTGGAAAGCAGCCAAACGCATCTTGCATTACATACAAGGTACACATCATCATGGGATTCACTATGCAACAGGTACATGACTTACCTTGGTGGGATATACAGATTCTAATTGGGCTGGTGATCTTGATGATTGTAAGTCCACTTCTGGCTATAGCTTTCATCTTGTTTCAGGCCCCATTTGTTGGTAGAGTAAGAAGCAGCATGCTATTTCTCTTTCTTCAACTGAGGCTAAGTATCGAGGGGTTGTTAATGCTACTATTGAGGCTATTTGGCTTTAGTATATTCTCACTGAGTTTGGCTTCACTATTCCATGTCTTGCAGTCATTCATTGTGACAACCAAAGTTCCATCCAGATCTCAATGAATCTAGTTCACCATCAAAGGACCAAAAACATTGAGATTCATATGAATTACATACGGGAGCTGATACAAGAGTAGGTCATTGATTTATAGTATTGTCCTACAACATACCAAGTTGCAGATATCTTCACCAAACCCTTCACTGAGAGTATATATCACCATTTTTGAGCTCTCTTGGGGGTGCAATATTTTTCATCTGAGGAGGTCACTTGACTTCTTCATTCTCTCTTTTTAGGGGAGATTTTTCCTCACTTGAGGTTTTTCCCTTCTCATCTTTATGAGTGCAATTTTTGTTTTGTTTCTCTCTTTTGGGGGGGAGTTTTTTTCCCATGTGGTTTTCTCCTTTTCTCCGCTTTATGATAGATTGCATTGCATTTGTACATGGGTACCTAACATGACCTAGTAGTCGAGACCCATCTTGCATTGTTTTATTTTGTGTACATTCTCCCTAAGTTGCACTTAAGGGGGGGTGTTGGTGTAATTAAAAGTGTTGTACACCTTGTCCTAGGTCATTATTACACCTTAGTTAAGTTTACTTAGGGACCACATAGGAGGTAGTTGGAGGATTTCCACTTTTGGTGGACTTATCATGTTATTAATTTATCACATCCACCTTTCGTGGACACATCATGTGATTACCTCTCCACCTTTTGTGGGTGATTCACCATTTATGGTGATTATCACATTATCACTTTTCCACTTTAGGTGGAGTGATAGCTTTCACAGTTGTCTCATGTCATAAGATTACGACACTTGTCATAATCTTATGCCCTTCTATGTACTCACCTTGGCTATATAACCAAGGGGTCTCCTATGTACTTTAACACATTCCATTCTATTGGCATTATTGGCAGAATACAGTTTATTCTTGCCATATTGCTTCTATCTCTCTTATGCTTGTGTTGTCTATTAGGACTCTAGATCTTGGGTGGCTACCTTCATAGCCAATTCTTACAATAATTGAAAAAAAAAATGCCCCACTGTGCCCCGATGGTTAGCGAAAAGATAGTACAATGTTGGGCTGCCCCCTCAAAAGGTTGGTCAGATAAAGTTATTTTTTGGTCAGGCTCATGACAAGGTTTCATTATAGTTCAGATGTGTAGAGGTCAAAAAGTTAGGCCATAGGGCCTTCGTTTATAGTTTAAATTTTCCAAAGAGCTCCTAATTTTTACCTAGGATGGTTTCCAAGGTTTAAAAAAAAAGGGTTTAGGGGGGTTAAATGGTAAATTAGGTTGAAATTACCCCTCATTTGCACTCCTTGATTTGAAAATTTCTTGCCTCTAGAGCTTTTGTGAGATTTTCTCTTGCAAACAATGATTCACGATGCCTTGAGTTCCAAGAGTTCCACACAGGTCAGAGGCAGTCAAATTATACCAATGACCAACTAGTGTAGGGGCTCCAGTACGTATGCCTTTAATTTTCACTTTCATCCTTTTTCATCTTCGTAATTAATGTTCAAACTCTTTTTTAGGCAATAGTGAACTTTTAGTTTTTTTCTTGCTATTGGCCTAATTTTGGTGCTTTTGCAAATTTTTAGTGTTTTTTCCAAGAATTGGCACTATTGCCAAAAATGTGTGCTATTGCTAGAAATTTGGGCGTTATTAACAAATATGCTCATTATTGAGTAGAAAATTTTCAATTTTGCTCCAAAATGACCAATTTGTCATGTTTAGTTTTAGTTTGAAGTTCCCAAAAATCTTGACGTTGCGCATTGAATGGTTGTAGGTTGTCCTCAAGTCGTTGTCTATGCGAGAGTGACATCCTCGATTGATGGATGAGTTGATCAATTTCAATGATACACAGAGAGACTTTATCGATGTTATTGGTTTACATTATATCGCTCACTTTCCATTGATTAGGGTTCATCAGACCATGATGACTACATTGGTGGAGAGGTGGAATTCTAAGATCTCTTCATTTCATTTGCCTACTAGGGAGTGCACCATCACTTTGGAGGATGTCTAGAGGATTCTTATGATCCATATTCATGGTGAGCTCATTGAGTATGACGTTCAAATGGGTACCGCAATGATGGAGAGATTACTTGGTCTGGAGGATTTGCATGTTGATTCCGAGATTGATTGGGGGTCTCTTTGTGATGGTGTCGATCCTATGGTTCTTGTGTTAGCAGGTATTATCATTGGACCTCTAATGCCCAGTAGGAGGGCTAAGATGCTTCCTGTCAATTGAGGCATCATTATCAAGCAAATGACAGAGGAGGCTATAGTGTATGCTTGGGGTCAGTGTGTGATGGCCCACTTGTACAAAGATATGCACGAGGTTGTGTACCAAGCTGGCAGTAATATATCCACTGGAGCAAGTTTGTTACATTTTTGGGCTTGGGAGAGGATTTCCATCACTCAACAAGAGGGTATGTAGAATAGGTATGTGTATGATCCTTATGCTTATCAGTATCATGACTATGTTCATTACACTCAGCCTGGTAGATTGTCTTATTGGAGGGAAGTTTTTGATGATGTTACAGATTTCACATGGCGCCCATGCAAGGATTGTGAGGCTTGGCCAAATGATCAAGATCAACTAGTCTACTGTAGGTAGACTCATTTCTTGATTGGTCATTCAGATCTATTACTTGAGATATATTTACCAAAGAGTTTTGAGACAGTTTGGAAAGTGCTAGACCTGGCCTGCCAATGATTATATGGCCATCTTTAGATGCACTACATGGGAGGAGTCTGCTTGGGGGGCTCGCGATGATTCTGGCGTGGCAGTGGTAGCATTCAGAGCATTGAGACCTTTAGATTTTTCCAATGATGTTTTTTTGTATTTTTTTGATGTATGCATATGCTATGGATGAATGATTTATATATCTATGTGATGAAAGATGATATATTATGTACGTGATGGGTGATGATGCCATATGTATGTGATGGATGATTATACATGACGTGTGATATTTCATCATTTTATTATGGTCATGATGTGTACTAATGAATTTGTGGATGCAGGATATATGTGGTACTAATGATATTGAGATGCAGGATAGAGTTGTTAGTTAGAAGAATTTTTTGATGATTTAGAGATGGATAGAAATTTGATGTTGTTAGTTATTGATGAGTTTTTCTTTTGCTTTCATAGAGACTTTGTATCTTTTAACAATCCTTTTTTATGTATGAAACTGTGTGCAAGTGTTTCTATCCCTAAAAGTGAAAAATAATTAAAAGAAATGCAAAGGAAAGAACACAAACAATCACCTTGAGATTAGCCTAGTTTAACCAAAACAAAATGCATGAGAAATAACAATTTTTACCCTGTTTGAGTTGTCTCCTTTGGTTGGCCCTTTAATTTCAATTATGTGTGCTCCTTTGGTGGCAAAAAAACATGAGACCTAGCTCTATATGATCATGGAGTGATGGAGAATGTAATGATGCAAGTGAGTATTTGGATGGATGCAAATTATGAGCTCAAAGGATGCAACAATGGTGGATGGTTATTAGAGTGCTTGGATGCGTGCTCAAGTTTTGATTGCAAAATGTGGATGATGCAAATGAAGTCAAATTCCTCCATTTTTAGGGGAAGTGCCTCTAAGAAAATGGAGGGTCAAGATGGAGCCACAGTGGACAAGATCAAGGGTTGGGGTGAGTTGAGAACTCACAAGCCCTCACATCTTGACATGTGGAGAGTGAGGTGTCAAAGGGAGGTTAGGTGGAGGTACTACATAGTACCTAGGGATTTGGACAAGATCTCCTCATAAAGGAGGTCATTGTCCCTATGTGGGTGATGGGATATGTAAGGAATTAAAAATTCCTCAATATCCACATGGGGATGAGAGAAAGAATTAAAAAATATTTCAAATGCCTAGAGGGAATAAATGTGAATTTAAAATTCACATGGGGAAGGGGTTGCCTTCTCCAAAAGGAGAAAGAAATAAATGAAGTTGACTTAGGACCCATGCCATAAATGGCATGGGGATTAGGTTGACCTAATCAGGTGATTAGAGTTGTGCAAACAGAGGGTTAAGTTAGTTAATGAGGAATTAGGGACAAGTGGGGAATTATGGAGGATGCGACCCTAATCATAATTAGGGGTGTGCACATCCTAATTACAGATTAATTAAATTAATCTAGGTTAGAGAAAATTATGGAGGATGGGACAAAGAGAGAGAAATAAATGAATTTAAAAATTGATTTAAACTCATAAAGGGAAAATGACTAAATTAAATAAATTAGAGTATTTATTTAATTTAGAGAGGAAAGGGGATAAAGGATAAAGTATTTAATTATTTTAATTAAAGACTTTAGGGACATTAGAAAAGGGGAATATTAATTAAATAATAAATTATTTAATTAACACAGATGAAGGAACTAAGACCGAGGAATAAAGGAGGTGAATTTGACCATTTGGGGGTGGTCAAATTCAGGTGTCTACACAAACAAACAAAATGCACCAGGGTATTAATAACTGAGGTGGCATTGTATCCATTGTGTGGACCTCAACACACAAAGAATATTCTTGCTCATATAGACATACAAAAACCCTGTTAGAGTATACAGTTGAGTTGTGTTAAAACATTTTAGACCAATTACATAGAGGTATGAAGTACCTAACATGTAATTGCTATACGAATTGTCTTAAAACAACTTCCATACACATAACAAAGCAAGTGTTCTTTGTGGTAGCATCACAAAAATATATAACAAACAAAACAAACAAAAATCGATAATTAATGCTACCATTCCTTCTTCTCTAAATCCTTATGGACATCCTCAAGAGGTTTTGCGAATGTGCTATTAAGATAAATAAAAAACATAAGACTATACAAAGATAAATAATGCTCCAGTATCACTTGCCATAGTTTTTTTGATGTTTCATGATGAAATCCATTGATGATGTCTATTGTATGAATGTTTTATCCATTAAGACTCATGCTTAGGATTGCTGATAATGATTCTCAAATAGGTATGGTAGTCTATACTTTAGGCATTGTTTTGATTTGATTGTAGTCCAATCATTTCAATTTTGATTTGGAATTTTGGAATTCTATGTTTATTTTGTTTGTTGTTTGCTTTGTCAAAGGTTGAAGGTGATGATTGTTTATTGTGAATGGAAAGTTTATTGCGGATAAGTGATCTTTTGATTTTCTAAGTTTATTTGATGTTGTTTTTGTTGTTTTTTAGGAAATTTAGAAACAAATAGGGGAACCTAAAGGGATTGACCTAGTGCCTCAGGCGCTGATCAAAGATTAGCCTTACCTACATGATGAATGCAGAGACATCGTAGTTCGATTGTATTGATTGACATTATTTTTGGAGTTTTTCTGTATTTTATGAATGTTTTTAGATTTTAATAAGATATTTGAATGTTTTCTTTTTGTTTTTGGGGGACTAACCTAGGTACTCATGAGATCATCAGTTATGATGGCCTTGCCTACATTATCCATGCAGAGGCTCATAGTTTGCTTGTTTTATAAGAACATTTTTTTTTACTTTTACTATTTTTTGAATGTTTTTGAAGTTTGAATTTTGACTAAGTTAAAAGACCATGATGGACACCTAAGGGGACTGACCTAAGGCCTTGGGGGTTGATCAAAGATAATACTTTCCTATGTCATACACACAGAGACCATGTAGTTTGACTGGTGTTGACTCAAAGCATAAAATGTTTTTGGGATTTTTGATGTTTTTGACTTTGTTTTGATTTTTTTTTGTTTTATAGATATTTTGATTTGCTGATTTTTTTTACCGTGATGGGATTTACAAGGATCCAATTCGCTACCAGTTTCAGGAAGTTTCCCCCATTTTGAGACAAGATTGCTTTCATTAGGGGAGACAAATTTTGATGGCACAACAAGGTTCAACACTTGATCAATCATCGAGCCATGATTGGTTGCATGTTTTATTATGAGACGAATGGGGCGGCTTCTTTAGATAGTGTTGATAGATAAAGATGTAGGTCTTATTCAAACGTAGTGCTTGTTTGCCAAGTTTTCACTACGGTACCTGTCCTAGAAGTGCCACAAAGTGGTTTCTACTTAAAGAACATTTTATTTCTCTTTACTATTTTTCTTTTTTTTATATATTTTTTGCTTTTTTTTCTTTTTTGCTTAGATACTCTAATGTGTTCAAGTATAAAACATTTTAAGATGGCTATTGTTTAGTGGTTCGACTAAAGGTTCTCCTCCAGGAGTAGCCAATTGATATTCTTTAGAGCCATAGCTTGATGTGATGATGAAAGGACCTAACCAGTTTGGTTCAAAATTCCCCTTCCCATCTTGATTTAGTTGGATCTTGTGATTCTCTTTTAGTACTAGGTCACCAACATGAAAGATTTTGTTTTTGATCTTTTTTGTTGTAGCTTCGTTTGAGCCGAAACTAATAAACCTAGAGATGTTTTAATGTGCTCAAACATCTTTCATCTAAGAGTTCCAACTCATTCAATTTGGACACCCAACATTCCTCATTGCTGACCATGCCTTTCAGGGATATTCACAGTGAGGGGATTTCAACTTCAATAGGTAAGACTGTTTCAGATCTGAAGACCAAGGAAAAAGGTGTGGCACTTGTAGGTGTATGAATTTTGGTTCAATAAGCCCATAGGGTTGGGTTTACTTGTAAATTCTAATCACGGTCGACATCATTGATAGTCTTTTACAATATTTTTAGAATGGTTTTATTGGATGCTTCAGCCTAATCATTTCCTTAGGGATAGTAGGGTGTTGAGAATTGGTGTTGGATAGAAAACTTGGAATAAAGCTCACGAACATCTTGGTTTTTGAGTGGGGTTCCATTGTCCATTATGATAGTTTGGGGAATTCCATATTGACAAATTAGATAATTCAAGATAAACTTGGATATTTGTTTCCCTATGATGTAACTTAATGGAATTGCTTATATCCACTTTATGAAGTATTCAATTGTGGTGATAATAAACTTATTCCCATTGGATGAAGCAGGAGCTATCTTACCTATCAAGTCTAATTCCAATTGTGAGAAAGGTCATGGTGTTGTTATAGGTCTCAGTTCCTGTGTTGGTGCATGAACAAGATCACTATGTTATTGACATTGGTGGTATCTTCTTGATGAATGAATGCATTCTTGTTCCATTGAGAGCCAATAATACCCTATTCTCAGTAATTTTTGTATGATATTAGGTCCACTAGCATGAGACCCACAAATGCCTTCGCGCACTTCTTGTAAAGCAGTTTATGCTTCTTCCACATTGAGACATCGAAGTAATATTTTGTTTAGACTTCGTCTGTATAGGGTATCTCCTAAGATGGTGAATCGAGATGTTCTATGAACAAAGGTTTTCTTTTGAGTTTCCATTAAGTCAAGAGGTATGATACCATGTTGGATATAATTAAACATATCTTGGTACCATGGTGAGTTAGGACCAAGAACATCACAAACCAATTTGGATTCTAAGATATCGAATGCTAGTATAAGGATTTGCTCCACAAGGAATTCATATTTTGGAATATCTTGTGGAATGTCAAGAAGTGAACCTATTGCAGCCATAGCATGATTTGCTTTGTTTTTTATCCTAGGAACCTATTTAAAGGTGATGATGACAAAGTACTATTTGAGACTATCCACCATTCTTTTATATGGCATAAGCTTGTCATCCTTTATTTGATATTCATCGTTTACTTTCCTGATGACTAGTTGGGAGTCTCCATAAACCTATAGTTCCTTTATCCTCCATTCTATGGCCATATTTAGTCTTGTGATTAGTGCTTCATATTCAAAGATGTTATTGGTACATAGAAAAGAAATCCTATAAGCCTTAGGTATACTATCTCCTTGTGGTTTGAGAAATAAGATACCTGCTCTTGAGCCATGTTGAGTGTGGGATTCATCAAAATGCAAGGTCCAATGACTTGTCTATTCTATTAGTAGTATTCTTTCATTTGGAAATTTTTTTATTAAAGGTTTGTGATCATCCATTGGTGCTTCTTATAGTTGATCTGCTATGATTTTTCCTTTGATAGCTTTTTTTTTAATGTACTCTATGTCAAAATCACTAAGTATCATTACCCACTTAGTGATCCTCCTTGTTAGAGCTACCTTTGCTAATAGATATTTTAGGGGGTTCACCTTTGATATCAATTTTACTTGTATGTTTAAGATGTACTGTCTCAAATTTTATGCCACAAATACAATTTATAAACATGCTATTTCTTTCACTAAATAGTTCAATTCATAGCCCATTAGTGTTTGACTGATTTAATAGACCACTCTTTCTTTGTTATTGTCATCCAGTTGTGCTAACAAAGCTCTTAATGCTTCTTGTGTTGTAGATACATAGAGGATCATTGCCTTGTCTTGAATTTGAGGCATTAATACTGGTGGAGTAATTAAGTACTCCTTGACCTATTGGAATGCTTAATCACATCTGCCATCCCATTTGAATGTGATGTCATTATGTAGAAAATGGGTGAATGGATGGCACTTGTCTACCAAATGTGTAATGAATCTCCTAATGGACTATAGTTTACCTTCTAGAATTCTTAACTGCTTCAATATTCTTGGAGGAGGCATTTCTAATATAGCTTTTACCTCGGTGGGATCTACCTCAATGCCTCTTCTTGATACTATGTAACCCAACAGTTTTCCAGAAGTCACGTCAAAGACACACTTCTTTGGGTTGAGACACACTTATTGAAGGTTACCTTGGTATTGCATTGATGGTAAACCTTGTTGTGGATTTTGTGATAATTGTCCTTGATGATATCGTAAGTTATTGGAAGGGTCAATGTATGAAGTGCATTGTGGTATGTATTTCCCTTGTGATGGGTTACCACCTTGTTGGTCCTTTAAAATATTTTTTATGTTTTGCATAGTGTTATGTTATGGTATGGTTTGGGTTGTATTTCCTTGATACTACTGTGCCACAAATGCTTGTTCAATTTGGGATGGTGGTCTGAACAATGGGTTATCTATGGGTTGTGTTTCATCATTGTTTTGTGAAAACAATGGTGGTATGTTGGGATTCATGGTTGGTTGGAATTTGTCTAACTACCGTTTGATCTCCTAGTGGAATAATATTAGGATCTTTTAGGATGTCCATGTTGAAGTTAATGGGTAATTTTACACCACTTTTTGCTAATGTGAGAAAATATGAGTTGTCATTTTTTCCAAGCATCTTGTCCATAATCTTTTGCATCTTAGGATATTGGGAGTATTCTAATAGTTTTTCATTAGTGAGTTCCTCATCACTATCATATTCTTCTATGATTACGTCATTGATATTTGGAAATTGATTTTGACTATCAATCATGTTTTGGTGTCTAAGGAGTACTTCCTCACCACTTGGTGGTTGGTCTTATGTTGCCTTAAATGAGGGTTCTCTTTGAGGAGTTGCAAGGTAACTTAGTTTATAACCCCATGGGTTGGTTTCCAAATTAGTGAGCTTGGTTTTTGGTGCACTTGAGCTACTCTTGTTGGCTTCCATCTTCTTTTTGTGTTGAGATATCATGGTTATCATAAAAAATTCCAAGACCTAGTTGAAGTTTTGTGATCCCTAGCTATGGAATGGAATGATGTTTTATTTTTGGGATTTTCTATTTAAAAGGTGTTTTGTAAGCTAGGATTATCTATTTCCATGTAGGAGGTGGTAATAATGGTCTTCCAACTGCAAGATTATCTTTTCATTCCTCTTTATCTAGAATAGTAGTCATGTTTCTCCATTGAGTTGGTGTTTCCTTTTTCTCAAACATGAAACTTATCATACTACTAATAATGTCCAATTTCTCACCTTCAACTTGCATGAGATTTGGTTGTATAATAGGAGCAATAAGATCTAGTTGTTGAATAGGATCAGTAGGATGCAAGATGGTCATGAAGTGTAAGATTTTTCTTGATGTTTGATCTTTCCCATTGAAAAGAATGATGAATGAAGATGATGTTGTAGAGGAGGGGGACCAATTGCACCAAGGCTCTAGGTCACAAAGAGCCTAGAGTGAAAGGCTCCCTAGTCTACCTCAAGTTGGACAAGTGTTTAAGGTCAAGAATAGAGAATGAAGAGAACTCTCAAGTACTTTTATCACTCTACTAACCCAAGAGTTTGGTGGGCCTAAACAAACAAGTTTCTAGAACCCAAACTATATCTTGAATAGCTCTCTACTAGAGGACAGCGGTGTAGATTAGGGATGACTGCGCAGCATATTGGCGTCTCATAGGGGTGTTGGCATCTATATGAATAGAAAGTGCAAAAGTATAGTAAAAGTACTAGGAATCTACTGATAGCTTAGCAAAGAAGGTTTAAAGTGATGACTAAAGTGGAAAGTGATGGAATGATATAAATAACAAGAGAAATGACTATGAAACAACAAGAACGAGAAAGGAGAGAATACAACTCATGAAGATTCTAATTTTCCAGCAAGCTCCACATGAACACGAACCTACACACAACCAAGAGAGGAAAAATGTTGGGGTTGTATAGGGGTTTTCCATAGTCAAACCCCTATAATGTTTCCACCTCCACGGATAGTCAGATAGATAGAGAGCTATAAATATGATAAAGACAATGATGTTGGAATGAAAATAAAACCAAGCACTACTAGAGACACTAAGCTACTCAAATCTAACAAAAAAAAAATATGAAAGCATTACCACCCTCGACCAAAGTCACTCAAAGCCAATGAGAGAGGAATGCAAGCCCACAGCTATGGTATAGTCAATGTAGTTGCAACAACATTGAAAGAAGTGTCACAAGACACCAAGATGAAGCTTGAGGTAGATGTGTAGGATGTCGTGATTGTTGGAAACATGAAGCTAATAGTGTAACAAGTAGCTTAAATGTATGAAGATGCTCAAATTGGTGTGTAGAAGCATGAAGGAGATCAATAATTGCTAAAGAGATGAGGTGAAAGTGAAAGATAGACATTTGAAGAAGGTTTGGGAGGAAAAGAGTCATTTAAAGGTTAGAAAGAAGGCACATGGGTGTTACGTTTAATCTCCAATGGAGAAAGTAATGCCTTTGCATATTCTAGACCCAAGAATCCTATCAAGATGGCAGCACACTGCATAGACATTCGTGCATCCTCGACAAAAATTATCCTACAGACACTAAAAGCAAGCACTGGTCAAGTGGATGGGGTATAGAATGAGGATGTGGAATTACTTGGTCGGATTTTATTTTTCTAAGGTGGAGGGTGTAAAAGGGGAATTTGCAAGAGGGGGTGCAAATTCACTCCCATACATTTTTCCCCCACTTTAGCAAACATAAATGCCAATGAGTTTTCGGTAAAGTAGATCGAAAGAGTTTAGAAATGTATACTTGAACCATCGAAGAAGCAAACTGCAATCCGACAAGATCGAAAGCGTAGGGGAGGCAAATGACTCCATAGGTATGGGTAAAAGTACAAAGTTGTGTCACACTTTTTAAAGGAAATGGCCAACACTGATCCAACTTTTAAACTTGAATCACTAAAAAAGTGACATATATGTTTTGAATTTTGAAATGATGTAAACTAATGAAATATTTTTTTTTTTATATTTTATGCTTGTATTTTTTAAAAAAAATAAAAAACTATTTGAATATAGTTTTTTAGAAATTAACACTATAATTTCGTTGCTGAAAAAATGTTGAAAATTGAAGCCACATGAGATGTCAACCTTTATATAGTAATTTTTACTTTTCTTCCTTCAATTTTTTTGTGTCTATTTATAACTTGAAAGTTTAGTGCATGGATATATATTTTTCCAATTTTGATAAATATATACATTTTTAAATAAATATTAAAATGTGCACATATTAAAACATTGTTGTTTCCATTGGACGTCAACTTTCATATTATCTATTTATCTAAAATGGAAAAAAAATTATACCCTCTTGATAGAGATTCTTTTATCTAGTGCATCATATTTTTTTTTTAAATAATTAGTTATAGTATTTTTCCTTGTCATGGTAATCAACCTAATATTTTGTGTTGATAACCTACTTTTAGTAAAAATAAAAGGAAAAATATAAATAATAATCTAATTATTAATATATATATATATATATATATATATATTTGAAAACTAGACTTATAGATCTACAAAAGGGTATTTTTATATTTTTTTAAAAATGTTGTTTACATGAGTAGAAATTGTCAAAACATCGATTTCTTCAAATAAATCTACTTTTTTGGTAAATTGGTCACAAAGTGGTGTTACATATGTATTTAGCCAAAAAAATTAGTTGGAAAAGTTGTGGATATTTCTAACATAGATAATTAATCTTACAAGATCATATGTTTGACCAAAATATATTTTTAGTTAGAAATACTTAAATCCACTTGTGCTGATAAGTTGGATGAAAGTGTGACATAGCTTTGTACTTTTACCCATACTCTCTCCTAAGGAGGTTCGAACAAAGTGCAGGGAAGGCCCACAAACCAACAATAGACAAATCTCGTGGGATGCAAGCACTTCACAGGTCCTCAAACCTGCAAAGAAGGTGCCCCCAGGTCTCTCTCCTAAAGGAATCCCAACAAAAGGGACTCTGCAGAGTCATATTGGAAAGCAGCTTCATAGGCGCACCTACAAAGCAACATGTTAATCCGCAGACAAAACATGTTAGAAAAAAAAATCAGCCATGCAGGCAAACAAGCAGATAGGGAGTCATGTAGATAGTCAAAAATTGAAAGAGAAGATTTCAAAGGTGTCCCTTGGAAACCCTTCAAAAGAAAAAAGGGGTCCACTCAAGGGATGCATTGTTTGAAAGTGTAAGAGTATTTTTTTGTAAATCAATTCAACGTTAAGGAATCCTTTTGAAAGATGTTCACTTCATGAAGGAATTTGAAAGGAAGAAGGCCCCCTTGTAAGGGGAAGGTCAAAACTTTTCCCATAGGAGAAGGTACTCCCTCAGAGGAGGAGAGTTTTTCAAATTCTTTCTTTATGAACTCATGATGAAGGAAAACTATTCTGCTAGGGGTCCTTGTCGAGGAATGCAATTTTTGAAAAATATTTTGAACTGATTTTCAAGAAAAGATTCATTGGCCACCAAATGTGTTTTCTAAAAATCAAAGTGACATGATAGCCCCCCCTTAGGATGGTGTGTTCCAAACACAAAAGGCACATGACATCCTAAGGAAAGAAAAGAAAGAATGAAAAAGTGATGTTGTGGTCCGCAGAACATAATGAGATGTACAATCATGGTAATGTTGCACATTTGAGGGACAACACATGAGCACCACAACATCACAAAGCAAGCACAAAAGATAAGCACAAAGAAAGATGAGATGATAACATCATGAACAAGGGACAGGGGTGGTCTAATATTTTAGGGTCAGAGCTGCTCATAAACATAGATAAATAGATATAATAGTATATAAATGAACCATCATCAACCCCCTACTATATCAGGCCATATGAAGAAAGTACATGAAAACAAAATAAAAATAAAAAATTGTGTCAACATGGAAGGGAAGCCTAAATTCCCCTAACGCTTTGCATCATCCCCAATTGTCAAAAATCAATACACAATAGAGGAAGAATGATGTAAAAAATAGAGGAAGTTTTACGACACAAAAACACTCATGTATTCAAGCACCTACAAGGGTGACAAGGGTCATTCAGGAACACATAACATAAGCATGGGGGAACACAATAGACACACACACAATCTATTCTATAGATAAAGAGGTGCCCATTAGTCCTCGTCATGCAAGAGGTCATTTTTTCCCAATCTAGATCATTATACGGGGAGGGTAGATGAGCCTGCAAGGGCAGAATATCAAGGGGTAACCCTCTGACCCTCCTACAATAAGAACCAAGGAAGAAGGCCCCTCGAGGTCTTCTCCATTCAATTTATATGGGGTGAACGTCAACAATTTTTGAAAATCGCTAATAGGGCTAAGACCTCATCCACATAATTAAACATGCACTTCACAGGAGTGCCATGTGTTAACTCAATGGGAAAGGGAGGCAACACCCAAGATCCACTACCAGGCTCACCATTTGTCTCAGGAGCAGTGAAAAAATCTAGGGATGTCGAGGCTTCCTCCATCACTAGGACAACCCAAGCCAACACAGAACCACCCTCTAAAGAAGGTGAGCCCATCTTTTGACCCCCATTGCTAGCAAGGTCATCCTCCATTTTACGCTTCATCAAGGGATACAAGATCACCACGATGAAGTAGAAGGCACAGAGGAAGAGGAGAAAGCTACAACGAACACCACCAAGGTATTTGGCATGTCCACGAGTTTCAAGAACGACGAGATATCCAAAAGGGACAGTAGAAGGGGCAGCTCAACTAAAGGAGCAATAAACATTTGCACCCTCTTTGGGTGAGGATCACTTACGCTCATGGCAGGAGCTAGAAGCAAGACCAAAGTTGAAGGAATTGAGGTAAAAGGAATGGAAGAGGAGGACACAATAGAGGTGTCAAAGCAAGAGTTGTTGAATCCTCTTCCATCTTTTGTAGGGTGGCCTACTTAGTGGATAGATCCTTTCTTCAATGCTTGCGCTCATGCACAAGGCAATTTATATGACTCTGGGAGCTAGAGGTTGGGGGCTGAGAAGGAATGCAAGACTCCTATTTTTCCATCAGATTATCCATCGCAGACATTTTTGATGGAGGGAGGGACTCCTAGATGGGAATAGAAGGGAGAGATTGAGAGGATGATGGAACGATAGTGGAGGGAGTCGGCCATAATGCCTCAGCAGCAAGCCTCTTCCCATTCACTACCTTAGAGGAGGAGCATTAGGAGGTCATGGAGGCTGAGACATAAAGGACACCCCACGGGGACCCTTCCCCTTACCATATCGAACAGGTCGAGGCACTGTGGGTAAGATGAGAAGTTTGAATGTTGGATGCTTGGGCTTTCACCAAGCAGGCGCCATCAAATTCTCCATCAAACATCTAGGAGCAGAGGATAATGGCACCACAACAGGGCGAGAGGAAGTGTTAGGTGAAATAGTAGAAGAGGAAGAACCCTGAGCACGCTTCTCTTCCTCCCTTCTTCTAGCCAAGGTGGCCTCGTTGTCAACCTTCAGGCAAGCCCTTTGTGAGATGGCATGTAGGGAGGAGGGTATCTCACTTTAGGCATTATGTCCCCACTCTTATACTTCATGTAATTTTGGTACAAGAGGTCCATCGTAGGAGGAAGCAAACCAATGGACATAGGCCAAAAGTATCCAGTGAGTATCCGCCACATGCAATCAGTGACTTATAGTCAGTGTTGTGGAATACATGCATTGTACCCTCATGGGAAAACTTCAAACACTCATGAACTACCGAGGGAATTGCATTCATAGCGACCAACTAGGGGATACCTAGTTTCACTTTGAAGAGCTCAAACCCCAGGATTATGTTAAAAAGTGCATTTATGCATCTAGTTCCAACTAGAATTGACAAGGTGGTGCAACCAATGGGAGGGATGGAAATCCCATCGTGTGTACGAATAGTGCTCCTAGATTCATCATACCCATCTTTGTGTAAGAAATTAATCAGCATAATCTCCTCAGTAATAAAATTCACCCGACACATAGGGTTAATGAGGACACCCATTGTGGTGTTTCCATTGATTTGTGCGGGGATGTATAAGGGAGATGGTTCTCTATTGTAATTCATTGACAAGTCCTGCAAAGTGAAATTTATGGCAGGGGATCCACTCGCAGGTTGCATAGATGGCATGGGCAGATGTAAAAATGAGGCCATTTCTACGTATAATGAACAGATCTTTTATGGGATCCCCCAAGGGATTCGTAGTTTAAAATGTGGCGCACATAAGTTTTCATTATGTGATGCTTATGGAACCTTCCAACTACACCACTAGGGGTTGTACGTTGGGTTGCAAGGCTAAGTGCCTCGCAACACTCACACCCACAAAAATCCTAGGATACAAGGAAAGGATCTTTCAGCACTGCTAAACGAAACCAAAATTGTTCATGTCAGGTTCACCAAAATTTAGAGGAGGGGGACCAACTGCGCTAAGGCTCTAGGTCATGAAGAGTCGAGAGTGGAAGGATTCCCTAGTCTACCTCAAGTTGTACAAGTGTTTAAGGTCAAGAATAGAGAATGAAGAGCACTCTCAAGTACTTTTGTCACTCTACTAACCCGAGAGCTTCGATGGGGCTAAACGAACAAGTTTCTGGAACCCAAACTATATCTCGAACAACTCTCTACCAGAGGACATCAACGCAAATCAGGAATGATAGCACAACGTGTTGGTGTCTCATAGGGGTGCTAGCGTCCGTACAGATAGAAAGTGAAAAAGTACAATAAAAGTACCAGGAATATACTAACAGTTTAGCAAAGAAGGTTTAAAGTGATGACTAAAGTGGAAAGTGATAGAATGATATAAATAACAAGAGAAATGACTATAAAACAACAAGAACAAGAAAGGAGAGAATACAACTCATGAAGAGTCCATTTTTCCAACAAGCTCCACACGAACACATACCTACACACAACCAAGAGAGGAAAAATGTTGGGGCTATATAGGGGTTTGTCATAGTCAAATTCCCACTTTGGTGTTTTCACCTCCACAAACAGCTAGATAGATAGAGAGATAGAAATATGATAAAGGAAATGATACTAGAACAGAAATAAAACCAAGCACTACTAGAGATGCTAAGCTACTCAAATCCAACAACAAAGTAATATGAAATCATTACCACCCTCAACCAAAGGCACTCAAGGCCAATGAGAGAGGAATGCAAGCCCACAACTATGGCAGAGTCGAAGTAGCGACAACAATGTTGAAAGAAGTCTCACAAGACACCAAGCTGCAACTTTTGTGGTAGATGTGTAAGATGTTGTGATTGTTGAAAACATGAAGCTAGTAGTGTAATAAGTAGCTTAAATTTATGAGGATGATCGAATTGGTGTGTAGAAGTGTGAAGGAGATCAAAAATTGCTAAAGAGATGAAGTGAAGGTGAAAGATAGCCATTTGAAGAACATTTGGGAGGGAAATAGTCATTAAAAGGTTGGTAGGAAGGCGCAAGGGTGTTACGTATCATCGCCAATGGAGAACACGATGCCTTTACAGACTCTAGAGGTAGGAATATTTTCAAGATGACAATGCACTATGCAGGCGTTCATGCACCGCGTGCAACGTCCCCAACAAAAATTCCCCCACCGACAATAAAAACAAGTGCCAAGTGGATGGGGTACGAAATGAGGATGTAGAATTACTTGGTCGGATTTGATTTTTCTAAGGTGGAGGGTGTAAAAGGGGAATTTGCAAGAGGGGGTGCAAATTCACTCCTATACAAATGTAAATGAAAAGCCTTTCAGACAAAGGGGTTGGTGGTTTGCTATGGTTTTGTGATACTCAAGACAATAAATTATGAGTGATGTTCAATGGATGTTTTGGAGATGATGTTGGGACTCAAAGTGTAGAAAACTTAGATTGATTTTTTACTTTATTTTTCTAGAGGATATGTTTGAAGATCTACTTGAACTAGCCTTGAGGTGCAACCAAATGTTAATATCTTAGAAATTGAGAGAAAAGGGATAATCCAAGTTGTTTCAAGATGATTTTGAATCCTAAAACTAGGTTGATGTGTTTAATTTTTTCAAATGGATATGGACTAATGTAGATATGAGGTGTTTTGGAGGTCTAACTGTTTTATTCTCAAAAGATGAAAGATTAACCAGTTTTGAATCAATCTCTACTTTGCACCAAAAAGGGCAATAGCAAAATCTTTTAGGTCAATAGTGGCTAGTTTTTTTGGCAATAGCAGTCAAGTTTAGTAAAAGTGACTCTATTTGATCAGTGCCTATCAAAAACCAAATACAACTATAGCGATAATTTTGAGCAATAGCAAGCAAGTTCAAGTCAACAGTGATAATGATTAGATTAATAACGACGATGTTTGCAATAGTGACTATGTTCAATTCAAAAGAATTCATGTTTTTAAAAAGTGTCCTTTTTTTGTTAGTGATTGTCATAAACAAAAATAGAAAAAGTGACCATTCTAAGCAATAACGCACAAGTTTTAGGTCAATAGTGGTAAAAACAACAGCAATAGTGACTCTGTTCAGTTTTGTTTCCAATTATGTTTATCAGCAATTTAGACAAGTTTGCAATTTTGATGTTTTGGTTGATCTAATTTTATTTGAGAATTGGCAAGTGATACAACACAACAATAAAATAAATTGACTCTAAATGTCTATAGCTTAAGCAAGTTTCTTTCCACAAAGCTCAAAGTTTGTGAAAGTCAAGATACAAAAACCATAGTTCCCAATGTTGACCTTGGTCTAAATGTGGCTTGAAATGTAAGCCTAAATATTTGGAATCCTTTAGAGATATTTATTTTGAAAAACAAGATATCTTTAAGGAATGCAAATATAGGGCTCTTTTTCAAAGGTATTCACACTAAGTCCAAAGGGTTTGAGATTTTGATAACCAAGTTTAATGTTTTTTTCTAGAGTCCCTTTTAAATCAAGCAGAGTATTTGATGTCCAAGGTAATGGAGATCTTTTGCAAGTTCATGGAAGACGATCATTACAACCTAGAGGATAGGAACACTCTTTTAGGTGGGCTTACCTCATGCCTCGAGGGGATGATTTTACATGTAGCTTATGGAGAGCTTTATGCCTCAACCATAAATTGAACTTGGTAAGTAACTTCTCAGAAGTAAATTCCAATGCACCACTTTCAAAGAATGTTTTGGAAATAAGGGTGGCCTCTACTACAAGGTTCTTAGTTGCTACTCAAGGGACAACTCGCCTTGCTAACGTCCAGCAAGCCACTTAAGGCTTTAACCACTCCTACTAGGGGCTCTATATACCCAAAGGTACCTCCCCGTTTTGAATGGCACTGTCGACAAAGTAATCAAAAGTTTGATCTTGGTGTTTAGCCTTGATCATTTATATAGCACTTGAGGGAAATACCACTTTGAGTCACCTTCAGTTCTCCAATGTGGTATGTATCTCAAGGCAGACCCTCTAAAGGTTAAAACAATAAAAAATAAGATGTGAAACTCAAAGTGCTTTTTGTCACCCAAGATTGTCCTAAGACACAAGGGGAGAGGATAGGCACTTAGTTTTCCAAGCACGGAAAACACAACATACAATCCATAACAATTCAATTTTTAATCCCAAATTTGAAATGTGTAAAGATATTAACTCATTTTTTACATGTACCAATTTCAAAGTGTTTGATACTTTAAGAAAAATATAGCAATGTACAATCAAAATGGATTTGTTCAATTTTAAGCACCAAACTTGAGTATTTCTAATAGCCTTGTTCATCTTAATGTGGTCAACAAAAAATAAAAAGTGTTTGTTCGTCAACAAAATGAAATGCGTTGGTCAAAACAAAACGTTCAATTTTATAATCACCAAATAAAATGTTGTTTAACTAAGAAAGATTTGAAGGTTTAGTTTTTAAAAAATACCAATTTGAAGTGTGCAAGTTGTGTATTCAGTTTTACAACACCAAATTGAAAGATTCTTTAAACTAAGAAAGCTTTGAAAGTTCAGTTTAAGAACACCAATTTGAAGTGTGCAAGTTGTGGGCTCATTTTTACAATACCAAATTGAAAGATTCTTTAAACTAAGAAAGCTTTAAAAGTTCAGTTTTTAAAAACACCAATTTGAAGTGTGTAAGTTGTGGGTTTAGTTTTACAACACCAAATTGAAAGATTCTTTAAACTAAGAAAGCTTTGAAAGTTTAGTTTTAAAATTGAAGTGTCCTTGGACCATTCACCAACCTTGCAGTGAAACCGTTAGTTTTTCTCATGGAAATGCATGCCATACTCCTACAAGGGATACAACAATCAATGTTAGAAACTTTCCAAAACACCAAACATTCAAATGCTAGCATTAGTTAAACTTGTAAAATCAAAGAAGTTTTTGTAAAATTTTGAAAAATTAAAAAAATACATCAAAAGTGACCATGTTCCATGCAATAGAGAACAACTTTTAGGTCAATAGTTCCCCTATATATGTCAATTAAAATACCTTTTTTCATAAACCTACAAATAAAAATTCAATAACGGACAATTTTAAGTCAATAGCAACCCTTCTTAGGTCAATAGTGCCCTTGTTTAAGTTGATAGCGACCAAACAAAAGAAGCAAGCACATTCAGGTTTGGAGTGAAAATGTTCCACTTTTATCAAAAGTGACTGAGAACCTACAAATGCTTATCAAGCTAAAAGAAAACATTAATGTTAAGGACCTAGGTCCCACTGGGCATGCCAAATGTTGTAAGGGGGGAATGAAGCATACAAAAAGAAAATGAATTAAACTAATTCAAACAAGATTAAGATCCCTAAACCCATTACTCATGAAATATGAAATGAAAGCCATGAATTCAATCAAATAAGAAATTAAGAACCTTAAATGAATCCAAAACAACTAAATCTTACCATACCATGTCAAAGTTTTATTCACATTGATGTTGAATTGTGTTTGTATCAATGCAAAGCCTCCATTATGCATTGCAAAAGCTTAAATGTGTGTAAAATGTTGAACTAGAATGTGATGATAACTCGTAACGTGCTCAAGAGATAATTGTGCAGCACTTTGCTATATAAATTCTAGATGATTTGTGAGAAGGTAGAAGGTTATTTTATATATTTCTTGTTTCGAGATGAATGTGCAAGATTACAACAATGTAAAATCCTGATCAATGGTTGAGAACTGTTGAGAGGAAATAGATTGCTCAGTTAGCTTATGCGATTGATCCAATTAAGGATGTTAATAGCATAATTATAGGATTTAGATTGCATAATCTATGAAATTGAGGAAATATAATTGAGTAGTTAATGGGATTGAAGAATACATGGGTTAGTTAGGAAATGGATGAATCAGTTAGGAAATAGATGAATCAGTTAGCCAATCAGAGTGAGCAATCAGTGGTCATGATTTGCTCAATGACAAAAGGGGGTGAGGTTAATTAATTAATTGAGTTAATTAATTACTATTTTGAGTTGAACATGCAAGTCATGTTTGACTTTAACAAATAAAGTTGTATTTGTTTGTTGACCTTTTTGAATGAGGTTTGAATAATTAATTTAATTGTTCATGTTTAGAAAGGGGAGAGTGAATTAATTAAACTATTAAGTAATAATAATTTAATTGATTTAGGAGAATAGGGTATATTAGAGAATTAATTAAATAATTGATATTATTTAATTAATCAAGAGAAATAAAGCCAGATTGATGGTGAAATAGTAAATTTAATTAAATAATTTAAAGATTATTCAATTAATAAAGGAGAATAGGGTTTTTGATGTAAATGATGTGAAATACAGTGATATTAAGTGTTAATGATGTCGATGATGAAAAATGTCATTCAAGATGTGTGATATTCATTAGGTCATTTTTACATGTCTACACAATATTATCAACTTCTTTTTCTTTTCTTTATTTTTAAAACAAAAAGCCTACTTTTAAATTGCTAAATTATTTTTAAAATAAAAATAGAAAAAAATATCAAAATTAAAATATTAATAAAATATGATTCTATTTTTTATTTCAATCTTATCATCTTTTTTAGGGGATGGTGACGACAGTGAGCTAGGGAAGTGTGTCTGCCCGCGTCCTATAACTGGGTCATGGTTACATGCCTCTCATTCTTTGTGCATGCATTTCTACAAGTGGGGATCAAACTTATTTGGTGGTTGAGTTTCTTGTTTGGGGATTTAGTGTGATCAAGGGTGGGGATTCATCTTTCTTTTTTATGTTCTTTTCCTTTCAAAGTTCCTTTCACTGCTTCTTTTTTGTCTGCTTGGGTGGGGTGTTAGCATCCCATTGTTTGGGTGCCGATTTGCCTTGTCTTATTTGAGTTGTGCACTTGGTGGGGGTGTTGTTTTTACTCTCTTGGAAATGGATCCAAGAGAAGCTTCAGGGGCCAAAGAGTCTTTGGACTTTCCTTCGATTGTTGGTGTGAAAACTTCATCCTTCTCAATGAGGGTTTTTCTAAATAGTTTGTTCTCTAATGATTCAGGGATTGGCGGTTTTTCTCTGGCGGGTGGACCTCAAATCCCAAAGATTAATGGTTGCCTTGAACGAAGTAAAGAGAGGATGATGTTGGTAATTCAACTTGAATCAATAGCACAGGATATAGATTATTTTTTGAAACACACTTTGATTTGCAAATTTATGGGAATGAGGTTTCACTCCAATTTTTGGATAAATGGGCTCATTTGAATTGGTCTCTAGAGGGTGAAATGGAAATAATGTTGTTGGAAAATAGTTATTTCATGGTGGTTTAAAATTGCATGGTTGATCACAACAAAGTCTTTGAGGGTGGTCCTTACTTCCATAGTCAAGTTGGTCTATTTATTAAACCCTGGCATGTTGGTTTTAATCCCTCAGAGGAGCTTCCAAATCAAGTGTCAGTTTGGGTGTGTCTTCCCTGATTTCTAGTGGAGTGCTAGCATAATGACATTTTTCACATGGTTGCTTCAACCCTGGGGAAAACAGTGGGCCCTTCTCAACAAACACAAGATAGAAGGGTTATGAATTTTGCTCGTATTTTTTTTGAAATTGATTTGAGTCACCCTCTTCTAGATTCTCTTGAAATTCGTGTGGTACCGTATTCTTAGGTGCAGCAACTTGATTATGAGACTTTGTCTTTTTGGTGCCACCTTTGTCATGAATATGGACATCTGTAGCATAGATTCCCTAGGGCCAAAGCCCCAGAGCCTTAGGCTTCTCAGCCTCCTTGCAACCCTCCTAAGGCTAATAAAGGTAAGGCTCTCACTCTAGGCGTTGTTCCAAGTTCTGAGGGGTTTATTCCTGTTAAGAATTATAAAAAAATCACAGTCAGAAGAGGAATTTTAAGGATCAAATGGAAGGTGACACCTTTAATCGCTTTGAGGTTTTGGATGATCTCAATCAGCAGGAGGTAAACCCAGGTTTATTGGTTTTAGATCAAGGTGTTATGGAAGTGGTTTAGGAGGGATTTATTCTAGATAACATTAAGAATTCATATGAGGTTAGTGTCTTGCAAATGTATATTGATCTTAGTATGGTGGATTTAGGGAAGACTAAGACCCTTGCTGATGTGAAGATGGGTGAGGGGGAGATTTCTCAGCCATTGGTGAAATCAGGAGCTGATTCGGTAAAAGGAAATAAGGCTTCTCCTTCCCTGGGACTTCTTCAGAAAGTTCAAAGAAAAGAGGCTATTAAGAAGACCTCCAAGGCAGGTAGAAAGGACTTAGAGAAAATCAAGATGATGGGGGATACTTTGGTGGAGTCGGGGTCTATTAAGACTCTGGACTCATTTCTCTAACCCTCTAAAATGATCATCCTCCCATGGAATGTAAGGGGCTTGAACAGTGGCCCTCAACAAAAGGTTGTTCATGACTTGGTGAGAATTCACTCTCTTGATACTCTTTTTATTCAGGATACTAAGTTGTTTATTGAGAGTATGGTTGGTTTGGTTTTGAAGCTGTGGAGTCAGGGTGAATTTTAGTGTATTGGGGCTCATGGTAATGTTGGGGGTGTTGCTCGTCTATGGAACCCTCTGAAGATTCATCCTCTTTGGTGGATGTCCTCGAAGTCATCTATCTCTGCAGGAGCTTCAAGTTTGAAGGTAAGGGAAACTATTCTTCTGTCAAACATCTATGTGCCTATTGATTTTCCTAGTAAGCAGTATTTGAGGTCTCATATCAATTTTATTCTGAGCCTTGCTCCTCTTTTGCCTTGGATTATTGTTGGTGACTTCAATGCCATTACTGAGCTAGATGAGAAGAAGGGTGGTATTGTGAGGTTGGAACCCTCGGCTTTCCTTCTTCATGATAATATTTCTACCTTGAATCTTGTTGACATCAAGCCTTAGAATGGTTAGTTTACTTGGAACAATAGGAGGGTGGGAGAGAATTGTATTGCTAAGAGACTTGATTATTTCTTGGTTTCCTATTTCTAGATTGGAGGATTGTGGTCTACTAGTTCTGAGATTATGGACTGGAGGGGCTCAGATCACTAGCCTATTAAATTATCAATTTCTTTGGCTCATGCTCCTCGATCCCCCTCTTTTAAGTTCCAACTTATGTGGTTAATGGGCCCTTCTTTTTAGGAGTATGTGGTTTCTTTTTCTAAAATGCTAAAATATGTGAAGTATCAGCTCAAACGGTGGAATAGGAAATTTTTTGGAAATATTTTTCATGCTAAGATTGTTTCTCAAGCTAACTTGGATATTATTACCTAGGAGATAAGGGAGTTGGGTCTTTTAGAAAATTTACTCAGGGATGAGGCGAAGGCCTTGAAAGCTCTAGAAGAGTGCGAGTTGTGTGAAGAAATCTATTGGAAATAGAAAGCTTGTGTTGAGTGGTTATAGGAGGGGGACAAAAACACCACTTTCTTCTTCAATTCAGTGAAATCTAGGAGACATGGTAATTCTATCTCAAGTTTGGTGAATGATAGGGGTGAACAGTTATCTTCTTGGCATGATGTGTCCAAAGAATCTTCAGAATTCTTTGCATTCTTATTTAGTGAGTATTCGCAAGATTTTTTGGTAGAGGAAACCTATGTGTTGTCTTGTATTCCTCCCTTGGTTACTAGGGAGATGAATGAGCATCTGTTGGGTTACATTTTGTTGGATGAATTTCAAACTATTGTTTTTTAGATGAAGAAGGGAAAGCCCCGGGCCCAAATGGCTTTCCAATTGAATTCTTTCAGGAATTTTGGGATATCATCAAGATTGACGTATTGGAGGTGGTTTGTGAGTCTTAGAGGAATAAGTAGATGTTGAGGGCTTTGAGCTCTACTTTCCTTGCGCTCATTCCCAAATGTGAGGGGGTGGATCGGCTGAGTCAATTTAGGCCTATTTCCCTCTGCAATGTGGTTTATAAAATCATTTCCAAGTTGATAGCCAAAAGGTTGAAATGATGGCTTAGATGGATTATCTTTGAGGAATAGAGTGGATTCGTGGTGGATCGGCAGATTCTAGATGGAGTGGTCATTGCTACTAAAACTATTCATTCCATGACTTCCTCCAAAGAAAAGTCTATGTGCATCAAGCTGGATATGGAAAAGGCTTATGATAGAGTTAAGTGGTCCTTCTTGCATAAATTTCTTATTGCCTTTGGTTTTGCTGAGGAATGGTTCCAATGGGTTATGAGTTGTGTCACATCCACCTCCTTTTTGGTGTTGATAAATGGTGAGCCTTCTTCTCTTTTTTGTGCTTCTAGGGGCCTTAATCAAGGGGATCCTCTTTCTCCTTATTTATTTATTATCCTTGTTGAAGGATTGGGAAGATTGTTGAAGCGTAATGTGGAGTTGGGTCTTCTTCAAGGTTGGGGGTGGGGGAATGGTTTTCCTCCTCAATCACATTTAAAATTTGTAGATGATACTACTTTGATGGGTGTGGCTAAGGTTAGAGAAGCCACTAATTTGTGCAAGGCCTTGGATACTTATCTTGTTGCTTCTAGTCAAAGGATTAATGAAGATAAATATTCCATTTTCTTCTTCAATACTCCACAACCTATTCAATAGAGAATTGCTCATATTTTGAGGTTTCATATTGGATCTCTCCCTTTAACCTATCTTGGTATTCCTATTTCTTTTGGTATTCTTTTTAGGGGTTTCTAACAAAATATTCTGAACAAGTTTATGTGAAGGTTAATCATTGGACGCACAGATGGTTGTCCTTTGTTGGGTGTGTTTAGATGCTTAAATCTATGGTGTAGGCTCTTCCCATTTATAGGTGTTTTCTCCAGGTGGCTCTGGTTGGGTTTGTTAAGGATTTGGATTCTTTGGCTAGACAATTTTGATGGGCTGGCAGTTTGTCTTCTTCTAAGTGGATCCTTGTGAAGTGGGATATTGTGTGTAGTCTAAAGTAGTTTGGGGGTCTGGGTCTGTGACAATCATCTTTTTCTGGGTTGGTGTTGGCTGCAAAGCTTTATTAGGGGTGGTGTTTAGAACAGGATCATATCTGGGCTTGGATTTTATCTCACAAGGGTTCCAAAAGAGGAGATTCCCTGCTACCCTTTGGTGGGGAAAGGTTTTGTGATTTGGGGTACTCTTAAGAAATGGGTTGCACTGATCAAGGAGGGATTGTTTAGGATATGTAATAGGGGGTTGAGGCTCTCTTTTGGTCTGATTCTTGGGATGGGTTTCCCCCCATTTTGCGTCAGTATCCTAATTTGTTGAATCTTTGCCAGAGCTTCTTGGAGGCTAGTTGGTCAAAGGTGATTGATTTTAAGTATTCTTATCCCTATGGGTAGACAGAGGTGGCTAGGTGGAAGGAACCTTGTGACTAGCCTATTGTTGGCTTAGAGGAGAATCGTGCTAAACTTCATAATATTTTGGCTGGTAGACATTGCAGCTCTCTTTGGGATAAGAATATTCTTGCTTGGAGTCTAAATCCTAGGGGTGCTTTCACTGTGGCTAGTGGGTATCAAGTATTGATGGCTTATAAGTTTGGTGGAGTGGAGATTCCTTGGTGAAAAATATGTGGAATAAGTTCTCTTGGCCAAAGTGTAATTTTTTTGTTTGGACTCTAGCTTGGAATAGATGTTTGACTTGGGACAATCTTTGGAAGCAGGGATTCCAGGGCCCTTCTATTTGCATTATGTGGAGTTGCAATGAGGAGGATTCTACCCACTTGTTTTTTTGTTGTTCTTTCTCTATGGTACTTTGGCATTTTGGGTGGGATACTTGGAAACATCCTTGTGTTCATTCTTCTTCCCTTGTTGAGTTCTGAAACAATATGGGTAGACCCCTTTCTCAGGCATCTTTCCTCCAGATTGTTTGGTGCAATGGGCCTACCTTCATTCTTTGGAAAATTTGGTTGGAAAGGAATCATAGGATTTGTCGTGGGGACAAGCTGTTGGTTCAACAGGTTTGGCAGAGAATTTTTGGCATGATCTAGGAGACAGTGGAAGCTAAATGTGAAGTTGTGTATCCCTTGGAAAGGAGTGATGATGAGATTATGAATAGAATGGGCTTATAGGGTATGACTCTAGGCTTTGCTTGTGTCAGAAGAGATGGGCGAGCTAAAAAGAAGGTTCAGAAGGTTGGTAGATCGTTGCCTCCTCTGATGGATACTTTGAAGATCAATACTAATGGCTCCTCCAGGGGTAATCTTGGGCCTACTAGGATTGGTGGAATTGGACGTGATTGCTCTGGCTTAGTTATTTTCTTCTTCTCCTTTCATAAGGGGAAACATTCTAACAATTTTATGGAGGGGTTGGCGATTCTTGGAGCTATTGAGTGTGCTTGTGTTTTGGGTTGGCATAAGATTATCTATGAGTCTAACTCATAGATTATTGCTAATTTGTTGAATGAGATAAAGTGGATTGTTGTTAATTGGTAGTTTTCTCTAGTTTTTCATCAAATTCTGCAAATGTGCTCTATGATGGAGGTGGTGTCTTTCACCCACATTCTGCGTGAATGGAATAGGGTTGTTGATTGTTTGGCAAAGTGGGATTTAGAGTAGGATGAGGATTGGAAGATTGAGGGCTAGGGGAAATTATCCCTTGATTATTGCCAAGCATTAGAGAAGGTCTTTTTGATGATTTGGTTGATTGAGGTGGTTGTGGAAGTGAGGGTGATGGTTTTGTTTAGGTTAATTATTGATGATATTTATTTTCTTGGGTTCCTACTAGATCCTTAATCTCTTTGTACTATTTACTTCTTGATTTCAATAAAAAATTTACCCCTTTTTATAAAAAAAAATCTTATCATCTTTTTTCTCTTCTTTGTTTTTAAAATAAAAAGCTTACTTTTTAAATTGTTGAATCATTTTAAAAATAAAAAATAGAGATTAATTGTGTCATCTTGCATCCTTTTCCTCAATTCATAATTGTTGATTTCAAAAAGTAGGTCATCCATTTCATATAGGGAACGTCTTTGACGTAAAAATAATGTAAATTAAATAATTATATTTTATTTATTTTTCTAAAAAAAAAATGCCATAGTAAATTAAATTAACTAGCAATCACACCTTAGTGTGCAATGGGTACATCGAAGAGTGTGGAAGGTCAATTAGAGAATATTTTAGTTTATTTTTTACATAAATTTGTGTAGTATGCATGAGATCAATTGGTAGGATATTTAGAAAATGATGTTGTTTGTGCAACAAAGGTCTCAATGGAGAAGTGATAGCTTCAAATAAAATGTGCATCTACTTACAGGGATTCGAACACAACTAAAACAAAACCTTTGAATTAGGAAGGTAATAAGGCTCCATTACCAATAGGCTCATGTTATGTTCTCATAGGGGGAGAGGGAGAGAGAGGGAGAAATGGGGATAGAAAGAGGGAGAGATTAGAGGGAAGAGAAAAATAAATAGAGAGGTGAGGAGAAAGAGATTGAGGGGAAGTTAGAGATGGAGATGGAGATGGAGGAGAGGGATAGGGAGAGTAGGAGAGGGAGAGATAAAGAGAGAGTACAAAAGGATAGATAGAGATGGAAGATAAATATATGGAGGGGGGAGAGAGGGCGAGAATCAGAGAGGGAGAGATAGAAATATAAAGATAAAGATAGGAAGTGATATACATAGAGGGGTAGAGAGAAGGAAATATAGAGGGATAGAGAGATATGGATATATAATGAGATAGAGATCATAGAGGGAGATATGTAAGAATTTAAATATGGAGAGATAGAGTTATAGATTGGGAGAGAGAAATAAGGAGTGTGTGTGTGTGTGAGTATGAAAGAGATAGAGAGGGGGATAGATATGTTCAAACGGATTGATAGGGAGGAAGATGGAAGGAGAGAAATAGATATAGGAGAGAGAAGTAGAGAGATATAGAAAGAGGAAGTGATAGGGAGAGGGAGAGAGGAAAAATAGGGATATAAAGGAGAGATAGAGAGATAAATATAATTTTGGAAAGATAGAAAGTGTGTGAGACAGAGATACAAATACAAAGGGGGATAAATATAAAAGGAGAGATGGAAGGAGAGAGGAAGAGGGAGAGGGAGAGAGATAGAAAGAGGGATACAATGAAAGAGGGGGAGATGGAGAGATAAATATAAAGATATAGGAAGTGATATATAGAGAGAGGGATATATATAAAGAGAGAGTAGGAGAGATTGAGGGAGAGATATAGTAAACAAGAGAGAGAAAGATAATGAGATATAAATAGAGATGAAGAGGGAGAGATAGGAAGATATAAATAGAGGGGGGGGAAATGAGAGATAAAGGAGGTGATATAAACAATTTATAGAGAGAAAGAGAGATAGAGATAGTGATAGAGATGGAGACGGAGATAAGGAGGGAGAAACAATGAGTGTGTGTGTGTGTGACTTAAAGAGATAGATATATAGATAAGGAATGAGAAACAAGGAGTGTGTATGTTTGAGTGAGAGATGTTGAGATATAGAGAGAGAGAGAGGGAGAGATATATATAATAGATAGAGATGGAGGGAGAAAGGGAGAGAAATAGAAAGAGGATAGAGAAGTTGAGAGATATAGAAAGAGACAGTGATAGGGAGAGAGAGAGAGAGGGGGAGGGATATGGATAGAAAGAGGAAGAGATAGAGAGAGAGAGATATATATAGTGGGAAAGATAGAGGGGAAAGAGAAAGAGATGTAAGGAGAGGTAAGGAGATAGAGATAGGGAGAGAGATAAAGATGAAGATGGAGATGGAGATGGAGATGGAGATGGAGATGGAGATGGAGATGGAGATGGAGATGGAGATGGAGAGAGGGGAGAGAGATAGAAATAGAGATAGAAATAGGGGGACACAAAGAGAGAGGAAGAGATGGAGTGATAGAAATATAGAGATAGGAGGTTATATAGAGAGAGGGAGATATATATAGAGAGAGGTAGGGAGAGGTTCATATGAGGAGATATTATAGAGAGATATGAAAGAGAAAGAGAGATATCTATTTATATATTTATCTCCCTCTCTATCTTTATATTTTTTATTATCTCTCATTCCCTCTCTTCCTCTCTCCTCTACTTCTCTCTATATTTGCTTTCCCTTCTCTCTTCCTCTCATTTCTTCTATCTATTTCCCTCTCCCTATCTTTCTCTCCATCTTATTTTTTTCTATCCCTATTTACCTCCTCCTCTCTCCCCCTTTCCCTCTATATCTCTTTATCTTTCAACCTTTATATATATATATCTTTGTCTCCTCTCTCTCTCTCTCTCTCTCTCTCTCTCTCTCTCTCTCTATGTGACTATATCTATCTATGTCTCTCCTCTTCTCTCTTCATCTTTATCTCTTTGTTTCTTCATACTTATTCCTTTATATATCTCTTTTTTTTTCTCTTTGTATGTCTTTGTCTCCCTCTCCATTTCTTTATTTCTCTCTCTTTATTTTCTTTCTCTCTATTTTCCTCCTAATTGTGCAATGGGTACACTGAAGAGGTTTTAAAGATGAATTATCATCTCCTTAATCAAATTACATGCTACCTTAATCATAACTCCCTAGGGGTGTGCTATCCTTGGATTATTGACATGAAATGAGTAATCAAAAGTTACCTCTCTCTCACTCTATAAATTTTAATTTATATTTTAAGTTTAAAATTTATTTTATTATATAAATTATTAAAAAATATATAAAAATAGAATTATTCTAAAATAATTAAAGTTTTAATAAGATAAATTGTTATAAATTAAATTAATTTTGATCATTTTTAATTATTATTTGTAATTTCATTAAAAATGCATAAATAATAAAGATAAATTTTAAACCTAAATCTAAATTAAAAAATTAAAATAAATCAAATTAAATGAAAATTCAAAATATATCAAAATCCAAAAATTAATAAACATAATAATTTTACAAAATTAATAATAAATAATAAACTTATTAAGTTAATAAATGATTAAATAAAAAACTATTTTTTTAATTTATTACAATTCAAATATTAATAAAATATGTACCTAAAAAATATAATTAATATATTAAAATAATATTAAAATAAATTCAATATTAATAAATAAAAATATATTATAAAACATTATTAAATAAACTAAATTTTAGAAACTAAAACTATATCTCAAATAAAACATTAAAAATAAAAATAAATTATATAAAACTTATTAAAAGTAAAATTCTAACTTTTATATTAAAAATTACAATTAACATCAAACTTAAAAAGTCACAATAAAATAAAACATATTAAAAACAAGAGTTGTCCTCCAAAAAGTGTAAGAATAGTCTTGTTTTTATTTGTTGTGTCTGTTATGTTTTAGCAATAGTATATTTGTAATAATATATTCATTATTTGCATCATAATATAATATGATTGGATTATATTATTAGGGTTATGGTTATTGTTAGGTCTCGGGTTAGGGTTAGGGTTAAAAAGAGTTAGGATTAGGGTTATGGTTAGGGTTAGGGTTAAAGATAGCAATAGGGCTAAAGTTAGGGTTATGGTTAGGAGTAGGGTTACAATAACTCATTTAAATATAAATATAACATTGATTATAAGTCGCGAGTAATTTTAAATTTACTTATTAATATAACATAATTTAAAGTTTTTTAAGAAATGTGATGAATTAGTGTGAATGTTTGTTTTAAAGTTTTTTTTTATATATATTTCATTGCTATGTTTTGTGGTATATTAACTTGTCATTACAATGTAAGTTAGACAATAGAGATTGTAAAGAAAGTTGTTGAATGAATGAAAATGTTTGTGTGTAAGTTTCAAGTTAACATTCTTTTTCAAGTTTAAAATATTTTTTAAAAAGTTTTCAAATTAATTAATTTTTTTCTGTGATTTAATTTTAAAATAAAATCATTTGAAATGTACAAATAAACATAAATTAATGGAATTTTCAAAAGTGTGAGAAGATAAATACTTGGATAAAAGTTTATGTTTAGATAATTTGAAACACTATGAAATTTGCAATAATTAGTATTGGTATAATAAGAAAAATAATTCTAATTTTCTTAGAAAGTAAAACATAACATTAAACAGATCTAGAAATGTCATAAAGCGAAATGGTGCAAAATCTATAGAGCAATAGCGAATGAAGGTGGAATAGGCAGAGCAATGGAGGATGGAGGTGTGTCACCCCGAACTGGCAAACAAGTGGACATCGTGGAGATAGAGGACATGCCACAGGGAGTAATCACCCCATGGGGGTCACATTCAATATTGGAGGCCAAAGCATCAAGCAGAGCAGAGGAATGGATGGTTCGGGAACCAGAAGCAAGAAGGGACCCCACAAAACCTTAGGAAAAACAATGACCCATCTCAGAATCTTCGAAGAAATAACCCCAAGAAAATCCCATAGAAAAATTACAAAAGGAGGAACAATGAGCAAGCTTGGATGCCCAAGAAAAATCAGCAATATGGGATGCCCTACACTCCACCGAATTGAAGAGACAAAATAGTGTCAATTTTGAACTAGCTATATGCAACCGCACTGGGAGTATGTCAAGGATCATGGTTTATTCATGAAATGGATAGGGGCCAACATGCCAAAACAAGAGATCACCGAATGGTTTACAGATCACTTTGAAGGATGGGTAAGAGCCATAGCCCTTTCTGAAAACTTTTTCGTTTTAGAATGCATAGAATCGAATATCAAAAAGAAAATTTTATATGGGGAGCCTATGTTTTTTAAGGGTTTCTATTTATACACAATTGATTGGGAGCCAAATTTTAACCCTGAACAACATAAGCCAAAAAAGGTCCCTCATTGGATTAGCCTGGAAAATTTTCCCCCTAATTATTAGAGCAAAGAAACTCTACGAAAAATAGTGGAAACCCTAGGGACCCTAATTGGCTTTGACTTGAGGATTTCTTCCTAGGGAAATCAGATACCGTAAAGCTCCTAGTTGACATAAACACCAAGTTCATATTTTTGGACAATCTAAAGATCCTTACAAAGAAAGGAGAATGGTTTCAAAAAATCTCAATAGACTCGAAGGGGGAAGAATGTATCATAAGAAAAGGATACCTAGCAGGATGCTTGAAGGGAATAGGAAAGACAATTGACCAGGCTTTAAGCAAAGGCTGGAGTGGAGCAGGCCCTCGACAAACAACACACCAAGAGAACACGGGTAATGAGAATCATGTTGAGGGCCAATTAACAGAAATGGTAGAGAAATCTCTCAATCCAAATTGAGAGAAAGCATTAGAGCCCCAAGGACAATTAACAAACCCTAAAGGCCTTAAATAGCTCTAGGCTCTAATGAGAGATACAGAGGAACTGGAGAAAGAAATATGTGACAAAATCTTAGCCATATCGTCTCAAGTAGGAAAGGATGAAGGAAAAAATAGAATAGTAGAGGAGATTCAAATCAGGGCCTCATGAATGGTAAATAATCAAGATTTGGTGAATGATTGAACTCAACATTGGGCTCCAGCGGCTATAGAGGCAGGGGAGGAGATAAATGATGGTGATATGGCAATAGCCGTGGGAAATGTAGAAGCAAACAGGGATAGAAATTTACAACATATCCTTTCTTCTCCCAACTTGGTCGGGGACGAGCTAGATGAGATCCTCAATGCCCCTATGTCCTTGATAGAGTAGCAACTCCTAAAATTTTCCACATAATCTAAAGATGAACAAGAGGAAGTTGATGCACCAAGAAAATTAGGTATTTTGCAACATTCATTCAACAAATCCAAACCAGATTGTGGGAAAAGAAAATTTATGGGAAGGAAATCAATGCAGGAGCTTAGAACAATAGATGGAGATGTCGAGGGATAAAAAAAAACTCACCACTATGGTATCAACAGGGAAGGGGACTCCCCTTCTTGGGTCGCCATGAGACTTTTATCTTAGAATGTTAGGGGCTTAAATGCCCCGAACAAGCAACGCTTTGGCCAAAAGAAGACTTTCTTTGACTAAGGTAGTCATGATCTTAACACAGGAAACCAAGCTAAGCAAAGATGAATTGGAGGCTCTCAAAAAGAGGATTGTAGGATGGAATGTTGTCGAAGTCCAGGCATGTGGGGCTTCAAGTGGACTGGTAGTGTTTCAGAAACCAAACTTTGTACAAGTAGAAATCATAGTAGAAAACCCATGTTGGATGGGATGTTGGGTGAATAGTATTCAATCAAAGCTCAATTTTGGCCTCATAAATGTGTATGGGACAAACTCTTGCATCAAGAAACACGATGTTTGGCATGAAATTGAGACATTTCTCAACTTAGTAGAAGGGAAGAACTTTATCTTAGCCAAGGATTTCAATGTAGTGCTAGAATCAAAAGATAAACTAGGAGGCATCCGCAATGAGAATCAATCTCAAAAGGGCTTCAGAGAATGGATCCTTAGGAATTAGTTGCTCAATGTAGAATTTAGGAATGGAACCTATACATGGAAAAATAGAAGGTTGGGCCCAGCCATGATAGCAAAAAAGCTATACAGATTCCTTTTCTAGGGTGGACTTGATAGTTTCCCATACACTTTCGAGGCAAGCATTGCCCCCTATGCTGGTTTGGATCACCTACCAATTATATTATAAATCCAAGAGGATAGATCCCCTTCTCAATCACCATTCAAATTTGAAAACATGTGGTTCAAGGATCCACACTTTTCAGCCCTGGTTGAAGAATGGTGGGGCAAGCTGCATGTCACTAGTTTGAAGATGTATTTCCTAATCAAGAAATTGAAATGGTTGAAACAAAAAATTAAAGAGTGGAATTGGAACTATTTTTAAAATATTTTTGAAAAGGAAAAAATTGAAGAGGAACTTCAGGTACTGGAAGAGGACATAATACAAAATGGAATGAACCGGCGGAGCTATTTTAAGGAGAAGGAGCTTCTAGGGAAGTATGAAGAAGTTCTAGCCAAACAAGAAGTATTTTGGAGACAAAAATCAAGGGAAGTGTGGCTTAAAGAAGGAGATAAGGATACAAAATTCTTCCACAATAGCACAAGACAGCGCAGGAGTGTAAACAGAAACATGAGCCTAAAAAGGGTCGATGGATCCATAGCAGAAGACCAAAGGGAAGTAGTAGATGAAGCAATGAGCTATTTCAGGAATCTACTAAACAATCTAGAAGGCTCGAACTTGCGTCATCAAGAAGACATGTTAAAAAACATCCCCAAGCTAGTCTCTAAAGCACATAATAAGATGCTAAATGCAAAATTTTTGAAGGAAGAGATAAAACAACCCTTCTTCAGTTGCATCTAGATAAAGCTCCGAGTCTGGATGGGTTACCAGCAAACTTTTTTAGAAATTTTGGAATCTGATGGGGATGAGTTGGTGGATGCAATTGAAGCATCATGGAACTCTAACTCCCTTCTCAAAGAAGTAAACAACACCTTTATAGCATTTGTGTCGAAGATAGAAGTCACAAATTCTTTAGACAATTTCAGGCCAATTGCGCTCTGCAACACGATCTATAAAGTAATGACAAAAGCCATGGAAAATAGGCTGAAAACCATTCTACCATCAGTGATTGTGAAAGAACAAATAGTATTTTTCCTAGGAAGGGTGATTTTGGATGGAATAATTACAACACAGGAAGCGATACACTCAGTGCAACAAAGCAGACAAGCCAACATGATCATTAAACTGGATATCAAGAAAGCATATGACATGGTCGATTGGAGATTCTTAGTGAAAGTTTTGGAAGCCTTCAGGTTTAGCAAGCGGTGGCTAAATTGGATCTATAATTGCATCTCCACTCCTAGATTTTTAGTGTGTGTTAATGGAATGCCTGAAGGATTCTTTGAAACATATAGAAGGTTACGCCAAGGGGACTCGTTATGATCCCCTTTCCTATAAATTTTGATGGCTGAAGCATTAGGAAGAACAATAACACACAACCAAAATTCAAACTTAATAGAGTGAGTTAAAATAATAAGCGGTCTCCAAGTTGCCACCCATCAGCAATTTGTTGATGAAACATCTCTAATGGGATCAACAAAGAGAAAGGAGGCATTCCAATTCAAAACAATACTCAATAAGTACACCAAGGTTTTTGGCCAAATAGTGAATGAGAGCAAATTAGAGGTTTTCTTCTTTAACACAATTAGGCAAAAAGAACAAGAGAATTTAAGAGTTATAGGATTCAAAAGAGGTGAACTACCCTACACTTACCTAGGAGTCCCATTAGCCAAAGGACTCAAATTAATTGGATTTTGGGATCCACTAAATCTTATAACTAGTGCAAAGTTGAATTCATGAAAAGCAAAATGGCTAACGTGGGTTGGCAGGATCACATTGATAAAATCAGTTTTATCTTCCCTCCCCATCTACCTCATGTCAATAATGTGTATTCCAATCAACTATGCTTCCAACTTAACAAAAATATACAGACAATTTTTTTGGCAAGGCAACAAAGAGAAAAACAAGATCGCTCTAATCGCTTGGGAGAAGCTATGTAGAACCAAAGAGGATGGTCGGTTGAGCTTCAAGCACTTGGAATTGCAGAAAAAATATTTAGGGGAAAAACTTGTTTGGTGTATGCATTGTAATCCACAAAGCAATTGGGTCTAGATTGTCCATCATAGGTATCTAAAGGATGGCAGTAATGGAAACATATTGACAATATCTAACTCCCCAAGTGGCTCTTGAATTTGGAATTTCATGCAAAAATGTAGGAAAGTGGTTTGTGATTTCCTATCCTAGGATGTTCATGATGGAAGTAAGGCCATCTTTTGGGAAGACTCATGGCCAAGGCTTCCAATTCTATATATTTTGTTTGATGGAGGTGAGGTCAAACGAACACTCAAAGAAGTTTGGGGGGATCCGGTGAGAGACTATATAGTTCTAGAGGAGAACAATCTTGTCCTCAGATGGAAATGGAAAGATTTTTCAGGCCTTGGTCTCCCACAAAGAGAAGTGAAGTTATCTAATGCTTTGAAATACAAAACTATAACACTACGAGCGAGTTGTGACACTCTAATTTGGGAAGGTTCAAAATCAGTTAATTATAATGCAAGAGATGGCTACAAGATGCTATATTTGGAATGAGGGAGGACCATGGACCAACTTCCTCTTCATCTTTGCTGGAGTAGCACCTATCTCCCTAAGGCAGGAACATTTTCCTGGGTAGCCATTCAAAATAAAATACTTATACCAGAAAGATTCCTTCAATTAGGCTTCTATGGCCCATCTAGATGTGTCCTATGTGAATAGGCTAAGGAAACCACAAATCATCTCCTTCATGGATGCCCTTTCACTCAAGAATGTTGGATATGGCTATGTGCAAGGTTAGGTTGGGTATGTGTGATGCCTAATGATCTACTTAGTTGGTTCTACTCATGGCCAACATTGAAAAGGTATGCAATCTATAGAGATATATGGGTGTTAAGTCCTTCACTTGTAATCTAGGAACTATGGAAGGAGAGGAATAGAAGGTTGTTCCTAGACAAAAAGATGACCTCAGTCTCACTTAAATCAATAAGATTGAAGCAGCACTTATAGAAACAATGAATTCCAAAGTGGAGAAATGTGTGAGTAAGGAGAGGATCTTGTCAGAGTGGGATGCACAGTTGCATAGGGCATGGCCCTCTCTAAGAATTCCTACATGGGTTGGCTGTGGTGGAGAGGATTCTCGGTAGGCTCAGGCTTCTGCTATTTGGTCTCCCCCTTCGGAAGGATGGCATAAATTTAATTTTTATGGGGCCTCCAAAGGAAACTCAGGTGAGTCAGGAGTTAGTTGTATAATATGAGACTCGCAGGGGAAAACTATCACATCCTCGACCAAGCGACTCCCAGATGGAACAAACAATGAGGCTGAATTTCGAGCAGTAATATATGGGATGAAGTTATGTAGAGATCTTGGCATGAGGAAAGTGTCCATCGAAGGAGATTATGTGTTGGTAATAAATGCCTTAAGAAGAAGAAAGATAATAACTTAGAAGCTCTAGGCATTATTGGACAAAGCCTTAGAATTGATGCAGACATTTGAAAGCTCATTAATGAATCATATATACAATGAGGGTAAAGGTGAGGCAAATGCATTAGCCAATGTGGGAGTGGAGGTTGAGTAGACCCTGACCCATGTGCCACTAGGTGTTATAGTCTATGCTCAAGGGATGGCTGATATCTGATTATAATTTGACTGAAATTTTGAGATATTTTAATTTTACATAGTCTGGCCTTTGAAGAACTGAGGAAGATCTTATTCATATTCCACACCACTTGAGAATTTTAATTTGTTTGGATATTGAATGCCTGTATTTTGTCCACTTAATGATGATATGTTCTTGCCCATTGATATGAGCACAAGATTTGTCCTGAGTGAATGGAGATGGCTGATATCTCCCACACTGTTGATCACTGACTTCTTAATGCAAGATTAGGTGTGATTGAAGTGGGTGGGATCCAATGGTGCTACAAATTACATGTAACTAGCTGAAACAAAATGCTTCTGTGAGGAAGATAATCAAAGGCTTGGCATGGGAGTTTTGTTCGATGTAATCAAGTGAGGCAAATGCCAATAGCTCATATAATGGGGCCACTTTTTGTTTTGTTGGCTGGAAGGCTTTAAAATGGAATTTGTCTTTGTTTTGCCACCCTCATACAAACTTATGTAATTTGTTTTATTAATATTTATGCAGCTTCCATTTGCAGATTCCATATGACTAAAATAATTAAAGAACAAGTGCTACACAAGGCTAGTAATTTTGCCTTTTAATAGTATTGTAATTATTATTTTTAAATTTGATAAAAAAAAAAATAAATGTAAGTTTTATTAATGTGAATAAAAATGAATGTAAATTTTCTTAATTATAATGTTTTAATATAGATAATTAGTTATTTTAATGACCTAACCCTAATCCTAACTCATACCCTAACTCTAATTCTATCCCTAACCCTAACCCTAACCCTATCCCTAACTCTAACCCTAACAGTAAATTTTAAACCATTATCTTAATCCTAGACCTATCTCTAACCCTAACTATGATCGTAACACTATCCATAACTATAAACTAATTTTTATCACTAGCTTTTAAATAAATAACATATTTAATAAATGTTATATTATGAATTATTATATATTAAATAAATTTTATAAATAAAACAAATATAATTTATACGAAAAATCATTAAAAGTTAGATATTACATGTTGGTAATGTTTCTTCTCTTATTGTTAATATAAAATTGTTATATATTAAAATGATTATTAATACAAGTTGTTTATTTTTAATTTAATATATATATTTATATTAAAAAATAAAATATATTATATTAAATTATCAAATTTGATTCGTAGTAGACGCAAGTGCAACTATATATCTTCATTAAAATCAATAATAATTTTTTATAAGGAAAAGTAGGTTTTGAAGGGGGCTTGAAACCCTTTACAAAGATGAAAAGCTGCAAAAAAGACAGCCTAGAAAACCCACAGCCCAAAAAACCAAAATGCTTCAACAACAAAATAAATCAAATAAACCCATCAGCAAACCACCAACAAAAACATCAACAACCAGGCTAATCAAACAAAAGAGTTAGCACAGCTACAACATCTTTTCCAGAACATTAACCAAGGCCATATTTTCCTCAATGACCCCCTCATTCATCTCCATGACATCCTTAAGCTCATCAAACACAATGGACACTTGCTTCTTTGTCTTACTCCTCGTCCTCATACAAGGGCTAGCCTCCACATCCTTTTCCATACCTGGAGAAAAATCCACATTCTTGTCCACCAAGTTCAAGCAATTCACATCCTCAACATCTTTCACAATTTCACCTAGCTCCAGGGGTTTACCAATTTATTTCAAGGCTTTCTCATTTAAAACCAAAAGACCCTTTGCAATCAACTTCAAATAATTATTGCTAATGTTCACAACATTTTTTAAATCATCTGACAGCTTACCAATTCTATCCTCAATATTAACAATTCTTTCCTCGAAAGTCTTATTAACTAGCATTTCCAAAGAGGAAATCCTCTCATCATGAGTTATACCTGGGAGATTAGCATCCACCACCAATTTATCAAGCATTACATTCATTGATTTCACCTTACCTTTAATTTCCCATTCCTTCTAATTGTTGTGGACCAGCACCACACAAACATCCTACCAATTCTTTACCTGGGAATTGAGCTCCTTAACTTTTGAAAACAACCATTTCACCAGAGAAAGAAGATTATGAGTCCCATCCTCAACCATCTTTCAATAATTGTTAAATATTAATGAATTGATGATTATAGATGGTATGATTTTTTTAAATTCCATGAATGATAGAGTAAACACTTCTAGATTAAACTATGTATGCTATTTTGAATTGATGTTTTGAACCACACTAAATGATTCATCATAGGAAGATGACAATGAAGAATATGATTGTAGAAATTACCTTAAGAAGAGTTAAGTGGTGGGAGAGGGTAGGGAGGGAGGAGATTAGAAAATGAAGTAAAAATGAAAAATAGGCAAAAAAATGATGAAGACATAATAGAAGAATGAATAATATAATAATATGATATAACACAAATAAATGGATCAAAAAAGGTTAAAGTTAAATGTCTCAAACAATCAATAAATAACTCTAATGACCTTACCCTAACCCTAACTCAATGATTCATCATAGGAAGAGGATAATGAAGAATATGATTTTAGAAATGACCTTTAGAAGAGTTAAGTGGTGGGAGAGGGTAGAGAGGGAGGAGATTGAAAAATGAAGTAAAAGTGAAAATAGGCAAAAAATGATGAAGAGATAATAGAAGAATGAATAATATAATAATATGATATAACATAAATAAATGAGTCAAAAAAGGTTAAAGGTTAAATGTCTCAAATAGTGAATAAATAATTCTAAGAGAATTATAAAGATGGATTATATAACAAAATGATTGAAGAACAATTATCAAAATTATTGAAAGAAATGAAGGAAGATATAAAGGAAAATATACCAAAACTTAAAACAATAATAATTTAACCAAAGAAAAAAGAAAAAAGATGATATTATATATAAAATATAAATTCAAAAATTAAATAAATTATTCAATCAAAATTAAAAAATAGATGGTTAAAATACAATAGATTATAATATATATAACCCATAATATATATTAATATAAATAGATAAAATCATAATAATTTATATAATATATATTAATATATAAATATAGATTAAAGGAGAACCTACAAAATAAAATAACCTATCATATATATTAATATAAATATATAATATAATAATATATTACCTACATAATGTAGATTTTTTTTGTATTGAATATAGTATGAATAGCAAATAGAGAGAGTTAAGGAGCAAAACAATACATCAACTATCTAGCATGATTTTTACACAGACAGTATTAGTGATTACATCATCATAGTATATAAGCAAAAAGGAGCCTTGCTGAGTGCCTTCTACTTGTAATATGTTGCAAGATTGCTCTGATATCATCCAATACCTGCCCCAAAAAGCTACATTGCGACTAATCCCATTTACCCTTGTCAAAATGGCCCTATTACAACCTGTTTGATTTGTTATCCACCCATAGATTATCCAATTACCAAGGGAAAAAAAGGCAATCCAAATCCACAAAAAAGATCATCGACTGTCCCAAATCAGGTGGCATAAGATATAAATAGAAAAAATGTAGATTAACTTATTTACCTACAAAATATTACCTTCAATAGTATAAAATAAAAATAGAAATAATATATATAAATTCTACATTAATATAGGTTATATATATAAATGAATATTATCTATATTAAAATAGGTTGTATATTATATATAATAAAGACCTAAAATAATATAGGTTATCTTATATGTACCTATATATTATAGGTCATAATTCTTTTGGAGAACCTATATATATAAATTAATATAAAAATATTCATGATGAAAAAAAATTATTAATGAAAAGAAGGAGAGCATATAATAATTAAATTATACCATAAAACATTAAAACGTAGATAACAAAGATTTTTTTTTTTATCGGTGATAATATTTGATTTATTGAAATTTGAAAAAACAGATTACAAAGCTAAATCCAATGCATTTCCAAAGAGATACACAACTAGACTCTAGCAAGTCCTATAGAAAGAATCCACGAACAACCCCCAAAACCAAATTTAAACCATCACATACAAAGACAAAGATTTAAAAACAGCTAACTACAAGGATTAACCTCCAAATCCTTAAGACCTTTTAATAGGTCAAAAGTTTGAAGCTTGCTTTAGTTTTCCTTTAGTTTGGGATCACAGGACCATAGCAAAAGCTTTCTTCTTCTCCTTCTTTTCTTTCTTCCCCATGACCATTTTCCATCTGACCTTGACCCTTGTAGCATCCTTCTACCAATCCTGAGATGAAGCCCGAGGATTCCTCCAAGCTCCACTTCTGAGACAATCTTGCTAATGCTTATCATCAGCTTTTCATTTTCTAGCATCCTTTGATTGAGGCCTCACACCAGCCTTCTTTTCCCTAACATTTGGTGTTGCAGCCCCAGTTTTGAAGGTTATATCTTCAACTACCGCTGAAATTCCTTCTTGAGATGAGGCCATCTAGATCTGTTGTTGCTCCTCACTTTGAGCCTCCTGCAACAGTGATTTCTCTACCTCATTTGGATCCTTTGAACCTCGATTTTCCTCCTCAGAGCCTCTCATCTGAGAGCTCTCATAATTCTCCACTTGTTTCTCCACAGTGTAGTGTGAATTGGATGCATCTTTCCACCAAGAGACACCTTTTTTAGATTTTTTTGGCACATTCAGCTACTAAATGCTCTGTTTGATGGTAAATTTTGCACCTAAAGGGAACCCCTTCATACTCCAAGGGCTAGACCCAACAACCCTTTGAAGATTTTAATCGAATCTCCTTTGGGGGTACCTTGGATACCTTCATTTCTACCAAAATTTGAGCATACATCAAGTGCAAAAGATTTGAGTCCTTTTCATCCACCATTACAAAGTTTCCTAAAGAGTTCCCTATAGCCTCCAGGCAAGCATCAAACCAAAACTGCAGGGGGAGGTTAGGAAGTCTCACCCAAAGGGGAACTTTCTCAAAGATTTATGTGGCTAGGTTGAAAGCCGGATGCCATGGTTTTAACAGCAACACATGTTTTTCTTCCCAATCCTAATGATAATCATAGAGGACCCTATTTCTATCCTATTTTTTTTCAAAAACAACAATAAAAAAACCTCTGGCCATTGGATAAATTTGAACATACCCGTCTAGGAGAGGCTTCTAGAGATTTGAGATCCAGTTGTGGAGATCAGGAAGGTTTGGCTAGAAGCCCCTAAACCTCCCAATCAGGCCTAGCCCAAAAAAAAACTTCTTCATTAAAAGCCACTTCTTTCTCCAGCTCTCCTTTTATTTCCAAAGTGATTGAATCAGAAGAAATAGGGATAACAGGGTCCTCTCCATTCCCCCCAGCAAGTCCTCCATTTGAGTTCTCAACTGCCCTACCGCGCCCTGTTTTGTTTTCCTCTAGCCCTAGTTTTTTGCAGTCCTTGACGGCTCTGAATTTGCTAGGCTTTGCAACGCCTTTCTGCAGCCGAATCTGACCTTCTTCATCATCAGCGAGCGCTCCTCCATAGTGTTTTGTCAACTTTTTTGCAGGATTATCCTGTCCACTATTGGCGCCACAGCCATTTGGGGTGGAGGCCCTATGCTCCCTTTACGCATCAATGTTTCTCTGCTTAGGCCGAACCTTGGAATTCTTTGCCAAATTTTGACCGTTGGCGGCCATTCTCCCTCCGCGCAATAAGATTGAATCATAGATAACAAAGATATTAGTCTAATGGAAAGAATAATATAATTTTTATTTTATTTTATTATTATTTTAATAGTGTAAATACTAATCTCTATAAAATAGTTAATTGATTTTTGTGAGTTTTTCTTTAATAAAAAAATAACAATTGCATTCTTAAAAAAAGTCAAAATAAGTAACATTTATTTATTTTAGAAAGATTTAATGAAATGACTTTATGAAGAAAAAAATGAAAAAATATTCTTAAAAAAATGTTTACCTTGCTTTCCCTACAAATGGGTTAATAACACACACAACTTTTTAACCAATCATATGCACAAGAAATCATTTTTATAATTTGTAAAGTTAAATATTTTACAAGTTGACTTTACAAAATTGAATTTTATTTTAATTTTTTTTAAATATTGTTTTTGATTGGTTGAAAAATAAATTATTAATAATAATAACTAGTTAACTAAAAAAATCCAAACTCATTACAATAGTTCTATGCCAATGGCAAGTACTAATAAAAGGGAGGATATATAAAACACATTTAATATTTTATTTATGAAAAATAAATTATGTATGCTTGTAGCTATAAAATAATAACTTGTAAAACATTTAATAAATTATGTATTTTTGTACTTCAATATTTGTATGATTAAAATAAAAATATTTGTTTATTTTTTACATTAAAACATCAAAGAAAACAACACAAGAGAATATGGTTACAACATGTAAAACATTATATTCATTAAAAAAAATAATACATAGTGAAGGAATAGTTGGCTAGATACTCAAAACAATAGTATGATACTAAATATGGTTCAAGTAGATTTGAAAAACTTTGATAATATGAGGGGCATTTCCTTCCTTGTATTTTTTCCATAGTATAATTTCCTTTAAAATTTGTAAAATGCAATTATTTTGTCATAAGAGGCATGGAATTTTTTTGACATTTTCCTCCATTGTATGACCTCTAATTATTTGAAATGAATCTTGCAAATTTTTCAATATCATTTTCCTTAAATCCATTTGAATTTAAAAAACATTTGATAATAATCAACTTGCAATAGACACTTCTAAATTGAATAAGAATTATTTCAATTAAAAACAAACAATATTTAATAAGTCTTAGCATTGTCCATACAAAAAATAACTTGAATTTTTTTACATAATATTACAAATAAACAAATATTTAAATTTTGAAAACCTATACAAATATTAAAAATATTCCCTAACAATCTATAAACAAAATTATATTTAATAATTAAAAATTTGTTGTATGTAAATATCCCTCATTTTTCAAAAGGTAAAGCCAACTTAGTTCATAATTGATTGCAGTGTGAATGTAGTTTTACCAAAATAATGATGGTAGATTCATATACGTTGGATACTCCTATTTTACCCCTTACAAAAAAATAGTAAATAGGCATTTAGAGAGGGTTAAATTTTCTTCCTAATCATATTATGAAATATTTTTTAGATAATAGTTAAATTTAAAGTATTAAAGTATTCCCTAAGGGTCTATAAAGAGTTATTGTAAATATGACAAGCCAATAAAACATTCTATAGTTTTAATACATTTGTTTCTTTAAATCTATAGTAGAAAATTATATGAAAATGTAGTAATTGAACTAAATTTATTTGTTAGGACTAAAATTACTTGTTTTAATATCTTTTTATTTTTAGGTAAAAAGAGAAATTTTAAATAAATAGCAATGGAAAAAATAAATCATTATATAACAAGATTAATTTAATATATTAGATGTTATTTTAATATAACATATAATCTAATATAATATATTATAAAAATATTTAATAATATAATATATTAAAAATATATTAAATTATTTAAAAGATAATATATTACATAATTTAAAATTAAAATATAAAATTATAATATTATTATTTAATATATTATATTATATATTAGATGTTATATATGTTACATATTATATTGTATATATATTATAATATTATAATACGATGTTAAAAAATTATATACTAGCATACATATATTAAATATTAATATATATAAAATACACGAGAGTTATCCTTCTTGAGGCACCTATTTTATATATATAGCAAGTAATAGAAATCAAATATATATCAATGCCATGAAAAGAGAACCAAGATACCCTAGGAAACCCCTTGTGAGTAGAAACTCCAAAAATTGTGAGCCAACACTCACTTAAGTACTCCAAATGGCCATTATAACTGATTGAGTCTAGGGTTTCTTAATAGCCCTCGACCACTCTAAAACACTCTCAAAACCATCTATACCTCTCCTAAATTATTTTACAGCACTCTACTTCACAATAGTCATGAATAAGAAAACAAAATTCTCACTACAACTCCTAATACTTAAGTTACAAGACTCAATTTACTCCATCATACATAATCTAACTGCAAATATAATATTTATAGATTCCCAAGCCTTCTGGAAGCTAAAATAACCACCAAGGAGAAAGAAGAGGAAACTGAGAAATTCTGGAAATTTTGCAATCACCACCTGTGTAAATTGGTGAATTTGTCAAAAATCCAAAATGAATGCATCTTGAACTTTTTTCTCATCAACTATGCCTACACACTAATGTCTCATTCCACAGGGTCTTGCACATACTCCAGCACCAAAGAAACCATCTACTATTGAGAATCATGCCAAAGAGTACAAAAACTAACCCATTTTTGGATCATTTGAACAACAATAAGAGAAATAAAAAACTTCTAATTCTACTCCATAATCTATCTCAGTTCTAATTTGAATCCCAAAGCAAATTTCAACTGCACAATTAATTTTCTTAAACTATTATCTTTAAATAGTAATAAAAGTGAAATAACGTCACACTTACAAGTAGTCTTAACTATCAAAAGAATCAAAACTATTATTCTTGAATTAAAGTTATTTCCAAACTCGGTGACTTTGTAATCCAAAAAAATTATTCAAAACTGAATGTGATTGCCAAACTCAGCATACAAGACTCCTAGAAAGCAATCTAGATTATTAGAAAAAATATTTTTTTGCTGTTTGAAATTAAATTTCTTAGTAAAGCTGACCTGCACAACTAATGTAAACTGAATGTAATTTCCAAACTAAGTGTACAATTCTTTGAAAGTAATTCAGATTATTAGAAGAAAGTTTTTCAGTGTTTGAACTTGAATTTCTTAGTGAAGTTGACCTGTATAGCTAATTTTCCTAACTCCTTTTCTTTAAACAACAATACGATCAAAAAAACTTCTACTCGTACTATGCAATGAATCTCAATTACAATCTAAATTTTAAGTGGATTTGACCCGCACTATTGATTATCCTTCTATAGAAAAACACAACTTCTAATTCTACTTCATAATGAATGTGGGTTATAAATTGAATTTCTTTGTAAATTTAATTTGTGCAACCAATTTTTCGTAAATTCTTTTTCTTTAACAACAGTGCAAACAAAATTCCTGAATTTCGAGTGAATTTGAATTGAACAAATAATTTTCCTAAATTCCTTCCTTTGAAAAGAAATAAGAAAAAATCAATACTCCAAAATTTCAAATGAATTTGACTTGCAAAACTAATTGTCCTCAATTATTTTCTACAATATCAAGATGAGAAAAACAAAGCTTCGAAATTCCAAGTGAATTTGAGCCGCACAACTGATTTTCTTAAAAAAAAAATTCTCTGAACAAAAATAAGAGCAATATTATACTTCAGAACTTATGGATAAGCCGAAGCACTACTATCTTGTCTCTTGACCTCATATACCATAACAGCGCTAAACAAACCGCCATTTTCCTACTCATTCTCCTTCACGAATCCATTATTAACTCTACGAACCTCTTGAATCTCCTGTTCACGAGTTCGATTCTCATCCAAACCATTTTCCTCTTCGACTTTATCATCTTCTCCTGCTTCGTCAAGCTGATTTATCAGCTCCCTCATATTAAACGTCATTTCCGCCTGCTCATTCTTTTCTTTCTTCAATTTTTCAACCTCTTTATTTTCAGATCTGTGACTGCTTTCTGTGAAAATTCTATTGTAGTTAGTGATTATTAATCTCCTACCTAATAAAGATTATTTGACTACCGAAAATTAATTCATAACAAATATTGAAAAATAACACAACTGCAACTTCAACAAATTAAGAGATACATAAACTGCAGAGCTCCAGCAATAATCTTCTCTGAAAATTCTTCCCTCAATTTCTCTGCTGAAATTTCACTGTTGTTGTTCCCAATGCTATCACTACGCCCTTGCTATCACTACAAACTATTTTCTCTCACTGCAAATCTACTTGCTATCACTACAAGTCTTTCTCAAGTGTATGTTCTCCAAATGTCCATTGATCCCCTTTTATACTTTTCTCATTGGAAAACCAATGGCCATGATTTAATCTCAATTAATGGCTAAGATTAAATAGACTCTAACAACCCTAACTAACTAGATTTTAGAAGTCATTAGAGGAATCAATTAATTAATTACATAATTATCTGAACAACTAACTCCTATCTAGAAGTCTCCAAAAAAATTAACACTTTCTTCTAGACTCTTCATAGCACTAAAATCTGTAAATTCCTGTTGCTCACCCACATTGTTTGTGTTTTCTGCAAATTCCTGTTGTTCACCCACATTGTTTGTGTTTTCGACTGGAGAACTTTCTAGATTTTTTTTACTTCGTCGTCATATTATTCAATTGAATATCAAAATTTGTTACAACAATCTCCTATATAAAGAGTTTTAGAGATACTATATGTAACATATATAATGTATAATTAAGTCGAGAGGCTTCTTAGACTCACATCAACGAGTATGTGTACATTTTTATTCTCCCCATTTAAATTGACATGTATAGTTGGCAGTCACATATAAGAAATGGAATTTCTTAGCTTTAGCTTTAGTTTTTTGTTTGTTACGCTGAGAGGCGTAACGCTGCAATGGTAGCACAGGCTCCTATAGGAGGTTAGCACATCCGTCACAAAAACAAAAACAAAAAATTCAAAATTTAAGAATCTTAAACAACATAATATTTATTCAAAATTCTTTTCTAAAATTAAAAAAAAAAAGATATAATATAATGTAATGTAATACATATTTGAAAATTTAGAAATCTTAAAAAATAGATTTTTCGCTTTAGAAAAAGGTATAATATAATACATATTATATATTATTATCTCTTCAAAATTATTTTATAAAAATTTATAAAAAAAAAATTAATAAATGTAAAATCTAAAAACAAAGATACATTTGTAAAAATATATTATATTAGATAATAATATAATGCATATTATATATGAAAATAGATAATATAGATAATATAATATATATTATTATATTATACATATTATATATTAATATAGATTATATGATATATTGTATATTAAAATATATAATGTAGATAATATAATATATTAAAATATATAATAATATTATTAATATTATTAATATTATATATTATATAATGTAGATATTAACCAAAAAAAGAAAAAATTAAGGAATCTTAAAAAATAGAATAAATAATGTAGATAATAGAATATATTATATATATGAAAATATATAGTAATTAATATAATTAATATTATATATGATAAAATGTAGATATTAATATATAATATATGATATAATAAAATTAAACTTGGGTTTAGGGTTAGGTTTAGAGGTATAGTTATGATTGGGATTAGAGTTAGGTTGGGTTACAGTTTAGGGTTACGATTGGGTATTTAATGAGGGTTAGGATTTAGTGTTCGGGCTAGGGTTAGGTTTAGAGTTAGGGTTAGGGTTAGGAAAAAATACTTTTAGGATTAGGCTTAGATTAGGGTTTATGGTTTATGGTTAGGGTTAGATTTAGAGTTCTTGTTATGGTTGGAATTAGATCTGCAATTAGGGTTAGGGTTTAGGGTTACAATTAGGAATTTGGTTAGAGTTAGGGTTAGGATTATGGATTATGGTTTACTGTTAGGGTTAGGGCAAGTTTAAGGTTACAATTATGGTTAATGATTAGGGTTATGGTTAATGGTTAGGTTAGGGTTAGGTTAGGGTTAACATTGGGTTGGAGTAAGGGTTAGGACTAGGGTTATGGTTATAGGATAAAACTTGGAGTTACAATTATATTTATGAGTATGATTAAGGTTATGTTAGGGTTAGGGTTAGGAAATTAGGGTTCAATTACAGTTTGGATTTTGGTTTGATTAGGGTTAGGGTTAGTGTCAAGGTTCATATAAGGTTAAAGTTAGGGTTACAAAACTTAATTCTAAATCTAACCCTAACACTGTCATTAATGTGCACCCTAACCTTAATTAGCGTTAGTTTAGGGATACATTCAGGCTTTATGGTTTATGGTTAGGTTTACAGTTATGGTTATGCTTGGGATTAGGGTTAGGGTTTTGGATTAAGGTTAGGAGTTTAGTTAGGGTTAAGGTTGGGGTTATGATTAAGGTTACATGATCTAAATATATTTAAGGTTATGTGTATGCTTAAGGGTATAGTTACACTTAGGAACATGGTTAGGATTAGGTTAGGGTTGCTAAGATTAGAATTATAGTTGACATTATAGTTAGTGAATTAAAGTTATGTTAGGTTTATGGTTTTGACAAAAAGGGTTTGGTTTATGGTTAAGGTTAGGGTTTTGAGAAAAATGTTAGGGTTAAAGTTATGGTTAGTGTTAGGGTTAGGGTTAGGGTTAGGGTTAGGGTTATGTTAGGGTTAGGGTTATGGTTAACATTAGGGTTAGGTTTAGAGTTAGGGTTAGGGTTAGGAAAAATAGTGTTAGGATTAGGGTTAGACTAGGGTTTATGGTTTAAGGTTTAGGGTTATATTTAGAGTTATGGTTATGGTTGGGATTCGATGTGAGATTAGGTTTAGGATTTAGGGTTACAATTAGGTATTTGGTTAGAGTTAGGGTTAGGGTTATGGTTTATGGTTAGGGTTATGGTTTGTTAAGGAACTACAATTATGGCTAATGGTTATAGCAATATGTTTGGGTTGTAATACTAATTGATGTGAGATAATATAATGTATTTAGGGTTATGGTTATAGAAGTATGTTTGGGTTGTTTTATGAAGGTATGTGAAGGTTATCACATCACATTACCAATCAAATGAAAACAAAATGCCCCTCTACATGATAATTCAAGGCACTATAGGAACAGGTAAGTCTTATGTGATTGGTGCCATTACTCAAGCACTAGAAAAAATTTCTCCCCAACAATCTCCTCTACTTCTACTCGTGCCTACTAGAGTTCCAACATTCAACATTGATACTTCAACCATTCATTCAAAGCTAAGAATTCCAATAAGATATTTCAATGAACTAGAAGGCACAAGACTTACAACTTTCCAAGAAGAAATATCACATGTCAAATACATATTGATAGATGAAATGAGTTTCCTTGGAGAGAGGTTGCTTGAAAACATAGATTCCAAGCTTCAACAAGCATTCCCACAAAATGGTAACCAAAGTTTTAGAGGTGAGTTCTGGATTGAAATTGCTAACTCTGATAACTTTACATTAGAATATTTTTAATTTAATTTTTGTATAGTTCCTTCTATACAAATTCATGGTTATCAATTTAATTAAATATTTTATATTCAAGCATATCTATGATTTTAGTTGGAGACTTGGCACAATTACCTCCAATAAATGACATGGCTCTATATGAAAGCAAAAGGAAAGGAAAGCTACTATGGGAAGAATTCAAAATGGTCATTATATTAAGTCATGTTTTTCGACGAGATGGACAGCATGAAGAACAACAAAGATTTCATCAAATTCTAACAAACATTGAGGATGTCAATCCCACAATCGATGATTGGATGTTGCTTATGTCAAGAAAAAATGCAAGAATCAATGCATCAGAGAACAAAGAATTTGAAAGCAGTGTTCATTTATTCTCAACAAATGAAAATGTTCGCAACCATAATAGAAGAAAATTATATACATTGTCAAATCTTGTTGCACAAAGTGTTGCCATAAAATTCATAAGCCTAAGTGTCATTGAAGGAGGTGGGAATGACGAACTCGACATGGAATTGTTACCCAGTAATAATGCAAGAGTAATGTTAACATCAAACTTATGGGTATAAGCAAGCTTTGTAAATGGAGCACTTGGATATATACAAAATATTGTATATTCACTTGGCACTGCACCGCCGCAACCACCATCATATGTACTTGTTGAGTTTGACAACTACTTTGGAATATCGTTTTATGATCATCATCTGTATACAATACCAATTGCACCAATTCAAAGTGGAAGCACAAAACTATACAATTACAATTAGCTTGAGCTCTGACAATACACAAGTCACAAGGATTGACACTCCAAAAAGCTACAGTTGATATAGGACTCACTGAAAGACCAGGATTGACATTTGTAGCAATTTCATGAGTAAATTCTTTCAAAGGACCACAAATTATGCCTTCCTTCACATATGATAGATATGAAAAAATGAAGAAAGGAAAACAACTAGCAAAGAGGAAAGGAGAACAAGAAAGGCTAAAATCCTTAGAAATCAATTAATTTGACAAATATTATTAAATTAATCATGTATTTACCATTTTATTCTTCAATGCAATGTGTTCAATTCTTATTTCTATTTTTTTTAATGACTTCATTAAATTAAATAAACCTTTATTGTAATATGTAAATGCTCTATATTTGCCAATAGTGGCATGGTGCGATGGTTATGTTGTTATGTTGTTATTCTTGCCATCAAGGATCAAACCCCATTAGGGTGTGATTGTTGAGAATTTATATTGGGGATGAGGTCCCCCATTTGTGACCTCATCGGTTCATACCTCCAAGTGAAAAGCGTTTACCCCTCTTATTAAAAAATAAAATATAAATGCTTTATATTATGATTAAATACATCATATATTTAAATATAGAACATTTTAAGATATATCTTAAACATTATATTTTTAAAAACTATTAGTATGATAATTATTATTTAATTATAATTATGTTGAAATTATAATATAATATATAATCAAAATATAACTATAATAATTTAATAGCATATTACTATTAATCTAATAATATTATACTCTTAATATATTAAATATATCAATATAATTCATATAATGTAATATAATATTATCATATAATATATTAATAATATAATATTACTATTAATCTAATATTAATATAATCTTAATATATTAAATATATTATTATAATATAATATAAGATTAATAATTAATAATATAACATAAATAACTAATATACCTTATATATATAATCTATATATTATACACCGAGATTTATCATTTTTTAGGCATATTTTTTCCCTAAAAAGCAAAAAAGCAAAAAAATCAAAAAAATGCAAAAAAAATACACCTCGAAAATGATAAATCTTGGCGTATAATATATAGATTATTAACTCAAGAGGCTTCTTATACTCACATCAACAAGTATGTGTACATTTTTATTCTCCCCATTTAAATTGACGTCTATTAAATTGTCACAAAGTTCAATAGGTTTATGCTTTTAAATCAAATTTTAAAGCAATTTAAAAATTTCCTTGTTTTAGAAAGATAATCTTGAATAATTTTTTAATATCAATTTAGAATTTTTATTTAATTTCCATATTATATTTCAGATTTTTTTTATATGTAAGCTTTAAAAGCATGCATTATTATCATCTTTTATAGTTTTACTATATATGAAATATTTAAGGAAATATAATATAGTATTCTAATTTATAATAGTAATATATATCATTTTATAATATCTGTTATGGAAATACATATTAATTTAGAATATTTTCAAAAAATTAAAATATACATGATTTTTAATTTATAATATTTTTTATGGAAATACATATTAATTTACAATATTTTCACTCTTTTATAATTTTTAGAAGATTTTTAACAAGATTATCTTGAATATCTAGTACAAAAAAATTAAATAAATACAATATTATATATATAGGATGATAATTATGCAGGATGTGTTCTAAAGTCATAGCGGAGTGAAAAACCTTCATCAACAAAAAGTCTGTGTGAAATATTTTGGCGTCCTTGTTGGCTATTACAGTGGTAGTTACAAATCGGTGGGGGAAGGAACAGTGGAAGACCAAGTGGCACAAGTGGTAGTAATGGAAGATTTGTGAAAGTAACACCAAATGATTCCAATTAATTTGCATGGGAACCATTTCAAAGAATCGTTGCAGCCAGTGTAATGCCTCTAATGGGAGTAAAGTTATATATTTTAGCTGTCGGAAGATGGGTTTAGATTTCTACATTGTGTTGTGTTGGGCTTGTAGTTGCAGAGTGGTCTTGAGTGCAAGTAATGGGAGCATTTTGAATGGAAGGTTGGTGACCATAGGTGGAAGAGATCATTTTCGTGATGAATTCATGTTTCTGGTTGTTTTAGGATTCCTTATGAGCTTTCAATGTTTATGTTATTTTAGTATTCCTCTATTTTCATTGATTGATAATTTTAATGAAAACCCTTGTTTCCATTTAATAGGCCTTAGAGTCTCTTTTCTATAATAATGGTCTTTTACACAACTAGTTGTTTGGACTTGAGTGTTGCTATGTTACTTGGGGTCTTTCTAATCTCTACAAATTAATAATTTCATGTGTATTGTGCATGATAAACCATTGATGGATATGGATGTGGATACTATTGGATACTAATCATTCTTTTACAAATGGCCTTGGCTCCCTCTTCACCTAGTGCTCTTTCATATTTTTTTTACTCTACTTTTCTTGTGAATGAATGGTCGCATGATTTGCATCAAATGTATTCATGAAAAAGGCGTTAGAAACTTTCAAATAGATGCAGTTATCTATTGTTTAGTCCAAACCGCACCCTTTGTGTTGTTCACACCATATGCAATTTGTAAAAACTTTCAAGAAAATGCAATTAGCAAGAGTGAAGTAAGATTCCATGACCTCTGCCATGGTTTATTTCACACATGCCTATGCTAAAATGAATCATTTGAATAGGGTACGTCCATCTACCAAAGCATAATAAAAGTGGGTTTTTATCAGACATTATAGTTGCAATTGTGTTGTAAGCATGCATGCAAAGTGTGGAAACATAGACAAGGCATGTGAACTACTTAGTAGAACACCTCAAAGAAATTTAATCTAATGGAAGCATGTGACTGTAGGACATGCACCAAATGGACTTGACAAGTCGTAGAAGGATTTTGGTTTGATATTTGATTGTAGATCATGTTCATGCATTATATGGAAGCATAAACAGAACACAGAATATTTGATACTCTCCCTCTGTTTTCATCTCAATATATGGTTTTAGGGAGATTTAGAAATCTCATGCAAATGTAAATATCAGGTAAAGAGCTCTATTAGATGTTGAATTAGAAATCACCATTGGATAATATGCATGCAAAGTTAGAAGCATCGAGTTTATTGAGTAGATTTTAATCATTTTTCAGCATATGAAGATGGAGATGATAGATGCACATGGGTCTAAAGACCCACCCCCCGTGCTAGGAGATGACAAGAAGGACTCTCAACATAAAACAGTCAAGTGTACAAGGTTTAACAAGACTCCACAAGCAAAGCAACAATAAACACAAGAAACATCTCACATAATCAACACATAACCACAACAAAATAATGGAAAACCAACAAGAACCAATTCCAAATTTCATAGATCAACACTAAATAACCAAAGAGATGCCAACAAAAATAAGACCCAAAAGCCCTAAAATTTCATAGATCAACACATATTATATATTTATATATAGAGATAAAGAGAGAATTGAAAAGCACGATTGTTATAAACAACATTTAGAATATTTTAATAAAAATTTGTTGTTCTAACCACCATAATAAAAGAAACATATTAAATTCCACCCTTGAAAGTTGACATAATTACTTTTTATTTACCCTATTGAGTTTCTTATTATAAAAATCCATCAATTTACTAACGTAATTAAGAGATAAACTTAAGGGAAAGACATCTTAATTCATTCTACATTTCAATTTACACATCATTTGTAAAATCATTTAATTTGTTACAAACCTGTTATGAACACGTTCAATTTTCTAAGTAATGTTTATTCTTTTAGATACCAATATTACTTATGTAACTTGCTATCTTTATGAAGAAAATAAATAGCAAGATGAATATAAACCAAGCACATATATATGTTTATATTTAAAATTAAATCTAATTAACCCCAAATTAAGGGGTGCAACTATAGAAAGGTTGGCAGCAGCTACTGGAGGAATCTTGCATAAATTTTTTAAAATAAAAATATAAACTCCTAGACAAGACAAGATATTAAGTTTTTTTTAAAACAAAAATCTAAACTTCCAGGAAAGACAAGATATTAAGTTTTTAAAACAAAAATCTAAATTCCCAAGCAAGACAAGATGTTAAGTTTTCAAAACAACAATCTAAACTCCCAGACAAGACAAGATATTAAGTTTCTAAAACAAAAATCTAAATTCCCAAGAAAGACAAGATATTAATTTTTTAAAACAAAAATCTACATTCCTAGGCAAGACAAGATATTAAGTTTTTAAAACAAAAATCTAATCTTTCTACAATTCTCCTTGATGTGGAAATTTCTAACTTCTTTTTAACTTTTACCAGAGTGAAACTAATTTTCTTTTCGACAATTCCCCATATGATGTTTTGTAAAAATTCTAAATGTTTCTTTTCACCAAATTCAAAAATAAATTAAGGAAGACTCTAAAGTTTTTTGATAACAAACAAGACAGGTATATATTAAATGTAGACATGTATTAAAAATAACAATGAAAAGGGATATAAAATAGTAAATAGCTGACATATAAATTAAAATAAATACTGATGCCACCCAAAAATATTTACATCGAAGGCATATCCTATTTGAGAATTACTAAGCTAATTACTCAAATCAACAATGATAAGATCATTAAAAACAATGCAAGACAGTTAGTTACATCTCGTCCATTGAATGTTTTTGAAAGATCAGTATAAGAAGAAAAAAACATGCAGTGTGGGTTCCCTCCTTAAAGTCGTTATTACAGCGCTCCACTTGCATATGTTTGGTGTAAGTAGCACATTTTCTCTAGCATTACAATTGAGGAGCACTTGTATGTATGAATGTGGTCGTCTAGGGATTGGAAGCAACAAAAAAAAATTCAATTACGGTGGTGAGTGGAGTTCTATTAACCTCAAGTATGCCTGTTTAACAGCTTCTTGTTTGCATATTTTTTCTTGTTACTAGTTTAGTTACTTCTTGGTTTTATTTCCTCTTGTATGTTTTGTGATGCTTCACTTTTTCCCTTGAAATGTTAGCTGCTAAAACACTAGTAAATGGATGTGGGCTACTGGATTTGGTTGAGTCTTTTTTTTGTGTGTTTTTAGGTGAGTTGCTTGATTTAATTTTGCATGGTTTTTCTACATATTATGTTTCAGATGTGTGAACAAAATTTTTTCTCATTTAATTTTCTTTTTTTTCTTTCAGCCTTCTGGTCATACTGTCAAAAGCAATTTGAGGCACAAATCTTCTAAAATTTTTTGCTTTGTTGCTCGGGTAACTTTTCATTGGCATTAAATGGTGAACTTTTTGTTGGATGCTTTTAATTGTTGTGAGTTTTTATTTTTCAATGACTATGTATATTACCCCTGATTTCAATGGTTTTCTAATGTTTACTTTGATATGTACAAATCTATTAAAGAAAACATTGCAAGTTTTGTTAGACTTTGGTATATATTTGAGAGAAAACATGTTTCACGATCCATTGCAAAAGTTGGTTTCAAAAGTAATGATAACTGGTTCCTTTTTGCTCATCTTATTTCATCTATTTTATTTTTCAACATTAGATTATGCTTGATCAAATTTCACCTCACTATTTGTAATGTTTATATGGTTGAAACTGATCATATTTTACTAATAATAGTAAAACAAAAAAGTTGCATGCATTGTCGTTGGATAGAATCAACAGAAAACTTGCATGCATTGTCATTGGATAGAATCTTTTGGGGTCTTGTTGCTACTATGCTTTGTAGTAGCAGTTGCATACATCAATACAAAAATGCAGAGATTGGATATTGATTATGTTTTGATGTGTGTACATGTCCTATTACAATGCTTCAATTTTTCCATAAACTACAATTTTGTGGGAAAATATTGTGGTGGTTGGCTTTACATTTGCCAATTACATTCCCTTGAGAGTTTCGAAAGGATTTTCTATACAAGCACACTTAGTAATTTAGCGATGTGTTAATCTTTCTACTAATGACTATCCTATACAAATCTGGTGACATTCAATTAACTCTAATTGGCAAGAGTCAAGTCAAACTCCATAGCTTTGTGTAGCACATGGTTTTATCTTTGGCATGAGAGGGGCTTTGGAATAGCATGTAGACATACATCACACCATAATCAAACACTCAGGAATTGTTTAAAATCCTTTTAGTGTGCATGTTTATATGTCAAATTAAATTGAGAACAATCCATACCTACACCAAAACACAAACTAGAAACCATGTTGGTTCACTTTTGCCATATAGACTACAATTATGTGGGCATATTATTGTGAAGTATTGTGAAGTCTGGCTTCACAACTTCCTGAGAGTTTTCCTAAGATTTTTTGAAGGCTTTTCTATAGATGCACACTCTGTAATGGGAATATGTTGGTCTGTACAACAAATGGCCATCTTCACGGAAATAATAAAAATGACAATTTCATCAAACTTTTACAACATGGCATTTTGGCTAAGCCTTTGTTTGGACTGCTTATGGGTTTTTCCCCAATTGAAGAAATGAATAAATTTGTTCAAAATGCCATTTTCTCCATTGGATATGATAGCAATCATAGAAATGATTAGATATAATCAAAATGCCATTTTCCCATTTTATTAAGAATTTGAAAACTATATATCAATACACTTGTTTTAGGAGACATTCACATAGTTTTCCTATTGTTATCCAACCCCTTGCAAGGAACGCATTCTTTGCCACATCACCACGGACCAATCAACTCATTATATTGTCAGTCTTGTTTAACATCCATTCCCCTATTTTCTTCAAAACCACCCTACCAGCATTTACTATGCTATAATGCAAACCTTCTTATCAATTTCCTCAGCTCAAATTCAGTTTGGATATTGGGTAAAAGCACAAAGTTGTGGCACACTTTCAGCCAACTTATCAATACAACTAAATTTAAGTATTTCTAACTAAAAATCAATTTTGGTCAAACATATGATCAGGTAAGATTCATTCTAGCTAAGTTAGATACTTCCACAACTATTTCAACTAAAATTGTTGGCTAAAAAATATGGAGCACCACTTTGAGTCCAATTTACCAAAAAAAATTATTCAAAAAAATATGATGCACTAGATAAAAGAATATATTTCAAGATGGTATATTTTCTTTTCTATTTTAGATAAATATTTAATATGAAAGTTGACGTCCAATGGAAGAAACTATTTTTCAATTTACACACATTTTAATATTTTTTAAAAATATATATTTATCAAAATTGGAAAAAAATATATCCATGCACTAAAATTTCAAGTTATAAATACACACAAAAAATTTGAAAGAAAAAAAAAATTACTATAAAAAGTTTGATGTTTCATGCAAATTCATTTTTCAACATTTTATCAGCAACTAAATTATAGTTTCAATTTATTAAAAACTAGTTTAAAGTAATTTTTATTAAAAAAAAAAAATACAAACATAAAGAATACTAAAAAATACACATTTTACTAGTTTACATCATTTCAAAATTCAAAACATATATGCCACTTTTTAGTGATTCAAGTTTAAAAGTTGGATCAGTGTTGGTTGTTTCATTTATAAAGTGTGACACAACCTTGTACTTTTACCCTATTATAATATCACATATGCACCTTTTGCTTCCACATCTTAGTCATGTGTTTTCTTTCTAATGTTCTAGTAAATATATTCTCTTGTTTGGAGCATATATATTAGTTTTTTTTATTTAATGTTTTTAAATAATTTATATTTGATTTTAATTTTAATTTTTTATAATTTATTTCATAATGGTTATAATAATACTTATTTTTTAATAAATTAATAATAGATGTTAAATATATTTATTAAATATCTTACATGCAAACTATTCTATTTCCAAGCAAGCTGAACCAACTTCCTTTTTATAATGAATCATTCATAACAACAAAAGAGTAAATTTTTAACATACCTGGATGTATAGAGAATAATAGTCCAATTATCTTCGAATAAAGAAACACAAAAAATCTATTCAAAAAAATAACTCTTTCTCTGAGCATTTTAAAATGCTATTATACCAAACTAAAAAATTCAGACTTATCAAAACACAAGCAAACATAAATCAAGAAACATCCACAAGATAACAATAGACATAGTAAGTACACATATTAAGTAACACTGTATGCACAAAAATATACAACATTATATTTTCAAACAAAAGGGCTTTACGAAAGTCTTGATTCAACTGATGGTCAAAGAGGCCACTTTTGAGGAATTTTAGACTGGCCTTTAGCTTGGACATTATTACCCTTGCATTAAAACATGCTACCAAACTCGGCAAGGCCTAACATTCACATCTATTTCTAGAGTGTGTCAACTTGCAAGCCTATGCATCAAACCAGCCTTCACATTTGAATGATATGCACGTATGCAACAAACCCCATGTGTAGCTCACCGAAATCTAGAGGAGGAACACTTATCGATATTATCAAATTCAAACTCCTAAACGAACACCAATACCAAAAACACCTATAGGTTAGTTACTTCTATTTTATCAACTATATTGAATAAAGCACAAAATTCAAAATTTTGGAATTCGCTTTTTATGGTATAGTTGACATAAGTAACATAAATTGTTGTATGTATCAAGTATTATCTATCTTAGCAATTATGTTTCATATATATGAAACAAATATATTGATGTGGTCTGGTCATTCCTGTCTTTGAAATTTGAATCATTATATGGGATTACCTTATATGCTTATTAATTTCATCTATGTATTGTCATCTTAATCTACTAATGGATGTAACTGAATAATGTTTGGTAAGAAAAAATATTATTTCCTATTATTTCTATTCCTTTCTTGATGGGCTAAGTTTATATACCAACATGTAACAAGTAACAGTGTATATCAATATGGGCTAAGTTTATATACACTTTGGAATAATGTATGATTTTATTTTTTTGCATTTTGTGGGTTGTATTTGTCAACAGTATGTATCAAGTAACAATATGTACCAACATGTATTCTATATATGATAGAAAATAGGTTAGTCAAATGTCATTTTTAAAGTGTTACAAATAGTTGGGTATTTCCATGGCTAATGTGTTCCATGTGTGCATACATAAGGAGGTATGTAAACTAGATTTGGTAAATTAATAGTGCTTATGTGTACCATCTCTAAGGATTATATGTATCAAATCAAATCTCAAGTTGCATGGATCATATTTCAACGGGACTACTCATATTTCATGCATCTATGACAAACAAAAGTTCATTAAAAAATTTGTTGGATGTGAGATTGTTGTTACTTTCTTTACATGAGGATGTATTGGATGTAAAATTGTTGTGGCATACATGTTTCTATTGGTTTTGTACATAATATATATCAATTGGGTTTAAATTTGTTTCTAGTTTAGATTTGTAAATTCTATCCAATTAGTTTCTTTTGGTTTTACCTACCAGACAATAATGAAGTACACGATGCACATTTTTTGTGGCTTACCTATACTCCATGTTGTGCAATAATCAACTACTAAGTTTGAAGTCCTCATTGGTTGAAAGTGGTTTTGATGGAAAACTAGGCTATTCTTAACATTTTTTGCCTATTCTATGCTTAAGGCCCTTAACAAGGTTATTTAATGTGTCCAATCAACAAATTTACTCATAAGGTTCTACTTAACAAAATTGGGATCTCTCTGCAATGAATCAGTCTCATGGATTTAACATTTTATGACTAAATTGTGGATACAACCCCATTGTATGCACATTCCACCCAGTTTCCCTATTCAGGCAATTCCATGAAAATTTTGAAATAAGAGTACACAAAAATTTATAACAAATCATTTGAATAAAATATATATTTTCCATCTATTACCTTGTTCTTCTCATCTTTGTTTGCATTCTCTATCATTGCTATGCAAGTTACATTTTGAGTGTGATTAATGTAAACAACACAAGGGCTAGGCCATGGATTGGAAAAAATTGCAACTTAAATAGAGGTTACATTTTAAAAATTCCAACGAAATCATAAAGTTCAACATGATTTAAACTTGTACTATTTTTTCTCCAAGTAGATGCCCTACAATGGTACATGAAGAAATGTTCAAGTCATGATAAGGAGTGGCATTATATAAATGATGGCTTTCTTTGTAACCTTATCTTTGGAAGTTGCTTTATAGAGCAGAAGTAAGATGGCAAAAATGAGATAGTTTTTTATGAATCCTTTAATGAGGTAGAAATGACATGTTCAATAAATGTGCAAAACTAAATAAGAAAGGATGAGGGAGAAAAATATGATACTACTTACAGTATAGTCCCATGGGGGGGCTTGGGCATCTATTTTCATGGAGCTAGAGGTCCCATGGGGAAAAAATAATTATGCTACAGGATTAATTGGAATCTTTTCCTAAAAATAACAGCTCCTACTTTTTAGGATTGTAGATTTAAGCTGGTGAAATTGAGGTGGGGCTAGAAATAGCCCTTACAGCTTAGGAATTTTTTCTACCACTTGTCTATCATCTAAAATTTTAATTTTTTATCAGAAAATAAAAATGAAAGAATTTTCATTCATTTATTATTTTTTATCAAAATGTACTATAGTTCATTCCTTAAATTTTGGAGCTTAAATTTTTAAGTAGAATTGCAACATTAAATCCATGAACCAAGAACTTTAAAATATTCCTAAAAAATCTAAGCAACATCCGTTGAGACTTTTAAGGAAGCCCCCCCCTCTATGGTATTGTACCCTTACTACTAATTGATCTTGCACAAACGTATGCAAAACAATAGACCAACATTTTTTGTAATTGAGCATTCACACCTCTTCGGCGTACCCATTGCACACCAAGGTGTTTTTGTTAGTTATATAAATAGAGAGAGGAAGAAGAAGGGAAAAAATAATTATGCATTCACAAAAAATACAAATTGATGGTGCAGTAATTATTTCAAGAAAAGCAATTAATAAATTTTACGAATTGAGAGAAGGTGCACAATTATTTTAGGAAAAAAATACAACTAAGTATGTGCATTTAATTTTTACTTTCTATCATTTTACTTTCTATGATTTGTATATTTTTCAAAAAAAATTAAAGGTAGAAAAGTAAATTATAATATGTAAGTCATAAATAAAATTTTACTTCAATTTTTACTTTCGATCATTTACAAATTTTCTACATAAATAAAATAAATTTTACTTTCTATGATTTGTATTTTTTTTCAATGTTTTTTTTAAAGACATATTTTTATTAAGAGGATTAAATTATTAATTATAAATAAATAAGATTTATCAATTAACATGTGTTAATTTTTTATTCCTCTTCAAATTCATGGTTGAGGAGGATTTGATCTATGTTCTTTCAAGTTCATGGGCTTATGACAAACATTTTTTAGCTTTTGCATCTGCAGAACTTAATCGAATAGCTCCTATGTGGTTTCGCATGCTAGGCCTCCCATTGGAATTTTGGGATGAACAAATCTTTTGTTGGGTTGGTAACTCCTTTGGACATTATGTCACAGTGGATGCAGTCACTCTGGCTAAATCCAGGTTAGTTTTTGCTCGATTTTGTGTTAATGTAGCCATCAACAAGGCTCTTCCCAACTTTATTACTTTGAAATCTAAATGGGGAAAATGGACCCAGGCCCTAGTTTATGAAAATGCCACTTTGTACTATCAAAAATGTGGAAAACAGGGGTATTTCATTGCGGACTACAAAGCCCTAGTACTGAAGGAACCCATGTTGAAAGGGAAAATCCCATCCCTTTCATCTGGGGAGGAGGAAATGCGGAAGATCCCCAGCTCCAGTAATGCTTAGGAAACACCAATTCTAATGAGCTAGATGATTATCCATTTCCTGAAGGCTTGTATGAGATGATGAAATCTCTTGGCCCTGGGGTTCAGGAGAATACTAACAGGGAGAAACAGGGGAAGTCCCCTGGCTTCTTGGAGGAAGGTGAAATCTCCCCATAGAGGGATCTAGGTCTGCCTCCCCATGTTTATGTTTTGGGCACAGAGTGTAAGATTGAAGTTACTCATATGTCCTTTGTGTGCATGGACATGGGGAACACTGCTAATGCTACTATTGCTGCTAACCAGTTCCATGGTGTGGCTGCGGAGAAAATTGTGGTTATTGTTCAACAATAGTTGGAGATAGGGATAGTTACCCCTACGAAGTCCAAGAAAGAGAATGACACCTCATGCACAAGCTCTTTTCAGCTAACTTGTGTGGATGACCTCACTGGGGAAGTCACTAAATATGTGATTCTCACTCTAGACACTAAACCCTCTGCCTCTAAATCTTTGCAAGATGGGGCTAACAACAAAGACTGAAAGACTCAAAAGAAGAAAACAAGAACCAAGAAAGTTGATGTGGAGACAAATAACAGAGTTGGAAGGCCCCTAGAGAGATTTTCAAGGCACAAAGCTACAACAAGGGAAATTTCCAATGGGTGGAAGTCAACCCTAGACTCAACCCATCATAATAGAAAATGAAGTTCCTCTCATGGAACATGAGGGGGCTGAATAGTCCCCAAAAATAATTTTCTCTCAGGCAATACCTTATGGACCTTAAAATTGATGTCCTTCTTCAGGAAGTTAAGATGGCTTATCAGACATTTTCTTCAATAACTAATAGAATTTGGCTGGGTTCCTCCTTCTACTACAGTGAAACTGACGGAGTCTCTGGAGGCATTGCTACTATGTGGAATCCTACTAAGATTGATGGGGAAGCCTATGTGCTTTCTCATATTTACCTCGCTCTAACCTTCAGAACTGATAAATACACTTGGCATCTGTTTAATATCTATGCCTTGAATACTCATGGAGGAAGGAAAAGCATGTGGGAAGAAGTCTTATCTTTTATACTGGAAGATAAAAATGCTTCAATGTATATGGTGGTTGGTGACCTTTAACTCCCCTTTGTTCCCTTCAGAGAAACTTGGTGTCCTAGTGGATTATAGTGACAACATGAATGACCTCTCAGACTTCATCACCAAGTCTAGTTTGTTTGACTTGGAACTGCAAGGTAATCCTTTCACTTGGTCTAACAATAGAAAAGGTAACCATCTTATTCAGGTTCATTTAGACAGAGGGTTGGTCTTTGTGGGTTGGGATTTTGGGTGCAATGCATCTCTTGGTGCCCTCCGCGGGACAATTTTTGATCACAACCCGATTCTTCTCTAATGGATGAACAAGCCTTTCTTTGGCCCTCACTCCTTCAAATTTGAAATTATGTGGACAACACATCTGAATTTCTAGAATTGCATAAAAAATTGTTGGAGCTCTTCGATCCAAGGGTTAGCTATGTACAAAATCTCCCAAAAACTTGATCTCATTAGAAAGCAAGTTAGAGGGTGGTTCAAGTCTACCTTTGGTGACATTTTTAAGCAAAAAAAGGAGATTGGGGATAAGCTTGACAACATCCAAAATCTAATGGCCAATGGTAATATTTTGCAATCATTGCATGAAGAAGAGGAAACTTGGAGAAGGAAGTGGAAAGATAACTTAAGTAAAATTGGAGAAGGAAGTGGAAAGATAACTTAAGTAAAGAAGAAATATATTGGAAACAGAGGTCTAGAGTGCAAAGGTTGAAGGAGGGTGACAAGAATTCAACTTTTCTTCACAGGACGACTAACAGACACAAGAAAAGAAACACCATTAAATGCTTACTCAATGAAGCCAATCAAGAGGTTACTGATGAAGATAAAATTGGTGAAATTTAGTTGAACGCTATTTTAGAAATATATACTTGGATAATGATAGTTGCCTCTCTATTGATGTGCAGGACAGACTTTTGTATCACCTCCCAACTACTATTAGTGTGGAGAACAATAAGCAAATCTTAGCCCTTGTTTATGAGGATGAAATTAAGATGGAAATGTTTGTTATGGGTGCCTATAAGGCCCCTAGGTTGGATGGTTTTCCTATGGCTTTCTTTCAGGAATACTGGGATGTTGTCAACTATGATGTGGCTATGGCAATCAGATACTTTTTTAGAACCGGTAAATTGCTGAAAAAGTTGAATAATACCTACATTGTCTTAGTCCCCAAAATACAAAACCCGAAGTGTATGGATGAATTTAGGCCTATAAGTCTATGCAACATTGTCTACAATATTTTCTCTAAATTTCTGGTCAATCCACTGAAGCCACTTCTGGACAAGATCATCACTAGATGCCAAAATGGATTCATCCTAGGAAGACAAATCCTTGATGTTGCTATTACTACCCATGAAATTATCCACTCAATGGAAAAAAGTAGGAACCAAGGTATGGCTTTCAAGTTGGAAATTTCTAAGGCATATGATAGAGTTAGATGGAAATTTCTTTACAAGGTTCTATCTAAATTTGGCTTTAATGATAAGCTAATTGGGATTGTCTAGGAATGTGTCGAGTCAGTTCACTATTTCGTCCTGGTCAATGGGATTCCTTAGGGATTATTTAAATATGGAAAAGGCATTAGGCAAGGTGATCCTTTATCACCATATCTTTTCATTATGGTTGCTAAAGTCCTTTGTAGGAATTTTATGTATCTTTTACATACGGGTAGGATTCAAGGAATCAAAGCTGCCTCTACTCTGCCCCCTCAGTTCTACAACAATTTATGGATGACACTTTCCTTTTTTGGAAATTCATCAATGGTTAAAGCTAGAGAATGAAAAGGCCTCCTTCATGATTATGCCAATGCCTCTGGGCAATGTATCAATTATCAAAAAAGTACTATTTTTTTAACACCAAGATAGATTTGCAAGCTAAGATCTTGACTATCCTAGGTTGTCAAAGTGCTTCTCTCCCGGGAACCTACCTTGGCCTCCCCCTTACTATGAAGGAGGTTACTCCTATCTTTTGGAATAATATTCTAGAGAGGATGCAAAAGAAGCTTGCGGGTTGGAAGGGTAAGCTCCTTAGTAGTGCTAGTAAATTGCAATTTCTCTTAGCCTCTCTCCAAGGGATCCCGGTTTATTTCCTCTCTCTTCAAAATTACGGGCTCCATGGTGGAGAAACTAGAAAGAGTCCAAAGGACTTTCCTTTGGCCTAGTGTTGAGGATAAAAAAAGATTGGCTCTTGTGAATTGGGACACTTTCTATCGTCCAAAAATCCAAGGTGGTCTAGGGATTAGAAAGTTAACCAATTTAAACAAAGCCCTCATTACCAAAATAGGCTAGAATCTTGTGGTTGGAAAAGATGACTAGTGCAACATTATGAGGGCTAAGCATCTGAACCAAGGATTCTTCTCTAGGGTCCTTCACTTGACTAGCCTCCCCTCTAGATCAAAGATATGGAACAATATCCTCAAATGTGGATCACTTATTAAGGAAGGTCTTAAATGGAAAATTGGAAATGGGAGATTAATAAGATTCTAGGAGGACTGATGGATTGGGGACAAACCCCTTGTTGACAACAATTTCAATATTCTAAGGGAGTGGGCTATGCCCTTCATTGGCACTTATATTGTTGATTATATCACCCTAGAAGTAAATGGAAAAACCTTGATTAAAGTTTCTTAAACAAGCCTCACCTTCTTCCAAAGGTTGTTGAGCTTCAATCATTTATAAATAAAGTGAGGCTTCCCATTTTTCCTAAGGAGGACAATTTTTTTTGGATGAAAAATTAAAGAAGGGTCTTTTCGTTAAGTCTTCTTACCATATGTTGTTAAAATTCAATGGTGATGAGAACTGCTAGAAGAAGGTTTGGAACCCATAACTCATCCCAAAGATCAACTTCTTTTGGTGGGCTTCTATTCATGGTAAAATCCTAACTCTGGACAACCTTGTTAAAAGGGGGTTTCAATTTCCCAATAGGTGTGCCCTTTGTAAATAGGAAGAGGAGACAATCTCCCATCTTTTCATCCACTGCCAATTTGCTTCCCAAGTTTGGAAAAATATCCTCCAGAAGTTCAACATCCAATTGGTGTTTTGTAGGGATATTCAACAATTTGTTATTAATTGGAAGTTCCCTTCAAACCATCCTCTTATCAGACAACTTTGGCAACAAATTCTACCACATATTTGTTGGTGTCTGTAGAAAGAGAGGAATAATAGGATCTTTAGGGACAAGGAGAGTAGTGTTGACAATGTGCTAATAACTCTTAATAAAATTCTATTAGACAACATCTCTATTTGTAGATGGAAGATTTCTAGTAATCTCCCAACCGGTTGGGACAATGCAATTGCTAGAATATGGAAACTTCCTAGGGACTTCCACAAGTCTGACAATTCTAAGGTGGCCAGATATAACACAAAATGGAAAGCTCCTAGATCACCCTGGTACAAGCTAAATTTTGATGGGGCGGCCAGAGCTAGGAAAGTGGCTGGGGTGGTGTCATTAGGGACCATAATGGTTGTCTAATAGTAGCCTACACACGGAATTTAAAAGAACACACAAACAATTAGGTGGAAGGTATGGCATTGCTTTGGGGGCTTAGGATTGCGCTATTGATCGACGTCTGAACCTTGGAAATTGAAGGTGATTCTCAATTGATAATTGAAGCCACGAAAGGAACAATGTCAACTGGATGGTTAGTTATGATATTAGATCTCTCCTTACTAGCTTGGAGGAGTTCACTCTACAACATATTTTTAGGGAAGGAAATGTGGTTGTTGACAGTATGGTTGCTGTGGGACTTGATCATGATGGCCTTCATTGTTGGAGGAATGAATTTTATATGCCTCTTTATATGTTGTCCTTCCTGAGGAAAGATTCTCACCCAGTTTACCATGGATGCTAACAAAATTTATTTTATAGCCCTGTTTTGGAGTTCACTAACTTTAGTTAGTTGTCTTGGCGGGGTTTCAAATTTAAAAAACTGGTTGTTGTTGTACAGGAAGGCCCATGAAAAGGAAATGCCAATTGGAATGTACTTTTATTACTTGGATGCCATTGTGGCCTTTTATAATGGGTTTAAAAGTTGGAAGGCTCATTATTTTTTGAACCCCTTCATTAATTGTGTCACTTCCATCAGTCTTGCTGATTTTTTTCAATTTTATGAGATGTCCAGAATTATTAACATCCCCATTCTTTATCGAGTGATGGACTGCTCGCACAGGGGAACTACCAATTTTGTGTTGGATATGGGGGGTGATACTAAATGTAATAATTACTTGGATTTCCAGTTTTTATCTCTTTTTTATTTCGTTGTGGTTGGTTCTAAATGGTGTTTCATCACAATCGCTCTACAATTATTATTCTCACTTACCATTTGCTTAACAATTGCTCTGCAACTACTTTTTCTTCTCACCATTTGCTTGCTGGAATCATGGGTGGAGATTGTTTTTGTGTTGAGCCTAATAAATTCGATGAATGGAAGAAGGAAAACACTGTCTAGGATATCTGCAAAGAGGGAGGAATTACCCAGTTCATGGAATGTATGTCGAGGTTTGATGAAAGTCTATCTAAGCAATTTGTCACCTCTTGGACCACAAGAAGGGTGACAATGGGGAGCATTTCCTTTGAAGTGAAAGAGGAGGTAATTGCTAAGGCCACTAGTCTTACAATGGATGGGTGAAAATAGAAGAAAATGAGCAAAGTTTCTGACCAGGCCAGCCTTAACCAATTCTTTTGTGGGGATGAACAACCTATCAAACTTTGTGGTGGCTATGACTACGAGCAACTTCTTGAACTCTAGGACAAAGTGTGCATGGTCGTGATCAAATACTTCACACTTGAGGGGAGATTCAATGTGTATTACTATTACCATCTTCTTTTTCTCAATCATCTCAGAAATCACAACAATATTTCAATTCCATTTTTTCTCTTACACTCTCTGGAAAATACTGTGAAAGATGTGGTTGAAGCTATGAATTTGGGTAAGAATTTTACTATTCTGCACTAAGGGCTTATGTTTAGACTCTACCATTTTCACCTTGCCCTCTGCCCTCCTCGACCTATTATTGTTGAAGAAACCCCAGTCTCTTCTACTTTTTCATTAGCCAATCTCATGGAAACCCCAAGCTCCAACAAGAAAAAATGTATTAAAAACCCAGCCTTCAAAGAGCCTCCCTGGGACACATCCCCTAATACTGGGTATGTTGAAAAGAGGAAGGAGAAAAAAAATGCCCCAACCCTTAAAATTAAAGCCAAAGCTTCAAAGAAAACCAAATTCAGGTTGCAACAAATTGACTTAGATATTGAAATTACTGAGGAGACCAGTACTCCTTGAAGGTCCAATAGACTAGTAACCAAACCTGAAAAAGAGAAGAGTCTCAAGGAGGCCTCTGAGTCTAATAATGGAGGGGAAAGTGAGAATAAGAGCAAGGATGGGAAGGATGTGGAGGAGGAAGCCCTTTTTGCTTCTACAAGAAGCTCCTCCCATGTCTCTGAAAGTCTAAAAATGGGTTCTTTGGATCCTACACATGTTATGGTTAAGGGGAAGGTTAGGCCCATGACCATTGATGAGGGGAAGGCCCCTATGGAGGAAGGAAGCACCAATCAGGACACTATCTGAGAGGAGGTTGACAAACTTAATAAGAAAATGGAGAATTTGGAAAAATGACTTCATGATGTCATCCGCTTTGCTCTAAAGATTATGCACCTGGATCTACCACCACTCTATGCTTGTTACAAAAGGATACTTCCACTAAGAATGTTGAGGAAGATGCCAACCACAAGGAACTTTTCAAGTTCCTCACTAAGGAATGGGCCACTATAACACTGGTGAAGCCATGTAGCGAAAAGAATGATTAGGGATGTGGGATGTTTTCCTTCATCCAGTTTTGCATCTTGGTCAGGAATGGCCTTACTGGCCATTGTGTCTTTTTAATTTCTTTGTTGATACTTTTTTGGTTTATGTGTTTAACTTTGACTGGTATGACCCCTGGGGGTCTTTGGTCAAGACTTTTAAACTTGGTTTTCACAATGAAAACTATCAGTAGTATAGTCAATGGTTTAGCGATATAAATTTTTAATTATGTTGATGCTAAGTGTAGGTTGGTTAGGTTTCTCAAGATGTTTATTGGTATTATGGGTACTTTGCTTGTGCTTTGGCTATGGTTTTTGATATGGAAAGGTTAGGGTGTCTGGTTTAGTGTTTTTTTTCTGCTGATAATGTGTTGATGTTGTTATTTTGTTGCTAATCACCCATAGGGCTTTGTATTAAAGGGACAACACCCTTGTTTTGTTGCTTTTTATATCAAAAACATGTATTAATTTTGTGATATATTTTTTTATGAAATTAGTGTATATTAAAATTTCTCATAAAATTTATAGTACTTATTTAATTTATATTTTATTTTTTAATAGTTTTTATAAAGACACTCATTGTTTTATTAATAGGTTTAAATAATATATAAATACATAACATTTGTCATTTAATTTGTATTATTGTTTTTAAACGTAGGGTAGACATGGCAATTTTGAAGAGATTGAAGCAAAAATGAGACAACATGTAGATGAAATGAGAATACACCATGTACGAACATCTCAAGAGGAGCAATATATATTAAGAAGAAGATTACAAATAGATGAGCAATTAGACCAATTTAATGAGATAGAAAGACAACATATACAAGTACACAATCATGAATTTGCTGAAAGGAATTATCAATCTCATGGGAATACAGAGGGTAGATCTAAAGGAATGAATCCAATTATAATAGATTGTGTGTTACAAATGCTAGATAATAGAGTTCAAGATGCAATGAATGTTGAAACTAAAAATCATGTAGAAAATAGTAGTCACAGGAGGAGTTAACCTCTCAATTGGGAAGACGGAGATGACTACAAAGAAGACAAAATGAAAGAGATCTAGATACATGCAATAACAATAGAAATGTGAAAATTTGATTTGAAATATTTACAAATGATATTTCAACATGGTCTAGATAAACTTGCAGTGTCAAGCATGTGTTACATTTGTCAATAAAGTTACCCTACAATGAAGGTTGTACAAGTTTGTGAAGGCCCAATTTGTAATAGATGTCGACAAGAGAAACATGAACATTGATTTTCAACATTAAATAATATGAATCTTGGTCCACAACTACCAAAACTTGCAAACTTAACACAAATTGAGGAAATATTTTGATTAGAGGGAAAAACCAGTTTTGAATGGAACTGAAACCATTTACAAATGGGTTTTGAATGGACCCAAAACCATGAGGTTTTGAAGGGACCCAAAACCCAAACTAGGGTGATCATGTTGCCTGAAGAAAGAGACAAGAGCACCCAACAACTAAACAGGGACAAAGTCACAACCCAAACCAGTAGCCACCCAACCGCCAAACACAGAAACAAGATTTTACAGGGATCTTGAACCCAAAGGTTTTGAAGGGACCATCAACCCTTTACAACTAGGTTTTGGCAAGGACCTTAAACCCATAAAAATCGCTTGTAATAGAGGTAACAACACACCATTCATACAAGAAAATCAAACTCTTCAAACCACTAGCAGAAAAACCAAATCACAACTAACCCCAAGGGCAAAAAAAATAGAGCCCAACAACACTCCCTCTCCACCTCTATAGGAGAATTCACTGCACACACTTGCGGCTCTAGCCTTAAACCACAAAATCCAACATTTCTCTCCACCTCTATAGGAGAAAAATCCAAGCTCATCCTTACCACAACAACCACACAACACCTACAAACCAACACTCCACCTAAATAGGAATGACCTTTGCCTCAATGGGAGATGTAGGAGAGAGCCTTCAGCCACATAATACACCTCACCCACAAAAGGAGAGGACTCCACCTCAAAAGAAGACCCACTATTCAGAGAGAAGTCTAAGATTGCACCAGAAAGAATGAGCCTAACAAATGCCAGCAGCAAAAGCATCTGGGTCTTCAACATAAACTCTGAATACCACCCAATCCACCACACCTCCAAAGAAACCAAGACCAACTTCAACAAAAGGAGCACCATTGAAAAACCTAAACCAACACCCTCACAACAACTGCAAAGTCAACCATCAGCATAGTAAAAATTTGGGTCCTAAAATAAAACATGGAAATCCATCTAGCCAAGAGAACCCAGTCACAAAAAATGAACACCAAGAATCTTTCATTGCCTTCTAGACACACACTTCCAACATCATCAGGGAGGGAAAAAAACCACTCCACATCAACCCTCAAAGTAAAATAAACATTGAAGAACAACCTCTTGAGGCACACCTGACACAAGCCTCAACAAGAATCCAATGAAAGCAGAGCACTAGAATGTAGAAAGACAACCCAAAACAAAAGAAAGCACTCTCAATAGGAGAACCAAAAACCCATACCCATAGAGGGGTCAAACCAAGACACCATCCCCCATTCACTAAAGAAGAACAATATCGAACAAGGGGGAGAACCAAGAATAGAAAAAAGAAAGGATACATCTCCTCTCACAACATCAACCACCAAATCACACCAGAGCAGACACAAACCACAACCAACAAACCAAAGAAAGGAGAAACTCCCAACCCGAGCAATAATGTCGCACCACAATAGGGGCCAAAGACCCAAAATAGGCTCCAAACCAAAAAAATAAGCATGAGAGACCAACTGCCATTTGGAAACTACAAACTGGCTGACAAAAACAGCCCCAGGAAGGGAAATCTCCAAAGAGTAACCAGAAGAAGTAGCCACACCAAAATCCAAGAGGAGCCTAGAAGAGGGCCTCAAATCAGAGCCACAGACCAAAAAAATACCCTCCTCCAAGCGTAGATAGCAAAAGAGGCCACTAGAGAACTCCAAACGAAGCCCACCAGTGCCGAGAAAACCACTGAGCTTGAATGTCACAAACTCGGAGACCACCTCCAAAAGACCCAGCAACGAACGCCACCGCAAGAAGCAAACAACCCCAACAAAGCACGAGCCAACATCAATAGTAACAACACCAAAAAAACACAATGTGTAGTGCCCCTCTGTCTATGTTGTATTTGTGTTGTTTTCTGACTCGCTGTGAAATCAGGGATTGATTGGTATGTTGTTGAATTGATTCAAATTTGTTTGATTTGTGCTTTGATTAATTATTACATCACAATAAAAGATTATTATGGTTAAGATATTGTGATAAATTAAATAAAATTTTTAATACAATTGTGATGTTAATTCAATAAAATATTATTAATGATTTATTTGATTTAAATAAATTAAAATCTATGGTTTAATACAAAAATATTTAAATAGATATATTAAATTAATAAAATTAAATATTTTAACTATTAATTTAATGTGTGCAAATTATAAGAAGTAGTGGTTAAATTATAAAATAATTAATTTAAAGGAAGGGCAAGTAGTTACAGAGAGAGTGGTGAAGTAATTAAATTAGTTAGAGTTAACTGAGAGAGGGGCTTTATGGTTATTTCTGACAACTAATCTTGGAGCTCTACCATGAATAATTTCTCATGTTCTTGGAGCTTTTTTTGTTCTGAAAAGTTTGACTCTAGATTTTGGGGGCTTTTTGGAATTGGGGCTTCTACTTAAATTGTTGATTTGGTGAAGAGTGTAGAAGCTGCAAGTTGGGAGTAGTAGGATCAACACCAATCCTCAACATATTCAACTGAATCAATCCAGGTTCCCATGATTTTTCGGTTTCTTTCTTAAGTTAAGCTTGATTTGAATAAAAGAAAAGAATTATAATGTTAGTAATGTGAGGAAACAAAACACTTTGTACGTTAAAAAGTGCATATCTTTATTATAGTTTATATTAAAAGATACATGTGTAGCATGTTTTCCTTGAAAGCAGCTATTTTATGAAACTCTTTATGCTACTCATTTTTAGCTCACCTACACTATATTAGGAGTCTCCTTTCAAGACTACCATGAAGATTTTTCCTGCAAACTCTGCCTATTTTTCTCTTTGCAATCCTTGACAATTTGACAAAATGTGTGATAAATATTAAGGTAACTCAGTTGCCATTATTTCAATCATTTTTTTTTTCAGAGTCTATACATTTAAGTTATTTTTCATTTACTGTTTGCACAACACCATCGAGGTAGAGAGGGGTAATGATTGCGGGATATGTACAAAATGGATTTGTTGAAAAGGCTTTACAAACTTTCAAGCAAATGTAATTGGCAGTTGTACAGCTAAATTCCACAACCTTCACCTGTATCTTCCCTGCCTCTACCAAAATGGGAGCTATGGAACATGGTATGGACAACAATCAAAACATCATGGAATGAGGATTTTTTCCTGATCTTATAGTTGGCAATGCACTAGTAGACATGTATGCAAAGTGTGGAAGCATAGAAAAGGCACGCAAACTATTTGGCATAATGCCTCAAAGAAAAGAGGAATTTTATCAATTGTTGCAATTGCAACTGCCTTGGTGGACATGTATGTGAAATGTGGAAGCTTAGAAAAGGCATGTTCACCGTTTGACAAAATTTTAACACATACAACATCTGTGCCTTTATCACTTTTCTTATGTTTTCTTTTATTATTACACCTCTATTAAATGAAAAAGGCATAGAAAAGATGAGCATTTGAACAAGGGATGAACATCCATTAAAGCACAAAGAAAACAAGAATTTTATCAAATGTTACAGTTGCAACTGCCCTAGTGGACATGTATGCAAAAGAAAAAAAGGAATGTTCACTGTTTCACAAAATTTTAATGCAGACAACATCTGTAGCTTTATCACTTTTCTTATCTTTTATTTTATTATTACAGTTATGTTAAGCTTTCCTGCCAACATCTTTTACTATTAAATGTATAGCAGTTGTAAATGCAATGGTTGCCATTAATATTATGTTCACATAAGTTTTGTTGTGTTTTTTTTCATTATTACAGTTCTATTGTTATTTGCTAAATCAAGGCATTTTTTTTCCTTCTACTTGACGCTATTCTACTGACAGTTTTCCTTGCAACATTTTTTACTCCAACATTTTTTACTATTGAATGTATAGCAGCTGCTACTGAAGCTGCAAATTCAATGGTTGCCAAACTATTCTTTCAATACCTACATTACATATCATATCATCTTCATTTATTAATCTCAATACATTGTTCTTAACAAACCTTTTGAATTATATAATAAATATTTTCTCAAAATTTTCACCCATTTTACTACTTATTTTCCTTTGCAAAAAATACAAATTATACTAGTTTTTAAATGCCAAAACTGTATAGCAGATGTGGCTGCACCGTTGAATTTGTAGTTCAAAATCATATTCTGTTAATTAAAATGAAGTGACAATAAAATATATAATGCATAATTTCATTTATTTAAAAAACTTCAACACTTCACATTTTACAATTTCTATATTTCAAATACAATACCATAAATTAAAATATTCATCTCCACAAATCTTCGGCATACCCATTGCACACGAAGATGCAATTACTAATTAAATTAGTTAGAATTAACCGTTAGTTAAAATTAACCGGGAGAGGGGCTTTTTGGTTATTTCTGACAAGTAATCTTGGAGCTCTGCCATGAATAATTTCTCATATTCTTGGAGTTTTTCTGGTTCTGGAAAGTTTGACTCTAGATTTCTGGGGCTTTTTGGAATTGGGGCTTCTACTGAAATTGTTGATTTGCTGAAGAGTGTAGAAGCTGCAAGCTGGGAGTAGCAGGCTCAACACCAATCCTCAACTTATTCAACCGAATCAATCCAGGTTCCCATGATTTTCTGGTTTCTTTCTTAAGTTAAGCTTGATTTGAATAAAAGAAAAGAATTATAATGTTAGTAATGTGAGGAAACAAAACACTTTGTAGGTTGAAAATTCATTTCCTTTCCTTTTGGAGTACTCTATTTGTTTCAATTCTTGCTTTGTATTTTCCCATAAATTGGATAAGCATAATCCTCTATTTCATTTGATTGTTGCCATAATGAATTTGTTCCTTTCTTAGAGCTAATAGTACGATATATCATAATGTCGTTTCTCTGTTGTTGGGTTACTGTGATTTCCCTAAACCAATTTTATATCTGCTTAAAGCCGTCGTAGGCTAATTGATTGCGTCGGCCAATCATGGCTATTCGTTATTTATCCAATATTTTCTAATTGTTTACTCTGTGTTCTATGTTGAAATTCAGTCTTATATCTAAATTCATGAGATAAGCTTTTGTGTGTATTAAAAGCGATAATTGTAGTGGTTACTTATGATTGGTCTTAAGTGTCATTCGACTTGCCTCGTAATTATATTTGTAGAGAATATTCATTTATTTACATATTTAACGAGAATGATTTTATATCGGTGTTGATTTATTTACATATATATGTGTTTATATTTTTTTATATATGCTTCAATATGTTGTTATATTATCGATTGATATTTAAATAGCATTCAAACTTTGTATATGAATACATATATATAGTTATAAATGATTATGTATATACTTATTTATAAATCATGGTATTAGAAAAGATTAGTGTTGTCTATAAATTATTAAGAAATTTGAGTAAATAGATGTAGTAGATTGTCTTTTAGTTAGTTATTGATTGTTGAGTTCTTTTATAAGTTAGAATAGTATAGACAAGCATTTAATATACTTCTAAAAATAGTGGGATGGAAAAATTAAATAAACTGGATGAATTAGTAACCTTTTTAACGGTGCTTTCCTCGTGTAGCTTTATATTGAATGTCGAATTCCTTTGTAATATGGATTAGTTGATTAGTAATTTATCATGCTATTAGATATAAAGTACAATAGTATTTGTCGTGGAAATAATGTCTCTCTCTTATTATAATGTGGTTTGTTTATTGAATTGGAATGTGGTGCTTGATTTTGAGATTGAAATGTTGTTGGGGGCATTATTGTTGTTCAAGATGTAAAGATTATTAATTTGATTAAGATGAATACTCTGAAAACATGATTTTAGTTTTCTATTATTGTTTTGAATTGTTTACGTGATGTCTAGTGAATGGTGGGTTTTGTTGAATGCTTAAGTCGTCTTGTGAAATGTATCTTAGGAGTCTTCCAAAGGCTAGGGAGAATTGTTCTTTTTTTTTTGTACCTTGGAGTTTTACTCTATTTTAATGTGCAAAATAACTAAAAATGCAAGTGGAAAAACACTTCAATGATTAGCCTAAAGAGTGATAAAACAAGGAAAATAGATGAAATAAAATGCAAATCGATTATACCTTCCTTGTTGTTGAAGACTCCTTGGTTGACCCTTGATTTAGATGAATTTGTGTGTTCCTTGGATGGCTTTTTGGTGTAGCTAGATGCAAGATTGAATATGCAAGATGATCAAAGAGAATGGCTAAATGATAGTGAATGCTTGAGAATGCAAATTGACAGCATAAGGTTGCTCAAATAAAAAAGTGTTGAAAATGCCCTTGAAGAGGGGGTATTTATAGAAGAATTTGAATTTTCTAGGTTGAGATTCATCCAACAAGGTCAAGATGAAGGGCTATGGTGGGTTGAGGACTCACAAGACCTCACATCTTGACATGTGGATGGTGAAGTGGCTAAGAGGAGATGAGGTGTAAGTGAGGTGGCCAAAAGGTACATGAGGTGGAGGAAGGACAAGTAGCTTCCAAGTACCTTGGAGAGTGAGAAGATTTCCTCAAAAAGGGATTTCTTATCCCCAAGTGAGAATGAAAGGGACATTTGAGGAATTTTGGAATTCCTCAAAAATCTCCATGGAAAAAGAAGAGGTGGTTGGAAAAATAAATGTGAATTAAAAATTCACATTTTTAGGAGAGTTTAAAGGATAAAAGGTGAGCTCCAAAAATGTGGGACTTAGTCACATGTGGATGATGTGACAAGTCCAAGGTTATAGAAACCTTGGAAAATAGAATGTGAATTAAAAATTCACATTTTTAGGAGAGTTTAAAGGATAAAAGGTGAGCTCCAAAAATGTGGGACTTGGTCACATGTGGATGATGTGACAAGTCCAAGGTTCTAGAAATCTTGGAAAATAGAATGTGAATTAAAAATTCACATAGGGAAGAGAAGAAATGCAAAAAAAAGAGATAAATGCAAAAGTTGACTAAAAAGGTGGTGCTAAATATGGCTAATGACCTTGGTTAATGTTGTGCAAATATTTGATTAGAATAATTAATGGAAGATTAGAGGCAAGTGGCAAATGTAGGAGGATGTGACATTAATCTTTGATTAAGAGGATGCACATCATAATCATGAATTAATTAAATTAATTCAGATTAGAGCAAGATCATGGAGGATGTGATAAGGAGAGAGAGAATGAAGAATTTTAAATTGATTTTAAATCAAAAGGGTCAAAAATGACTAAATTAAATAAATTGGTGTATTTATTTAATTTGGAGAGGAAGAAGGTGAAAGATAAAGCATTTAGTTATTAAATTAAATACTTTACAGATATGAGACAAAATATGTAATATTAATTTAATAAATTAATATTTAATATAATAGACAAAAAGGGAGTAAATTTAATCATATGGGAGTGATTAAATTTAGATGTCTACATTTTGACCCTCTTCGAAATATTGTTAAAATAACAGTGTTTTGAAGAAAAATAAAAAGTAAATGAGGGAGGAAATGATAGATGGTGATGCCCCTAGCATGGAAAAAGTTGATGATGCCCCAATGACTAAGCCGAAGGAATGGAGGAATGATAGGAGGGTATGCCCCCTCGAGAGGGCGGTTGGGGGAGGAAAAAGGGGTCCCCAGACGATGTCTCGATAGGAAGAAAAGAAAGACACTATTGGATAGAGCTTGAAAAACCAAGCAATTTTGGTTTTTGAATGGATGTGATCCGACGTACGGTTTGCAAACGACAACCTCAAGAAGTTAGGAATTAGTTGGAGGAAGAAAAAGATAAATAAAAGGTAAAAAATACCTTTTAAGAAGAAGAGGGTTAAAAAGGTAATTTCAAAAATTACCTTAGTCATTTTTACTGTAACAGTTGAGAGGAGAGTAGAGAAGAGAAAGTGACCGAGGAGGGATGATGCCGACATACAACAATACAGAGATTGTGCACCGGACGAACAAGGTGCGCGTATTATACAGCAAGCATGCAGTCCCACAACATACGGTCCCACAGCAAGTGAGTGGTAACAAACCCATATATTGAATTTACACATTTTTAACATGTTTTTGGATAGATGATGAAAATTTGAAAATGTGGGTTTTATTCGTTAGCAGAATTAAGAAAATGAGTTAGGGTTAGATTTTAGAAAAAAAAAGGGGGAAGAAGAACGGGGGCAGGGCATAGCCACCCCTACCTAGGGCGCCGCCGCCACGGCCTAGGGCTGAGCCACCTCGATCGCGGGCGGAGCCGCCATGGCCCAAGGCCTAGGGCAGAGCCACCCTGGTCGCGGGCGGAACTGCCACGACCCAGGGCAGAGCCACCCTAGCTGCGGGCAATACTGCCCTAGCCGCGGTGGGGCCACCACAGCCAAGGGTGGAGCCGCCCCAGCCACGGGCGGTGCCACCCCTGCAGGAGGGCGGAGCTGCCCCTACAGCAGGCGGACCCGCTTAGGGCAAACCCACTCGGGGCAGGGCCGTCTGACTGCCGAGCGGAGCCGCCCCGCCCAGGGGGTAGGGAAAAAAGAAGACAAGGGGGAAAAGATAGGGAAAAGATAGGTAAAAAAAGGATGAAAGAAAGAAAATAAAGATGAGAAAATAAATGAAATAATTAGAAGATTTTCGTGTGTGCAGAGTTTCGAGCAGATACAGACACATGAGTGACGATCAGAGGTGATGGCAGCGACGATAACATCGATGAACGGGGAGGATCAGGCAACCTTGGATCATGAGGGTTTGAGACATTGTATTCAGTTTCTAGTAGTCAGAGCGCATCAGGCGATGCTGATAGCATTGATAGATAAATGGAGTTCAGAGACATCCACGTTTCATCTTCCTATAGGAGAGATGACCGTTACTTTGGAAGATGTGTGGCACATTTTGAGGCTGCCAATAGCCAGATAGTTAGTGAGTGAGGTGGTGTCTACAGGGGCAGAGTTACGGGAGACCATTAGAGTATTGTTTGGACGCGAGGAGCTGCCCCTGTTGAAGGGATAGTTGGATTTGGACCGATGTTTGTCAGTGAGGGTGCCAGCCTTACCGTTGTTCCTATGTGGTCTGATTAGTGGGATATTGTTGCCAGATCGGAGCAGACGTACATGTAGCTTTTGGTATATGGAGGTGATCTGACACATTGTCGAGTGGCAAGGGGGGGCATTTTCATAGGGGTCATGTGTATTAACTCATCTATATAGAGATATGCATGGGATTTGCTACCGGAGGATGTTGAGCTTGACACATATGATGTTGCTGCAAATTTGGGCTTGGGAGCATATTGCAGTGACAAGGCCGATAGTGGTGAGGGCGGAGACAGTGGCTGATCGCGAGCCCATGGCGTGGGGGTATGGGGAGCTATGAGATGCAGGGAGATATGGAGGGGTGGAGGAGAGTTTTTTATGATCTTCATCTGAGGGATATAGAGTGGCAGCCATATAAGTTGTGCTAGTTCCGGGGATGGACTGATACGAGGAGATAGGAGGGTTACTTTCTGAGCAGGTGTTTTATTATTGGGACTTTGTCATGCATAGTAGAGTTACATCGACCAGACAGAGTGTTGAGGCAGTTTGGAGTAATACAGGATATTTTGGCAGTGCTGATTATGTTCCGACGGTACAATAGAGAGATACCATGGGGAGGCCGCATAGCACCAGGTACAGCCAGGCGTCATGGAGGGCAGCAGGACATGTGCCATATCCAGGGAGAGTTGAAGGAGAGCAGGTGTCGGTTGTGATCGAGCGATACTGGAGGTGGTTCCATAATAGGTTATGGGATAGAATTACTCCTATTTAGCTTATTGTTAGGGTAGTGGGTGTTAAACCAGAGGATGAGCAGAGACTACAGAGAGAGAGGAGAGGGGGGTGTAGTAGCGACGAGAGGTTGTGGCAGTGGTAGATCAGGGGGGACAGAAGGAGCCCGATGAGACAGAGCAGGCGGGCAGACCAAGGAGGAGGAAGAGGAGACAACAAAGGTGAGGCTGGAGAGATGGTCATCAGCGAGAGAGAGCGCAGGGGAGGGGCCACAGAGAGCCCAGGGGGGGCAGGGGGTGGAGGAGGTGAGGGATGCAGATGATGGGGAGGATGAGGAGGATGTGGAGGATGTGGAGGTGGTAGGTGGGAGAGAGGCATCAGAGGAGGGGAGGAGACAGTTTGTAGTAGGACGACATGGTCAGCCACGACGGTTGCGGGTTCGGCCTACTATGGAGAGTCATGAGGCTCGACAGGAGCAAGAGGATAGAGAGGATGAGGATGTTACAGCAGCGCCAGAGGAGGAGAGGAGGTCGACACGACATCGGTTCGTGGTGGAGAGACAAGGATAGGCGGAATGATTCTGAGTTCGTTGTATTGTGGAGGACTGTGAGGGGCAACAGGAGCAGGGGGCGGGGAGCATGAGACAGAGCAGGCGGGTGGGGAGGATGATGCGATAGACATAGACAGGGATGTGGCAGAGGGGGATGTTATGGAGGCAGAATCATTAGCATTGGTTCCTTATGTGGTACCAGAGGATCCCATTGTACAGGCGAGAGGAGTAAAGGTGAGATTACAGATTGCAGAGCGAATCTAGTGAGGTCTCTTGAGGCCGAGCTAGCCAGAGTACAGTGAGAGGCACTGAGAGATTATGATGCCATTATTTTCAAGCTAGGGGGAGCGGTGAGGGAGAGAGACAGGGCACAGTCAGAGCTGTAGAGGATGCAGGGTGAGTTGACCAGTGTGACGTGGGATCGCAACATATTGCAGGCGGAGGTCATGGTTTTACAGGCCAGGGGGAGCCAAAGGGGAGGACAGAGCAGGGGGCAGATCAGGGGACAGGATGTACTAGTCAATAGTCGGGAGATCTCTAGCGAGATTGGGATGAGCTTCAGGACAGAGTACAGTGCCTTGAGCAGACAATTGGAGAGATGGGGCTGATGCAGGAGAGGAAGAATGAGGCCAGGGAGCAGGCATAGATTATGTAGGCTGAGAGGGATGTAGTATAGGCGCAGGCACAGGCGATGGAGGCAGAGAGGAATGCGGCACAGGCGTGCATTCAGAGTGAGAGCATTGCTAGAGGCGGAGATACAGTCACTGCAGAGGAGGAGAGAGGAGGTAGTAGTAGAGGTATCGACTCTTCAGCAAGAGCGGGATTCAGCAGAGCTGAGAGCACAAGCTCTTCAGAGAGATAGGGATGCAGCAGTGATTCGAGCATAGGTGGCTCAGAGGGAGAGAGATGTAACAGAGATACAGATGTAGATGCTACATGCGGAGAGGGATGTCGCAATGGCTCATGCACCGGCAGGTCAGGGTGAGGGTGGGATGCCAGGAGCAAATATACAGGTTATGGAGAGAGAGAGAGATGTAGCGATGGCACAAGCAACGGTTGCAAAAGAGATGAGGGATCTATTACAGGCAGAGCTAACACAGAGCTGGCTGGCTCAGCAGGCATGGGAGCAGGAGAGGAGAGCCATTACCAGGGACCGAGACAGGTATCATTAGGAGCAGAATTTCGCTCAGGTCCAAGTTGCAAAGCAAGAGGAGAACATGAGAGAGGCAGGATTTTGGATGGCTGCATATTATCATGTAGTTCTTGATCCGGCACAGCGGACATTCCGTTACACCTAGCAAACACCTCGGATGCCAGCGTCGTCTCAGTCATTGGGGACACGGACCTGAGGTTACAGTGATTCACCAGGGGTTTCACTAGGTAGGGGAGCAATACCTGATTCTCCACAAAGATTAGATGTGGGGAGTTCATTTGGTAGATGACAAGATACCATGTTTTTGATAGGTGCAGGGTAGGTGGGTAGTGCAGAGGTGCAGTGGATATTTGTAGGACCTTGTACTGGTGTTTTGACTGGATGATTTTTGTATACGATGGTCACATATTGTAATGACATCGACGGCATTGTTATATGTTAGTCTTGACTATGAGATTTACTGTAGACTTGTGGTATATTTATATATACGATAGCTCTTATTGACCTCATGTTTTATGTGTGTGATGGATTTGAGATTTATAGATGATTGTGTTGATGCATATGTGGATGGTCATATGATGGCAGTTATCTATGATGACTTTTGTGGATGTTACATGTATGGATGTTTTTATATATATATTTTTATATATGATGGTTTTTGAGGGGCTTTATGCATGCCAACTAATGTGTGTGATGCAGGATGTAATGTATGGTGATTTTTGTTTTCATGTATGATGAATGCCTATGTTGTATGATATATATGTTTAAGATAGATGTGGAGATGCTTATGATGACACGATAAATGCTTATGTTTATATGCTTATGATGGTGATGTGCATGTTCGACTAATATGTGTGATGTAGGATGTAATTGATGTATTATGACGATATTGATGGTGGACCTAACACTTGATATTGCAGGTGGAGATATTATGGACGAACCTAAGATAGTGTGCAAATGGATGGATCTAAAATGTAATTATTTCATGATAAGTGTCAATAGGGTCCTAGGTGATAGTGGAAGATAAATGCGAACATGGTGTGAGTGTGCACCTGTCAAAAACTTTTTAGTATCCTAAGAAGAATATGGGATGGAGGAGAAATATTTGCACAACCAAAATCATAGGATGAATATAATGCAATGGTCATGATTATGAAATGTCATTCTAATACAATTTTCCATCTTTGGAGCACTAATTTTTGCTATAGCATAAGACACCCAGTGCCAGGGTATGTGGAACCAAGGCGTATTAGTGTCTAATGCATGAAACAAACACAACAGACAAGAAGGCTATCCCAACACCCCAAAGTCACAAAGAAAGACCTTGGTCAGGCCAGGTATCGAGATAACCACAAGCACAAAAAGATGTCCCAACATAACACAAGACCTCAGGGATCTTGGTGGGTACTACGTGGGACAACCAAGAAGACACAATCAAACAAAAGATCAAGATATGCCCGTATGTGGACTAATCAAAACACGCCCTAATATGATGGATTATGACGACCTTGACAAGTGATGATAGGGAGCTCAAATGATAAACAAAAGCCAAAAGCATCAAAAGATCGCAATCAATTTCAAATGTCCTTTGTCATAAGATCAAAGGGATAGATAGGATTGATGAGGTCTGTTAGGAAGGGTGCATCCTGTTGAGACCGATGATGGATACTAAGCTAAAAGATCGATATGATGTAGGATATTCAAAACTGATTGGATTTGTTGATACAAGTGGATCTTGTTTGTTAAAAACTAGTTAGATAAGGGCATAGCTTGATGACACGACACAAGGGAGACAAGACATGAGACTGACACAACCTAAAGACCTAGGGGCTCGGGGGTTGATCATAGATTAGCCTTGCCTACGTGAAAGTGCAGAGCCCTCGTAGTTCCAGAAAAAGACCATGTATAAAGTGGAAAGAAGACAATGGTGACCGATGATGAAGACACAAAACATGATAGACAACTACCCCGGGGGAGGATCAAATGACCAACCTTATCTACGTGAAAGCGTAGGGGCAACGTAGTTCGGAGATAAACGACCATGGATAAAAGTGGATAGAGACTGGTGAAGGCCAAGTGATGGAGGATCAAAACAATTTGATCCAAAATGCCCTAGGGGCAGATTGAATGATCAGCCTTGCCTACGTGAAAACGCAGGGGCAACGTAGTTTGACAGAGGACAAAAGTGATGCGGAAGGATGAGATCTAGATGGAGACCGACATGATGGATGATCCTATATGGTGGCATGGACCGACCAACAAAGGGAATGAATGACATAAGCTCATAGTGGGATATTAAAATGCTCAGAATGAGGGATAGGCTAGATTGGTCATCTAAGCAGCCTAGGCTGAGGTGGGTGAGGATGATAGTGCAAATGAAAGCATAAAATAATTAGGATGTCAGGTAGGTAATGATTAAGCCCTCTACGGATGACGCTTGTTACTAGGTTTTCACCATCCATACTTATCCAAGGCACCACCAAGAGGTGGTTTTCACCATAGGATAGATTTATTTTTCTATACTATTTTTTGGATTTTTTTATTACTTTTTAATTTTTTTGATTTTTCTAATGATTAGGCAGGGTTACCAAGCGGACTTAGGCGTAGAACTTCTTCAGATGGATGATAGTGATGGGTTCGTCAAGGGGATTTCCTTCAAGAGTAGTCAACCTGTAGGCCCCAGATCCATATTTGGTGGCTATGATATAAGGCCCTAACCAGTTTACCTCAAATTTTCTTTTTTTATCACGATCCAGTTGAGTGCGTTGGTTTTCTTTGAGAACAAGCTCACCAACCTGGAATTGTCTAGGATGGACCTTTTTATTGTAATTATGTTGAGGCAATTTTGGTATGCTTGCAGGTGATCATAGGCTTTTATTCTTTGTTCATCCAGTAATTCCAGCTGTGCAAGTCATGCAACACGAGCATCTTCTTCGCTGATAAAATTCTTCAAAGAAATCCTTAGTGATGGGAGCTCAACTTCAATTGGCAAGACGACTTCAACAACATATACTAAAGAATAGGGGGTGGCGCCTGTCGGGGTGCAGATGGATGTATGGTATGCCCAGAGGGCAGGATGAATATGGAGGTGCCAATCTCGTCCAGTGTTATTGACAACCTTCTTGAGGATGCGAATAAGGGTCTTGTTGGTTGCTTCTGCCTGACCATTACTTTGAGGGTAATAAGGCATTGACCAATGATGTTGGATATGAAAGGTGTCGCAGAGGTGTTTCATGGCTTGGTTTTTGAAGGGTTTTCCATTATCAGAGAGGATGGTGGATGAGATACCATATCTGCAGAGAATATGGTAAAGGATAAATTTTGAGATTTGGACACCGATGATTTATGAGAGTGGCATTGCTTCCACCCACTTAGTGAAGTATTCAATGGCGGTAATTATGAATGTATGGCCGTCAGATGATGGTGGATAAATCTTGCCAATCAAGTCAAAACCCCATTGAGAAAAGGGCCACAGTGCTAGGAGGGGTTGGAGATCTTGTGCTAGGGCGTGAATCAAATCTGCATGTTGTTGACATGGAAGGCACTTCTTCACAAATTCACAAGCATCATGTTCCAATGTACGGCCAATAATATCCAGCTTGTAGGATCCTTTTGGCCAGAGCAATACCATTTGAGTGAGCTCCACAAATACCACCATGTACTTCTGTTAGTGCCGCGTGGGCCTCAGTTTCATTTAGACATCTAAGGAGGATTTCATCATACCCGCGACGATAAAGCGTATCACCAACAATGATGTATTAGGAAGAGCGATGGATAAAGGATTTGTGTTTGTTGCATGTGAGTTCTAGGGGTATGATATTATCACGAAGATAAGTGTATATGTCTTGATACCAAGGGGAAGTGGGACCCACAATATCGCACACCATATCAGTCTCAGGAACATCATATGCAGGGATTAAAAGTTGTTCAACAAGAAACTCACATTCTATTCGGTCTTTAGGCATGTCAATTAGGGAACCAATAGTGGCCATCGCGTCTGCCGCTTTATTCTGTACCGAAGGGATTTGGTCAAATTGTATGAAAGTGAAATATTTCTTGAAATCATCCACCATACGCTTATAGGGTAACAGTTTATCATCTTTCGTGAGGAATTCATCATTAACTTGTCTAATGACTAGCAAAGAATCACCAAAGACTTTTAGGTGAGTTATATGCCACTGTTTTGCAATTCGGAGGCCGGTGAGGAGGGCTTCATACTCTCCGATGTTGTTGGTACACAGGAATGCTATCCTGAATAATTTTGGAATGTAGTCACCTTGAGGGGTAACTAATAAAATTCCTGCTCCAGATCCACTATGAGTGTATGAGCCATCAAAATATAGCATCCAAACTGGTGCTTCTGTAACTGTGTAGACTTCTTTGTCTGGGAATTCAGTCTCTAGTGGGTAGGCATCTACTAATGGTGCCTCAGCCAATTGATCAGCTATGACTTGTCATTTTATGGTTTTTCGCTCTACATATTCTATGTCAAATTCACTTAGGAGCATGCCCCATTTGGCCATGCGGCCAGTTAGAGTGGTTCTAGATAACAAATACTTCAAGGGATCAATTTTAGCAACTAATTTGACTAGATGGCTGAGCATGTAATGACGAAGTTTCTGTGTGCTAAAGACTAGCGCAAGGCAAGCTTTTTCCATGGGGGAGTAATTTAACTCATAGCCAACCAATGTTTGACTAATGTAGTAGATTGCTCTCTCTTTGAACGACTCATAATGTTGTGCCAACAATGCCCCCAGGGCGACTAAAGTAGCAGAGATGTAAAGCAGGAGGGGTTTTCCTGGAATAGGCGGCATCAGGATCGGTGGATGAGCTAAATATTCCTTAATTTTATCGAAACCCATCTGACACTACTAGGTCCATCGGAAGGTGGAATCTTTCTTCAAAAGATGGGTGAATGGTTGACATTTATATGCTAGCTGGGCTATGAACCAACGGATGGACTGCATCTTCCCCTGGAGGCTTCTTAACTACTTCAAATTGCGTGGAGGTGGCATGTCTAGAATAGATTTTACCTTTGCAGGATCAACTTCAATACCCCTTCAGGAGACTATAAAACCCAACAATTTTCCTGATGCAACCCCAAAGATGGAATTTTTTGGATTTAGCCGCAACTTGTAATGTTCTAACCGTTCAAAGATCTGCTTTAGGACAGTAGGATGTTCTGCTCGTGTTTTCAATTTTCGTAGCAAGTCATCAACATAATCCTCCATGATGATATGGATGAGGTCATGGAAGATGACCATCATTGCCCTCTGATATGTTGCCCCTGCATTCTTGAGACCAAAGGGCATAACATTGTAATAGAAAGTACCCCAAGGTGTTGTGAAGGCGGTCTTATGTTGGTCCTCAGGTGTGATTTGAATCTGATTATAACCAGAGAAGCCATCCATAAGGGAGAGCATCTCATGTCATGTTGTGAGGTCGACCAACATGTCAATGCTAGGCAGAGGGAAGTCATCTTTTGGGCAAGCCTTGTTAAGGTCCCTGAAGTCTGTGCAGATCCGAATATCTCCATTTGGTTTGGCAACTGGTACTATATTGGAGATCCACTCAGAGTAGTCAATTGATCTAATAAAACCTGCCTCTAGTAACTTTTCCAATTCCTTTTTGACTAACAATGCTACCTGCGGGTGCATTTTGCGGAGCTTTTGTTTGACAGGCTTGGCATTTGGGTGAACGTCTAGATGATGAACCACTAAGGTGGGGTCTAAGCCTGGCATGTCTGAATATGACCAAGCAAAGTTGATGATTCCCTCTCGGAGTAGCTGCATGATGACTAGATACTCTTTCTCTGAGAGTGACTTAGCCACATAGGTGATTTTAGGATTTTCAGCAGTACCTAGATTAACTTCTTGAGTCTCTTCAATTAAAATGGATGATTGGGAAAATAACTGAGTTCCTACAAGGGGAAGATGAACATCTCCATCGTCCAGTGCCTCTTCGAGGTTTTTGCCATTAGATGCATCTTTTATTTTTACTTTTTCAAGGTCAGGAAGTGCCTCAAGGAGGTTTTCACTAGATGACCATTTTTTACTTTTCTTATTCTTATTTTTGCGACTGGAGTGTTCATCCTCCCCCAATCCCATAAGGTTGACATATGTATCCGTAGACATATTGACAAGTGTGGTATTACGTAGGTCCCAATCAATAAGCTCAGGGTGACAAAGGGATAGGCTAATGGTGCATACGGATAGGCATTCGAACATGGATGATAAGTTGGTATGATCAATGTCATCATACGCACATATGATGGATTCCTCCTCGGGTATGTCTTCCAATGAGCCATCGTCTATGGCGATACTATTGGAAGTATTAGATGATGTTGCAGGGCTTTTCTATTTTTTATCATATCTGATGCCTATGTTCTTTGGTAGCTTTGATGTATCAATAGGTTGCAGCCGCCCTTGTTCCTCTTTACCTAGGCCCCTGCCTTGGTAGTTATATTTTTCTGCAAATTTAGCTGACCACGGATATGCTTCCTGAAAATATTCCTTTAGAGGAGGGTCCAACTGGGATTCTTCTCAGTAGACCCATTGGCTTATGTCCTCTTTTGGTGCATCTATCTTGACATTTGGGGATCTGAAAGTGGTGGTAGGGATGTTTTTACCACTGAAGGTGATAGTCTTGTCTTCCTTTTGTGTAGCATGCAAAGGTTGACCATACTCGTGTGGTGATGGTGGCATGGTTGCTACATTGAGAGCTGTATGCATTTCGTATTCACCACACCCTTTGTCAATGATCTAGACTTTGGTGACCGCAGGATCAGTGGTGGAAGATGGAGTCGTTATCGCGATGGAGGGTGGATTTGCGGATGATGACTGGGATGCCCCCATTTCCACCCTAGGACAATAATGTAAATGGGGGAATGACGCTTCTAAAGCGTGGCAATATTCAAATGGTTGGGGGTCAGTGTAGATGGTGACTTCTTGTCCATTGACAGGAAATTTTAGGCACTAATGGTACGTGGAGGGGATGACTTGCATAGCATGGAGCCACAAACGACCAAGGAGGAGATTATATGGTAAGTCCAGATCAAGGACATGACAGGTAGTGTATTGAAGCATAGGTCCCACTGGGATAGGAAGACTGATAATTCCCTTTGAATTTCTTTTGGCATTATCATAGGCCTTAATTGTGATGATCTGATTACTTAAATCCGCTTGAGTATACCCCACTTCTTTTATGAATTTCAGAGTACACAAATTGAGGGCAAAGCCATTATCTACCAAGACCCTTTTTATTTTATGGCGAGCAACCACGACTTCGATATGTAAGGGGTGATTATGATTGACATCGATGTTTGGCATATCACTTTGGATGAAGTGCAGTTGATGAGATAAAGCCAAGTGTCCCACCAAAGCTTGGAATTGCATGGGGTCAATGTCATTTGGCACATGGGTTTCCTGCAGGGCTCTGTTGAGGATTTCTTGATGTACAGGGGAAGACTTAAGCAAATCCAAAATGGATATATGAGCAGGGGTCTTTCTTAAGTGATCAAGGATGTGGTACTGAGAGCTTACAGGAGTTGATTAGGCAGGTGCAGAGGTTGCAGGGACAGTGATGCAGGCTCGTCGTGTAGTGACAACACATTGAGGGTCCTTGGCTTTAACATGTATCATGGATACACGGGGTTCCACTTGCTCAATGTAATGAATAACACCCTCGTAATTGAAGGGTACATTCTTGTAGCTCACATTATTTGTGCTATTTCCTTGGGGATTATTGCTAGATGTTCTTGGGCCTTGATTATGGTTCGGAAAGGTGTTCTAATATATCTGTAATTGAGCATTGGACGACGAAGCTTGACTGGGGTCAACCTTGATATCACCTTGATCAATGAGATCTTGGACGTAGTTTTTCAGACCTTGACACTTGTTTAAAGAGTGTCCTTTGATTTTATGGAACTCACAATACTCATTTTCCTTAGACCATGCGGGCTTGGGTTTGGACTTGTCAAATGGCTTGGTGATAGGGTACGTGATGGGATAGTTGATTTGTAACAACTTATTAAAGACAACACTCAGAGGTTCTCCTAATTGAGCATACTGATGTTTGGTGTTCCCTTGATTGTTTTGGTTCAACTATTGAGGAGGGCGAGGTGTCCTCTGTGGCACAAAGATGGCGTTAGGTACAGACAGTTGTTGTTTTTGGGATGTATTAGCCACTTGGACGTGTTTAGTATCTGTCACGCCGTCATTCACCGCATTCTTGTTCTTGTTCCAGAATTGTGGTTTATTGCCAAATGACCTCTCTTTATCATGACTATGTATTTTGATGTGTCCTTTGGCAATAAGAGCATGTTCAAGGATGGGTCCCTTTGCCACTATCTCTGTGAAAGTGGTGACACAATGTAACCTAAAATTATGGGCCATGTCAGGATGAGAGTTTTCCACGAAAATAGTGACCATGCCTTTTTCTTTCAGAGGGGTCTTCATTCGGCTTGCTAATGCATGCCACCTTTGTAGGTAGCTAGTAAAGGTTTCCCCCTCACGTTGTTTCTCTTTGAGGAGATCTAAGGTGTCCGTGTCCTCCAAATTGAAAGAGAAGTAGGATATAAATTTTTCTGACAAGTCTGCAAAAGTTTTTATGGACCCTTTTTCGAAGGTCATGAACCAATCCAGGGCGTGGCTTGTCAGGCTTCGTGGGAATAAGCGCAAGAGGTAGTTGTCATTGTGCATGACCTCTTGACATTGGGAGTAAAATTCCTGCAAGTGAGCCTTAGGGTCTTTATTTCCCTTGTATTTTTCAAACTTTGGTATTTCGAAATGTTTACGAAACGAGATTAATGAGATGGAGGGATCAAATAGATATGGGAATATGTCTTCAAATTTGAATGATTGTTTACCCGTCCCTGCTTGAAGGTCTTTCAATGCTGCTTTGATTTCCAACAGATCCAAGTTGGCTGGTGGTGGGTTGGGGGGATATTGATGATAGGATGATAAAGGATCTTGGTGAGAGAGCATCAGATTGTTGAAATACAGATTTGGATGGTTGGATGATGATATGCCTTATTGGTAAGATGGGGGATTTTGTTGGTATGGGGGCTGTTGTTGTGGGGTATAGTACGGATTTGTTTGATAGAAGTGTGGGGTGAGCTGTGGAGGAGCTTGGATGGGATGTTGTGTATTGGCTTGTTGGTGTTGAAGGTACTGTTGTGATTGTTGGGAGGTTGCATAAAGCGGTTGTTGATGAAATTGCAGCTGATTGTGATAGTAATAGTGTTGAGGGAGTTGTTGTTGTGATGTCAACTGTTGTATGGGTCGAGATGGGATGTTATGTTGCGGTTGAGCTTGTGGACGCAAAATGGATGCAAGAAAGGGGATATGGTTTGAGCAATAGGTCGAGATGGATTGCCTTTGTGGTCGGTAGGGTGGTTGTTGTGAAGAGGCCAAAGTATTATGTATAGGTTGTTGCTGATGAGATGGCTAAGGTAGCTCGTAGAAGTGTTTTGTAAAGGGGGTTGTTGGGTACCACCTGGAACATTTAGCTAGGATGTGGCTTGCGGAGGTAATTGAGGTGGAACGTTGGATTAGTGAAGTTGTTGAGATGTATATGAGGATGATGGTAGATGCGTGGCCCCAGGAGGTGGAGGCAATGTGGAAAGGGGGGTGCCCCCAGTGTTGACTGTAGGTTGATTTGAAAGAGGGGGTGTTGTTAACGTTAATGGTGGAGGTTGTGGAACATTTTGTGGCATACCATAGGCAAAAGGATTATTGGGATCAGGCACTTGAGGACCTCCCATAACTGAGGTCGAAGCATGTGGGGGATAGTCAACATCATAGAGAACAACATTGCCAAATTCAGGTTGATGCCAACCCTCAACTGCAGGAACATTGGGGAAGTACGAACCTTCTGGTGAATTTTGTGAACCTTGGAGTACGTTAGATGGGGAACTCCTACATTTGGACAAGTCGACACTCGAGGGGGGTTTGACACCCTTCTCAATTAGGTGGGCCAAAATTTCTTCCCCATATTTTTCGAACAAATGGTCAGTCATTTGCACATTGGTGGGATTACTAAAATGTTCCTCAAGTGTGAGTCTGGGTTGATTAGCCATACTCTCTTCACCATGTGGTGAGTTGTTCTGATTTTCGGTGTTGGAGTGTGATGAAGTACCATTATGAGGATCTTGGGAAACGTTGTTAGGATCTTGAGCAATATTTGCACCATTAGTGGGATTTGTATTGTTATTAAGGTCTTGAGACATGTTCACTTGGGAGTTTTGACCTTGTTGTTGTTTCATTTGTCTCTTAACTTGTGACCTAGTTTGAACGGGCATGCGAATGTGCTATGGGTGGATTATGAAGACTTGATTGTAGTTGGATGAGATGTGATTTTGATGGGATTTGGATTTTGATCAGATTTTGATGGGATAGGATTTTGATTGGCTAGATTGGATTTTGATTGAATTGGATTAGATTATTAAGATCAATAGGATAGCATTGGTTGAACGGATGTGGTTTGGTTGATTGTATAATTTGATTGAATGATTGTTTTTGATAGATTTGGATTATTGGATGGGTATGATTGGATGATGAAAAATGTGAGAGAGGCCTTGAGTTTGATCAAAGGAAGTTACCCTTAGTGACGTAGAGATTTGATTGATTAAGAGGATGATTACGACACCAAATCCACCTTAAGATAAGAATGGATTGATTGGGCCCAGGATGATAACTTACGACACCGAATTCACCTCAAGATGGAAGCGAATTGATTGGGGTCGAAGTTAAAGACTAATAATCAAATTCAAGTGCTATGGTCAATTTGGGTAACCACTTTGTAATAAAAGGTTAAGACAGTTTGGTTATGAGTGGTGTTTGGTGATGTAAATGGTAAAATTATGATGTTCGCTAGGTGATGGTATAGAATTTTGAATGGAATATGAGGAAATTAGAATGAACGGGTGGATTGAAGATGATTGTGGAGAATGAGTGGGGATTTAGAATGGTTAAACAAATATTTGGAATGATAAGATAAAGGTTTAAACTGATCAAATGGAGGTTTTGGGAGACTTAGAGTGACGAAATGGAGGCTTGGGATGATGAGATAATGGTTGGGAATGATTAGATGATGGTGTAGAAGCTAAATAGATCCAAATGGGGCGATTTCAGGTGTTTAGGAGGGAAAATTTGCCCCTTTGCATTAAATCAGGGACGCTTCCGCCTTTCTGTAGTAAATCAGGGGCACTTCTGCCTCTCTGTAGTAAATTAGGGGCGCTTTTGCCTCTCTGTAGTAAATCAGGGGCACTTCCGCCTTTTTGCAGTAAATCAGGGGTGCTTCCGCCTTTCTGCAGTAAAATAGAGGGCGCTTCCACCTTTCTGCGGTAAAACAGGGCTTGGTTTTGATGGCAATGGCTATGGCAAGGACTCAAAATGATAAAATAAGGCCAATGTATCAAAGATTTCACGAGTTTTTCACAAGAGAACATTTCAAGCAAGCACAATCCTATGATTAATGTTAAGGGTATGGCCAAGAAAGGTCTTAATCTAGGATGCACAAGGCTTCTAGGGAGTCCTCGATATACTTTCGGTACATGAGGCACAACCGTGAACACCAGCCCATCACAAGCATGAGTCGGAAACCCCAACGAGATATTGAAAGGCTCAAACCAACTCTTCACGTCTATCTAGGTATCACCCTAGCTTCGACACTCTGCCAATTACGACGTGACTGGATTGGGGTACAACTTTCATTCTCCCCCCTTTATATACCCTGCTGGTACGCGTGGTTGGAATCGTCCCTTAGGGTGATGAAATCCCCAAACAAGTCCCACTAGAAAAAAGACACTAACTGTTTCCAACTACTCCCCAGGCTCACACGAAGTGCAAGGGGAAAGTGAAAACAAATTAATGCCCCCTTGGGTGACACAATACTAGACAAGCACAACAAGCAATAAAGGTTACTTCCCCCTAATTAGACTATGTTCAAACAACAAGGATAATTTTCAAAAATTTGATCAAATAAATGGCCCTGCAAACAAACGTTAGCTATTTTATCCTTCGTTCTTGGTCGATTATGCCATAATATTCTTCCAAACTGTGCTATTTTGGGGTGTAGCTGCCTTTCTGTGGTAAAACAAAGGGCACGTCTGCCTTTCTGCGGTAAAACAGGGGTGCTTCTGCCTTTCTGCGATAAAATAGAGGGTGCTTCCACCTTCTGCTGTAAAACAGGGGCGCTTCTGCCTTTCTGCGGTAAAACAGAGGGCACTTCCGCCTTTCTGTAGTAAAATGTTAGAGGAAAAGAGCCTTTCAAAATGAAAGGGCGTATCCGCCCCTCTGCAGGAAACTTTATCAGATTTTTGAAAAAGAAAAGTTGTATGCCCTACTACAAGAAAGTGTTAGAAAAGATCTTCTAAGCAAAATGACGTATACACCTAACTACACCAAACTGTTAGAAAAAAATTAAATTTTCAGATATAGGGCATAACCGCCTTTCTGTAGCAGACAAGAGGGTGCTTCCGCCTTTCTGCGGTAAAACAGAGGGCGCTTCCACCTTTCTGCGGTAAAACAGGGGCACTTCCACCTTTCTGCAGTAAAACAGAGGGCGCTTCCGCCTTTCTGCAGTAAAACAGAGGGCACTTCCACCTTTCTGCGACATTTTTCTGCAAAATACTTAGCAAAAATGAAGGTTAAATGTAAGAACCCATTTGTGGGTCCCATCGGGCGTGCCAAAAATGTGTACCTTGGAGTTTTACCCTATTTTAATGTGCAAAATAACTAAAAATGCAAGTGGAAAAATACTAAGAACACTTCAATGATTAGCCTAAAAAGTGATAAAATAAGGAAAATAGATGAAATAAGATGCAAATCGATTATACCTTCCTTGTTGTTGAAGACTCCTTGGTTGGCCCTTGATTTAGATGAATTTGTGTGCTCCTTTGATGGCTTTTTGGTGTAGCTAGATGCAAGATTGAATATGCAAGATGATCAAAGTGGATGGCTAAATGATAGTGAATGCTTGAGAATGCAAATTGACAGCATAAGGTTGATCAAATGAAAAAGTGTTGAAAATTCCCTTGAGGAGGGGGTATTTATAAAAGAATTTGAATTCTCTAGAGAATTCAACGGTTGAGATTCATCCAACAAGGTCAAGATAAAGGGTTATGGTGGGTTGAGGACTCACAAGCCCTCACATCTTGACATGTGGATAGTGAAGTGGCTAAGAAGAGATGAGGTGTAAGTGAGGTGGCCAAAAGGTACATGAGGTGGAGGAAGGCCAAGTACCTTGGGGAGTGAAAAGATTTCCTCAAAAATGGATTTCTTGTCCCCAAGTGAGAATGAAAGGGACATTTGAGGAATTTTGGAATTCCTCAAAAATCTCCATGGGAAAAGGAGAGTCTAAAGGATAAAAGGTGAGCTCCAAAAAGGTGGGACTTGGTCACATGTGGATGATATGACAAGTCCAAGGTTCTAGAAACCTTGGAAGATAGAATGTGAATTAAAAATTCACATAAGGAAGAGAAGAAATGCAAAAAAAGAGATAAATGCAAAAGTTGACTAAAAAGGTGGTGCTAAATATGACTAATGACCTTGGTTAATGTTGTGCAAATATTTGATTAGAATAATTAATGGAAGATTAGAGGCAAGTGGCAAATGTAGGAGGATGTGACATTAATCTTTGATTAAGAGGATGCACATCATAATCATGAATTAATTAAATTAATTCAGATTAGAGCAAGATCATGGAGGATGTGACAAGGAGAGAGAGAATGAAGAATTTTAAATTGATTTTAAATCAAAAGGGTCAAAAATGACTAAATTAAATAAATTGGTGTATTTATTTAATTTGGAGAGGAAGAAGGTGAAAGATAAAGCATTTAGTTATTAAATTAAATACTTTACATATATGAAACAAAATGTGTAATATTAATTTAATAAATTAATATTTAATATGATAGATGAAAAGGGAGTAAATTTAATCATATGGGAGTCATTAAATTTAGATGTCTACAGTTTTTATGGAATTTCTTTGGTAATCCTTCAAGATTATTGTAATGTATTAAATGAGTATGTGTTGCATATGATAGTCTTCAGCCTTGCACAGTAATTTCACCTATGTGGTTGGAACTTGTGTGCGGGAAGGGTTTTACCTTGCCTTGTTGTTTATGTTATTGAGATTTTGTGATTGTGCAAGTTGGCTTTGTTTTTTTTATTTCATTGGGTCTCCTAGTTGTTAGTATGGGGAGTGGCTCTCAATGGGGGTCTGGCACACAAAGTGGTAGGTCCAGGGTAACTCATTGAGAGTTTAATCAAGTGATAATCTAAAATGAACTAGGGGGTTGGGTAGTTCACATTAATCAAGATAATGCCTCACTCATGGCTCAAGTGCTTGTTTAGGCTTTAGATGAGTGGGAAGGCTTGGAATGGGAAAGATCAACTGTCTGGTCCGACTGGAAGGTATGTTGATCCCACATAGTTTATATGGGGGTTTGGCAGCCGGTAGAGGTGGCCAGGTAATCTGGTAGCCTAGGAAGGTTATGTCAGGGTAACCCATAGCAAACTATGTGATGACACTCCTCTTACAACAACCTAGTATACCTTGGTCTCTCGTTTCTCTCGATGTTGTGTGCCTCTGGAAGTGGTATTATTGTCATGTGTTTTTGTTTCATACTTGTACATTAGAGTCATGTTAACCCCTTGTGTCATCTTCTATCTATTGGCTGTTGTGGTGGGACCTTAATGCTTTCTCCTAGTATGGGGGGTGGACCTTAGGGTTCCACATGGTTGGGTGGAATGTGCTTTGCACTCCATTGGGTTCCCTTACGATTTTTTGTGTTCTTGGTGACTACTCTTGGAATTGTGGACTTTTGCATTTGCTCCTGATTAAGTGGACTATTTTCATACACTTGTATTGTACTATAATTAGTTGTATCATATTTTACTCTCTGATGTATAATCTCCCTAATAGATCTCGGGGAAGCATTGATGTAATGATGTAATGTTGCACTGTTGTAATTAATTGTAAACTCTCTTGTTATGGAAAATGTAATTGGTTTTATTTTCAAATTAATGATCTTTGATATTGATATATTGTTGGCATGATATAGATAATTCATAATGGCTTAACTTGTAAATGTGATGGTTAAATGAAATTCATGTTGTTGATAAAGTTTATCTAATGTAATGTTCCTCAATTCTTGTAGTTTAGCTTATGGGAACCAAGTAGTGTAGTCACGAACCTTAAAGGATATAGGTTAGAATTTAAGTTAACGTTTCATTTATAATTATGTAATTACTGCACTTTCAAAAAAAAAATCCATTTTTATGTGTTTAGTGTGTTCTCCTTTAGGGTTTCGTGGCGGGGTGTTACACATTGGTCCAACCCGAGCACACCAACTAGCCAAATGATCCTCCAACGCCACACACCCAACAGCCAAAAAATTTTTTGCATAGAGAAGGAGGGACTCATGCAGACTAGGGAATCCATTTGCATCACCATCCTCCTTTGAATTTGCCTCATCCTCCCCCGCGCATACTTTAGAATTCAAAAAAAATTTCCCGCCTTGTCCACTCGACCATTTCACCTCCATTGCCTCCACTTGAATGCATTACCAATATAATTAATTAGATACAAATTGAGGAAATGTTGATAGCACGTGTAAATCCAATACTTCAAGTCACACATGCAACCAGAGGTCAGTATACATATAAAGGACATACCATAAGTTTTCCACAAGAAGTAAGAGAAATAGCTAAAATTTTACCACATCGAATAAAATATTTACAAATTATTATTGTTCGAAGGAAGGTCCAACGTGGAACAAATTACAATTTTATAGTCAATAGAGAGAGGGTGTACAAAGTATTGAAATATAAGATAGAACATGATAAGTTCTATAGAGATGTGCAAATTGATGAATATTATCTTAGTGAACTTAAATGCAATTCAAATGAATTTTTTTTTGATAAATTGAACTTTGTTATATGGAGTTTGATTAAGATGCAAATGAATATGTATTTGTGGGTCTAGCAATAGAGATAGATGAAGAAAACATTATTGAACACACTACATCAATGGCATCAAAACCACCAAATGTTCAAAGAGAGATCAAAATAATCTAGGCATGGTTAAATAACCCTAATCTAGATCCTAGATTGCTAATTCATTGGCCAGGAATTGGAACATCTCCAATAAATCAGTGTCACTGAAGGATTACTTGATATGGCTTTTCCAACACTATTTTCGGATGGGTGATGTGATTGTCTAGAACCACGAATAAGGAGTTTCCATCTACATGAATTTGTTCAAAGGAAGGACTAATGTGGAACAAATTACAATTTTACAGGGGTAAACCCACAAAACTGGTTTACAATTCGAGTGAGGAAGGAAAAGTTGCAAAAAATGACTCCATGCAAAAAAAAAATGGTTTTTGGGGTTCGAATGAACCCTTTGGTTCGAGTGAACCAATTAAATGCGAGGTCCCACCATTCTCTCCAAAAAACACAAATAATTTTTTTTTTGAAAGGGGGTTCGAATGAACCCTGGTTCGCCTGAACCCCCCTTTTCCCACCTTCTCACCTTCAGGCACCAAAAGAGTCCAGAATTTTGTGCTTCGAAGCTCGGGTTGAGGATGAAAATGGAGGAGAATTCACAAACCCAACAATATATTGGTAGTCCTCAGAATGAGCTATCCAAAAAATATAATTTTAATATGTTTTGGTTTTATTATGTATTTGTTTTTTAGTTTTATTAAACATAGGTTTTTCATCAAAAATCAAGCTCTTTGTTTTGCACATGTGGAAAAATAGAAGATTGTCATTTTTTTTTAAAAATATGAGTGCCCCAAATATTGAAGTCCTTGATCCAACAAAAAAAATTTGAATTTCGATACATACAAAAAAAGTAATGCGTTATACGATTTGCCTATGTCTGAATTGTAATTGGTTTAACTTTGAAACTTGATTAGGGAAAAAAATATTCAATAAAACACTATCTAACCAATTGGAAGCAATAGATATCGTAGTTACAAATCTAAATTCAAAAAAAATAGAATTTTATCCTTTATTGAAAAAAGTTATGCATTATACGGTGAGTGTCACTCCTTAAAAATGTCGTTTACTAAAAAAAAATAGTTTTCAAAGATGGAAAAAGAAGTGCAATTTGATTCCAAAAATTTTGAAAAAAAATATTTAGAATCTACAGAAAAAATGTGACAAATCATTGGTTTGCATCATCTTCAAATTCTTCACGGTTTAGCCACTATAGTTGCCCGAAAGTGAAGAATTAGTTAGAAAAAATTATTTCAGTGTCCAGTTTGACCAAAAATTGTAAACTAGTATTGTGGGATCACCCATGTCAATAAAGAGAGGATGTACAAAGCATTGAAATATAAGATATAACATGATAATTTCTATAGAAATGTGTAAATTGATGAAAATTCTCTTAGTTAACTTACATGCAATTCAAATGAAAACATTTTTGGCTTAAATTGAACTCTATTCATATGGAGTTTGATTTAGATGCAAATGAATATGTATTTGTGGGTCTAGTGATAGAGATGTATGAAGGAAACATTATTGATCACACTACATCAATGGTATCAAAACCAACAAATGTTCAAAGAGAGATGGAACTAATCCAGGCATGGGTAAATAACCCTAATCTAGATCTTGGATCGCTAATTGATTGGCCAGGAATTGGAACATCACCAATAAATGAGTATGTCACTGAAGGATTACTTGATATGGATTTTCCAACACAATTTCCAAACAGACAATGTGATTGGCTAGAACCACGAATAAGGAGTGTTCATCTACAATTTGTTAAGCATTTATTTCGATATAGAGATCATCGCTTTCAATGATGCCCTCGATTTAGATAATATATGATGAATATGATTATGAGACATCATGCACAAAACTCATATGTCATGTTCATTAAAAAGAGCTTTCAAGACATACCAATCACAATCACTGAGTTGCCAGAGCATATGGAAAATGTCCCTCACTCACATCTAGCTGATCATTTGATGCGTTTTGGTACTACACTAAGGGGTACAAGATTTTATTGGGAAAAATGTCAAGATGAATTAACTGACCTCTTGCATCAAATTGGAACACCAACTATTTTCTTTACTTTAAGTGCAATAGATATGTATTGGCTAGATTTGCATGCACTAATGCTAGGAACATAACCAACTAATCCACAAGAAGCACAAAAGTGGCGATGACAAAACATTATTGACTATCCACATATTGTGGCATATTACATGCACCTATGATATACATTGTTTCAAAGGAAATAATGCATAAGGGAATGAAAGTAAAAGATTATTGGTCAAGATATGAATGGCAACATAAAGGATCACCAGATTTGCATGGATTTATAAGGTTAGAGGGAGCACCAAATATAGACAACCTGAATTGGGGAAATGATTATGAAATAAAAAATGCACAAAAATATTTTGATCCTATTATTCATGCATGTAATCCACGAGGAGATCCACATCAATGAAACATATAGGTATGATTTTAACTCTCAAGTATATATAATTTTTAAAATATATTATACTTAAAAGTATTGTATGCTAACTAATAAAATACATATGACACTGCAAATGCTACTAGCTTAGATATCTTGAATACATATATCTAAAATACACTGAGAGATATCAGTCTCAAGGTGCCTATCTATTCTAAAAAACAATTAAACTATAGGCGCCTCAAGACTGATATCTCTCAGCCTATTTTTAGATAGATGTATTTAAGATATCTAAGCTAGTAATTAGTAAAATAACATTTATTAAATATATTATTTATTTAAAAGTTAGTGATTAAAGTTAATTTTATAGTTATGGATAGTGTTACGATCATAGTTAAGGTTAGAGATAGGTCTAGGATTAGGATAATGGTTTAAAATTTATTGTTAGGGTTGGAGTTAGGGTTAGGGATAGAATTAGAGTTAAGGTGTGAGTTAGGATTAGGATTAGGTCATGCAAACAACTAATTAACACTACTAAAACACTATAATTAACAAAACTTACATTTATTTCTATTTACATTAATAAAGCTTACATTTTTTTTTTTTCAAATCTAGAAAAAAATAATTACAATACTATAAAGGCAAGTACTAGCGACTATGTGACACTTGTTAATATTATTATTTTAAAAGTATATATTATTATTATTTATCTAAAAATCTAAGTTTTTTTAAAAATAAAATCTTATCTTTTCTTAATTTAAAGGTAAGACTAGATAAGAATGCAGTTGTTTTTCTTTAATTATATATTATATTTTTTAATATTTTAAAAAATTTGATGGTTGAGATCATTTCAATAGTCTTGCATCCTTCTCTACTATTTTCAACCATTGATTTTCAAAAGCAGGTCACTCACTTCATATAAGAAGCACCTTCGGTGTAATTATTTTTATATTAATTAATTAATCTTTTTCTACACACTTGGATTATTTTAAGATATTTCAACATCATCCTTGTGTAGACATGTAAAAATGGCTTTATGCATATCACACATCCTAAACTGCATTTTTCCATTATCAACATCATTTTCATTATCACTATTGCATATCACTTTGAATTAATATCATTAATCCCCCTTTTAACATGATCATTTGCATCATTAACCCTATTTTTCTCTATTAATTAAATAATCTCGAATGTTTAATTAATTCACTATGTCATCACCTAATTTAACCTTATTCCTCTTGACTAATTAAATAAACACAAATTATTTAATTAAGTCACTAACATACCTTATTCATCTAAATTAATTAAATAGTTATCATTAATTATTTAATTAAGCCACTTTCCCTTCTCTAAATTTGAATAATTAAATCAACCAGCACTTACACCAAAAGAAGGTGCAATAGTTACGCCAATTGTATTTTATAAATTATTTTATATGATTTTGAATAGTATTTAATGAGGAGGTTGAAAATTTATGTTTACATTGATGGGGTAGGTGTGTTAGTCTACATATCTTATTTTAAAAACTTGAGGTTGAATAATCTAGATGTTATTGCACTGGTATGTTCCATCTCTAGCATGACTCTATGTTGACTCTAATGTTGACTACAGATTTGCTATAAGTCTTTATTACATGTGGTATAATTTTTTTTGATAATCATCATTAGTTAATATTCCAACAATTCAACTCTTACGATGGATCAAGAAAATATTCAAGCCATTCTCCCCTTAGATGGCTCCCTAAAAGGACTGAAAGCCTTCTAGTTAACATTCAAGCAATAATCCACTGGTCAAAGAGAGGACCAGGAGAACTCAAAATGTTGATCATTTCAAACATCCCTTGAGCAAACAATCACTGTATTCATTTCCAATTTAGATAGCCAAAAAATTTACATAACACCTAAAATCTTAAGGGAATTGTGAAAAAGGTTTAAATGACCAAGTTGGCTAGGAAAATCTTAAAGAACTTGAAAAAAAATTAATGACCAAACTTGAGAAACTAAAAAATTCACATTGAAATAATCTAACCAGGAAAATATTGAGAAAATTGGGGTAAAGAAATCAATGACCAAACCTAAAAAAATTGGAAATCATATATATTGCAAAAACTGGCTAAATATTTATAAATATTTAAATGAAAGATAGCTCTTATAGTTATCCCTACCTCCTGAAGCACAACTGCAACTGTTGCGGTAATATTGTCCACCAACGAGACCATCTCCACCTATGTAGCATTGTTGATTTGGGCCACGATCCTCCTGGACTGCAAAATCCCATCTTGCAGAGGCCCAAAATAGAACTTATTAGGATGTTGCAACCACAAGCCTGCCCATTTAACCTGTGACTCCCAAACAAAAGCAGGGCAGGTCCCAAAACTCCCATTGTTTATCCTAGACACACCCTTTTTGTGATGCTCAAACTCTCTTTTGATCAAAACCATCTCATCACCATTATAGTCATCACTTTCAACTCTATTTTTGGATCATTGATCCTTAACAATGTATGTTTCTTCCAATCCATCTGCAATATCAAAAGAATCATAGTTCTCCATAAGATCTTTATCAACTTATTTGATTTATTTGGGTACCCACTTTGTTTTTTGCCTGGTCCACCAGCCTACTAGAGGAAAGGACCCTGCTCTACTTTCTTCCCACTGCATTCAGTACCCAACATTCTTGATTTTATTTGTTTTATCAAAGATTCTAAGCTTTGTGTCCATGAATTTAAGCCAAATTTGAAGCTCAAGAATCATCTTAAAGAATTGAAGTTGTAATTATCTTTGAGATAATTTTGGTAGAATGGATATTTTGAACTTTTCCATAGTAAAGATCAATTATTAACAAATTTGGAAAAACAATCAAATATTTTTTACCCTCTAAAAAAATTATAGGCATCACTTTTTAAGGAAGATTGCATCCCATGGACTACAACATCATCCAGACCTCCTCCCTTTAGTTGTTGATGCAGGAGCATCCACTAAGTAGCCAATCTCCTCTACTCTTGCCAACATCCATTCAATTTGAATGTAATGCCTTGGTAGACACGTATGCAAATGTGGAATCATAGACCCAGTATATGAATTGTGTGATCAAACACATCCATCTCTTTTTTGAAATGACGATTGCTAGATTTGAACAGAATGAACTTGCTAACTAGCTAGTGTCCATCGCTGCCAAAGGAAATTTTACTAGATGTTGTAATTTCCACTAACTTGGTCGAAGATTTGGGCATTTGAATGCAACCACTGAAGAAGAAACGACAGGGGAATAAAACAAAAAGGATGAGAGGAAAGTTTTCCTGTTAGGGTCAGTGGATTATCAAATTGTGCAAATAAAACCATATTTCATTTGTGCCTTATCACTCTCAAAAGCTAACTAAGGGTCTATGTAATAAGACAAAAAACATTAAAAAGTTGGAAGGGTGCAACCATAAGAAAGGAAGGAGATTCAAGAGGAATAAGAAAGGACAGTTTTATAACAATGCAAATTTAAAAACCAAAAAGAAACAAGAGGGTGCCAAGTGAGGAAGACAAGAGTAGAGCCCGTGAGTAAGAGGAGAGGGTTCAATTAAGAGAAAAGGCATAGCCTAAGGGAAAGAGATCACGTATCACATGAGAAGATGATAGGCACATGATTTTGAAGAGAGAAGAGAACAAAAAATTGGGGCTACACGTAGATAAGGTAGAGTAGAGGAGGTGTAACATAAATTTGAGTGGTTAAGATCAACAATCAGAGAGGTAGAGGGGTCACATCACCTAATATGTAGAGAATATTTGCAATCAAACACAAATTGGTGAGTGAAAATGGTGTCATGCAAGGAAAAGAGGAAATTTAAAAATATAAAAGTGAAGTAAAGGATTTCAAAGGCAGCGCCATAGCTGGAGGGAGGAGTTGTTGCTAAAGTATAATATAGAATAAGGATCTTTGTGGTAGGGCAGGAAAGGAAGCATAAGTTACTTGCAAAGTGAAGATTGAAGGCATCATAGTTGAAGGGAAATAGAGCCGAATACATACACAATTTTCTATGGTATGTAAATATGAAATTAAAACAAATTTGGTAGATAAATGAAACTATCAATACAAATGATTACTTCATTGTGAAATTGTGGAGTATTCTAATCTGATTATCTAATCGTAAAGTTGAAATAAAGAAATTTTTTATTGTTGCAATCTTAGAGGCAGAGTATTGTCTAGCAATTATTGTTAAGTTGTTTGAGTAGCATAGTTTTTCATTTTGTAGTAGTTGCTGCTTCAATCTATTCACAGTAAATGAGTAGATCTAAAAATCTCAGCCACCATTTGTGAAAACCCTTGCCCTCCACTTAGTTGATGGTCAGAGTAACTTTTGGCTGCAAAAATTCTGCACACTATGGAGAGGGAGAAGATGTGCTTCCTTAGATTAACGAAGCACACACCTTGCTCACTCTCCTCCCACATAGACCGCACCATGACATACACCTCTTTCTCCCTCACCGACCTGAATGACTTTGTTCTCTTGGCCGTTAGTAATTCATTGTGCACAACTTTCTCATCTACTGCTAGTACTCTTCATAGAGGGCTTCCACCACGTCTCTTCATGTGTAGGCCATGTACTTGCCTGACGATGTAGCTAGCCTATTGGCAAAGATCAGATCGTGGGTTTTAAGAAATTCTCTGCTTTTCACTCCAACAACAAACAAAAGACACAAAATAATCAAAGCTTCTGAAAGCAGTAAATCCAAACCCTTGGAAGGATCAGAGATAGCAACACCTCCATCATCTTGACATCAGTGGCAACATATCCATCGGTGATTTTTTAGCTGCCAAAATATTCACAAAATTTTTTAGTCGTTTGAATTTGCGATTTCCTAGTAGAATTTCTCAGGCATGAGACAATTCCAGTGGGCTGTGCCCACAATAAATAGCCTATCGACTAATTATTCAATTTCCCCATAATCACTCAACATGGTCAAATACAACTTGCACATTCCTCTCAAACATTAATTAACTATTAAATTTTAAATTAATTAATACATCCTCACATATCGTGATTGAATAAATCATGACCACTGATTTCTCAATCTACTTCTGAATCCCACTGATTATGCTAATCCCACTAAACACTTAATCTAATATCTTCAATCCCACTAATCATTCAATCTAATCCCACTGATTATTTGATTAAATCCCTTAATTGGATCAATCAGAGGAGTTAACTGCTTAATCTATTTCCTCTCAACAGTTCTCAACCGTCAATCTTATCTTTCATTATTGAATCTTGATCATTCATTTGAAAATAAAAAATCTATAAGACAACCTTCATCCTTCTCATAAAAAGCAAATAATATGGAGAATTTGTGAAGAGGTCATGTCAAATTGACTATTGAAGCACATTGAGCAAATACTTGCATTCTAGATCACCATTACTACTACCTTTGAAGCTTTTGCAAATATGGAGGCTTCGTATTGATCAAGCAATCCAACATCCATTATCAATGCGAATACACTTAGACATGGAATGGTAAAATTGTAGTCTTTGAATTCGTTTATGTTCTCATTTATGCTAACATTGCTTTACAAACACATTTCATGAGTAGGTTGGGATTTATCTTGTTTTGATTTCAATCGATTGTTTTCATTGCTGTATTCCATTAATCCATTTCCCCTTTACACACCCTAACGCTTGTTTCTATAGCCCATCATAATCTTCCACACATATCGTAGCATTGCTAGGAAAATATAATAATATAATCACCTTGAATCAATTAATTGTGGTAGTATAATCTTACATTATATACAAATACACTAAAATGACACTCTGCATCTAACATACAATAATAAAGTACTTCCAATTTTATCATTGAATTGGAACATTGTAGAATCATAAATAGATTGAGAATGAAGGACGTTACATTATGTCATCATTTAGGATTTGCATGAGGTAAAAACTTAGAGCTGTGTCACACTTTCGGCCAACAAAATAGTTTTGAGTGAATATTTTTTCTAAACTATTTCGAACAAAATAATTTCATCCAAAACCATGTTAAGTTTTGGGTGAAACCCTTTCATTTGAAACATTATGTAAAACATGACATCTGTATATTCTCCTTAAATTGCACTTAAGGAGGTGCTGGTGTATACAAAATATTTTATCTAATTGATTCATCACCCTTTTTCTTTTCACATTAGTTACTTAAGTTTACTTAGGATACACATAGAGTACTTATCACTTTATGTCTCAAAATATAAGATTAAGATACATGTCATAATCTTATACAATCCTATATCTTATCTTGATCTATATAACAAAGAGGTTCATTTTGTATTCTAATTCATTGTCATTGATCATAATTGTATATTTGCATTCTTTGATAAAATATAATTATTCTCTTATATTTATCTCTCTTGCAGTTTAATTGAAGCTCTTAAATCTTGAGTCACTACATCTTCCAAATCTTGCATGGTATAAAACATTCTATACCAACTCCTACTCTCTCTCTCTATATAATCATATCTCTTTTTTTAACATAAATACTTTCATTTTTAAATATTGATCATTCAATTGTACACTACCTAACAATTCTTCATCTTTATAATTTTAAAAATTAATTATCTCAACTCATTATTTTTAATTTTCAAAAAATAATTTAATTTATCAATTCTTAACTCTTTTAATAAAATTCATATTAATTTATACTTATTCTACGCATTTAATTAATATAAATTTAAACTAATAAAGATATTGTTACCTTTAACTATGAAAAAGGTAGACCATTTCAAAGAATTCAAGGGAACATATAACAAAAAAATTAAATGAACTTAGTCCATACAATATCTAGATACATTGACGCGTTCCATAAGTTTATCCCATCGTGCATTTTTAATTGAATACTATCAAGCCTAGTTTGATTGTGCTGTTATTTTAACCTCAATTTCACCTCATATATCATATTTTAAGAGGGTCTATTTTATGTTGATGTGGGGTTGACATTTTCATTTTTACACTTGTTTCTTAGGATGATTATAATTTTGTTGAGTGAGATTTGGAATAGATTCCCTTACAAGCTGGTTTTCAAACTGATCTAATTAAATATTTCAATCAAATTAGAATGTCATAACCCCAACCATAGATAGATACTTCAACCAAATTTATAATTATAGAAAGGGGTGAGCCCGTGGAGTGGATTTGCTTTCCATTGGTCTTGGGTTCAACTCCACTTTTGGGTTTGAGAGGTGGGACTTCTTGTAGACGGGGGATCTTATCCGTAGGGGACTAGTCTCGCCCTAGCTCATCCTAAATACCCAAAATACGGGTTGTTGGACCGCCAGACCGAATTGCGGGGACACCCCTATTATATAAAAAAATTATAAAAAGAAAGTGACTAACTCCACATTCCATTCCTCCTCTTCCTATCATCATCAAATATATTCAATTAATTAAACTACTAACTCGTTGACACCATAATATTTTAAAAAAATAACATTTAAACACCATAATATTTTAAAAAAAATATTTAAACAGTATATGGATGCATAAATTTAATATTAAGCAAAGTTTCTTTTCCTTCCCTGTACTTCACAAATAACTATACCTTTCGCATATTCTAATTGTTTATTTCTGAGCCTCTCTTTTCGCAGGTACCTGATTTAGGCCTTAAGTCTCCTTAAACTTTTAAATATATATTTTTATTTAATTCTGTAAGATTTCTTGAATCTATGGGCTCCTAGTTACTTTTCTCCACGCCTAACTTCCAATGCCACGTCAGCTCAGTTTTTCTTTTCCCTTGAATATTTTAATAACGGTTTAAAATCCACATAATCAAATTCTCTACCTATCTCGAAGCATGAGCATATGTGACAAACAATATTATCTTTTTCGGTGCTTATCTTTAAAAAAAAACGTACCAGAGACCAGTAATCAGATGGCAAAATTCAACGTGACAAATTGAACATACAATCTTTCGGGATAATATCAGAGAGCTTCAGGTACATGGATCTTCGATTTCGATAGGCTTTAATGCCAAAAAAAACAGTAGAAATTCTTCAATTTCGATCACCAAACTGTAAATTACTATATGAAACTTCGATTTCCGGCTTAAACTTTGGATAAACTCAGCTGAACTTTGGTCGCTGTAATTTGTGAGACACCTCTGGATTCTTTCCGATTTTTTTTCCTTGTTTAAAGCTCTTTTACAAATTTTAGGGTAGCGAATGCAAATGTTTTTGATTTTGAAGTTTCAGCTTCAAATTTTGTTAACAGAGGCTTCAAATTCTGCGAGTGATTGTGTAATAAAAAATTAAATAATCGAATGCGAGGGTTTCTGGATTCTGAAGGGTTCAGCTTTAGATTTTTTTAATAGAGAATGGCCGGGATACTGCCCGGGAACGCCACAGTTTCCTGGTACAGCCATTCGGCTATTCTGACGCCGCGATCGATTGCCCCGAAAACCAAGTTCTTTTGCTGCTGGGCTGGAATATCCATACACAGGGCAGCTCCGGGCTGTTTTCAGGCTAGGAACATCAGAATTAGCAGAAGCGAAGTTCAGCTGCAGCGGGAAATCGGAGAATCGAGGTTGCGCGGCGGTGGCTTCTGGTGCCGGAGTGCAAGTGGCTCCTATGAGCAAGACAGGGATTCGAAAACGCCTAATGGCGAAGGCAATGAGGATAAAAACTTGCCGCGAAGCCCGAAAACTACTTCCGGTGACGCCAACAGCGGTATTAATGAAACCAGTGGTACTGGTAGCTCGTCCTCTCCGGAAAAGAAAAGCAGAGGAGGATGGTGGAGAAATCGCAAGTGGGATTGGAAGGAAACCCTAGTAAGTCAGGTGCGGGAAATCGGAACGATGTGTTTGCAATTGGGCGTGGTTTTGTTCTTAATGAGGGTTTTGCGTCCTGGTTTTCCATTGCCGGGATCGGACTCTAGGGTTTTGACTAGCCATGTCAGCGTTCCTTTCAGCGAGTTTTTGAGCAGGATTAGCAGTAACCAAGTGCAGAAAGTTGAAGTTGACGGCGTGCATTTTACGTTCCGTTTGAAGCCGGAAGTCGATAGCCCGCCAGAAAATGTGGTGGTTGTGGATCGGACGGCAAAGCGTGTTTTGTATACGACTACAAGGCCAACTGACATTAAAACGCCGTATGAGAAGATGCTGGAAAATCAAGTTGAATTCGGAGCTGCTGATAAGCGGTCTGGTGGTTTTCTTAATTCCGCAATGGTATGTTTCAGTTGCCATTTACTCACAGAAGACTGTAACATATTATAAAATATGTAATTGCTATTTTTTTATTACAGAAAAGTTTGTGAAATAAATAATAGGGTTTTTAAGCTTACACAGTTCTCAAAAGAGTGGGAACGATTTTCCTGATGAGGACAGAGTCACCTGGAACGTAGCTTCTAAAATTGTTAACAGATTTATCCAAAAGTCTTCTTTATAAAAAAAAAAAAAGCAGTTAATATTCATCAATTGGTTATTTTATGGAATTTCTCAAAATTAGTTCTCCATTGAAAATGACTATTTGCCTCCACAAAGAAAATTTTAGCGATTGGGTTTTTAAGTTCCACACAGTCCATAATAGTTGATAAAATACTTTTTTGGGATAAAATTGTGTTAACGATTATTCTAATGAGGAAAGTGTCACCTGAAACCTCGGTTAGAAAATTATTCACATGACTTTATCTAAATTTTTTATATTATTAATTTTTTTTGGAAATTCATTTAAATGATGCATTACTTACAGTATAGAAAACAATTGAAATGAGCAGGTTGTCTGTGACACAAAACCCTGATCATGTGTCCATTTGCCTTAACATTAAGCAAGAGTGGAACCCTAGTTGGCTTTTTGTGAGCTAAGCATCTTCACTAGTTGGGTCATGGCAAGTTCACTTTTTATCTAGAGTTTTAATTGATAATATTTCGCCAATTGGTTATTTTGTTGATTTTCCATGAAATAGTCGCCAACAAAAAATGAATACCTGCCTCCTACGTCACACAGTGTGCTGGATTTTATCATAGAAATTCTATATCTGTTGGATATTAAAAAAAATGAAAAACCTTTGAAATTCGTTTGAGATTGTAAATTGGTTGCCCATGACACAGGATGCTGATTATACTCTTGACTATCTGCATCTCATTAGCCCACTTGTGGTGAAGGTGTCAGATCATGCTTTGTTTAATGTCAAAACACAGAAACAATGGACATCCAAGATTGTTTATCTGCTCTCATCTAATATTTGTAAACTGAGTGCCATTGGCACATTGGCAAGAAGCAGCCTTAGCTTGGAGCTTTCACAAAGACCCTCAAGAGGTCTGATGTGTGGCGGTCTGTTAAATTTAGGTCCAGGCTAAGGGCACTGCAGAGGATTATTCCAGGCAGGAAAACTTTGGTGAATTTGGAAGTATTATTTAGAACATAGAAGCATAAAGCCTCAAAAAATGGCAAAAATCTTCGGCGAAAACGATTTTTTCCCCCAAAAAATCCCGATTTAATCAGCTGTGATTTTCAATGATGTTCAACGATTTTTAAGGGAAAAAATCGCATAAAAATCGCGAAAAAATTGCCCAACCAAAGCGTCGCAAAACTTACTTCCCACAACATCACTACTGAAGATGAGATGATCTGTATTTACATCAATCAACCTGTATGCCATATGATTCTCATTGTAACCAGTGAGTGAACATGAGTTTCAAGCTTTTGGAATCCAACTTAGTGCGCTTGGCATTTGGAATCCACACATGAGTAGTAGAGCCAAAAACTTTCAAGTGGCCGACCTTAGGCTTGTGTCCAAACCAGGCTTCTTCAGGAGTCATCTTCTTAATGGCATGAGTAGGAGACCATTCAGAAGATAGACTGCAGTGTAAACTGCTTCAGCCCAGTATTTCCTAGGAACATTTCTATGCTCTAGCATAGAATGAGCCATTTCAGTAATGGTGCAATTGTGACGCTCAACGACACCATTTTGCTGAGGGGTGTGGGGTGTGGTAAGTTGGCGCTTAATGCCATGTACAACACAAAAACTGGAGAAATCATTAGAACAAAACTCCCCCCCATTATTAGACCTAAGAGTGACTATTGGAGAGCCTGACTCTTTTTCAACTAAGGCCTTAAACTGCTGAAATATATCAAACACTTTTGATTTGTATTTAAGAAAGTACGCCCACATTCTTCTACTAAAATCATCAACAAATAACAAAAAATACCTGCAACCAACAACTGAAGGAGTGTTCATTGGGCCACATAAATCAACGTGAACCAATTGTAATACTTTGGAAGCTCACCATGAGTCACCATCTGAAAACAGAGTCTGATGTTGCTGTCCAACTTGACAAGCCTCACATACTCCATGATTCTGAGTCTGAATCGTAGGTAGACCATCAACCAAATCACGTGAGATAGCTGAGAGAGATATTGCATATTCAGGTACCCATAATGCTGATGCCAAAGGCTGCTGATGGAAGTACTTTTGGCTGCCGTAGCGTGCTTTTGAGAATCACTAGAATCAACAAGTCTATATAGACCATGATCCTCAAGTCTCTGAACAACTGTAGTGCGAGTTTCTCTATCAACAATACTGCATGTATGCATGCTGAAAGCAATATCTAGCTGAGGAGAGCGAGTCATAATCTGACTAATTGAAAGTAAATTCAGCTTCATGCCAAGTATAAAGTGTACATCAAGAAATATTAAATTTCTCCCTCCAGAATGAATCTGCATGTTGCCCTTTCCGACAATAGTATACTCCTAGTCTCCTCCAAAGATAACAAAATCTCTGAATGGTGTGTACTCAATGAACCAATCCCGACAAGGAGTGAAGTGTCAAGATGCACCCGAATCAATATACCAGGTAGAGGATTTAACAGGATCTACTGGACTCTTGGCGATAAAGGCATAGAATGTAGACTCCTTTTGCTTAGTGTGCTCTGCAACATGGGCTTTAGGTTTCAACTCTTCTTGCTTGTTCTATTAAGAGGCCAAGCGTTTCCCGCAATCTTTCTTCATGTGGCCAAACTTGTGGCAATAGTTACACTGAACATTCTTCTTCTTGGAAGAATTGTGAGATTGCGCTTGACTGTTCTGCTGAGAGGGTTGATTCTTTCCCTTATTCTTCTGAAATGTCTTGGCAGAAAATGCTTGCTTTGTGGAGGATGAATTAGCACCGCTACTGAACTGTTGTTTCCAATGATCCTTTTGCTGAAGTATGGTGCAAAGATCTGAAAACTTCAAATCAACATTAGTTGAGGTAATGTTGAGTGTTTCAATAAAGTGCTCATATCATAATATTTTGGCAGACTCTTCAAAGTGATGACAACCATATCTTCCTCCATTTTCCGACCAATAGCCTTGAGCTGATCATGGATGTCCTTGATTTTTGTCAAGTGCGCCTGCAGAGTTGTCTTCTCATCCATCATGATGGAAAACATGTTTTTTAGAAAGAACGCACGACTCTTGTTGGATGTTTCATGAAGATCTTTCAGAAGATCTTAAATTTCTTTAGCTGACTTGCCGAATGGTACCTGAGGTAGCTGGTCATCAGTGACATAAAGTTTAATAAGCATCACTGCTTCTTGATTTTGCTCATCAAACTTTTCTTGATCTTTATCTTCCGTTGTAGGTTGTGTCTTGTTACCTAGAATAATTTGGTCAAGGCACTGATATTCAAATATTGTCATCATACGTTGCTTCCAGGTGTTGTTGTGGCCGTGGAATTTTTGATTGCCCTCCAACATGATGTGAGATAAAGAAGCCATTTATCATAGGCTTGTATAGAGTAATCTTTAAACAAAATCTAACAAATAAGAGGCACAAAACTCCACGAGCAGAAATCTGTTAGAAAAAGAAGGCTCAAAACCCGAGGTTTCTTTAAACTTGCAGAATATGAGGGTAGAATCAAAGCCGATGCCCACCAATCAGACAAGACTTCAGAAAACCCACGAGAGCACAAATTTCACAAACTTCACAAACTCCAGAAACCCTAGTCGAAATTTTTCAGAAGCAGAATGCAGAAACCCTAGGTCGGTGCAAAGTTAGAAACCTAGCATAAAAGGAGTCCCACGAACTTCAGAGAAACTTTCACAAGAAGGACGTGGGCAGGTATCAAGAAAAATGACAAATGGTATTAGGAGTCCCACGAACTGCAGAGTTGTCTTCTCATCCATCATGATGGAAAACATGTTTTTTAGAAAGAACGCACGACTCTTGTTGGATGTTTCATGAAGATCTTTCAGAAGATTTTAAATTTCTTTAGCTGACTTGCTGAACGGTACCTGAGGTAGCTGGTCATCAGTGACAGAAAGTTTAATAAGCATCACGGCTTCTTGATTTTGCTCATCAAACTTTTCTTGATCTTTAACTTCTGTTGTAGATCGTGTCTTGTTACCCAAAATAATTTGGTCAAGGTACTGATATTCAAAGATTGTTATCAGACGCTGCTTCCAGGTGTTGTTGTGGCTGTGGAATTTTTGACTGCCCTCCAGCATGATGTGAGATAAAGAAGCCATTTGTCACAGGCTTCTACAGAGTAATCTTTAAACAAAATCTGACAAATAAGAGCCACAAAACTCCATGAGTAGAAATCTGTTAGAAAAAGAAGGCTCAAAACCCGAGGTTTCTTTTAACTTGTAGAATATGAGGGCAGAATAAAAGCCGATGCCCACCAATCAGACAACACCCAGAAGACTTTAGAAAACCCACGAGAGCACAAATTTCACAAACTTCACAAACTCCAGAAACCTTAGTTGAAATTTTTCAGAAGCAGAATGTAGAAGCCCTATGTCGGTGCAAAGTTAGAAACCCAACATAAAAGGAGTCCCATGAACTTCAGAGAAACTTTCACAAGGAGGACGTGGGCAGGTATTAGGAAAAATGACGAAAATACTGAGAAACCGTGTCACAAAACTGAGTAACAAACGCCCAGAAAAAGAGATGAAAATGCCCAGAAATTATGATCAGATTGCGCCAAGAAACTTTGCAAAGATGTGTCTGAAAAACCTCTGAAACCCTTCAGAAATTCCTGCACGATTTTCTTCACAAAAACGTGTCTTCAAAGGTCGCGAGTTTTTTTAAAAATTGATCAGAAAAGGCCACGAATAGGACATGGTCGTGCGTGCGGGAGAAGGAAACACAAACAACCACAATAAAAATTGTGATTTCATGCTTAGAATCATGCAAAAATCCCACACGAATTTCACAAAAAAAGTGTCGTGATTTTTTTCTGTACCAGACACTCGATTTTTTAATCAAAATCACATGAAAAAAAACTTCAAAAATCTGGTTCAAACAGAGTAAAAATTTTGCTTTCCCGCTCTACCTGCTTCAATACCATGTTATTGGTAAAATCTGAATTAATTAATTAGAAAGAGGCAATAGCACTCTTTATAGATTTTACAATACAAAAAATCAGAAAGGAATCAAGAAGTTTCTAAAAAGAACAGAAGAGAACTAAAATGAACAAACAGAATAGAAACTAGCTAATTTACAATATTGACCACTAAATATTAATCTAATATTCACTAGAGGTGAAGGTCCGACAGACCCGAAATCAAGTATGCCACCCCTGAGATGGAGCATTCGTGGGCCGAGAGGCAAATGTGTGCTCCCAGGCTTGGTGGAAGGGAGGTAGTCTTCACACTCTTATCTAGCATGCCACCCTGAGATGGAGCACTCGTGGTCTGGGAGGCGAATGAGTGCTCTTGGGCTTGATTAAGGAGGATCGAGCACCTACAAGGTGGATTGAGGGATGGAAGGGCGGCCACCTTCCATGCTCTCGCAGTACAAGGGCGACCAAGCTTGAGACTGCGGTTTGCAAACATTTCAACGAATTCCTAATAGGATTATTATGGGAATCCACATTGGAATGGCTATTGCCTTAATTTGCTTTGATGTGAATACTGTACATGGATATCATGATGTTTACTAATGATCAGTGATAAATATATGTTATCATGGTTTATGATCTAATATCCATTTCTAGTGACTAGTATTGTGCAGAACCTAAACCAGGATTTATATCTTATAAAGGGCATTTTAATTGGTAAATTTACAATCTTAAAAACTCGTGCCTCAAAACCATGACTGTGGTATTTTAAACCTTTTAAAAACTCATGCCCTTTTTGGATACTTTTAATGATTACCTTATTCAAGGACATTGTTTGCTGCCGAGAACAATTTTCTTTTTTTGTAAATGCTTTGTGGTGGTTTTGTCTATCAGATGTGGAATTCAAACAGTTTTATTGGCATGAGTTTTCCACAGTTTGTGAAGTAGATGTATGATAGCTTTTGGTTTTAACTTTGTATATTTTTCAATCGACATTTTGGATCACACGTAATGATTAAATAGTATTAGTTTAGCATGGTTTTATAAGTTCTTGGTGTGTTGGTAGATGCTATTTGTTTCTAACACAGCATTAGATGCTTTTATTTGTCTACTAAGATTCTATGTTCTTGAGGTTCTGTATTCCTGATGCTTGTGAGTCTGTGACTTTTTTCTACAGGTTGCACTTCTCTACATAGCTCTATTTGCTGGGATTCTCCGGCTTCCACTGAAAATTTCTCAGGTACTTCTAATGCAATATACTGGACAGTTCTAAGGTTTGAATTTAAAAAATTTAAAAATATCATGATAGCAAGAGTTAAAGTTTGCACTTTTTATGTTTTAGTTATAATAACAATTTTACTGTTCAACTGGTTAGCTGAGAAGCCGTAAAGCTAGAGGTTCTGGCAGCTCCAAAACTGGTGAGAATGGAGATGCTGTAACATTTGCTGATGTTGCAGGAGTTGATGAAGCAAAGGAAGAACTTGAAGAAATTGTTGTATGTTCCAAAACTTTGTCTGTGGGATTTGATGTCTCTTTGCCTAATTGAATTTTAGACAGTGGAAAGGAATTTTGATGACTTTTTTTCATGGAGAACATTTTTCCTATTATCTAACCTTTTTTAGAAGCTCTTTCTTTCATTCATATCTGTACAATTTAGGTGTGTAGAAATAAAAAATAATACTAAATGCAAGCTTTCAGAACTTTTCTTAGTTCTGAACATTATCTTAATTGTCCTCAAACAGGAATTTCTGCGAAATCCAGATAGGTATGCTCGACTTGGTGCTCGTCCTCCTCGAGGAGTACTTTTGGTAGGTTTGAATGCTTCTTAGCCAAATAAGGGAGTTTTGATAGATATATCACCAGATTTCTTCGTAGTTCTCTGAAAAGTATATAAGAATTTACAAATTTCTTAATGTCTTCTTATATTAACCAAAGGGAAAATTAACTTGCAGGTTGGACTTCCTGGAACCGGGAAGACTCTTTTAGCGAAGGCAGTAGCTTGTGAAGCTGATGTTCCCTTCATAAGCTGTTCGGCTAGTGAGTTTGTTGAGCTTTATGTTGGCATGGGCGCTTCTCGTGTCCGTGATCTCTTTGCAAGAGCCAAGAAGGATGCACCTTCAATTATTTTCATTGATGAGGTTTATTTTGAAACTTACATGATTAGCATTATTTTATTTGGGTTCTACTGTTTTATGAGTCTTTGCAATGGACAAACATGCATAAATTCACAATGTTATGGCCATGGTTACAGATTGATGCTGTGGCAAAAAGTCGTGATGGTCGTGTCCGCATTGCTAGCAATGATGAACGAGAGCAAACCTTGAACCAATTGCTCACTGTAAGGAGTTAACTAGTTCTTCATTTTAGTTTGTAATCAGAAAAAGTTCTGCATTTGTGAAAAAATTACTTTCTTTGATATTTTCGACTTTGACAATTTTAGGAGATGGATGGTTTTGATAGCAACTCAGCAGTGATAGTGCTTGGAGCAACAAACAGGGCAGATGTTCTGGACCCTGCACTTCGCAGGCCTGGTCGATTTGATCGGATTGTTACAGTATATATCTTCTTCATTATGTGAAATGTTAACCAAAATGGCCACTTTCAGACATTAGGTGAGATATTCTTTGCTTCCAAAGCTGTTTAGAATTCTGATTAGTTATTTCCTGGCATTGCAGGTGGAGCCTCCTGATAGGCATGGCAGGGAATCTATTTTAAAGGTTCACATATCCAAAAAGCAACTTCCTTTGGCTGCAGACGTGGACCTGAATACAATTGCTACTGCTACCACTGGATTCACTGGGTATGTCATGTATGATATTTATTAATTTTTATACCATGTTTTTTGGTGTTCATATTAGAAAAGAAATTCTAACAGTTTTGAATATAATACAGGGCAGATCTAGCAAATTTAGTAAATGAAGCCGCTTTGTTGGCTGGGAGAGCAAACAAACTGGTGGTGGGAAAGGAAGATTTTATCCAGGCTGTGGAACGCTCCATCGCTGTGAGTTTCTTTAAAATTTCAAATGTGAAAACACTGGTTAACCATTCAGGGTGTTGAATATGTGTTTTCTGGCACATGTTTAAACCCAAGACTAACAGTTATAAAGGGTATTTGATCTGAAATGCTGTAGGATTGCACCTTGCATATATTTTGAACCCGAAGTTATAATATGGTAGTGCATTATCTCTAAATATAAGCATAGTCATACAAAGTTGAAATTGTTACACTTAACTTCCACTTATTGAGTTAGGTTACTTATTTTCCTGGCATGCTCAAGATAATTACTCATCGACGCTTCAACCCTCTGTTAGCAATCTAGGCAGTTCCTCTCCAACAAGTATCATACTTTGAGATATTCATTGATTGCTTGGTGAAGGTCAATACTTAAGATACTAATAGATTACTTTCTAAGGGTCCATACTTAAGTTACAAGTATCAAGAATCATACTTGGTCTGTGGTAGCTTTGTCATTATCCTTAAATAGATGCTTGGGGCATTTGATGTTTGCTAATTTGATGTACAAAGCTCATTTCTACATATATTCATGATTCAAACTTAAAGTTAAGAAAATGTTTATGAAGATTGAAGTGAACCATTAATTGTCAATTGCATTTCCTTTTTAGTGTAAAGGTTTATTTTGGAGAAAGATGTTTGCATTAGTGGTATGCTTAAGTGCATCCCTTGAAGTAGTTGTCATGAGGCTAGTGTTTTCACCTTGTGTGGCACCAAAATTTTTCAGATTATCAATTCGCCCTCGAGGCGTGAGTTCATCCTCCAACTTGGACTATGCCTATTTCGAACTCCAACTATACAATCGACAATAACACACAGCAATGTGGAACCATCCACATGCACAATATCACAACACAATTCTTGGGGACAAAGAGATAGATTTTATTGATTCCTAGAATTACAATCTTTTGGTCCAACAATGGATTGCTATCTCAAACCCTTGTGTATCCAAGTCGGGCTCTGCCAATGTTAGAATATTATACCTCTTTATTGTTAATGGTCAATGTTATAATGTATTAAGTTAGTTTGTTCTCTTTATGTCTGTCTACAGTAATAGGTAGGTAGAAGTTGGTCATGTCTTTAATGACTTCAGTTGCTTGTAACTTCTATATATTGTAAGCTTTTTTTTTTGTTAATAAAATGAATGAATGTTTTTACCATTCACATGGTATCAGAGCAGTAGGAAAGAAAAAAACTCTAAAAATTTGTGGGCTTGACTGAAGTCATAATTCAAATTTTTGCCAGGTTAGGGTTTCTAGGCTTCTCTCTTGTTCACTCTTTCAAGTCGCGTTTTCTATGGCCGTGACTCTGTAAAACTCTTGGCCGCATGTTTAAAAAACGCGGTTTTATGTCTGCAACCTTGGCGTCTTTTATTTTCTACAAATTGCGTAACTTCCAGGAGCATTTTCGTCGCCATCTGTAGCCCTTGCATGACACGTTTTCAGGCCTGCGCGACCTATTCTGTTGCCCACGTGACCAAACCCGCTTTTTTTTCATCTCTATGAAGATTTGTGGCCACGATTTGTAGGATTTTCGTGCAAAATCCGAACGCGTCTCTTTCTAAAGGTCATTGTGCACGATTTCTGGAGATTAAAGCTGCGTTTTTGTCTTTTTTTTAGGCGCAATTTCTTTCTAATTTTGGGCGGGATTTGAAGGTTTCTTGTCTGCATTTTTTTCATCTCCTTGGGGGCCATTCCTTCTTGGTGTTTGCAACGCGTTTTTCAGAAATTTTTCTGCTGTTGCTAGGGTTTTACCTGCGGTTTCTAGTAATTTTTTTTGCATTTTCTGAAGAAAAGTTTGGTCGATTAGGGTTTTGCAGATTTCTCGTGTTTGACGTCGATTTTTTTTTTTAATTTCAAATTCTTAGTGGGTTTTTCAAGATCTCGACTGGGTTGTCGTTAGATTTTTCTGGGTATCTTGAAGTTCATGCCTCAAAATTTGTGCAAGTGGGTGCTGACGATTTTTTTTGGGTTTTCAGCAACATTTTCTGGGTACTCTTCAGATCTTTTGGGTTTTGTCTTCAAAGTACCTCGAAATCCGTGCTAGGGTTTCTGCTTTGAATTTGTGTTTGTGTTTTTGTTTTGCCTTCACCAGTTTGACCTCAGTGTACGTGATGGCATCTCTGACAAATATAATGCTCGAAAGCAGCCAAAAGTTTAATGGGAAGAATTATAACACTTGGAAGCAGCGTATGCTGACCATCTTCGAGTATCAGTGTCTTGATGCGGTTGTTCTGGGTACATCACCTCGACCTACCGTTGTTGGAAAGACTAGGACAAATGGGATAAACGCAATCGGGAAGCTGTCATGCTTATCAAGCTTTCAGTCACTGACGACCAGTTGCCACAAGTGCCGTCAGGCAAAACAGTTGTTGAGGTCTGGACGAACTTGAAGGATCTCTATGAAACGTCATATAAGAGTCGTGTGTTCTTTCTTAAGAACATGCTCTTTTCGATAATGATGGACGAGAAAACCACTCTCTAGGAGCATCTGACAAAGATAAAGGATATTCGTGAATAGCTGAAAGCTATTGGTAGAAAAATGGAGGAAGAAGATATGGTGGTCATTACTCTAAAGAGTCTCCCACGTTCGTATGAGCATTTCATCGAGACGTTGAATATCACCTCCACCAATGTTGATCTCAAATTTGAAGATCTTTGCAACAAGCTCTTGTAGTAGGATTGATGGAGACAACAGTTTGGAAGTAGTACGAGTTCCACTTCCACTGAGCAAGTGTTCTCTGCCAAATCTTCTGCTAAGAACAATGGGAAGGCGCAAACTTCTTAGTCGAAAAGCTCTGGTTCTTCTCAGGACAACAAGAAGAAAAAGAACGGTCAGTGCAATTATTGGCATAAATACGGTCACATGTGTTAATGATATAGCAGCTTCGGGTTCATCCTTCCAGCCGCGAGTGAAGACATAAATCAATATAGCCTATTGGCTATTTATTTATATGGATAGCTAGTGGGCTGCTTAGTGGGCAGCTCATATTTAATGTGAATGGGCAGCTAGTGGATAGCTAGTGGGTTGCTTAGTGGGCAACTCATCTTTAGTTTATTAGCTAGTGGATAGCTAGTAGGCTGCTTAGTGGGCAACTCATCTTTAGTTTATTAGCTAGTGGATAGCTAGTGGGCTGCTTAGTGGGCAACTCATCTTTAGTTTAGTAGTTAGTGGGTTTAGTAGTGGGTCACTACAGTAGATAGTGGGTTTGCTAGTGGGTGAGGTAGATAGACATTTTTTTAAATGTCTACAGTATTTCTACCTTCTCTATAAAATGTAATCATCTCCTTTGATAATACAAGCAATCAACCAATTCTTTTCTGAACACAGATTGTGAAGTCATCAAGAGTAGATTTGAGTTGCAAGGAAGTGCAGATTATTTGTTTATCATTGCATCTTGTGAAGGTGCTGATTATTGGCCTTGAGATTGGCCTCATTGTAAAGAGACTTGTTGCCATTATTTTATATAATAGAGAGATCTTTGTTGCTGGGTTTTTCTCCCTCAAGTGGAGGGTTTTCCCAGGGTATCTGCTGTGTTATTGTGTCTGATTTGAATTTATTTTTGTGCATACAATCTGATCATTAAAATTTAACAACATGAAGGCTGACTATTGCATTCAGCTGGCTTCTGAACAAAAGAAGCAGGGAGGGTCTCAATAAAAGGCAAATGTCGTGGAGCACACTGAGCAGAAAAAATCTGCATTCTATGCTTTTATGGCCAAGCGAACAATAGATCCAGTACAATCTTCTGCCTGGTATATTGATTTTGGGGCTTTGCAGCATTTTACTCATCGTTGAGATTGGTTCACAAAATTCGAACCATTCTCTAATTTTGTCATTTTTGGAGGAGGCGAAGAGTACACAGTTTTTGGTAAGGGCACTGTCCAGATTCACTCAGGAGGAAGAAATTTACTCTTCCTCGATGTCTACTATGTACCAGGCATGGAACATAATCTCCTCTCCTTCAGCCAGATCATGAGGTATTCTCCCCAGTTGGATGTTGTTTTCAGTTCGTCCACCTGTAGCATTGTTGATAGGGAGACTCGTACTACAATCGCTATGGGACTTGAGGATCATGGTTTGTATCGACTTGCTGATTCTGGTGATTCTCAGGAGCACGCTCTGGTAGCCAAGAGTACAACCATCAACAAAATTTGGCATCAACATTATGGGCACTTGAATGTGCACTATCTCTCTCAATTGTCTTGGGAGGGTTTGGTTGCTAGTCTATCTGAGATCCACATTCAAAATCATGGAGTTTGTGGAGCTTATCAAGCTGGGAAGCAGCATCGGACACCATTCTCGGATGGTGATTCTTGGCGAGCCTCCAAGGTACTTCAATTGGTTCACGCTGATGTATGTGGACCAATGAACACTCCATCTGTTACTGGGTCTAGGTACTTTTTATTATTTCTTGATGATTTTAGTCGAAAAATGTGGGTGTATTTTTTGAAACATAAATCAAATGTGTTCAGTACATTTCAGCAGTATAAGGCCTTAGTTGAGAAAGAATTAGGTTCTTAGATTGTCACTCTAAGGTCAGATAATGGGGGGGAGTTTTGTTCAACTAACTTCTCTACTTTTTGTGCTGCACAAGGCATTAAGCGCCAACTTACCACACCATACACCCCTCAGCAAAATGGTGTCGTTGAATGTAGGAATCGCACCATTACTGAAAGGGCTCGTTCTATGTTGGAGTACAAAAATGTACCTAAGAAATACTGGGTTGAAGCATTCTACATTGCAGTCTACCTCTTGAATCGGTCACCTATACAGGCTGTTAAGAAGATGACTCCCGAAGAAGCCTGGTCAGGACGTAAGCCTAAGGTGGGCCATTTGAAAGTCTTTGGTTCTATAGCTCATGTATGGATTCCAGACGCCAAGCGTGCCAAGTTGGACTCCAAGAGCCAGACACTTATGTTTATTGGTTACAATGACAATCACAAGGCATATAGGTTGATTGATGTAGAGACAGATCGTCTCATATTCAATCGTGATGTTTTGATTGATGAGACTACTAGTCCATTTGTTCCTACTACTAGTATTGCGGATCAGCCTATGAAGGCTTCTGATGAGGGTGTTTGTCTTCCTCTTGGTTCCCATGATGGGAGGGCTTCAGAGCATTCTGACTCTGAAGATGAGGAGTCTACAAGTCATGATCTAGCATCACCTGATTTTCCTCAGGACTCACATCCAGATGACTTTGTTCTAGAAATCTCAGGAGATGCTGTTTCTCCTATTTCAGATGTTGGCACTTCTACTTGTCGGCCTAAGTGGTGGCTCAAGACTATTGGGGATCTTCGTAATGATGAACTCATTGAGGGTAGATCAACTCGTAGAAAGAGCAAGCAGCAACACACAGTCAATTTTGCTCTTATGGCCAACATCCACAACATCTATGAGCCTCAGACGTATTCAGAGGCTAAAGGAATTCCAGAGTGGGAAAAGGCTATGGCGACAAAATATCATAGTCTTCTGAAGAATCACACTTGGGTTCTTTTTGATCTTCCTCCTGGGAAGAAACCTATCAATTGCAAATGGGTTTATAAGGTCAAGTATCATGTTGATGGTACTTTGGATAAATATAAGGTAAGATTAGTTGCTCGAGGATTCACATAGCGGGAGGGCATTGATTATGAGGAGACATTTGCTCCTACTGCCAAGATGAGCACAATTCGTCTTCTTCTCGCTATTGCAGCCCAATTTGGATGGACAGTTCATCAGATGGATGTTAAGAGTGCCTTCCTCAACGGTGAATTGCAGGAAGAAGTCTTCATGATGCAGCCTCCTGGTTTCAAGGTTGTCGGAAAGAGAATAACGTATGTAGGCTCATGAAAGTACTTTATGGGCTGAAACGGGCTCCCCGTGCACGGTACATCAAGATTGATCAGTACTTGGTTGATCGTGGTTTTTAGCGTAGCCCTTCTGATAGTAATCTGTATGTCAAGCACTCTGGTGATGATCTTTTGTTTCTTGTTGTCTATGTTGATGACTTGATCATTACTGGCAGTTCAACACATTTGATTGTAGCAATCAAACAGGATTTTTGTCAGGCTTTTGACATGACAAATTTGGGGCTTCTCCATTATTGTTTGGGTATTGAGGTTTGGCAGACAATTGATAGTATTTTTATCTCTCAGTCTAAATATGCTCGAAGTCTACTTGACAAATTTCGGATGCAGGATTGCAAACCTGCCTTCACACCCATGGAGAAGGGGCTGAAGTTGTTAGCCAACTCTGATTCACCTCTAATCAATGAAATGACATTCAAGCAACTAGTGGGCAGTCTCATTTTGCCTCACTGCCACGAGACCTGACATTAGTTTTTCCGTGAGCTACATTTCTCGCTTCATGACAGCTCCAAAGGTTGATCATTGGATTGTAGCGAAGCGAGTGCTGAGATATGTTAAGGGCACTTCAGATTATGGCATTTTGTATGGCAGATGCAAGGATCCAAAGCTGATTGGTTAAATAGGCTCCGATTGGGCAGGTTCAGTGGATGACAAAAAATCCACTTTTGGGTATGTATTCAGTTTGGGTACAGGTGCTGTAACATGGACCAACAAGAAGCAATAGGGAGTGGCTCTTTCCTCGACTGGAGTTGAATATCGAGGAATAGTTAGGGAAAAATGTGAGGCAGTTTGGCTTCGTAGGATGCTTTCTAACATGCAAATGTCACAAGCGGGTCCTTCTCCCTTGTACATTGATAATCAAGGGGTGCTCAAACAGGCCAAAAATCTAGTCTTCCATGAATGTACCAAGCGTGTCGAGCTTCATTGTCACTACATCCGCAAGCTGGTAGAAGATGGATCAATTTAGTTGTAGTATGTTCCCACCGCGGATCAGACTGCAGATATTCTCACCAAGTCTCTAAGCCCGAATAAGTTTGTCAAATTCAGAGGGCAACTTGGTGTTGTTGACGGATTGACCATTAAGGGAGGGTGTTAGAATATTATACTTCTTTATTGTTAATGGTCAATGTTATAATGTATTAAGTTAGTTTGTTTTCTTTATGTTTGTCTACAGTAATAGCTAGGTAGAAGTTGGTCATGTCTTTAATGACTTCAATTGCTTGTAACTTCTATATATTGTAAGCTTTTTTTTTGTTAATAATAGAATGAACGAATGTTTTTACCATTCATAGCCAAAACTGCTCGGAAGACTTACAATGAAACATTGCTACCCCAAAGGAACTCTAGAGTTCTTTGCGTAACAATTCTAACACTCAATTCTAGAACATCACCTTCACACTATATCAACACCTTGAGCCCAACTCTTAGCAATGTCTCTGTCACAACTATTTGCACAAAGTTCTTTGTCGCTTTGCACAAACATGCTAGACACAAGCCAACATTAACCGCACAATGATTTGCCTTCTCTTTATATGGGTTGCCCATCTTCATCACACTCATGTCGGCCTTGGGTCCAAATCCTTGTGCTAATCCGTCGAACCAAATTTCACCGCCTTCATCCACAGTAGCAAGTTCTCCATTGCACACCCTTGGTGGCTCCAAGAACTACGTGCATTGTGCTTATCCAATGTAGGAACCAATATTAAATGCCAACCATTCCACAAGGCACTTAGACAAGTCAGCCTAGGCGCCAACATTAAATTCTCCTGTGCTAACATTGGTTTAGATATTTAGACTTCACTTGGGTTGGCCCTTGAGTCCAATTCTCGGCCTCAAATATTAAATGCTATGCACTTGGCACTCCAAACATTTGTCTTGGCCAACTCTCATGTTGGCCTCTTCAAACCTATCCAGCCACAATTATTAAGTGCTTGGCATTTGACATACACTCGAGTCGGCCTAAGCATCCTACTCGACCACAAGTATTAAATGTGCATTTATCGAGCCCAAACTCGTTCTTGAGACAACCCCACTTATTAAATGAGCACTGCAATCCTTGTAGCCTTATCTGTGCCCCAAATCCGTTTACCTCAAACAGTTAATGCATCGGGACTTACACGTGGGACTATGGAGTTGAACCCCATTTTTGGTCACACTTATGCCTAAGTCCCTATGGAACTCATTTTGGACCTTGGCCCCATCTTGGGACTTGCCAACATTGGGACTCCACATCCTCGAGAACAAGAACCCCCTTATATCCTCCCCCACCTTATTTCGGCAACGCCCTTGGCATTGGTGCATAGTCCCAAACTTGCATAGGAGGTCCCCTCCTTTGAAGGGATTATTTCTGAACTCGAGTTCTTGTGCAAGAACTCTAGAACCTTATCCTCAAATTTCCACAATATCTTCGCCTTCTCCCAACTTGACTCATGTCTTGGACGACCTTCCCGCACCATAAGAAACCCTCAGAACTTCTTGTTCCCAAATCCATGCTTGCGCATAGCAGTGATCTCTTGCACTCGTCAATTTGGCATGTCTACAACATAGATCGGTCCCCTCGTTGGCGTAAACCTTGTTGGGGCTTCCTTGTCCTCATGAAAGGGATGAAGCTGACTAACATGGAAAATAGGATGCATCCTCAAGTGTTGTGACAATTTCAATTTGTATGCCACTTTGCCAATCCTTCCAATGACTTCAAATGGCCCATCATACTTCCTCACCAAAGTTGAACTCGAACCCTTCGTGGTTTGAACTAGACTGGATACATCCTCAAGAGAACCTTGTCTCCCACCTGGAACTTAATCGGCCTTTTTGCACTACTAGCATACTTCTTCATTCTATTTGTTGCATTATTCGAGTGATACCTAGCTAAGTCCACTCAACTGTTCCCATCTTTCAAATATTCCGTCTCAGATGGACATTCCCCAATGTAACCATGTAGCATGGTGTGTGGAGTCAAGGGTTGTTGTCTAGTTGCTAACTAGAATGGTGAAAATTGACTCGTAGAGGTCTTTTGGATATCGTTGCTAAACTACATTGCATCCAACAATTGTTGCAAATTTGACTGATCCGACCACATAGTGCCTTAGGTAGTTTTCCAACATTGCATTAATGCAATTTTTTTGTTCTTTGGTTTCTAGATGATGACCTGTGGACATCAAGAGCTTAGTCCCCATAAGCCTAAACAACTTAGTCCAGAAGTTACTAGTGAATTGGACATCCCTCTTAGGGATAATGGTCAAAGGAACACCCCAGTATTTCACTACTCTTGAAGAAATACTTGTATGCTACAAAGGTTCCATACTTAGAGAAGTAGTCTACAACTACCATATTGCTGGTGAATTCAACCACATTAATCAATTGGGTAATGAATTCCATACTTACACTTGCCCACGACTGCGTTGGGACTAGTAAAGGTTGCAGTAACTCACTTGGCACTTGGGTCTTTGACTTGTTTTGTTGGCATGTGAGGCAACTCTTCACATAGTCTTCCAAACCTCACCTTATTTTCTGCCAATAGAACCCTCTTTCTAGCAATGCTAGAGCTTGCTTCTGCCTAGGATGTCATGCCCATACTTAGTCATGACACTCTTGCAAAAGTTCCCAACTCAAGTGTTTCCATCTAGGGACATACACTCTATCTTGAGTGAACATTAAGAGTCTATCCTTAATGCTGAACCTTCATGTTCTTCCATCCCTTACCTGCCTTTCTAACTTTGCAGCCTAAGGATCCCTTTCTAGGCCTTCTCGAATTCATGCCAAGACTTCCTTTGAGAGAACAATTCGACTCTGACTTGGCCCTATTGAGGGGAGCTCCTCAATACCATTGAGCTGATGTTTTCGGCTTAATGCATCAACACCATTTCTTTTGCTTGGGTTGTACACTATATCAAAATCAAATTTTGTGAAGAACTCTTGCCACCTTGCTTGTTTAGGAGACAACTTAGCTTGCATCTTGAAATAAGTTGAAATGATGCTATCTATTTTCATCGTAAATGGCACTCCTAGGAGATAGTGCCACCAAACTCTCAAACAATGCACTATACCCGTTATCTCTTTCTTATGCATTGGGTACCTACACTCTCTATCATTCAGCTTCTTGGATTTGTATGCCATCTTGTGTCCGTCCTACATCAAGTTCTCACCCATGGCATATATGGACATGTCAATCTACACTTCAAAAGGCTTACCAAAATTTGATAGAACCAACATTGGCTTTGCTTTGAGTCCCTCTTTTAGATCCTTGAATGCCTTTTGTTGCTTCTATCCCCAATTTCACATCCTGTCCTTTAGCAAATCGTTTAAGGGAGCAGCTACATTGGGTAACTCTTCCCAAACTTTCAATAATAATTCACAAGTCCTAGAAACTGTCCGACTTTGTGGATTTATTTGGGTGGTTCCCAATCTTCTATAGCCTTTAATTTCTTTGGTTCTGACTTCAACATGCCCTTACCAACAATGTGCCTTAGGAATTGAACTTCCTCTTGTCCAAAGGAACACTTGGTCTTCACATAGAGTTGATGCTCTCTCAACAACTTAAACACCTCTATTAAATGAACCTTATGCTCATCCATGGCCTTGCTATAGACCAAGATGTCATCAAGGTAAACCACAACAAACTTGTCCAACAAGGGTCTAAACACATCGGTCATAAGAGTACAAAAAGTGGTAGGTGCATTGCACAAGCCAAAAGCATAACCAAAAACTCATACGAATCATATCTTGTGTTATAGTAGTCTTCTCCTCATTGCCAATTGCAATCCTCATGTGATAACAACCTTGTTTCAAATCAAGCTTGGTAAAGTACCTCGTCCTAGTCAAATTGTCAAAGCAATCCACGATGAGAGGGAGTAGATACTTATTCTTTATAGTGAGCTTATTAAGAGCTTTGTAATCCACACATAAACATAGTGATCCATCCTTCTATTGAAACAATATGGGCATTGCGTATGGAGACTTGAACGGTCTAACATATCCTACTTCTAGCAACTTGGCTAGTTGCTTCTTTAGCTCAACCATCTTTGGTCTAGAAATGTAGTACAGGGCTCGAGTAGGTGGCCTTGCCCTTGGCTCGACCTCAATTTGATGATCAATATTTTTGTGGGGTGGTAGAACTGTTGACAACTTCTTAGGCATTACATCATTGTAGGTCTCAATGACTTCGTCTACCTCAGTTGGGATGGCCGTTCCAGACGTCTCACCTTGATCCCATCCTCCAAGAAGTGTGGCCAAGAAGATTGTGTTCTCACTCTTCCTCACAGCCTTGTGCAAGCTCATCGTAGACATAGACTTCGACACATGCCCCTTTTGCACCATTCTCACCATGTAGACTTGTTTCAGGTCCAGAAAGATCAAACTTCGTAGATGTGGAATTAGGGCTGCTATACCCCATTGCAGGAACTCTTGCCCCAAATTTAAGTCAAAATCCTCCATCATGATGGTGACCAAGCCCACATGATCTTGCCAAGGTCCAACTTGAATAGCCACTCCACGAACATCCCCAACAACCTTTTGGGTAGGTGAATTCACTGCCTTAAACAAGTTTGTTTTTTCTTGCAACTTGAGATCTAATCTTTTCACCTTTTTTGCAAAGATGTAATTGTGCATGGCTCCTTCAACGACCATTGCCACAACCCCTTGTTATTCAACATAACTTCTACAAAACAACACTAATGCTCAGCCTTGGTCATAGATGATCCTGATTGGACAATTGAGTCCTTCACATCTCGGATGGTGGATAGGAGCTCCAAGACTCACATCTTCAAAACTATCTCAATTTGCTTGGTCACATTTAGCCTCTATCGCTCCAGACAATCCCAAGCGCAACAAGCAGCTCGTCCACAGGCAAAACAAGCCTTATTCTTCTTTTGGGCTGCAGCAGCGTCATGCCCCCGCCGAAATTCAAATCTAGATCGCAGCACATGAGCTGCTAAGAAGTCAATGAAAAGTGGCACCAATATCATCGATGAGATAATGCTACTAAAAGTGGCGCTAGTGTCATACTAGCAATTTAAGATAACCATAGTCAAATTAAAATTAAACTATAATTTACCAAAGGGCAGCAGAGCAAGGTTGTGACTCTTTCAAAAATAAGATATATATGGGAGATTATTCCATGAGAAGAAGACATCAATCCATTGAACAGGAATATTATGACTTATTGCAAGTGAATATTATAGCCAAAGAGGACGAAACCCCTCCAAGGAAAATTAAGAGATTTAAGGACGAAAACCCTTAACTTCTATCAAGTTATTGGACAAAAACCCATAACTTGACTAGATACAATCATTCAAGGAGAATAGCTGCAAATTGGAGGGAGAATTATAGCAGAAAATCAAGATAAATTCTATTTTCAGAATTATGTCATAATTTATAAATCTGAATGTTAAAAAAAAAATAATAATTTAGATAAAGCCATGTTTATAAATGTAATCCAACTATCATTTTGAGTTAGAATTAGTGTTTAAAGGCAAAAATAAGAAATGTTCTAGAAAAGGACATTACAAGTAGACTCATTGTCCCTTATTGAACCTTGCGAGCCCCTTCTTCGTAATAGACTTGCTTGTGCTAGGCTTCTTAGTGGATTTCAATCCACCCTTAGACTTGTCATCTTGCATGGGAGCTTTCCTCTTTGCATCGGCCCCAACTTTGTTGACGTGCCCCTTATGCACCTCGTCTTTGAAATCCAATAGGTGATCTGCGGTGACAATCACAGTAGCTAGAGTTTGAACATTTGTCTCCTCAGATTGGCAAGGACCCAAGGTTGCAAACCCTTCAAATCTTTCTAGTCTACCTCAAGTCCATGAGCTGGCTCTTGGATACCCATATCGAGCTCCTTGGTGGGAACGGTTCCTTCAGTGCTGTCTTGAATTCCTCTCAATTGTCTATCTTGGCTATGGGCTTATCCTCCATGTCTTTTGCGCAAGTCTTCCACCATAACTTAGCACCATCAAAGAGGAAGGTAGCCATAGTCTTCGCTAGCACCTCATTTGAGACCCCACTCAAATTTGCTAGATACTCATCCATATCCTAGAAAAAGTTCTCTAGTACCTTGTTTTCACATTGGCCTTCATAGGATTTAGGCTCCTTAGCCTTCAAACCTGCCCCAGTTTGTCTGTGTCACACTTGACTTGATGAAAGCCACTTCATCTTTTACTCTATTATGGTTCAGAGTGTCTATCGTGATGATTGCTTGAAGATCCTTCACCTCGGACTCTAGAGAACCCAACCTTTGTTCTAGATCTAATGCCTCAAGTCTGGAAAGCTTCATGTCCAACTCTTCAAACTAGCGGCGACTTTGGGGTCTCTCCGATGATGCCCTCGTCCCAAGCGGACATTCTCTATCCCCTCATGGTCGAAGCCAGATCCTTGAATGCTCTCAATTTCAGCCATACTTGTCTAGAGTCAGACTTTCTCACTTTGCAAACAATGCAAGTGGTTCCTAGAACACCACTTTGATACCTATTGTCATTGGGCTAGTGTTTTCACCCTGCACAACACCAACATTTTTCGGACTGTCAACTTGCCCTTGAGACTCGAGTTCATCCTACAACTTAGGCTACGCCTATTTCAAACTCCAACTATACAATCAACAATAACACACAACAATGTGGAACCATACACATTCACAATATCACAACACAATTCTTGGGGACAAAGAGATAGACTTTATTGATTCCTAGAATTACAATCTTTTGGTCCAACAATGAACTGCTATCCCAAACCCTTGTGCATCCGAGTCAGGTTCTACTAAAACTGCTTGGAACACTTACAATGAAACACTGCTGCCCCAAAGGAACTCTATAGTTCTCTGCATAACAATTCAAACACTCAATTTTTGTATGTCAACTTCACACTATATTAGCACCTCAAGCCTAGCTTTTAGCAATGTCTCTATCACAACTATTCACACAAAGTTCTTTGTAGCTCTACACAAACACACTATTCACAAATCAACATTACCCGCACAATGGTTTTCCTTCTCCTTATATAGGCTGCGCATCTTCATCACACTCATGTTGGCTTTGGGTCCAAATCCTTGTGCTAATCAGTTGACCTAGATTACATTGTCTTCATCCATGATAGCAAGTTCTCCTTTGTGCACCCTTGGCGACTCCAAGATCCAATACAGGCACCAATATTAAATGCCAACCATTCCACAAGGCACTTGGACATGTCAGCCTAGGTGCCAACATTAAATTCTCTTGTACTAACATTGGTCTGGATATTCGAACTTCACTTGGGTCAGCCCTCAAGTCCAACTCTCGGCCCCCAATATTAAATGCTATGTGCTTGGCACTCCAAACATCTGTCTTGGTCAAATCCCATGTCGGCCTCTCCGAACCTATCCAACCACAATTATTAAATGCTCAGTGTTTGACATATGCTCAAGTCAGCCTAAGCATCCTACTCAGCCGCAAATATTAAATACGCCCGTATTAGGCCCAAGCTCGCTCTTGAGACAGCCCCGCTTATTAAATAAGCACTGCAATCCTTGCGGCCTTATCTGTGCCCCAAATCCATTTGCCACAAACATTTAATGCATCAGGACTTACACATGGGACTATGGAGTCAAACCCCATTTTCGGTCACGCTTATGCCTAAGTCCCCCATGGGACTCATTTCAGACCTCAGCCCCATCTTGGGTCTCGCCAACATCGGGACTCTGCATCCTCGAGAACAAGAACCCCCTTATGGTAGCTGATGCATTAGTTTTGAGTTTTCCATGAACACAATTTTGCTAAGATTTGTTCACTAAAGGCATTGGTGACAATAAGTGATCTGAGAACAATGATGGATATTCCATTTGTTAGTTTATCAACAACAGATTACTTAGAGGACACCAAAGACTGCAGTTTGTCTAAGCACAGTTGTAATAGGTGCTGCAAGTAAATGAGGGAACAAACATCACCATACGAGTTAGACACCAATTTACTCTGGAAAAACCCACGTAAGGGAGAAAACTCCAGCAAAATTTGATACCACTAACTTAAATCTTCACTCCAATGGCAATTTACAGGTCTAAGCCTCTCAGGCTATTTACAAGCATGAATCTCATGCTGACTCTGCTCCTATGACCCTTCACAGGGCTTTCACAACCCCACTGCCCTGCTACTCGCTCAACACAGTCACTTAGGAACTCAGAAAAAATGCATTCATAACTACTCTATTTCCCTATTACATGCACTCAATTTGCATAAGCATCTCCAATTCGAGTCTACAATGGCTTGTTGTAGTGTTGAATTGAAGTTGAAATGGCAGAAAACTGAAGAGACAGAGGAAATTGGAATGCCATGGGACATTTTCCTGAGCATGGGTGAAATTGCTGCTTATCAAAAGAATGAAACCACCATGTCATTTTTGGGACCACTGACTGAATAAAACCACTGAATTTAGCAGTTTTTATTCAGAAGGCAAAACTGCTGAGAAAACCCTGTTTTCTCTTCTGTCAAATTCTGGACATAGATGTCCCATACCACCCTGCACATTCTCCAGCATCCAAGTGTCTGACCCTGTTCCAAAATCTCTTCGAACTGCATGTCGTGAAGTGAACTGATCCTTTTACAGATCAATATACACCCACTGTGTACAACTGAGCACATGTAGATGGGGACAAATTGGCAAGACAACATAGTCTTCAATTGGCTTCAATGTCCTTTCCCTTGTACACATGATGGGTTGTTGAGATAAGCACGCATACTAGTTTTTCATCTACTACTTGACGTTCATTGACCGTGGATGTTAAGAGTGGTTCTAGGGTTGTACTTGACTTCCTCATTGTCCCTCAGTCTCGGGCATTCCTTATGATATTAGTTCCTATATTGGCCCTTTTGTGTTGCTAGATGATGACGACAATGTTGTTGGCTCTTTTGGTCCACGAGTTACTTCAAGCATATGACATTGTTTGTCTCCTGTCACTTTTCTTGCTGTGTACTATTTGAACTTGTACTTAGTTCTTATGGTTGGGGGCCTAAGTTCTTTAGGTTTAATCTCTGTTATGTTCATGGGTGCTTAGTGTTTACAATTACTTTTCATAACATAAGGTTCTTTTACCCTGGTACTTCTGTGTTTTTATGAAGTTACCTTTTTAAGTCTTGTTAACCTTCTAGTCCTTTGTGGACATTGGCATAATTTCCACATCTTGTTTGAAATCCTTAACCTGTTTCACATTTTTTTCAGGTGATCATGCCTAGCTTGTACATCCATAAAATGTAAACCAATCACACATAATGACACATTAGGGATTTGAGACTTAACATTTTCTCCCCTTAAAAAAGTATTGCCCTCAATGCTTGTTGCAGATGCTTTTGCATAATGTGCATCTTCAGTTGTGGGATCTTAAAATTTGCTATGGTACTTTGTTTTTCTTCTGTTATGCAACTGTGACCTCTGTCATCTTGTCACTACTTCAGGTTCTAAGATGATTTGGCCTCCCCCATATAATTCTAAAGGCTCTGTTTTCACCAGAATTTGATTCACACTAACCTTTTCTTTAGGCATTATACATGGAAGATTCAATGGACGCACAAGAAGGGTTATATCTTGAACTGGGAAGCCACACTGCCAAACTTATGAAGTATCTTATAGGGACCCCAGAATTTAGAAGAGAGGTTGTTGCCTTTCTATTGCTTGAGAGATATCTGTTTGTATGGATGAAGCCTGAGAAAGTCCCAGCTCTAACTTCAAAGTGTGGCACACCACCTCTATATTGATTTGCTTGCTGTTTCATCTTGTTTAGGGCCTTGGTAAAATACTCCTTCAATGACGAGTGTGGTTGGTGCTATTGAATGAGTATATTTTTCTTAATTCTTTTTGGTTTAGCAATGGCTCAAGCAGTACAATATCAGGTACATGGCTAGTAGAATTACTTCAAAACTGCAGTGTTTTCTCTATATCAGAATGTCCAGCTACCTTACTGAAAATGTGCTTACCAAATAATTTTTTTGAGGCTAATTACCTGATGGTGCACAATGTTTTCTAAGGCAGCAGTGTTGATTGTCTTGCAAGTAGAAATCAGGAATTAACCATCCAATGTTCTATATCTGATGTGCTTCTGTAAAGTTGGGATCTGTCTGATGCATCTTAATTTGTCCCTTTTCTGCATGAATCAAGAACTCTGAATAATGCTTTAACTGCTGGATGGCTAAAAAGCCAATTACTAATGTGGGCCACCCTTGTGCATGATATTAAAGTGGAAGTGATGCAAGTAAGCTGGTTGTGTTTGCATCCCTCATTTTGCAACTTGTGTCTTTACGAATTGCTTAGGTTTAGGGTCAAATTTTATGAGTCTCTCTTCCAAGACCTATTACTTGCATGGTTGAATAAAAGAGTTGTCCCAGCAACTCCTGATATCTGTCTGATGCATCTTAATTTGTCCCTTTTCTGCATGAATCAAGAACTCTGAATAATGCTTTAACTGCTGGATGGCTAAAAAGCCAATTACTAATGTGGGCCACCCTTGTGCATGATATTAAAGTGGAAGTGATGCAAGTAAGCTGGTTGTGTTTGCATCCCTCATTTTGCAACTTGTGTCTTTACGAATTGCTTAGGTTTAGGGTCAAATTTTATGAGTCTCTCTTCCAAGACCTATTACTTGCATGGTTGAATAAAAGAGTTGTCCCAGCAACTCCTGATATGAAAATGATTGTAGGGATATCATTTTCACTGCGTCATGACATTGTTTTTTTTTTTTGATCGGTAAGCAAGGTAATTATATTGATTTTCAAAAAAAGAGATACATTGTTTAGGCCCTAACTGGGCATCTGCCATGACTACACCAGAGACGAACCAGACATGACCTTCAACCAAAATTCACAGATTGTGGACGCAGCCACCATTGACCAGCTTTCAAGGAAAAAACTAAACCCACCCGACTTTACTCCTAAAAAACACAGAGCATCATTCATTTCACCAGGCCCCAGAAACATAAACATAAGACCCAAAGACCAGCATAAAAACTCCACCAGACCCATCTCACCATACATTTTGTCGAGCAAAAACTCGGAATTCCCTCTTCCAGGCTGAGTCTTCAACGAGCACCAAATGAAATTTCCTTTTCAAGAACTCTACACCTACTGTATGAGATGCAGGTCCCGTGGATGAGAGATGCCTTTACCAAGTCGAGCCACAGCCAAGGCTCTGTCCAAGCCAACCAACATATCCTTGCGGAAGAGACCTTGCATGATCACCCAAGCATCCATTTTTGAAAGCCCAACGTTGAGCAGACCAGCCAACACCTAGGAGGAGATGTTCGAATCCAGGCGATACCCTTTGGCATCCTCCATGAAAGCTTTCCCAGTCAAGCATTTGATGGCGACGAAGGTCAAATAATCCAGGTGACAGACAATATAGTGCAGCCGAAGGGAGGAGATGGGACCCTCAAAGGTGATTTGCCGTTTGGACCTTTTCAGCTACACAGGCGTCACCATCCCACCCATTTCCAATTCTTTTGCAGAGACCAAGAGGATAATTCTGCTCATCGCACCCACAAAGCTCAATAAACCAAACCACCAAAAGCTATAGAAATGAAACGATGCCACCCATCGGCAATAAAGACTTTGGCAGATGTGCTAATCCACCATCCATTGCAATTTGTCAAGTGTCCTTGAAAGGACCATCAAAAAATGAAGTGCCAATGGAAAATAATGAAGTTAACAAATGCCTAGAAAGTTCGATGGATGAGTTGCCAACTCATCCCTTAGCCAGCTCACGCATCCCCCTTGACCACCCACATCAACACTCATGGAGTGGGGTGGCGCCCTCCCTTCCACCCACTATGCCACCTCACCAGAGGCATAAATTTCTTTTTTGTGAATTCCATTAGCTCCCATATTGGCCAGAGAGTCCACCTCAAAATTGCCTTGGCGTCATGACATTGTTAGAATGCGTGTTGGTTATAAATTTTAACTCTCAAATGTTTTTGTCCCATATAGTGATCTATTGGTAGAATTAAGTGTCCTAAATGTCCTGTGAGGTGTTCTACAGTAGAAGCCAGGGGCAGGGTGAAGGCACTAATGGTGTCAGGCCATGAGGTGGATAAACCTTTATTACACATGGAAGAGTCGAAATTTTTTTGACGAGCTGACAATCATTTAGATCTATTTTCATTGGAAGTGAAGCCTAGGAAAAAGTGACATTTTCACTAAATTTCCACAATTAACAATAAAAAATAATCCCAAATTTTTAACATAACCCTCAAAAGAAAGTAATATCAAATTCTAATTACACTCCAAAAATGTAAATAAAAACGTAATTAAATTTAGCTATATCATACAAAAGGTAAAAATAGTTTGCAATTAAATAACTAATTATAATGAGCAAACAAAAGTAGAATAATTGGTTTATAAACCTCTTTTTTTATCATCTCAGTATAAAATAGGTGGTTGATATCTCTGTGTGTTTAGCAGATGTTTATATTTAAGATATCTGAACTAGTTTTGTATGAATATGTGGAAAACTATTCTGGCTATCATAACTTTACATTGGTTGATGTGGGAAGCTTAAGTAATTTAAAAGAAGTGCTCTTTATTATTAGTTTTAAGCTTATATTCCATCTTGCTATTTGTAATTTGGCCTTTCGGGATGTCTTTTGGTCACGTGGATGAACATAGGTGTTTTTGCAAAAAACTTGCAATGCATATTAATTATAAAATTGAAAGATGAGTATGCTTTGAAAGGGTCAGATCTCCATATGAAGAATATTCCAAAATAGGGATCCAAGCCAGCAACTCTTCCAATCTTTTTTTTTTTGATTTGTAAATATGATTTTATTGATTTCAAAAAGGATATTACATTGCCATCCAAATATTGTCAAAATTCCCCAACCGACCCCAAAAACATCAAACAGACTACCCCAACCGGACACAACCATCTTTCAAACATACCAAAAAAACTGACCCACCATTTGCCAGACAATCCCAAACAAGAATTCGTATCCGAGCAACTAGAGAGACACTTATAGATAACACAAAAAGACTAAGCATCAAAACAAATCACTAGACCCCTATAGTACTAGCTAATTCTCCATTAGCACGCCCTTTGCAAGCAAGAGATCCTTGAAGAATCGACGCCAATCCACCCCTCCAAACGGCTCCAGGAACAAGTGATGTTTTAGAAAGATTAGTCCACACCGAGCCCGGTCACGGTGCCTCCTCAATGCCTCGCCTTTAATGTCCAAGATGAAGGGATATTGCTTAACCCTCACTCCAGGAAGAAGAGCACGATGCAAGTCTCGAGGCCGAGGAATTCCCACACCCAATTCAGCCATTATCACCACATCCATGGCGCCCTCTAACAAACTTTCCCAAACCAACTTCTGCGCCATGAGCAAAACCATTGCTTTTGGCACTTCCAAGTCCAAGAGCATAGCCAGAAACCAAGCTGCTATGTTTGCATTCATCCACCAGCGCTCCACCAAATTCATGAACTCCTCACCGAATAACAACTCCATCGCCCCCAAAACCAAATCATCCCAGTCTCTAAACACCGATTTTAACCGCCCATGCTGAATTCTCCCATAGAAAGCCGCCCACAACTTTCTAGTAGATGGTAGACACACAGGTGTCTCCATCTTTGTGGTGAAGAAATGAGGAGCGCCAAGGTTAATAAAGGCACATGATACCTCTACCGGTTTTGGCATCCCATCAATTCCGAGCGCCCGCTCCTCCCCGTCCTTCGACAAGACATAGCATTTATGAAGCCGAACGAAATTCTCTTCAACTCCCACCACCTTTCCTTCATTAATCACCCTCCGCCGCCACCCTGCATCACCGCGCCAGCCAAGACCATGTTGCCGGCCATGTCCCACGGCGATACCAATTCCGAAACCGCCCACTTGGCAGCTGCGGGAGCAACTCTTCCAATCTTATCCTTACTTAAGGTTTCCAATATCTCCAGCCCAACTTCTTGGACTAACTGATAGTAATAATTATCATTAACTTTTGATTGGCATACATTGATAGTGAGACATGTTTCTGATTTCTGCCTGCCTTAAATCATTTGGAAGAACAATACTTAACGAGAATGTGGTTTCTCCCATGTAGAATGTAGTGGGACCTGCAAATCTGTCAGTTATTCTTGGGCAATTTAATTTCTCCTTATAAGCTCAAGTACTATAATAGTTTAGTTTGAAATATTTTTTTGTTAAAGTGGCAAGATAATACTAGCTAAATACTGTTATTCTAGTTGCCATTTTAAAGAAGTGTTGTGGCTTAAATGGTTAGCTCACTTTTTCTTGCCCAAAGGGTCCAGAAAACTAATTCTTGTCATTGTTACAGAGGAGTATATTATATTTCTAAGTGGTTGGCAGAATTATTTATAGAAGTTCATAGTCATTACCATTCAAGATAAATAAGAACTTATTAGTCCAGTTATTTGGTAAATTTCATTTAGATTTGAAGACTGATTTGTCCAAGTCTGGTTAGCTAAAGTCACAGTCAATGGCTTCTAATCTTACCATCGGGAAGCTTAGGATCTTTAATTTTCACATATGAAAAGTTAAGATGTAACTACTTCTTACTGAAAGGATCTTTAGGAAATAGTCAATGGAGATATTGAGATGCCACATGATAAATAAAATGAAAAAAATTCAGTACTGCATACAAAAGTTGACTGACCTCCTAGAACACGGGTTATCAGATATAGACTACATCACATAGATTTTTCAAAAATATGTAAATAAATGCAATACCAACTTGGCACCTGTTTTGAATTATCAAGGACACATGTCATAAATTATGCAAACACTTCCAAGTACAAAATGTCACAAAGTATAATATGAGTTTCAATTTATTCATATGACAATTTTCACAGTTTATGCAAAGATTGATGCTGAAGATATGAAAGCAGTTCTAGCAAAAACTACACCTTCCAACTATAACAATTTAGTATTTACTTATATCAGTTTTAGCAAGATCTAAATAAAATGTGGACACTCATACCAGTTCACTTCCCAAGGAAGAGAAAAGTGTCAAGAATAAACAGGTTTCTGTTAGTGTTCATAACAAAGTTATTTGACCTTAACTTGTGTCTTTTGTCTTTTCTTATTTTGTCCATGTTTGATGCGATATCAAAGGTTATGGTTTGTACCTTGTCCATAAGCAAGCAACATTCACAATTAACCATTAGTGTGAACTCACTTGATTGGCTATCTTCTGAACCACTTCACCTCCTTCCTATAACAAGAGGCACGAGGAAAATGAAAGCATAGATGAAATCAGTGTTCTCCATAGAAATTGCAAGATGTGTCTCTTGGTACTTGGGATGCATCTCAAATTTGGAAATGCATATTGGAGACAAGGTGGGGATGGAGACATAGAATTCAATTGTAGTCTCCTGCATCTCCCACAGCCATCTCCTACTTCTTGCCACCCTCTTGTGTTCTTTCGTGTTTACTGCAGGAATCTCCTATACCCCTTGCCACCATCCTCTGTTCTTTCGCATCTCCCACAGCATCTCCTACCCGTTGGGGTCCTCTGTCCCCTCCCCACCAGTGTGTGTGTGTGTATTTAAAATTTAATCTAAGTTAAAAACTAAAACTTAATTGCATTACATATAGTTTTATTCATTCACTTATGAGGAACTGACCTCAAAGAAGGTAGAGAACCTCTATTTTGTGTGTTTTAAAGTTAATATAAGATTAAATACTATATCTTCATTCATTCACTTATGAGCAACTGATGTAAAAGAAGGTAGAGAACCCCTGTGTGTGCTTGTTTAAACTTTAATCTGAAATTTGAAGCTTAAAATTGAATTGGGTTACTACTTACTTATTGCTTCAATCATTCAATTATGAGGAACTGACATCAAAGAAGGTAGAAAACCTTTGTGTGTGTGTGTTTAAAATTTAATCTTAGTTCAAAAATTAAATCTGAATTGGATTACTTATAGCTTCATTAATTCATTTATGATGAACTGACTTGGGTCAAAGACTGCAGATAACCTTATCTATATTCAGAGCATGTTTCAGCTTTTATCTCATTAATATCTAGGGTACTAGGATGGTCCTGCAGCAAAATGGGACTGACTTCCATCTGGACACGAGTTGGGTTCAGAGGATGTGGTCGTTGAACTAGATGGTTTCAATGGTTTCTTGTATGCCAATTTTTTGGCATATATCAATAAGCATTCACGATACTACAATGTAATGAACTTGAATATATTTTCTAGTTTCTTCAGCATCTCATGTAGTGTGCTAAAACTTTTTATCCATTGTGTATCTTTTTGAATTTTATTATATTGGTCAATATTTATGTCATCTCAACTTGAATTCAAAATTTGATATATTTTCATTTTCAGAAATATAAATATCTAACTATAAATTTTGTAATTTTTTTGGTGTCTTCAAGTGCCTTCATATTCAATGTCTGAAAAATTGACATCATCGGTTCTCATCCTGTCCCTGTCCTCATCCCCATCGGGACTATAGTCTTGTTGTATGAGAAGTTTCTATTGTATTTAGTAATAAAAGGGTATCTTATACCTCTTAATTATATTATTCCTCTTAAGAGGTATCTCTGTGACCTAGATCCTAAAGTTTATTAAGCATATTAATGTGCATGGTCCTGTTCTGTACCTCTTATAGTTCCTTTAGATGATGAGATTGCTTGTCCAGCAAAGAAATTCAATACTAGTTTTTGTAGCTCTAGTTAATCATGTAAAATAGACAAGATAATTGGAAGAGAGCCACATTGTAACTCTTGCAAAGTTTGTGATCATATAGTGTGGGATTGTGATGAAAGCGCAAGGGATTTTCTCAGTGGAAAAGGAATTGATTCATATACTATGGAAACTGAAGAAATCTCACAATAAAGAGAAGTGAATGACAAGAAGGAAAATGAATTGTGTATGCTTAAACAGTTAATGCTCAGTCAAGTAAATTTTTCCAACAATATTTGATAAAGATGGTTTTCTCCATTGTTGAGGTGGGGCATTCACTTTGGAGTGCTCTCCACTATTAGCTATTGTGTCAGGTACTTAGAGACAGTAGGCGACTTCAAATAACGGTATTGTGCTGGGTAGTTACATACAGTAAGCATGTTTAGATAGCAGTATTCTGTCAGATAGTTAGAGATGGAAGGCACACTAGTTGTGTTTAGAACTTTAGATAGTGGTATTGTATTGGGAAATTAGAACAGTAGCCAGGCACAATTTTAGATAACGGTATCTTGACATGCCAAAGCTTTAGAAATAAACGTTTTAGTGAAATGAACACGAGCTCTTTAATTTTATCATTCATTCCATACCATGTCTTTGAAAAGGAAAAGTGCCTGAATGTCTGAAGATGAACTTGGAAGATATCTATCTCTGTATCAGTTATGAATGGAGCAGTACTCATAACATTCTGGGTTTTGAATTTTTAAAACCAATAAATGAATTTCCTTTATGCCAATGTTTTGTTTGAGTCTGATTAAATATCAGTTTTAAAGGTTGTGTATCATGTTTCTTATCTAATGGAACCTTGCAAAACAGCTTTGACTTTTATGATTTACCTGTGCTAGATTCTGTAGAAATCAGCTAAATTCTGAATAATAAAATGAGTGAGGTTCATGTACCACTGTTAATACCACCCAAAAATGGTTTGCAAAAAGCTTGATTCTTGGATAATCACTTGATATTTCTTGTGACTCCTGTTTTTGCATAATACAAAAATATATATCAAGAAAATCCAAGAGATTATCCAGGGGGATCAGTCCCTAACGAGGACCAGCAGGGACATCCCCAAGTAGTTTCCTACCAAGGGAGATATCTTGTGAATGTCCTTACCTTAACCCCTCATTTCTGTTGGGATGTGTTTCTTAGAAATTATGGCCCAGGAACATGTCTCCGTGGAAACAGCTTTTACTTAGCAAACAAAATGATGTTTTGCATGTGAGGTTGATATATTTTTTAAGTGTATTTATGTTAAATTTTATAGCTTCTGTGAGTTGATTTGATTTTTTTGTCGGTGATGCCCAATATTGGCATGGGAGGAAAGTTGTCTGTTATTGTTCAATAGTGACACTTAAGTGTACCTACTTGTTAAGACAGAAAACATGACACACAAAAGAGCTAATTCACTTAAAATTAGATTTGTTACTTGACCAAAAAAAAATGGGAAGACTCTACTTATTGTAAAGAGAATCCTAGTATGTAAATAAGTTTGTTCACAAATATTTAACTCCAGCAGTATCTTCAACTGATATGTGACTCCAGACAACTTTAATGGGCTCAAATTCTGCTTAATTACTCCATCATTAAAAGAGCTAGAATTCGAGTAGGGCCTAAAACATTTCAATTTGAGTCACATTAAAGACTGTCCACTGCTAATCCCATGACCTTGCCATCTAAGGCATATGCATGTCTAATGTCCGCATGTTCAACAGGAAGCCTGTAGTCTGGATTCTGAATTACTTCCAAGAAAACTTGTTTTCTTTGCAGTTGATTTCTTCAATCCTCTATGTGGAGGAAGGATCTATACTCTATAGTTGCTAGTTTGTGGTTGATTCTTACACTTTCCATCGCTTTTCTTACCTCAATATAACAATGGCATGCCTTTTAAATGTATGAGTGGGTGCATTTTTTATTTGGTTTCAAAGAAGGAATCTTCTCTTTATGTTATGTTGGTCATCATTCATCATATGCCTGAAGGTACTGCTATTAGAGGTGCTACTGTTCGGACTGGATATATGGCCTATTTACAAACTTGTCATAACATGGATTGCAAACAACCTATTTAGTATCTGCTTTAATGGTTGGAGCTCTAAAGGTGACCTTTGCTATTCATCTTTACTGAGATCTATTCATATATGATGAATAGAAGGAAATATACCATATGATTTATACATCATAAATAGAATCTAGGGATGGAATTTGGATGCATATGATATGATATGTAGTATAGATGATGAGTGGCCATGCTATCATTTGGGGCGTAGCACAGTTGAGAAAGCCTCTGCCTACTTGTTTTGTTGATATTGCTCTTTGCTATCACTAGGAGTGTTCTGTTAAGAATTAGTAATTCACAATTTCTATACATTTGGTACAATTTTTTGCACAACCTGCATGTGCTCCCTGAGCTTCAGTTTTATTTGAACTACCCAGGTTTTCATAGATGAAATTTGAAGTTTATGTCTTTGTTGTTTTAGGGCATAGAGAAGAAGCGTTCGACATTGCAACAGAGTGAGAAGGCCGTTGTGGCTCGACATGAAGCTGGTCATGCTGTAGTAGGTACAGCCGTTGCCAATCTTCTTCCTGGACAGCCTCGAGTGGAGGTACAACCTCTCCAATCCATTCACAACATGTTTCATAAAAAAATCTGTTTAAGCAGTTGGTTTCTAATTATGGTGGATGGGTTTGGGTTTGAAAAACTAAAGACATATTCTTGTCTATTGCAAGAAATTGAGCATATTGCCCAGGTCGGGAGGGGCACTAGGTTTTACATACATTCCACCTGGCAGTGAAGATCGTTACTTGCTCTTTGTTGACGAGTTACGTGGTCGTATAGTGACTCTTCTTGGGGGCCGTGCAGCAGAGGAGGTGGTTTATGCTGGTCGTGTGTCCACTGGTGCACTTGATGATATAAAGCGTGCTACAGATATGGCGTACAAAGCTATTGCTGAATATGGCTTAAACCAGTCCATCGGCCCAATTTCATTGGCAACTTTGTCTAGTGGTGGCCTTGATGAGTCTGGAGGAACAGTTCCATGGGCAAAGGATCAAGTAAGCATGTAGTTTGTCATTTGTTCTAGTTTAACTTACTTTTGTGCCAAATTTCTTAAATCAATTATTATGCAAACTATATAGTAATTGGCACATAAATTGTTGTGCAAACCATATAGTAACTGGTGTAGAATTTACCAGGGACACATGGTAGATCTTGTTCAAAAAGAGGTTAAATCCTTGCTACAATCAGCTTTGGCAATGGCGCTTATTGTGATACGTGCTAATCCTACTGTACTTGAGGGTCTAGGTGCACACTTAGAAGGTGTTTATAAATTGAATCCTTCGCCTTTATGATTTTCTATAATAGCTTATTAATTGGCTTTTGCAAGATATCACACCATATGATGCATATATTGCCATTTGTATTTCTGTAATCTAGCAACTTGTTTATTACCTTGATGGTCCTAATTTTACTGACAGCAAATGAGAAAGTTGACGGCGAAGCATTACAAGAATGGTTGAAGTTGGTTGTTGCTCCTGTAGAGCTGGCCACTTTTATCAAGGGTACATATATGCTTCCAGAAAAGGTGGATTTGACAAGTCCAGAGAAGCCAAATTTTATGATTCTAGAGAAAGCGGAGTACATCATTCCAGGTGAAGCATAGTCATGTGTCAGTGGATTGTTGAAGGTATACTGCCTCACACTTGGTCTTTCTCTGCCTCTGCAAATAGATAATTCTTATTTTCTGTTAGTCTTATGCTTTACAGTTAGTGAATATTTTCATAAGTATTCTTTGGCTGATAATTGGTGTATACTTTATAATTGCATTGCATTTTTGTTTTTGAAAACGATAGGGTCTGAATTTGTCATCTGCATTTTATGGGATCTGGCTGATCTCTGTTCCTTTCTCTTCTTACCTCTTTGAACTTTCATTGGACATATCTCCCAATTTTCCAATTGACTAATACTTTGTCAGCTAGAAATTTACCTGTAGCGTTACTCATGCAGAGCAATATTAGGTAATCTATTCGACATTTTTTTTAATTAATTGGGGGAATCTATAGGGACCCCTGCATGAAGAGAAGCTTTAACAGAAACAGTACATATAAAGCTTGATATTTACTCCTTTATCTGAAAAGACTAATAATTGCAGTAATGAACATAAAACACAATGCATACCAGATTGAGCAGCAGTTGTATAACAGGAATTTTTATTCATCTCGAGTTCTTTACATACAGGTAGACCAGGGATCAGACATATTCCATGTCTACAAGAGTTCAATTAAAAAGGGGGCTAACAGTAGTCAGTCAAGACAAGGCCATTGGAACCACTACAACTACCAGTGGTAACTAACCAAAGCCAACAAGTAGTAACAAAATAGTTAGCTATTAAGGAAACATTATTATTGCATTTATTCTAATTACATCATCTGCCCCAAAAGAGAAGTCAGATTCCAAGATAACAACAGGGACAGAAGGCGTCCTTGGAGGTACAGCAGTGCCTGCTGAATTCAAAGATGTTGCGCTTGTATACATTTTCTGAGTGCACATTAAAGTGGTGTGCAGCAATCAATTCACATACTTTTTACCAGCAGTATTGCTTCATTAGCTGAGACTTTTCCTTCTCATTGGCTGCTTTTGAGGTCAAGTATTTCTTTTTTCTTTTGTATCAACTTGCCCTTTTCCCATTCTGTCTGTCGTGCTCGGAACCTTTGGCTTTGTTCCTCTATCCTGGCATGGAGAGTTTTCAAAGTGTTGGTGGCTTCATCAACTAAAGCATTAATTACCATTTGAGCAGCCATTTCTTTTTGCAGCAGGAATTAGAGATACTGAAATCGGTACTCAATGGAGTAAATAGCTGCTTGGACTTTCCTATCTTAACCATCAAAGAAGGGGGCCTTCCATACTAGTGCCTAGTTGCTATGCATTTGGGGATTTTTTTATTCAATCAGCCTGCTATGATTGACGAATATTTTAATAAACTCAGTGTGACATTCCCTCTCTACAAACTGCTGAATCTGCATAGCTTCCTGTGACATCAAAGGAGAATGTGAACCTTCTAGCCTCATCATTTCAGCCACTTCAGACATTACTTGTGCCAGGTTCCAAACCCTCGACAAACTGCTGCATTGCATGGAGTGGATTGCCAGGATTTGGCCATGAGATCTGTATGGAGATCAATTCCTCTTGTCTGGATGATGTACTATTAGGCCTCAATTGCATGGATGATGAAATTTCCACATGTTCATTCTGCTGTTATGTACTTGTCTTAGTGTTTGGCTGGTCAGTTCCTTCATGCATACTCTCTTGATGCTCTACCCCACGAGGAGGATCTTCTCTGTTTCATATGGGGCTTATTGGGGAATAGTATATTGTGTCTATAGGACATCCAAGCAGATTAGCCACTCTTCAATATGGTTGGACTCATCATTAGCTGGAAAGATTGGTGTAGTAGGATGAGAAGGGACCATGATTATTTCTTCTTCCTCAGCTTCTTCCTCCTCTTCGCTTTACCCTTACCCTTCAGCTGTAGGTGCCTGCCTCTTCTTCAATTCAAATGATGACTCGGTTATTGCCAGTTTCCTTTTACTTGAACTGCACACAGCCCTTGGGAGTTCCTCTTGACCTCATACTTAAGTTAGCTGAATACTCATGGATTTTCATCTGAAAATGGACAGCCAAGTAGAGACGTATATCTGGTAAAGTTGAACTTGTGTGTACTACATTGAGAAATTGCCCTATCTATGTTGTGTCATGTAGAGTCCTTAATGTTTTATCAAGAGAAACTCATGGGTTATTAGTGATACGAGCTCTGCCCAATTATATATTCACCCATGTTAAGGCCTATCATGTAGTCAGTCATCCATACTGCAATATTGGATGCTCTATTGGCTCCTATCAGCTGGCTATTAATGAGGTCAAGGATGCAGCGCCACTTCTCATTTGCCCGAAAGTATTTTTTCAGCCCACAATTGCCCTTATTTGACATATTATTGAGCTCTTTCTAGGCAGATTTTCTGTGCAGTTTTTGGACAGGAAAATTCTTTTGTGCTTGCGTGATCTTAGGAGTGGGCATTTGAATAGAAGGTCCTATTCATGTTACCCTGGAAAAGTTTGCAAGGGTGCTTCTTGGTTAATATATTGCACAAAATACTCTTTCTTAGCTCTATCATAACAAGAGACTATATGAACCAGATAATGTTCAAATTCTTTAAACATTTAAATAGAGCATTTGTAGTATTTTCCGTATGTGTCGAAGATAGGGCAACCTATAGTGGATGATCATCTGCTTTATTGTCCACCATAGTTTGCATTGATTACAGTGAGGCTCTCCCAAGAGAGATTGTCTGGAGTAGTTGGCCCTTTTCCTGGTGCAGACTTCTGCTTCCACTTCCCTTTGGTTTTGGTTGTGCTCTACAGTGTGATTTGCACCATTTTTTGTGGAGCTGCTACTGAAGTTGGACTCATCCAACCTTCCCTGCTTGTCCCATACTTTTCAAATACCTTGTCCAGTGTTGTCTTCCAGATTTTCAGCCTGTGTGGATAAGAAGTACCAGCTTGCAAACTCTTTCCTTCATCACCCTTTTCTATTGCAGCCCTAGCAAATCTGAAATTATCTACGACAAAATACTTGATGAAACCTTCACTTGGAGAAGTACTTCATCCTCTTGGCGATCCTTGAATGTTTGTTGGCACTCCAAACCTAGCTAACTTCTCTGCAAGAAAAAAGGATGCAAAATTTGAGGTTGTTGGTTGTTCAACAATGTAACCAGTATAGGGTGAATGAACTTGCCAATGTCCATAGCAGCTGACTTGTTCTTGTGGATCATATAGGTAGTTATTAAAACTTTGAGTGCTTTCAGCTGGTTGCAAGGTTCATCATACTGGAACTTGAAGCAATGGTGAGCCTTATACATATGAAGCAACTGGGGGACTTGGATATACAATACGTTATTTAGCAAACTGCACACTAAAATGTTCTTGAATAGGTTGTCCATGTTAGAATTGTGAAAAACACGAGCCACAGGATCAAATAACGAACAAAGATACCTTCCATGCAAGAGATTTGCAAACAAAGAATTGCTATATTCCTCAACAAGAAAAAGCTATAGAATGAACCTCAAGAATCTTCAAGGAAAACAAAAGTCGTCAAAGATTTAGAGTTCGAGTAATAATGCAATGAGGGTTGAGTGCTATATAGGAGCAACCCTAAATGGTTAAGGGATTAGATCATGACAAGTGTCAACATCTCATGCAATGAGACATAATGATCTAATAATAGGTCACTTCAGTTAACATAGAAAAATACTTAGTTAACTGAATAAAAAACTCCTAAGTTTAGTTTAAGTGCATGAGAATAAATTAGACTAATGATCAATTAAAAAGTAATTAATTACTAGCTAATGCATGATTACTCTAACAGTCCAGTGGAATTTCTTTGAGCAGGGTGTATTGCTGTAGGCATACAAAGGTGTACTGCAGAGATCAACTGTACATGTTGAGGATGGGTGTGGTTCTCTTTAAGTTGTATGAAGGACTTTCCGGCATTGGCCATATGATGGAAATGATGTGTTGCATGTGCTGTACACTGGAAAGAGGAATATGCCAGTGGTACCATACAGTGCAGAGGGTGTATGATATAGTTGTATGATGGAATAAGATGATGCTAAATGTTGTATGATAGAATCAAGACAAACATATTTTTTCCTCACCATGTTTACTCCTTTTTCTAACAAGACTAATAATTGCAATAATGAATGTAAAACTGTAAAACACAATTCATACCAGATCGAGCAACAAATGTATAACAGTCAAAGCTTTTATTCATATGGAGTTTTCCACATAAAGGTGGACAAGGGATTAGACATATTACCTGTCTACGACAGTCAAATTAAAAGGGGGGCCAACAGTTGTCAGTTAAGATAAGTCAGTTGGAACCACAACTAATAATGTTAATTAACCAAAACTGACAAGCACTAACAAAATAGTTGGCTACCAATGTGAAATATTACTATTTCATTTATTCTAACTACATTTGTTGTGATAACAACCTAACCATCTTGACATACATCACTACAGAACCCTAAACGTAACTGCAAGAATACAAACAAAAATCACAATGCTAGTGATCAAGGAGCGAAAAGCCAGGCTTTTATAAGACACACCCACTAAGCAACATTTAACAAAAACAGAAAGGACCTAGGGATTTTCAACAAATGCTAACTATTCATTCCTGAATTCACATCCACTACCTCATCCAGCCACTTCTTTTATATGAGGCACCTGCACCAATGAATCCGAGGAGGGCAATCATATGCCATGAAAAGTCTCCTGCCTCCTTTGAGTCTGTGAATCTCATCAGCACAGAAACTGGGATTGTATAATTGCTGGATACCTCAAGATGATTCTTGCTGTGGGTCACGGTGAGGCCTTCCGGCACTTTACCCACAGCACTATAGAAGGCCCTAAGCAGCAATAGCTCTCAATGAACTGTCTTCACATTAGAGACACCCTGCCAAACAACTGTGGCCACTACTGTATAAGCCTCTGGCTTTGTATACTTCACACTACATTCAACTTTGCTTCTTTACCCTTATTTGCAGACAATGCAACTGTCACCGAAATGAGCAGACAAAAAGAGATAAAGAAGCTTTATTCTTTGTACAGCATTAGGTACTGCCTCTACCAACTTTGCAATGAGTCCTCATGAATGAAGGCATTTGACCATGGAGGACCTGCAATGTCCATACCTTGCTCTCCTAAAAGCTCCTCCTCAAACTCTAAAGCTACCTGATTATTGCAGGAGAAAATTGCATTCAACCTCCTATCAAACCCACGACCTTTCCTCAATGAATCCTAAGCTTTATAAGACTGCCTGTGACGAGTCATGGTACCACACTCCCACCAAGTCACCCACAGCCAGAGCACTCAAACCAGAAACGGATGCTAGAGAAATAACAATCACCTAGCCCACATCGCAATTAAAAGCAGCTACCTCATACTTGATAATAAACTAACCTCCCATGTGCCATGACCTAGGAACAAAGGAATTTAACTCACATCACATAAGCAAGCTAATATAACAATATTGACCACCTTTCCTCATAAAGCCTTATCAATTAAGCCTGCTGGCATTTTGAATATGAATGCAACAGTCGCAAAAGGGAAAATATAATTGAGGGGGTTTAAATTTAAATGTTTTCCACTCTCACCCAAGAGGAAGGATGACCATTATACGGAGTGGTAATTAGATCCTGGTCAGTCAAACTATTCACCAAATGATTTGCCACTGAATTAGCATACTGCGGCAATGAGGGAAAATGACATCCTTGAATTGAGAACCAATGGAGAGATCTTCCCTTACAAAATCTTCCTATCTGCTAATTGGGGTAAGAACCATTTTTCAGCGCATTGATCACAATGAGTGAATATCCTTCCATTCAAAGTTGTCCCACACCATTAGAAGAGGTTAACACAATCTCAGTTACCATGCCTTCCCATTCAGCCTCATTATTAATCTTGTGACCCAGAAATAATGAGGCCCCATGGAGAAAATTCCTAACCTCTTGTGAGGGACAACCTCAGCCTGAACACTCCCAGGATTTGCTCATGAAGCCCCATCAAAATTCACTTGATAAAATCTGGGGGGAAAGAGGGACAGGTTTGGGGGCTTCTCTTTTTCCTTTACTTGACTCTGCTTCTTAGTCCTCCGAGGTTTAATATAACCTCACCATTCTTTGAATTGTTAAACTCTTAACCCTTGAATGGGAGAGATAATCTATTTTGACATTTATGACATTCTTATTTTGCATTTTAGTTTTTTAAGTTTATAATTGAATTTGGATTTATTCTTTTAATGTTTGATAATGATTTGAAATTTTTGGCAAGTTTGTCTTGTTTTTGAATTTTATTATCTTTTGTGTTAAAAGGTTTCCTGTTATGGAGTATAATCCTTATTTACATTAGTTATAGATGTGTCTAAAGATTTGATTCCATATAATTGCTATATGTTTTGCAGGGACCATGGGCATATAATTTGCTTGAAAAGAAGGCTCCATTGTAGCCCACCATCCTTCATTTGTTTCTATCATTTTCAGTTTAAATGAGGATGGCCTCACTAAAGGTTATGTTGCAGTTATGCAATAATAATTTTTTTTCGCTGGCTCGGGTAGATCCTGTACAGAATGGAAATTGGTAATGAAGGGAGAATTCAAAGTAATGTCTTCAAAGAGTGTGTCAAGCTATATACCATATTACCTGATATGTGCATATGGTAGGCCTGGTTGTTTTTTCTTATTAATCCACAAGGAGGTACTAATATCAGCTGACGGTTGGCATAACTTTTCTAAATTGTAAATCTATCAAGACAGCATATTGTAGCCTGATTTATCCAATATAACTATATTCACTCCATGCCACCCCCTGCTCCACTCTACTCCACCCTTATGACTTTTCTCTTTTGTAGACTGCTACAAAACTGTAGATGTCTGTCTTCCCTGCACCAAATCATAGGTTAAGTTATAAATACAGGTTGGTGTCTATGGGAGAAAGCTTGTAACAGAATATTGTGCAACTTGTTTGGTCACCTGTTACTGAAATTATGACTTGTTTAGTCACCTGTAATTGAAAATATGATTTATTACTAATATATTTATTTCAAGAAAACACCATAGCATATCTTGCCATTCACTTTTACATGTTTTCTTCCATTGCATGTTTAATTGGTTTCCCCGAAAATTTAAATATTTATCATAATTCCCAACTTTAGCCTCAGAATTTGTTAAAATGTTTTCTTCTCCACATACTGCCATATGTATATGTAAAAAATTCTAGATTTTCAAATATTAACTAATCTCCTGGTTTTCATTTTGAGCCTTAAAGAATAACTTTATCTTGGCCTGGGATTTTCTGTTTATTTGAAATCTGGATTCATTATTAACAATAGACGAGTTCATTGAGGGTGTCTTCTATGGGTTTTGAACTTGGCTCACCTCTCATTCAACTTTATTCTTAACATGATGAACCAATACAATCTTTTTTATTTATTGGGCACAATTTGGTGCATTTAACATCAATTTTCTTTGATTAGAGTTGTAAATGCAATCAGTAGCTTACATGTGACATACATATTCTTGCATGAAATCACCTCACGGCATTCGCATATCTCAATTCCCTTTGTCATTGATCCCCAAATTAGCAATCTTGATTCCTAGATCCTCCATTCATCACCTTGGATGAGATCTACGAGTGTAAATTTGACCCAAGTCACTTCCACAGTAAGAAATTTGAATGTTGAATTTTTAAATTTAAATTTTATAAAATGGGGCCATGTTTCCCTTCCTTACTAGCTGTTGCGAACTGACCCAACACATGTTTGTGTTGATTTGTGTGCTATGTTGTAGTCGAGGACATTCATTCACTCATTAAAAATCACGTTGGGATGTGAGTATATATAGATTTGGGAGCTTAAAATAAAATTCATTTTACATTTGTTTACTTGTGACATCATCCTAGGTCCATTATGCACTTTTTATTATTGATCTAACGCTTAAAGCTGGTTCATTAGGGGTCTAATTGAGAATTTGACCTTTGCGATTCCACATAACCCAAAAGTGTTTGTAAGCATTATTGGTCCTTACTTACAATTAGACAGTAGAAATCAAGGTGAGCAAAATTCAGCAGTTTACATTTTGCCAGATCACTTCCATGTATCAGATAAGGTACACACTTGAAAGGATCACATGTGGGAATCGTTTTCACACTTGCGGATCTAACCCCAAACAAAATGCATAGTTAAATTTATGGCTTAGTGACGAAGGATAAAAAAAATAGAACCTTGGTGAATGGATTTGTGACATTTGGACAAAGACTTCTACATCAGAATAAAAGCTAACTACATGTGCATTTAGTTTCCATATTTATTGAGCATTTAATTTTTTGTAATTTTCCATGATGTAATGTCACCTTATGAGTCCTAAGCCTATCAATGACTGTTACCTTATTTTCAAACTCCTATAGGCTAAACAAAGGAGTTTAAGGGATTCCAAGAATCCTTCCAAGATTCTTGGAGGATTCTTGCCAGCACTTTTAGGGAGTATATGTAGCTAGTTGCCAGTGTTTTCTGGGTTTTTTCTGATCATTGGTGGGCAATATTGCTATTTTTAACATTGTCTAATTTTAGCACTTACTATTTTTAGTAAGTTTTATTGCATCTTAGTTTGGCTAGTTTGGAGTTTGGACACTATTTTTAGCAATTTGCTGTTTTTAGTTAGTGCTATTTTGGGCACTTGGTCTTGGTAGTTGTGCAATATAGGGTTTTTAGTTTTGGCAATAGTTGGCAGTTTTAGTTTGGCGAGTTATGATATCTTTGGCATATTGTTCATCCACCATCACTTAGTCTCGAAAAGGTAATTTTTATGACTTAAGTTATAATGTCAAAAAATCACCCTCCTTGAACCTCCATGCCTAGGTTTGATGACTTAAATTGTTTTTTAAAGGTGGGCTTTGTTGAAATGAACAAGACAATTGAAAGAGCGGGGGGGGGGGAAGGCGAGGGAGGAGGCAGGGGTGAATTAGTTGTAGCAAGTTAAACCTTTAAAACCCTCAACAATAATCAGATCCACAAGCATTCATTAAACCCTTATTCTGTTAGTATGATTAAACATGAAATGCATGTAACAAAAATTGAAATCACAACACCATACACAAAAGAACACCAGATTTATGTGGAAAACCCAATGAGGGAAAAACGACGGTGAGGATTAACTCATAATATAAGTAATAGCAAAACCGCTACAATAGGGCTCACTACCAAAATATGACGCATTGTCCAAAAAGGCTCACAGTTGGGGCTCATTGCCACAAAAAGAATACAAGAAGATAAAAGAGAAATGTTACATAGAGAACACTTCTCAATGCAACAAGGAGTCCACCACAATTGCTCGCACACTTTCACAGTCCTACATGAAAGATTTTAGATGCCTTCAAGCTCATTGCCTTCATGAACCCTAACACTGAAATTCACACTACTCTGCTCAATTTCACATCACAAATCATCACTCGCATCAATCTTGCATTTATCTTGCTTCTTCCCTCTTTCATTCATCAACTCATAACAACACCATCCTTATTTATATCAATCTCAACTTCAAAAACTTTCTTTAATGTTGGCAACTACCTGTTATACATACAAATTCAAAATAGGTCGACACCTAAATATTCCCGTGGTGGATAGGAAAAAATGTGACCTACATAAATCTATAACTAGGACTCATATAGGTCCAAACACACTTCAACATACTTCACAAGCCTCACATGTAGTGTTAACACAAGGTCGACCACCAGTCTTAAATACAATAAAACATTAAGTACACGCTTCCTCGAATCAATCTGAAAACCGAAAGTTCTGGTAACATAATTTACTTGAACACAATCTAGAATAACCCATGAACACTTTGAAATGCATTTAAAACCTCTACAATAGATTTCACCTGAAGAATATAATCATTATGTACAATCAGACAACATTGCCATATACAATCATACTCTGTAACACTAAAACATGTCTTCCACAACACCAAACCTTGAATCCTCTTGACATAGATAAGAGAACAACACCATCAACACTTCTTCAAAACTGCAAGTCCTGAAACAAAGATGCAGAGAAATGTAGAGCAAATGCATTTCTCCCAGACCACATCAAATAATATTGAATTACCTAGTTCACATATTGGTGAATACATCTCACTCTGTACAACGATTTAGAAACCCAAATTCTGAATATAGCAACTAATGACAGTCCTGAACATAATATAAGAACTACATAAGCATAGCATCAATACAAAAGAAATCTGGAGCACAACCCGAAGCACAATGTGAACACCTGCACAACACTGTTTTCTTTGTTTATCATTTTTTCTCAAAAACGCTTGGAAACCAAGTACCAAAGACATCATTTCAACACTTTACACTATTCCAACTCATACCAGATACTGTAATAGAAAAAGATAGCCCCATGTACTCACATCAATTCCTCAATATCTCAACTATACAAGCACACTCTGCATCACTCTTCCTTTTTCACAAATTTCTTAATATCCTAAACATATAGTTGACACTAATGACAACACCTTCATACATCAGCTAGTAGATATGCTTGTTGACATCAATGACAACATCTTCATACTTTCAACAATCTTCCCCTTTGTCATTGATGGCAACACAAGATGTGAAAAACCATCAAGGACAAAACAACCTGTACAACATTCCTGAATACACTCTCCTTACAACATGCTTCACTTTCTTTTGATAACCTTGCATTTTTCTCTCCCCCTTTATTTATGACTTCTTTCACATGATACTTTCTCCCCCTTTGACATCAATGGCAAAGGTTAAAACGTTTTACATTGTTCTCCCCCTTTTGACACTGAACCAAAATACCTACCCAAAATACTCCCCCTTAGGAGTATACCCAAATGAATTAGCAACTCAACAATGACAACATTCCTTACTGCAACAATGACACTACCCACTCCCCTTGAGAGGTAGCCACCAACATTAGTTCAGAAAAGAGATAGATCCACATATCCATTGGACCAAAAGATCTATTTGTTAATTCTTGATACAATTGCCAGATTTATACAAGATCCACAAGAGGTGGTTAAGCCATGTCACAAACCTAAGCATCACACTGCACAAGGAAGACCAAGGGACACACCATTTTGCAACAATCCCCCCCTAGCGCAAGCGAGGGGTTCAAACCTGTGACCTCGGTTCTGATACCAATTGTTACATTGGTAGTTGCCATTGCACCAAAAGATCAACCTATTATGCTTGATACAACTGCCATATTTATACAAGATCTACAGAAGGTGGTTAAGCCATGTCACGAACCCAAGCGACACGCTGCACAAGGAAGACCAAGGGACACACCATTTTGCAACAGGCTTGCTCTTTCTAAGGTGGACACCAAAATGGAGGAACAAGTGAAATAAAAATAAATTAACATTTCTTGAGTTGGGCGTCCCATTTGGAGGGAAAAGGGAATTCAAATTTGAAGTCTTGATTTTTATATAAACCCGCTTTGTGCTCTCATTTGGGTTATGCTATTTGGAGACAACGAAGTGCTGTCGAATTGGAGATGGAATCCTTTGGTCTTTGAGGATGAAAACTCTCAAGGTGTCTCTAGTTTCAGAGTTGAAAGATACTCCCTAATTGGACGTGGGTGTGACTTCATTGCATTGGAGCTTATTGGTGACGACTTTCAATTTGCTTTTAGTTTTGGTTACTTGTGATGTTTTCTAGCTATGTTTTGGTGTGATAACTATTCTTGTAGAGGTTTTGGAGTGTTTTTGGAGTGCTTTTCAAAAGTTCTATGTTTGTTGGCCGTACCATTCACACCTAGGCCAAACCAACATTTTTGCTTGTGCTAATTGAAGGAGGGCATAATGTTTTGTGGGTATTGATGCATATGATTTCACATCCTTGGGCACCCCCTTCTGCCAAAGTGTAGATTTTTTGAGGAAGGTTTGGATTTTAAATAGCCGATCGCCCTCCTTGCCGGGCCATACATTTTGTGTTGAAGAGGGACGTGCTGGTTATGAGGTTATTTACTCCTATTTTTTGCAACATTTGGTCCTCATGATGGTACCTAGGCTTCATTAGGCTGATGTTGATGGTTCTATGGTGTTTGCGGTTGGTTTGGAGTACATTGTATGGAGTTGTGACCCTTTTGTAGCTTGCTGGTTAGAGTATTAGACTGCTGCAACTTCTTTATCAGACCTACAACTTTCATAGAAGACCTTCACAATGTTATACTAGACCTGTTATTGCTTCATTTAGCCATGTTTAATGATATGCTCTTACTAACATGTTGTAGGGATTGATTATTGGCTTAGTGGGTTGATATATTGTATTGATTACTTCATGTTTCAGTCTTATATTGCAGCTATATAGAAATTTGTAATTGTTAGCATCATTTATATTGAGCTCACTTGTAACACTAATTTGATAGTACCATTTAGTGAATTGCTCATCTTTGGTTTTCATTGCTAATCCCATTGAATAAGTAGCATTCCCGTTGAATAAGCATATGAACTCTATTTGGTTTCATGTTATGCCCACTGGATAAGTAGATGATCTTTCCTTTTGCTTTGGTTGGCTAGCCGCCAAATGCTTTTTTTACAAGTTGTTATTCCTGTTGAATAAGTAGATGTTTCCTTTCATGTTTTGGAGGTTTCATACTTACTCCACTAAACAAGTGGTTTACTTCCAAAGCATTTCATTATAAGCCTTACCACCGTATGCTCTCACCCTGCCCACATCAGGATTTGGGTGATCAGAAAGTGGAAGGTAATTGCTTTTAGTTGAATCTTGCCTATCACTCACCCCACTGAACATGTGGTTGCACTTGCAGTTATTGCAATGTATTATCACTCACTCCATTGAACAAGTGGTTGCTTTAGATTATTGCAATGCACATCTTGCCACAGTATGCTCTCACCTTGCCCACATCGGGATTTGGGTGATTAGAAAGTGGAAGGTAGCTTAATTCAGTTGTTTATCATTGTTATTTTGGCTATGCTAACGGGTGCAAAATTGAAAAAAATTGGGGTGGATATTACACATGATCATTCTCAACTCTATTATATTGGTTAATTTGTGTTTAATTGAGTTCATTTATTTAATAACCTAGGTAGGTGATTTAAAGAAAATTATTTTATTTCTTTACATTTTTAGTGAACTTGACATTCCTTCACGACCTAGTGTTTTCACCTTGGGGTTTTTATTTATTCCGAAAGGGATTTTAAATCTAATTTTTTGCTTCCATTAATTTTATATTAAATTTGATTAGAGTTTGAATCCAACTTTATTTGTGCATTATTGACTAATCTTCATAAGGGTTTGGGCTTGTATTGTTTCATCTCTATTTAGTCTCACTTACTTATTTTCCCTTTGTTTGTATTTCATTGATACATCTTACATCATAGCCTCTCATAATCCATTGTTCTTAGTCCATATCCATGCTTATATTAAAAATTTGGATATGTTTCTACTCTTTGTAGCATATGATCCTTCCATCCTTGCTCTCCTATTTTTTAATCCTATGGATGGGGATGCCTTCTCTACGAAGGTATTGTTCTGTAATCTATATGATTTTTACTCTTCCATAGAGTGGGTTAGTACTTTTCCTTCTCTCTTACATACACTTGTCCATGAGCCCCATGTTGCTTCTACTTTTCCTATGCCTAGTGATAGTGATTTACATGAGCATAACAATGTTTTTACATTTGCACAACTTTCATTTCCATGCTTTGGTTTGTATTGATGATGCTCTATCCCTAACCTCTCATGATAATTCTCCTTCATATGCTTCTCTTAATCTATTCTTGTTTGAGGAGCCTAGTGTTGTGCACATGATAGAAATATGTGTTTCACCTTTCACATACGTATGATGATGATGCACCTTCTCTTATGTCCAGTGATATACTTGACAATTTTGGATTAGCTATGTATGATTATTATCCTAGTAATGGGCTTTATGATGACTGTACTACTTATCACTAGTGATGTGCCTATATGTGATACATCTTATTCACATTAACATGAAGTTTTATCCCCCATGCAAGTCATGATAATATTTATACTCTAGATCTTGTGTCTCATGGTCTATTGATGATATATAGGCAATACATCTTATTCACGTTAACATGAAGTTTTACCCCCCATGCAAGCCATGATAATATTTATGCTCTAGATCTTGTGTCTCATGGTCTATTGATGATATGTTTAGTGATCAACATAGTGATTTTATCTTCTCACGATGCGGTTCATGACTCTTTGTTTCTTGATAGTTTGGTTTATGATGCATGTTTTATTAATGCACTTATGATGGTCATTTAGTGGTATCTGGGATGCAAAGTTACATGTTACGTTATCCCTATCTTCATATTATGGTTATACACATGATGGTAGTATTTTGATGCATGTATTTGGTGAGACCTTAGTTGATAGAGCTAAACAATGGTTTGATTCATACCATTATACATCCATAATTTGTTATGTGCTCTCATAATTTTCTTTACTATTTGAACATAGACCATGTTTTACAGATGAATCTCATTCTTTTGAAGAGAACACACTTATACTAAGTGTTAGAAATATTGTCATTGATGCCAAAGGCATATGGAAAAAATTGTTAGAATTATTAACTTTGATGTCAAAGGAAGACTTCCGTGATGAAAAGTTCATTGATTGAAGAAAAGGAATAATAAGAGTTTGATTTGATTTATTTATGGTCGACCTCCATCTACTTATGACAATGTTAGATTTAAAAGGTAGAAATTAAAATAAAATATTAATTAAATGGGCCGACCTCTAAGGAAGTGTTATCTCTCATGGATGACCGACCTCACATTAAATTAATATTTATCAAAGATGGTTGACCTACTTTGAAAGGTGAATAAATATTAAAATAAATTTTATGTCAAATCTTGACCAACCTACTTTTGGTAAAGTGCATGATTTGGATATAGAGAAAGTTGTTTTAGAGGTTAGAAAACAAGTTCTTCAATGAAAAATCATTTCTTTTAAGAGCACAAATTAGGAGAAGAAGAGCATATTTAAGAAGAAATGGAGCAAACCTTTAAGGCATATTTATAACATACATTGTGCCTAATTTGGAGCAGACATTTAAGGAAGATTTATAGCAGACATTGTGCTTGATTTAGAGTAGATCTTTAAGATAGATTTATTGCAGACATTGTGCCTGATTTGGAATTGAGCTTTATTGAAGATTTATAGTGGAAATTATGCTTGATTTAGAGTAGAAATTGGATCAGAAATTGCATCATTTTGGAGTAGAGATTAAGTGAACTTGAGCAAAGATATAAGGCAAATTTTGAGTAAAGATTAAGGTCGAATTGGAATAGAAATAAGTGAAGTTTTGGAGTAGACATTCAAGAGGTTGGTGCTTTCCAATTTAGAAGAGGTTAGTGTCTCTTACTGAGTTGTTGCTTAGTTGGGGGGATTGGTGGCTCCAGTAGGTTGGTGCCTGCAAATATTGTAAGTGGGGATTGGAGTCTCTAGTAGGTTGGTGCGTGCAAATCTTGTAAGTGGGGATTGGAGTCTCTAGTAGGTTGGTGCGTGCAAATCTTGTAAGTGGGGATTGGTGTCTTCAGTGGGTTTGTGCCTACAAAGATTGTAAAAGAAGTTTTATATAAGCAATATCTTTTCCATAGTTTTTGCCTATAAGGGTTTCCATGTAAATCATGTGTTTTTGTGTTGCATAATTGTTAGATCTTGTGTGATTGATATTGTTGTGGTGATTAAGTTGTGAAAAGTAAAAGATTGTTGTTATACTGATTCAACCCCCCTCTTAGTATAACTGTGTGTTTCATCAATTGGTATCAAAGTGGGTTCCTTTGGAAAAAACTTAACCTCTTGAAGGTAGATCTTGGAAGCACACATGGCCGAAGGATATGGATTTTCCTCAAACATGGCACCACTATTTGATGGAACAAATTATGCCTTTTGGAGCATAAGGATGGAGACTTATTTGAATTCTCTAGGATATGATATCTAATGATTCGTTGAAATTGGTTATGCTCCTCCTACAACCCCAATAACATATCAAGCTAAAAAGAGGGCAAGCGAGAACAATGCAAAATCCAAAAATGGAACCTTGTGTGGATTATCTGAATCAAAGTTTGTGAACGTTATGCACTGCAAATTGGCTAAGGACGTGGGATAAATTGAAAAATATATATGGAGACGACAAGGTTAAGAAGGCTAAGCTTCAAACCCACAAGAGACAATTTGAGAGCTTGAAGATGAAGGATGAAGAAATATCGCTTCCTATCTTCGTGTGGATGCAATCGTCAGCACTGTTTGTGGTCTTGGAGAGAAGGTTGAGGATGCAATAATTTTGCAATATGTTTTAAGATCTCTCCTCATAGACTTGATGCAAAAGTTTCTGCCATCAAGGAAATGAAGGATCTAGATGCCTTGAAGATGGATGAGTTGCATGGGATCCTCATGGCATACAAAATGAGGATGAAGAAGGAGAAACCATCGAAATGGGAAGCCGCTTCAAAACATCTAAGAAGATGAACAAAGGATATATATCAAGTGAAATTTCAAGTGATGAAGAAGAGGCACACTTTGTAACAAAGCACAATAAAGGATTTAGGAAATATAAGGGTAAGTATACTCTTAAATGTTTCAATTATGGCAGAATAGGTCATTTTGCTTCTAAATGTCCACAGGCTGAGAGTGAAAGTAGTGAATAGGAAGAAGAATACAACAAAGGGAAAGGAAGGAAATATTATCATAACAAGAAAAGAGTGCACAAGGGAAGCAAGGACAAAACAAATTTTGAAAGCATAAAAAGAGTCCACATTCAAGAAACAAGCAGCTCATCATAAGAAAGTAGCAAACGCTTCTTTGATAGCAATAGAGAAAAGATACTCTTTATGGTGATGGAGATAAAGGATGATGAAGACAAAAGGAAAGAAGAAAGAGATTCAAAAGAACATATTGAAGATGATGTAGAGGATCTTGAGAGGGAACTCCAATTTTCCTATAATAAGATCAAGAAGATCAAGAAAAGGAATTCAAGACTAAAGCCACTACTTCAAGAGGATAGTGGAACTAAAGTGAATTTATCTCAAAGTCTTGAAGAATTAGAAAGGATGATCATGGATTTGAAGATTCAAATTGAGGAAGCAAAACAAATTGAAGAAGTTGTAAGAGATAAACTAAAGGCAAAGGAATTGGAGTGTGAGAAGTTGGAGCTTGAAGTTGTTTCCTTAAGGAAGGAGTTGGAAAAATTAAATAATCAATTAAATTGAAGCATGAAGTTTGAAAAGAGCTCTAAAATTTTGGAAGATACTATAGACTCCCAAAGATCACCTTTTATCAAGATAAGTCTTTGCTTTGAGGAAAATCAAAATACCACCAAGGAAGAGTAAAGTTCTAAGGCTACATAGTTACCAAAGAAAACAAATGAAGAAAAGCCTAAAGGATATGCTGATGTGTTCCAAGAATCCACCCATAGTTGCATTGAGGAGGGAAGTAATATCACATATAAGAACAACATTCCTCACATGGAAAACCACGAAAGATTCAAAGGATCATTCCCTTCAAGACAAACGTCAATGACTAGGTTTAATCACTCTTTCTATGGGTATTGCTATTCATGCAATCATTTTGGTCATAAAGCAGTGAATTGTAGAATACGTGCAATGAATGATTTTGGATTCTCAATTAGGGACTACAACCCGATGTATTAATCTAGTGGATTACAATGTTATATGTTACAAGTGCAACAATTATGGTCACATTGCATGCTTTTGCAGAAGTGGTTTTGTGAAACCACCAAGATTGAACAAAAAGGAGGATACCATAATCGAACAAAATGGAAAACCTACAAAATTTTGGAAGAGGAAACGCAAGCAAGAGATAGAAAATCCATGCTTGTGCTCCATGCACAAGAAGAATCACTAAGTTTGTGAGGAGAAGCATGATTTCAAGGGGAGCTTACCATTGCATCATTTTCAGCCCCATAAAGAAGAAATGTCCTTTTTTCCATTGTCAAAGGAGGAAAGTTGCACAAAGGGGGAGAGTTACAACAAGGAAGAGTTATATGAAAGGAAGAGTGATGCTATTAATGTGAAAAGAAAATGTTACAACAAGAGAGTCATAATTAGGGGGAGCATCACAAAAAAGGAGTATTTCATTGTGAAGGAGAAAAGTATGTTACACTCCTTTGCCATTGATGTCAAAGGGGGAAAGATAGAGTAAGGGGGAGTAGTACAAAAGGAGAGGAATATGTTTGTGTTGCCATCAATGACAAAGAGGAGATTGTTGGAAATATTGTCATTGATGTCAAAGGCGTATGGACAAAATTATTAGAATTATTCTCATTGATGTCAAAGGAAGACTTCCATGATGAAAAGTTCATCGATTAAAGACAAAGAACAATAAGAGTTTGATTTCATTTATTTATGACCGACCTCCATCAACTTATGACAATGTTAGATTTCAAAGGTAGAAATTAAAATAGAATATTAATTAAAGGGGATGGCTCATAAGGAAGTGTTACCTCCCATGGATGGACGACCTCACATTAAATTAATATTTTATCAAAGATGAACGACCTACTTTGGAAGGTGAATTGAAATAGCTTTTACGTCAAATCTTGGCCAACCTACTTTTGGTAAAGTGCAAGATTTGGATTAAATACAAGTTATTTTAGAGGTTAGAAAACAAGTTCTTCAATGAAAAATCATTCCTTTTAAGAGAAAAGATTAGGAGAAGAAGAGAAAATTTAAGAAGTGGAGCAAACCTTTAAGAAATATTTATAACAAACATTATGCCTGATTTGGAGTAGACATTTAAGGAATATTTATAGCAGACATTGTGCCTAATTTGGATGACCTTTAAGGCATATTTATAGCAGACATTGTGCCTGATTTGGACCAAACCTTTAACCTAAACTTATAGCAGACATTGTGCCTAGATTGGAGCAGACCTTTATTGGAGATTTATAGCAGACATTGTGCCTGATTTGGAGTAGAGTTTGGATTAGAAATTGCATCATTTTGGACCAGAGATATAAGGTGAAATTGAGCAGAGATATAAGGTAGATTTGGAGAAAAGATTAAGGAAAAATTGGAGTAGAAATAAGTGAAGTTTTGGAGTGGACATTGGAGAGGTTGGTTCCTTCCAATTTAGAAGGGATTGGTGTCTCTTATTGAGTCACTTCTCACTTATGGGGATTGGTGTCTTTAGTAGGTTGGTGCTTATAAATCTTGTAAGTGGGGGATTGGTGTCTCCAGTAGGTTGGCGCTTAAAAACCTTGTGAGGATTGGTGTCTCCAATAGGCTAGTGCCTGCAAATCTTGTAAGTGGGGATGGGTTTCTCTAGTGGGTTTGTGCCTACGAAGATTGTAAGAAATTTTTTATATGAGCAATATTTTTGTCGTGGTTTTCTCTTGCAAGGGTTTCCACGTAAATCATGTGTTCTTGTGTTACATAATTGTTAGATCTTGTGTGATTGATATTATTATGGTGATTAAGTTGTGAAAAATAAAATATTATTGTTATATTGATTCATCCCTTCCTCTTAGTATAATTGCATGTTTTATCACTAAGAGGGGGAATGAATCAATATAAGAAAAAATTACTTATTTAAAATTCAACAACCACAACAAAAGCAAGCAAAAAAGACCCACACAATTAAGAACACAAGATTTACGTGGAAATATTTTTTAGAGAAAACCACAAAGATATAATACTTGGATCTATTGTCCAAATCTAGCCATAACAAAAATAAATTATTCTTACAAATCTTTGTAGGAACCAACCCATTGGAGACATCAATCCCCGCTACTAAACACCAACTTAGCAAGAGACACCAATCTCTTCTATTGAGAGGCACCAACCTCTAATGAACATAAATTTCATCTTCTTCAATAGATGATCATTTGAAACTTATTCAAAAATTTGCTTGCAACATTTTTCACATATGCCCTTCTTCAAAAATCTGTTATGATAAATATGCTTTTCTCTTGTTTTTGAATGATATTACATTTATTTCTTGCTTTCTAACCTCCAATTTAACTTCTATTCATACCCCAATCATTTCTCTTCACCAAATAGGGCTTACCTTCTTAAGGGAGGTCAACCACATGTAAATAATAATTTTTATTTTTATTTTTAATTCCCCCAAGAGGGGTTGACACATTTCAAAGAGGGTCAATTTTACAAAATATGGTCACCAATATGAGACAAATTGAGTTGTCCAACATTTTAAATAAGTTATAATTCAAGGAAAACAACTCATGAGTTGGCCCACCTTATTGATTTTAGTTTTTGATGGTGATTATGCTCCTTTGACATCAATGACAACAATATTTCCAACAATATCCCCCTTTGTCATTGATGACAACCCTATAAAGAAATAATCTGTGAATTCAACAAGAACATAGTTCTCCCCCTTTTTGTAATTCTCCCGCTTAGACATTAGTTTCTTTTGGTGCTACTTGAAAACGTGCCACCATGCCTATCACTTGTATAGTGTCTAGTCTTGATACTGTCACATATAGTAGGCTCCCAATCATCAAATTATATAATGTTTTATTTTCTTTAGGAGACTCATCATCATTGCTTAATTTACAACTTGTGACCATGGGTGTGCTAATTGGATTGCAATCTTTCATTCTAAACTTGTTCAACATTTCCTTGATGTATTTAGTTTGTGAGATAAATATGCCTTTGTCAAATTGAGAAATTTGTAAACCAAGGAAGAATGATAACTCACCAAGTGTAAACATGTCAATCTCCTTTTGTATTTACTTTGCAAATTCTTGGTACATTTTGTTACTACTACCTCGAAAAAAGATGTCATCTACATGAGTCATAACAATCAACTGATTTTTACCTTAAGTTTTTATGTAGAGATTATTATTAGAAATTCCTCTTTTTAAGCCCTATTTTTATAGATATTTGTCAAATCTTGAATACCAAGCTTTGGTGGCTTGCTTTAGCCCATTAAGTGCTTTCTTTAGTCGACACACATAATCCTTATTTTTTGTTAATAGAAACCCTTCTGATTGTTCAATGTATACTTCTTCCTCTAAATTTCCATTTCAAGAAAGGCTGACTTAACATCAATTTGATAAAATTTATAGTTCTTAAAAAAGAAAATACCAAAAACATTTTGATAACTTCTAATCTTGCAATAGGAGCAAAGGTTTCTTCAATACCTTCAACCTAAGGATAACCCTTACAAACTAACCTTGCTTTGTTTTTTACCACTTGACCATCTTCATTTAGTTTATTCCTATAGACCCACTTCATGCCAATCATATTCTTATCTTTTGGTCTTGGAATAAGCTCCTATGTCCCATTCTTTTCAATTTGATTTAGCTCTTCTTCCATAGTAGGAATCCAATGCTTTTCTTCTCTAGGTTGTACTAAGTCCTTAGGCTCTATTTTAGATAGAAAGGAGAAATTTTCATTTTCTAATGAACTTGCTAATCTTCTTCTAGTCTGCACTCCAATATCTATATCTCCAAGAATTAGTTTTTTTGAATGATTTCTCTAGACAAATGTAGATGGTGTCTTTGTATCCTTTTGTCCTATTTCTTCTTCTCTTTCTTCCTTGTAGCTTGCGTGTTTGAGGTAATCATTTTATTGTACTTCATCCTTTTTATTCCTTTCTTCATCCACTTTTACATTGACACTTTCTCCAATATTTTGTAATATTTTATTGTAACATCTATAACCTTGCTTCTTGAGGAACAACCAAGGAAGATGCCTTCATCAGATCTAGAGTCAAAATTTCCCAAATCCTCATCATCTCTTTTTATGTAGCACTTGCTCCTAAAAAATTTGAAGTATTTAACTATTGTTGGTCTTCCCTTCCATAATCCATAAGGTGTCTTGCTATTGATGACTTTGATTTTCCCTCTATTTAAAGTGTAGACTATTGTGTTAGCTGTTTCTCTCCAAAAATTATTTGGAAGCTTAGATTCATTCAACAATATTCTAGCTATCTCTTACACGATCCTATTCTTCTTTTCTACAACTTAATTCTACCGTGGAGTCGTTGCGATTGGAAAATGTCTCTTTATTCCATGATTCTCACAAAATTATTCAAATTCATTTGAGGTAAACTTGCATCGATTCAATTTCAAGCACTTGATTCTCAAACTAGTTTCATTTTCAAACAAGGCTTTAAAAACTTTAGAATTCTCATAAACTTTAGATTTTTATTTTAGGGAAGTAACCCTTGCCATTCTAGAGTAATCATCAATAAGAAACATAAAGTAAATTTTACCTTGCAAATTTTGTGTTCTTGTAGGCCCATAAAGATTTGTATGGAAAAGTTCCAATAGCTTCGTTGTTGTGTACTCCTTTGACTTGAAGCTTACTCTTGTTTGTTTCCCATGTTGATATTGCTTGCAAAGAGTGTGAAGCTTTAACAATATTTGGCATATATATCATGGCTTTCTTGGTGCTTATTTCCACTAGATTATCAAAATTCATAGGGCCCATTCTTCTATGCCAAAACCAAATTTTATTTGCCTGTACCATATAGCATTTTTCTCCCTTAATATCACTAAGGATGTATAGATTTTTTGGTGTTATGTTTGCATCAACAACTATTTTCCTTGTACTTTCCTTGTTTATCTTACAACCTTGAGCATGAAATGTAAGGGTGTGTCCTTGATCATACATTTGAGTAACACTGAAAATAATATGCACCAAACCTTCAACATACAAGATATTTTCTATTTCTTTCTTCCCATTATTAAGAGTAAGAGTACCTTTTCCCGTTATCCTTTCTGTAGCATTATCTCCAAATTTCATAGTGCCTCCATTTACTTCCTTTAAAATGAGAAACTTGCTTTTGTCCTCTATCACATTAACTCATTTGACTGCAAAATCTGACGAAAAATTTTCAACGAAATATGTATTTTCGGGTACTTGTGATATTTAATGTGTAATTTTCAATTTTTTTAAATTTTATCCCCGACATTCGTCGAAATTTCGACAAACATGCAAAATAAAATTGCGGCCGACATAAATAAAAATGAGTTTGACTATTTATTGCGACAGTGTTTTGCTATTATTGCCAGGTTGAGGGTAATCATTTTCTTTTTCTAGAATTCATTTGTGAAGTCATATTTGTACTTCTAGGTTTGAGAATCATATTTTAAAGCAACATCTCATTAGATTTCATTTTTTAGATTTGTGCATTTTCAAAAATTCATTTCTAGATTTTGTTGTCCAAGTTCAATATTCTGGTTTTAGGAGTCTGACAGTTGGAAATCATAGTAAAATCAAAATTTAATAAGTTTTGGAATTAGCATTTTAAAGTGTTTTTTGGGGTCATTAACTTCAAAATATCTTATCTTTTGTAGGGGAGTTGCATTCCAAAATTTTTTGGTGTAAAATATCATAATTATTATATTTTGTTAATTTTCTATGATTAAAAAATATTAGAGTGTGATTTTGATATTTTTTGAAGATCTAAATATTCAAGCTTGGTAAAGAAAAATCATGTTAGATAATATTAGTCCAGAACAAAATGAAGAGACACTTGATAGATTGTGGGATAGATTGAAAAAAAGGGTGATGGTAAATGTTATTGTCCTTGCAATAATTGCAAGGGCTTAAAGACGAGAAGACTTTTAATCACAACAGCTAGAAACATTGTAGGCAGCATGGTCACGTTGAAGGGGGGCATGATTATCTTCAATTGGTAAGTTGTTCATTATATGTGTTTATATTGATTGAATTTGTAAATGTTTATATTTTTTTTATATATAAAATCACATGATCATGATCATGGTTTATTTGTGTCTATCATTATTATAAAGGTGGAGCGCCCTAGGGCACATAATATGGATTATCACGACCTGAAGAATGTGGTTTTGCAAGCAGAGGAACATGGATCTGTGAATATCAAAGATGAAATTAATTATCCTATGGAAGAAGATGATCATGCACCAGAAAACATAGTTGAAGATGGTGGTACAAATACATTGATCCATGACACATTTAGTGGCACAATTGATTATGATGATCGAGATGACTTTGATGATGTTCATGATTTACTTGTATTTGAGAAGGCATACAAGCCCCTTTATGAAGGCTCACAAACAACTCTTTTCTCTGTTGTATTGTTGCTGGTGAACTTGAAGGTTATGAATGGTTTATCCAACATAGCAATCTCACGGATGTTAAGGTATGTCATATATGCCATCTTTTTTCATCTATTTTAATTGTTGTTAGTTCATCACTAGTAAATAAATGATGAAATATGTACCATTAATATTCTTTATATTAAAAAATTATTTTTTGTTGTAGATTGATTGGTGAATTTTTGTTACCACCATCAAATATTTTATCTCACTCATACCGAGATTTATCTGGCATTATGTAAAATATTGGAATGGAGTATCAAGCAATAGATGCATGTTCCAATGATCATATTATATATCATAAACAACATGAATTTGTAACAGAATGCCCAGAATGTCATATTAGTAGATATCAAATAGATCAAATAACAAAAAAGGTGCATCACAAGGTTCATTATATTCCCATTATTCCATGTATGCAATGATTATTTAGGTGCGAAAACTTAGCACAATTTATGGATTACCATGCACGGACTAGAAGTGGAGATGAAATTCTTCGAATACCTGTAGATTGTTCTGCATTTAGGGACATGGAAGAAAAATGGCCACAATTTAAAGAAGAACCTTATAATCTCAGGCTTTCATTGGCAGTGGACAGTGTCAATCCATTTGGAGAATTGAGATCTATTTACTCGGTGTGACCTATTTTTGCTATCAACAATAACAATCTTCCATAGATGTCAATAAAGAGGGAGCACATAATGTTGGCAATGATTGTTCCAGGTATTTGTTTACATCAATTCTCTTTAATGTAGTAGCATCTCATTTGTCTTATTTGTTGCATAATGACTTATATTTTTTTGATTTAACAGTCATGTACATTAATTTATATATATTGCAATAAAATGGTTATAATAATTATGTAATGTTTATGTTCATTCAACTATGTAAGTACCAAGTTAAATATATGAATGTATATATTGAGCCTCTTATCGATGAGTTACTAAAGTTATGGAATGGCGTCACTATGTATGATGTCTTTAGACCAATAGGACAAAGAAAATTTCAATTCCATGCAATGCTTGTATGGACAATTCATGGTGCCTAAGGGCTAACACATTTTTGTGGTATGTTATAACGTTCAACTGCACTTTAACGATATTTAATTTTATGAAGTAGATATCATGCATAATTTTTAAATATTCTATTTATTATATATAATTATAAAAATTGACATATTTAATCCAATTATATATGATCTTGCAGGTCTTCAAACAAAGGGAAAATTTGCATGTCCAATTTGTGATCCAAAGATGAAATTTCGTTGTTCAACAATTTTAGGAAAGTAGGTGTTTGATGAGTATAGACACTTCCTCCACATAAATCATAAGTATCAAACTACTAAAAAACATCTTTTCAATGGGAAAGAAGAGACTACATCAAAACCACGAAAAATGAAACCTCGTCTATGGAAGTTGGAATATAATAGAATCGTCAAGGTTATATATCGGATCAAATTGTTTATCTATCATATATGATATATTTGAAATTTATATTTTTATATTGTGTTGTGTTTACTCATGCTATAATTGACAATAATTGTCATTAATTTATTTAACTTATATGCTTCATGAAGGTCGTCAAGGCATTAATGGCCAGCTTCCACGGGGACTGAAAAGTTATCTCAGACAATTTAGTAGGTTGCCCTACTATGAGTAGCTACAAATTGTGCATTTGTTTGATACAATGCATATCAAAAAGAATATAATAGAAACATTATGGAAAATATTGGATGGAAGGCATGAAAAAGAAAAAAATGTCAAAATTTGTAGTAACATTCAGGAAGCCAATCATGCAATGAAAAATGTCATTCAATTAAATAGCAATGGAGACCAAATTAATATAAGTTTCCTTCCTTGGTTATTAATGGAGCAGTAAAGTAATGCTATAAAAAAAGTCATAAGAAAAATTTGATTTCCCACAAGATTTGCTGTGAACATAAACAATATCATAACAAAGAAAGATGAATTTGGGTCAGGGATGAAAAAACATGATTGACATACCTTCATTAAGGTAATTATTTTGATATATTATATATATATATGTATATTGCATGTATTTTTCAGTGTATTATGTTTACTACTTTGGGAAAAATAATGAAAATATCATTTTATAATTGTTGAATTATGTTCTACCTCTATCTCTTCCAGACAACTTCGACAGTAATGTCAAGCAAGTTATATATATCTTGGAAAATACATGAAGTAAGTAGCGATATTTATTCAATTCTTTGTATAGATCTTATAATTGCTATTTGTTTTACTTTTTATGTAATATATTGTATAGTTTTGTTAAATCTCGTTAATATATTTGAACCTTGAATCACTTGTAGATGGATGTCATCTACAGAAATCCATAAAAATAAATAAATTATTGGAAGAGAAAAATTCCTTGTCTAATGTGTGAAATGAAAAAGTGTCTACCTTTGACATTTTTCAATGCACAAGAACACCTCATACACCAAGTTGAGGAGATTGAATTGTGTTGGCTTGTACGCACAAGGTCAATGTGGATGGTTGAGAGACACTTGAAATTTTTGAAGGTTTGGTTAGACAAAGAGCACATCTTGAGGGTTCTATGGTGGAGGGATATATGGTATACTAGACCATGGTGTACATTACTGAATATCTTCCTAAGTTTGCAACAAAGATCCATGTAGATCGCATTTGGGATCCCAACTCCATTAACAAATTGAAGGGGAATACCTGATGGGGAAAGATAGATTGAGGAAAGTGAGAGGTAATTATAAGATGGTCATGGAGATTAATTAGAATACATTTTACATTTGGTTTTTATGTATATTGTACTTATTTAATTATTAATCTTCAATATACATCAATTATAAATTAAGGTCGTATACTGTGGTAATTAACTAATTATACGTCTTTTGTGAATTTTAATTTTTTTGATACAGTTGGTCGAGAGTGGGATGCACTACATTTGTACGTCACAAACAATCTTGATTGGATGATGGTATGGATTGAACGATTTCAACAATCTGGTCGCACATTAACATGGGAAGGTGTGGCTTCATTGGTTAAAGAAACTCATCGTAATGGAGATTCCAATGTGACACCAAGGGAAATTGATTTAGCATATGGTTTAAGAGATAAACATGTACGCATAAATATATTAATCACCCATACTATTTAATTATTTTCAATTATATTGATGTATATATATGTTGAGATTTTTTTCTTTACATACATTCGACCAAGAATAAATATGTTTATCAACTGATGATATTGCAATAATTTTTACATGTTTGACTTATGTTAGGTGAAACACCACAAGGCTATGTGGTGCAATGGTAGTAAATTTTGAATCAAAAAGTTGGATGACATGAAGAAAACTTGTGATTATGGGATAACTGTAGTCTTTCAGGTGACTAATGTTTCATCTAGAAGTGACATACATCCAGAAGTCTCAAAAAATTGATATTATGGAATTTTGGATGATATACTTGAGTGTGACTTTAAGTCCTTCAAATTAGTTATATTCGTCATCCTATGGTATGAGATATGATTGAATGCAAATTATTTCAAGATAATTGTTATTGAACATGATAATGAATTTACCATGGTTAATACAAGGTCGATTGAGCAAGCTAGAAATGAGCCCTATGTTCTTCCAAGCCAATGTGAGTAGGTATTTTACTTAGAGGTTCCAGGTAAACCAGGTTGGTCATTTGTCGTTAGACATGATCCAAGAGGAAGACTGATAAAGTATAATGTGGTGGAAGAAGAAGATACCGAAGAACTAGAAGATGATGTAGATGATGATCAAGATCAACAGTTAGTTGATGATGTGCGTGATGAAGATGTCAAAGAGGAGGAACTAGATCATGATGATGTAGGAGTTAATGTTCATGAAGATGATATCCATGTGGATGATGACATTATCGAAACTGATATCAATGACGATGATGATGATATGACCAATCCTTACAATGTCGAATCTGGATCGGATGATACAAACAAAGAGTTAGATGAAGAAAAAGATCAATGAAATTGAAATGTATGAGTTATGCGATTATATTATCTATTTGATATTAATTTCTTGATAGAATTATATTTGACTTATGTAGTTACATAATTAATTCATGATATTTTTAATTTTTATGCCATTACATAATTAATTCATGATGTACTTTTTAATGCTTAATTTTAATTCATGATGTTACAACTATTGTAGCTCTCTTAGAAATTTCCATATGATCATAATGAATAGTGTTTTAGAAAATTTCATGAAAGATGACACATTGATCGTAGTAGTGAAATAATTGCAAAGTTGTTTAGATTTTTTAGACCAATCACCCTTTGAAATGTCATTTTTAGGATCATCTCCAATTTGATTACTAGGACACGTAGGATTTGATTGGATTATCTTGGAGGAACATTGTGGCTTTGTGTAATGTGAGCAAATTTTGGATGGGGTAGTGGTGCAGGAGCACCTACACCTCATCTTCTATGCTTAATCATGTGATGATAATTAGGTAGGTCAATAGGTTGGTTTAGGCATTTCAAGAATGTTTTATTGTGAATAAGGTCACTTAAGACCATTAGTCATGTTGTAGGTGAAGTTTTGAGTTATAAGTTTGAGTCTTTCACTAAAGAGTTTTGTAGTATTTTTAAGGAAAATTGGAGAATTTACATGTAAAAGGGTGCAAGGTTAGTGTCATGTCAATAATAAGGCTATTATCAAACCACTAGCACAGTCTTAGAGGTGTCCTGGGAGTTTCAATACATTTGAAAGGTCAAAAAAATTAAAACATTTCAATAGTGATGTTAACAAACTTGAAATTAGTGTGTTTTATGTTTCATGTGATCATAAAATAGTGATGTTAAATAGGGATTTGAATTTCCAAGTTGCAGATTGCAGAAGTGGCATGTACTCGTTTTAAAGTTGAATTTCCAATATTTGATAAGGTCAACATATCACTCCTACTTTTTTATTTTCATGATTATTTTGTTTTGTTATTTGTTTGAATTCATCCGTCATATAAGAAACAATCTTGTAATACCTAGCTTATCTGGTATGCTTATTGGATTTTTTAGTATTTATATTACAGTTCTATGATGCAGGTTGAGGTCAATGGTGATAATGCAACTCCTATCTATAAGTTCTTGAAATCAAGAAAAGGTGGCCTTTTGGGTGACAATATTAAGTGGAACTTCAACAAGTTTTTGGTGGACAAAGATGGAAATGTGGTTGATTGATATGATCCAACTACTTCTCCACTGAATATTGAAGTACTTGACAATCCCTCTTTTGTAGTTTCATACCATATACATCCTTTCTCACAATGATTAATTGTTTGGGATTTTGTTGCATTTCAATCACAATACCAACAAGAACTTATTTTTGAACAACGAATGTTTGATGTGGTAATAAGATACATTCCTTAGGAAAAACACTAATATTCATGTTTTATGTTTGCAGAAAGATATCAAGAAGATCCTAGGAACTGCCTAATTCTTCAGAAGCAAAAACATTACAACATTTCTACAGTGCCCACATAGTGCTAAGGAATAAGAAGAAGAAATCCATTTAGATGTGATTCTGGTTATAGAACAAGGTTGTAGCAGAAAATGTTGCTAGGAATTTCCAAGTTGTAACTAATTAAAATTTACTTTGTAGTACTATAAAGCTCATTTCTTTCACATGGTTTAAACCATACCATAAATAAGGGTTGTATTTCCAATCCAATTCAGTAGAAGAATAATTTGATCTCTTAAGGATCGCATGCAATTTTGTTTGGCTATTTTTCTGAACTGGAAAAAGATGCTTATCATGCTTTGAACATTAATAATTTGCAAGCTACTCATGGATTCTTCTCAGTATATTGTGTACTTGTCATTTTTTTTTGTCAAAAAGGACATGATGCAAGATTCCTTAGTTTTCTTTACACCATAAGTTCCTTATAGACATGATTAAATTTTGAGAGCTTAATAGGGATTTAAACCTAGGCGGCTCTACCTTTGCGAGCTGAGCAGACTTAAGTGATGTGATTTTGTTTACAACAATCTATTCACAATGGAAATATTACAATGAACATATATAATCATAATAAAGTGTATGTGTAATATTAGAATATGTTCAGTTAACAGATGTAAAAAATAAAATGGGTAAACTAAAAGATGAAATGTGCGAGACTAGTGCCTTGTTGGGTGTATGGAGTCTAATGAATATCTAGAAAAGTGCAATCTATGAAGGCAATAATTCAGACTGTTTGGGACACAGATGTAGTTTATAACTTGTATAAACGTGTAATTAAATGACTGACAAACTCTACTTGAGATAGAATGACAATCCTAGTTATGTGATTCTTCTTATTGATCCAATTAGTACTCTTCAGTTACTATGATTGACTAGAAGGGTTTAATCTTTACTTGAAAGAACCAAACAATCACATAACACAAATACAACAAATGTGTATCGGTAAACTGAATATATGCTTGATATATCAATTTAAATAGTAGAAAAGCATCAAAATGGAGACAACCAGATAACTGTATAATTCCACAAACAACTGATACTGAGATTAAGCCACAAGTTCATACATCTTCATTAACTTCATCAAAATTCATACATGCATCCGAGTCTTTTAAAGGAAAGTTTCATTGCAAACTATCTACTGTATCTTTCTCCTATCTGCCTATATCTATTTTACATTATGAAATATATATAAACATATCAAAATTGTGAAAGGACACATCCTTCTAGAAATGCCTTTTTCTTAACAACAATAACAAACTAGAAATTATACTCTATTAAGCCATAAATGGATGTTTGACAGATAATCTAGGTAATCTTGCCACTTGTGTGTATCAACATCCTCCAATGCATTCCTTATGGCTATCTCCATTTCAATCATCTTCTCATTTTGTTCACATGCCCCATCCATTGTTAAATCATTTCATGTGGCTGTCTCGAGAATTGTTTGCATCATCGTCTCACATTCCTTGATCCATTTGTCTTTTCCCTTTAGTTCCCCTCCATCTTCTAACAACATTGGTACTCCCTTTTTTGTGACATTGATCATCCCTTGCTCATCACCTTGCAATTCTTAATGGAAGTCTTTATGTTTTTTCATAAAATGGTTGGCAGTATCAATAACTATGTTATCAGGAGCATCCCTTTGGTTTATTTCCTTGAAATTCTCTTAGATCCTGCCATCTATCCTCTTATGTTCTTGTACTGTAGTAAAATTGTGTGAATGTGTTCCCCAAAGCTTACTCAACCAAGTCATTAAATTGGTCTGCCTCTTCCTTATTATTGAAGTGAGTGCATCACATTTACCTTGTGAGTATGCATTTGATTCTTCCCACTGGTCTCTTGCCTGGGATCTTTCACCATGAGTCAATTGCTTTGTGGATCCCAGCGTGATTCCCATCATGTCCTTCAAGTGATCATTTTCTCTGAGTAGTCTCTTGTTATTCATCTTATACATTTATTTTTCCTTGATTAGCATATGGATTTGGGATTTATTTAATTTGGCCACATTAATGCCAATTTCTGTTGTAGCTATTGGATCAACCTCACCAACTTTTAACGTCATTACATGTCCAAAAGTCTTTTTAGTATCAATTACAACAGTTTTCTTGTGTGGATGATACTGGGCCCATATCATAAGTGATCCCTCATCTAGGTTATACTTAGATCTTGCATAAATCTCTGTTACCCCCTCAGGAGTGAGTTTATGTGTGGCGTTACTATTCTTTAGAAAACTATCAAAAACCAAAGCAAAGTTCAAATCCAACCCAAGAAAGATCATGACACCCGCATCTTATAATAATTTCCTTCCTTTCTCAGGGGTCATTCTCTTCATTTCTTCTTCCACACTTGATTTTAAGTTATTTAGCAGTTGTTCCTCATTACTTGGTGTAATATTCTCCACTAATTCCCTTATTTATTTTCCTTTTAATTTGTACAAAAAGGTTTTAAATTCTGAGGTTTTAATGAATTCATCATTAGCCACAAATGATTTATATGCTATCTGCCTTGTGTTAGTATCTACACTCTCTTCAACATTTGGTTCCCTAGGAACATACTTGTAGTCTTGAGTTCTCAATCTAGAAATTTTATCAATTGTACTGCTAGGCCTACCATCACTAGATGCCTCTTCATCAGAAGATAATAGTTATGTATCTTACAATCCCATGTTATACTCATCAACAACTTTTTTTTCTTCCTCTTCTTCCAAATTATTGATCAAGTCATCATACAGATAGGGTATGTGATTGTATCCTCCCAAGTTCATTTTATTTTTGGAAAAATCAATATACCCCTTTGGATCAAATCCTTTTCATGGTGGAACCTTCTTCATGTTGTATTGGAACAATTTGTTGAGAACCATATCATATCCAATCCTTGCTAATACAGTGAAATCACCAAAGCACAATGTACTAGGCATAAATGCCTGCTTTCCAAAAGAAATCAGATTCATAACATTTGAATAGTCCAATTTCCTAACAATCTCCAAATATGCAATCCTATTAGGCATCGTCTTGGGCAGAATGAAGGGTGCATCTTCAAATCCATATACTCTTATCATGGTTGCATCTTCTAGATAGTACTAGTCTCCCCAATTGTGGTTGATAGGTCCATTGAAATACTTAGGACTTAAAAACCTTTTTATTTCATCAGACAATGAGTATTCACAAGGATGATTGTAAAACATGTACAGTGATTTCACAATAAAATCTTCAAAATGCAGATAACAAGAATTAGAAAATTTTCAATCCTAGGTGGCTGTCCAAAGTTGTACTGGTAATGACCTTCCTTATCAAATTGTACAACCCTCAATATTTTAGGCCACATTTGCAATTCTTGTCTATAATAAAGTATCATATGCATTAGGATTGAATAAGCATCCAAGTGCAAGATAGGAGCTCCACTTTTTATTGCCATCAGTTCTGAATCAAGTACTTTAAAGATGTGTGAAGTATAATAAAAAAACCTTGAATTATGACATTAGATGTCCCTTGCAATTACCATGGGTACAATTGACATGGGCTCAGGGGTCTCCATTCCTAGCACTTGACACATTGAAAAATATGTGTACCTCATGTAGGGTTCAAACAAATGAACATGGAACAGGGGACCATCACTGTCATTTAGTGGAACTGAAACACCATATTTCTTAGACCTGTGTAGTGGAAACCTCCAACCCTTGTACAAAGTATCCATCCTCCAAAATTCCTTTTCCAGTTGTTTAGGTTCAATTTTTTCACCACACACTCCCTCTAGGTTAAAAACCTCACAGATGGCAGCTTCAAATACATGTATAAACAGTTTTCCTGATGGATCACAAATAGCTTTACATTTTGGAATATAATAGGCAAATAACATCTCCACCAATTCTACATTTACAAATACATTGGGGAAGACTAGTTTCCCTAGGTTTAACTTCCAAGGATTGCACACTGGTTCGTATCGGTTCCTTTGTTGGTAATGAAAAATAAAATAATCATATCCCCTAATTGGGGTCCATATGTCTCGTATATGCTTGCATTTATCCTCTAAATTTTTCACTTTTTCCCTAAGTTGTGTAGATCACTTGGCCTTAGGTCCTAAGCTGGGAAATTGATCAATTAAGTCCTGGTTTAAATTCCTCTCAACTACCCCTGGTTCCTTCTCTGCTTCAATTTTTTGCCTTTTTCCTCTATGGTTATTACTCTCACTCTACTTCCTACCTTTTTCTTTTCCTGAGCTAGTGCTTCCCATTTTATGAATCACAAAACTAGAAATTTAATTGCAAGGAACTTACAAGTTTATTTATAATTCTTTGACCGAAAGATCTTTTGGGCCTTTGTCTGTTCCTCTGCTGCTAACTTTACAAAATTTTCCTTCAATTACTTTTCTCAATTCAGGAAATCATCGACACATTTGGTAGTAATATTTCCATTAATGTCCTAGCTTTGAACACAAGTGTAGTTGATCTTCGAATTTACCCACTGCCACATCAAATTTTCTATTGGCAAGACAATTCAAAATTTGGGCGATCCTTTTATTCAGGCTTGACTAACATTCATTAAACATTCTTTTGGTCGGGGAGATATTACACCGATATCACATAATCTATCCATTTGATTCATATAAATGTCGCCAAGAGTCACCCCGATGACTATCTTGATCTGTTTGTGCCTTCTGTTGGAGTGAAAATTACATTGAGAGAGGAGGGGGTGAATCAATGTCTTAACATATTTTACCAATTTTAAGAAAAATAAACCATAGCACATATTTGTTCTCAATATTTCAATGATAAGTGCATTCATGAGTTGAATGCAATCATTCATAAACTGCAATGAGAAATGTAATTGAAAAACAATGAACAATAAAGCATTCTCACAAAAAAGTAGTGAAACAACAAATGAACAATGAGACACAAGATTTGCCGAGTGGAAAACCCTCTTGGGGTAGAAAAACCACTCCTAAACTTTCAGGCTCTTATTTGAAAAGCATTGTTAACAATGCCTTATAGGATAATTTCTGAGCACCAACTCAAGGAGCACCAACCCCTCATTTTGAAACACCAATTTCAAGGAGCGCCAACCCCTTTTTCATATTAAAAAATTACAAATTATATAGAGGATTTCTCTATTTTCCAAATAAGCTCATAGAATCCCTCATTCCCTTAATCTATCTAATACCTTAAAGATTCAAAACAATGAATCCCTAAAAAATTACATAAATTAAGGTTTTCATAATTACACTCTGCATCATATTTTCAAGATTTTATTACATATCCTTTTACAACTTTTTCTTGTTTGATATAACAAGTTACACTATCATAAAATCACATTAGTAATCTCACTATGATAAAAAACTGTATTTATATGATTTCAAAAATATAGATCTGCTAATAAAAGAGTCTTCAAAGATGTCATTTTCAAAAGAATCTGAAACACCCATACCATTTTCAGAAAATTGAGCCAATAGAATGATGATCAACAGATGGAGAATAATCTTGTGTAATGCTTGTATAGAAGGTTGTTTCAAACTCTAACAAGAATATTTCAAGTAATGCTCCCTTTTGAAACTGCAAGAATTTTTCAAAACCCAAATTTGAAAGAAGTGAAATATGAGCAAGTAATATCATTTCCTTCATTCGAAACAAATATCCATATGAATCTATTTTCAAAAAACCTTATGCAGATAACCATCATTTTTGTAACGAATGAAATAAGTCCATTTAAATCCACAATGATACTGATATATATCACAAAATGCATGACTACCCATCAACCAAAAGTCACAAACCCTCATTGCAAGAACAAATAGAAATAATATTCTATGAGGGCATCATTTATTTCTTCAATAACTAAAAATGCATTATCTTCTGACAAGTAAAATCGCTTACACATTTTCTGATTTGAGCAAGAAGTCCAAGTGCATATTTTTGATAAAAATAAACACCAAATGATGATAAAGATACCTGAACACGCATGAAGCTAAAAAAGAAATGCATGATAAAACTGTAATGAAGTATTTACCAACCCAGCTGAGTAATGCCATCGAATCTCCTTCTAGATTCGAGCTTTTAGCCAAATAAAATCATCAAACAAATCAACCATACCCATTATGCTTAAACATAGTGAATTTCTCCCTCACAATGTCGTTACAACCAGCTAAACCACTAAGAAACAATAGTTACAAGTATACCATGGCAGCGGCTAGGGTTCCATACTCAACCATGAAATGATAACCATAAAACATGCTTTTCCCTATTCCTCCAATTACCAAGTCATTCAATGACTTTTTAAAATCATAATGAGATTTGAAGTTCGCAAAAAAATAATTCATTTGTAAAACATCATGATGAATTTAAAATCTGCTGTCTTATACCTTTTACCACAAATGCCAACATAATTATCACCTAAATAATTTCTCAAAGAAGTGTCAATCTACATTATTACTTTAAACATCATTACCAAATTGTCGATTCCATGTCACTTCATAGTGACTTTTAAATAAGTCAAATAAAAATTTAGCCAGATGATAATATAATATCATATGCAAAAAGTGAAGGGCTCGATCAATAATAAAGATAATTATTTGCCTTTGGATACCGACCATGAAGTCTAGGCTTGAGCATTGGAGACTTCTTTGAAAACAACTAAAATGTTAAAATCATATGTCATGTGTACTAAGAAATACCATCAAACAAATGAGTTGCTAGAACCAAAATGAATTCAATGCCTCCAAATAAAGTGAGTTCAGAATGTAACCAGATGGCTTTAGAGTCTTTAAGAAAGACATGAGAAATCTGATCAAAATAAGATACTACAAGAGTATGCAAGATAGTGTCAAGATGTCCAAGCAACCAAAATGATCCAAAAAGATGTCAATGAGCCAAAGATAATGAAATAATATATCATTCCTAATAACAACCAACTAAGAATACTTGAAGCACATCAAATCATCATATAAGCGAAGAATGATAAGAACAAATATTCTTCCAGATGATGGACTTGTAGCATGATCATAATCAACACTGTCAGTCCACTTAAGAAACATATACATCTACAAAGGAGATATCTGAAAAGAATAGTTATGAAGATCCCATAGATGAACTGACTATAAACAACTTGAAACAAAGTAAGCTGAAATCTGAAATAGACATCATCAAGAGCCATCAAGAATGTATCATATCAAGACAATTGAATACTGAATATGGAGAGCATAAAGATCCTAAAAGACCAAATCTGAAGCAGTCAAATCATCAAACCCAAATAAGTGATTTTGTCACGAAGGAAAAACCATGAACACAACTAAGATCGAACATCTTCATCGGTAAGGAATGGTGTATCACTAAGGCATTTAATAATTTTCCTGATGTTATGTCTCCCCAATGATTATTCTTTTGATCCCAATTATGTCACCAAGACTCTTGCCGATGTAATCTTATCGGTGTGACATAGTGGGTCGAGAGGACATTTTGATCTCATTTTGATAGCGTTTGTCTTGGCGATAGTATGTTTCTTTGTTTTGTCGACAAGACAAGATGAGTGTTTCGCCGATGATATTTCATCAGCGAGAAAAATGCACTCAGGCTGACTCAGGGATCTTACTCTGACGACATTGGTCTAGCCGATACAACTCCTCGTGCTTTGATCGGTGAGACATGTAATACCCATCATGTTGCTATTTGGACTTGATATTTTCTGTGGTTTTGCTTGATACTATGGGACTTTGATAGTTACTTTTTATTAGTTGGATTGGTGGATTGGATAGTTTAGACTACTTGATGACCATGCTACTTTATTTGATGACATGGATATTATGATATGATATTATGGTTATATTTGATTTGGTGATGTTTAATTTGATTTCAGTAGTATATTGTGATGCAGTGGATTAGTAATCATTTTATGATGATATGATGTGATCAGTTTAGTTTAGCAATGTTACTTTATACTTGATGTTGTAATTGTTATTATAGTTTTGGTGAAGGGATAGTGCAGCACCACTCGTTTGCGAGTGCCCTGCTATGCTGTGATTCCTTCTCATGATGTGATGTATTTGATTATATATATATACATGTTGTACACAACCTTGTTTGTATGCAGGAATTGTAGGAACAGAGTCTCGATTCCACCTGCTTCGACAGGAAAGGGTGAGCATCAAATTAACCCAATGGGCATGAAGTTGAAACAAACATGACAAGTCACCCCATCCCAAGTCTGTCAACCCGTCTTATGTTTATTGGTATTGTGTGTCTTTGACCTTTGTCATTTTGTATTTTATGATGATTGTTTTGTGTGAAAGTAATTATGTTATTTATTTTACGTTGGTGTTGTTGTATGAAGTAATTTAAATACTTAAATGATTAAAATAAATGTTAATAATAGTTATTGGAATAGATTTTTATTATAATATTAAAGTATTAAATTAAAAGTCATGTAATTTATTATAGATAAATAAATTGAAAGGTGTAAATTAAATTATTTAAATTGGTATTTAGATAATTTAATGAAAATAGCATGTTGAGGATAATTAATGGAATGATATAATTAAATAGGTTAAATTGTGTGAACTGCAAGTATAAATTAGAAAAATTGAAATTAAAAAAAAAAGTGTTGTTTGAATAGAAAAAAACCAAGAAAAGAAAGAAAAGAAGAAAATGACCAATGAATGTTGATATTTTGGCTGAAAAGCTAGTGAAATAGAATATTTCTATTCATCCTTTTCTTTTTAAGTTTTCAAAAAAAAAAGAAGATATCTTTTTATTTAATAGAAAAAATGAGAGGTTTTCATGCACAAGAGTTTTGAAAGAAGCTAGAAAATAATATTGAGTTTTGGAAAAAACCTATATCCTCCTTTTTGTCTCTGTGAAAATGGTGTCTCTTTCATAATTTCTGGGAGAAACTTCTAAATAAAATAAAATAGCTTAAAAGTTTGATCGAAGAATCTGGTGGAGACGTTCTATGGAAGAAAAGGGAGCTCTTCAAAAAGGCTATTTGGAATCAAGAAAAGCTTCATCAATTCCTTAGCAAGCGTAGGACTTCAAGTTCCATTCTATTTCCTTGATTTTTCTGAATCAGTAAAAATAAATATGTTTCTCTGTAAAAGAAAAACCTTTTGAGATTTAAAATTTATTGGGTAGAAAACCAATGAAAGAAATTTATTTGGGTCTCTGAAAATATTTAGTATTTTTATGATTTTGTTAAGGAAAATTGTTTCCCCTCTGAAATAAATGGGCTTTTGAATATGTATTCATATATATATATGTGTGTGTGTGTGTGTGTGTGTGTGTGTGTGTGTACATATACATATATATCATATATATATATGTACAGTGAATATACTACAAAAAATAAAATGTTTTGCTTGAAAATAAAATAATATATATATATCTAAATATTATCCTCATTTCGAAACTTTCTTGGGCCGAGCTTGTGTGTCGACAGAATTTATATCCTTTTTTTCTTATAATAATGAAATTTTAGATTAAGGTTGAGGGGGGGGATGACTGGGCCGTACCCTCCCCCTCTCCCCTTCTTCGCCAATAGGCTGCCCAAAATAGTTTGTTGATTGTTGTGCGCAGTCCTATGGATTGGCAGTAGTGGCCTACGCACTGGAGCCATTTTTTATTTGGTATTTTATTTTAAATATATTATATATAAATATGTATATATATATTTATGTATTGGCATATGCATGATTTATTTCACCATACCAAAAATATTTAAATTTAAACGAATAATAAAATAAACTTGAATATTATATATATATAATAAATATAACGATATATTGTCTTCTTTTGGGAAATTTGGATTTATGACTGTTATGGTTATTGGAAAAAGGCGAAATTGATTGTCATTGAATTTTTATTTCAAAATTTTATTAAGGAAATAGAGATTTGATAATGGAATAAAACAAATTACTTGACATTGTGTAAAATTATTATGTTGTTTTGAGTTTGAAATATCCTAAATTTGTTTGGGTTTTCTTGTTATCATTATATTATTGTTTTGGTTTTTTGATGTGGGAACCCAGTTTGGTTTAGAAACCTATTTAGGGATATCATGTACCTTAGGCTTTCAAAGGCTTTATTTCATTGTTAATTGATGTTTCTCTTTTCAAGTGCTCTTGATGTGGCAAGTTATTTGGTATCATTGTTTTGAAAGGGTTGTACAGGATTTTATAGACTCTGATTATGTGATTTTTAGCGAGATGGGTAATGCCTCACATGTTTTCTGTTGAGATTTACTGTTCATTTTATGTTGGTACAACCCTTGAATTTGATTATGTTTTGGGGTCTCTGGGAGAGTGGCTCTTCGTGAGGGCTGACACCTCAAAAGGAGGAAGGGCTAGGATAACCCACGTAAGAGTTAGATTAACAAGTGAAAACTTAATAAAATAATTTAGGGGGATGGGTAGTAATAACATAATAAGATAATCTTGGATACCTTGTTTATCTATTAGGGCTTTTGCAGACTAAAGGTAAACTGAGAAGGCCATGGTTGGAAAGGTTGTTGCCTTGTCCTCATGAGAGGTTAACGGCTCCGCATGAGTCACCCTATGGGGCCGACGCCTCAAGTAGGAGGAAGAGCTAGGATAACCATAGATGGGGGCTTACGCCTCATGTAGGAAGAAAGGCTAGGATAACCCATGTAGGACTATGCAATGACACTCTCCACTAGTTTCCCTTATGCTTTGCTTTCTTACTTGCCTCTGGAAGTAGTTAATGGTTGATGCCTTTGATTTATTTATGATGTGTTTCATGGTCTTGTGTTTATTATGATTGAATCTTGGTTGTTCTCATTTATGATCTATGTAATATCTAGTTGTTGCTATTGGAGTTACTATTGTTATGTTATTATTATTGGAGTTAGTCTTGTTGGTATACTTGGTCACGATCACTTCCTTGTCACCTCTGAGCATGGGGGTGGGTTTTTTTAAAACCCACGTGGTCGGGTGGAACGTGCTCCGCACCCGTTGGGTTCCCCATCAACGTTTGTTCTACACAATATCTTCCAGATGGAGTTGTACCTAATGATCATAATGTATTTATGATATTCCTTGTAGTATGCATTTATCCCACATGCATGGGAGATTTTGATGTATTTCATGGATATGAACATGTAGTGTATTTAAAATTGATGTAATGACCATGCACTCTTGTAGTCATTCATGATTTATGAGATTTATGATGGTTTGGTATCATGTGATGTATTTATCTGTATGCTTATGAATGTATGGATGTTATCTCTCACAATGGTTATTTTAATGTCTATGATGGAAGCAAAGTTAGTTAAGTTATTTAGCTGTATATGTATCTTTCGCTATGGGTTGGTTTTATGCAATGTGACCTTGCGTGCCCCAAAGAACTTAGATGTTTATGATGTTATTGTGTAATGTAATAATGTTTAATGGTTCTTTATATGTTTACTTTGTGTGATTAAAAAAAATGTGTGCATAGTTGTTGTCCTTTGGGGTTTGCACGACAACATCGTTTAGATGGATAGCTGCAACACCTTCTGGGGGAGATTCTTGATCGGTTGGGACCCAGGCCACAAGAGGAGCAGTGGGTTGAGGGAGAAAGGGAAAGGTTACCGAGGTAGAGGGAAATAATGACAAATTAGGATGCAATGCTGGTCATATGAGAGACTTGATGAGAGCACACTTGCCTACTTTCGATGGTTTTGGAGGAGGTATGGAAGCAGAAACATGGTTAATTGATTTGGATTGATGCTTCATGATGCACCCCTATGGTAGCAATACCAAATCTTACTACGCAGTCATGCATCTGCGAGGCTTCACATCCACTTGGTGGCAGATGGAAGAACAAAAGTTACATCTGGATATTAGCATGGTCGCATGGGAGTTATTTTTGGATAGGTTCAGGGCTCACTTTCTTTCAAATAATTGGAGGCAACACAAGGCAGATGAGTTTCATGACCTTAAGGAAATGTTGATGTCCGTTGAACAATATGAGCGATGATTCTATGAATTCAAGTAGTATGTAGGGATCAGTCATGATGAAGGGATGTTAGTACAACATTTTGTTCAGGGCTTAAATGCCCAAATTAGTGGTGGCGTGCGAGTCTTCAAACCAAAGACGATGGAAATTGTGGTTGAAAAGGCTCAATTGGTAGAAGAAAATTCGACCATGGCCTCGGGTGGTCACATTGGAGTGCATATTGGAAGTGCGACTACACCTAGCTTTGGAATTCACAAAGGTCAAACACAGGCTGTAGGATCTTCTAGGAATCGGTACGCACCCTCTAAAGGGGGTTAGCAGTAGCAGCAACATTAGCAGCAGCAGTCGCAGCCGAAGCATAAAAACTCTCCATCTCAGCAGGGTGGCAATTCTCAATTTCGTAGGGATTGGAACCGAAACCAAGCTCATTAGGAGAGTTTTGAGTAGCTTGCACCTAGTTTTCAGTCAGTGCAGAGTCGAGGAAGCTTTTAATAGTCAAATGCTCCATCTGGGGGTAGAGGATTTGGTCGAGGTACTGGTTGCTACTCATGTGGGAAACAAGGGCATATCGCCAGATTGTGTCCAAAAAAGAGCATCTAAGTATTTAATTAGAGACTAGTTGGGTTGGAGCCGATAGTGGGCGACATAGGGAGAGCTCATCGTGTCGTTGCAATAATGGATTATTGACAGGAAGACCACCAGAGCACCATCGTTGAGACAACAGGTGTGTTGCATAACACTAGTTTTTCTATAGTCTTTGATTTTGGTGCATTTGATTCTTTTATATCTTCTTTAGTAGTTGACCGATGTAGATTGGTGGCAACTATTCAAGGCATAAAATGGTAGGTTGAATTGGCCTTGGGGTCAAAGGTTGTTGTAGAGAAGCTTGTGCAGGGTTGTAGTCTAGATATAGGGGCATTGAAAACTAAGACGAACCTTTGAATCCTACCACTTGGTTCATTTCATGTCATCTTGGGAATGGATTGGTTGAGTGCACATTATGCCATGATAGACTGTCGCTGTAAAGCAGTGTGGTACATTGATGATTCTAGAAAGGAGGTGGAGATTGTGGGTATTCAAAGGCCCATTTCATTGTGAATGATCTCTACCATGCAGCTAAAAAGGTTTTTCCGATAGGGTTGTCAGCTTTTTGCAGTGTCAGTGAGTGACCTTGAGTTAGAGGATAGTCGAGGGGTGTCATTGGATGATTACCCTCTCCTTGTAGATTTTTTAGATGTTTTTCCGGGTGAGATACTTGGTATGCCACCTGTTAGCTCTAAAAAATAGGCAAGGATACCTCAAGAGGTTGCCAATCTCTTGGTACATTTTAGGGTAACATAACAAGGTTTGAAATAATTAAACCTTCTACTCTTCAGGTGCTGCTAGACCTAGGCGGGTGTACCTATAACAGATGAAGCAGACTTAACCTATGATCTTCCTTCCTACAACAATTTATCCACAATGGCATATGGAAGTGGAGAAAATGGATCAAACTTGGAATAAATTGTATACTAAAATGAAGACTAAATCCTAATATGCTCAACTAATAGATGTAAAAAAATATGAATGAGACTGAATGATGTGAATGGTGAGACCAATGCCTTATAGGGTATGTAGAGTCAAATGAAATCTCAAACAACTGACTTTTTTCTGGAGGTCATTCAAATTGTTTGGCATATTTTGTTTATAACTAGTATAAACATGCAAGATTGTGATTATTAAGTTCTTCTTATTGATCTAAATGAAATTCCCTGATTATTGTGATTAATTAAAAGGATTTAATCCTTCCTTGAAGGAACCTATCAACCAATCACACAGATATGAAAAATTCATACTGATAAACCAGACATAAACATGTTATGCTAATTTAGATAACCAAGCAACATCAATCTTAGAGACAACTTAAATAATTCTTTCAATAGGCACAACACAACAATTAACATCAGAATACGCCAGCAAATCAGATGATTTTCATTGATATCTCCATAGCTTCAAAACATACATTAGAGTCTCATCCCTGTGAAACATGGTGTTCCACCATATTTTCTATTCTCTATCCTACTCTACCTACTCCTTCATTTACAATTGAGAGTGATTATTTATACATCAGTATCCGAATAGGCACATTGTTTCATATTCCAATATCGACAAACAATTGCAATTAGGAATTTTCATGTTGGCCACAGTGCATAAGACTTCATCAATCATTTGTTGTAACATCCCCGTGAGTATTCCAAAGGAAACAATATCATTGATCATCCCTTTGGTCTTCTGTGCCTCGCCGTAACACATTTGAGTCGTGAAGAAATCATATCGAAAACCCCTAAAACCCCATTTGTCTCCCGCGCGTCGCTGTAGCATTCCGTTTGTCACAAAAAAGCCATATAGTATTCTTTTATTCCCTTTCAGTTTCATCTTTGCATTCGTTATAGCTCATCTGGGTCGGTGAGATATCACAGAGATTACAATACGTTTTGCCGATATGTACTTCTTGTGCCTTCCATTCGCTGAGACCCAAGGAGCCTCTCACTGAAATGCACCTTGTTCTAACTCATTGTCGCTGTAACTTAATGGTGTCGGGAATACCTTATAGAGAATCCACCTTGTTCCACCGAAAGTTCCTTTATCTCCCAGTCGCCAAGACAACAATAAAATCCTACCGACAAAGTCCCCTTATGCTCCATCGGTGAGACCGGGCACCTCGCCAACACATTTTAGTTTTCTTACCGACTGAAATAAGTCTTACCAATGAAGCCATTCATCAGCAAGACAATGATCCTACAAAGAGACTCATACCGATGCCAAAAGTTACACCGAACCCATTCCTTCATCTCATTCGCTAAGACTTATCTTGATGTGCTCTATCGGTGAAACACCCTGATTTCGTTGAAACTCTCGCCGAAGACCACCTCTCCATAGATCACCAAGAAATTTTGGTTTTCTTACCGACTAAGTCCACCTGTCGCTGATGACCCCCTTCACATCTTATCGGCAAGACACTACTCTGATATACTTTAGTCTCACCGATGTACATTCCTCGTCGCCATTCGGTAAGACAATGCTCAATCACCAAGACCACCTACCGAAAACCTTTAGCTTGGCTGAAACATTTCCACATGTGCCAGTCAGAGAGACAAAATTTTTTCGCTATGACCTTACGCCGATACTCATCAATTTGGTCAAAATGAATACTTGTGCACAGTCGGTATGACATGTGGAGATCGCTATGATGTTATATCGATGCCTCAATCCTTTGCCGATAGAACCTTTGATACGCCTTTCGACAAGACATTCATATTTCACTATTACCCTCACCCGAATATGACTCCTATGCTGATATGTGTCTTTTGAACATGGGTCAGTGAAACATGATGTGTTCGGTGAAGCATTACACCGATGATCCTGACTCATGCTGATATGAACACTCTCGTCACTGAGACGATGAAACTGTTATGCCGATAACTGCCAGTGAATGAAATTCAGTCGCCATGACATTAAAACGTCTTGCCGATAGGCAACATAAATGTTTTGCTAGCAGAAGACACAACATGGATTGGGGAGAGCCTAATGAACTCACGCCGATAGGCACCAAAATGCAAAAGATGCGTGACTCAATGGATTCGATGGGCAACATGGGAAAAATATGAGCAAAATGATATGAAAATAAACCCTTACATTTATGAAAGGATTCCAATGGAAACTTAAGGCTACGGAAAACATGTGAAAAAGCTCAAAAATTTATAGTTCCAACACCGCCAAAACGGGATATAGATTTCAGGATTGATTTGGTACCTAGAGCTGAGCCAATATCTCGAGCTTCGTATTGAATGACAACACAAGAACTTCAAGAACTCCATCTACAATTGGAGGAGCTATTGGCTAAGGGGTTTATCCACCCAAGTGTTTCCCCTTGGGGAGAACCTATGATATTTGTAAAGAAGAAGGATGGTTCTCTCTGCTTGTGTATTGATTATAGGAAATTGAACAAAGTAACGGTGAAGAACCGATATCCCTTGCCCAAAATTGATGATCTTTTCGATTAGATAAAAGGGGCAAAGGTATTTTCTAAGATTGATCTCAAATCGGGATATCATTAGTTGCAAATTGCGGATGCAAATATTCATAAAACAACATTTCACACTTGATACAGACATTATGAGTTCACTGTGATGCCATTCGGGTTAACAAATGTACCTTCAATCTTCATGAGCTTAATGAATGGAGTGTTCCGAACATACTTGGATAGATTCGTCCTTGTGTTTCTCGATGATATTTTTATTTATTCAAGGTCTATGGAAGAAAATGAGGAACATCTAAAATAAGTGTTGCAGTGCTTAAGGGACAATCAGTTGTTTTCCAACCTGGAAAAGTGTGACTTCTATAAGACTGAAGTTCAATATTTGGGCCATGTGATTTCAAGCGATAGGATTTTAGTTGATCCTGCAAAGATTCAGGCCATTTTGGATTGGTTTGCACCCACAAATGTCTCAAAAATTCACAGTTTCATGGGACTAGCTGGATATTATCGATGTTTCATCCAAGGCTTTTCAAGGATTGCATATCCCATTACCTCTCTCCAGAGGAAGGGAAATAAATTTATTTGGTCAGATCAATGTTAGTTAGCATTCCAAACTCTTAAGGAAAAGTTGACTAGTGCACCAATTTTGGTAGTACTAGATCCTACGGGAGATTTTGTTGTATGTATGGATGCTTCTTTGGAAGGCTTAGGGGCCGTTTTGATGCAAGAAGGGTGTGTAATTGTGTATGAATCACGAAAACTTAAGGATCATGAACTAAACTACCCCACACATGACCTTGAGTTGGCCACAACTATACATTCTTTGGTAAGATCGAGGCACTTCCTTTTAGGGCATCAGTTCTAGTTGCATATAGATCATCATAGTCTGCAATACATCTTCATGTCGCTGAACCTAAATGCAAGATAGAGGAGGTGGATGGAATTATTGTGCGAATATGATTTTGAAGTAAAGTATATCTAAGGCAAAGAGAATGTGGTGGTAGATGTGTTGAGTCAACACAGGCATGATATTTCTACTATGGCTCTCGAGGTTGATTTGAGGAGTCAGATCCTTGCAACTCTTCCTTCAGACAATTGGTATCAAGAGGTGAAATCTGAGATTGAGTCGAGCAGAGCTCTGGAAGGAAATTTTTTTGGATACTCGTTGGATTTTGATGGTGTGTTGCGCTATGCAGGTTGAATGTTTGTACCTCTTATAGAGGGTCTTCGCACCCTAATCTTGACTAAAGGCCATCAGGAACCTTATGCGGCGCACCCCAGAGTTAAGAAAATGTATGTAGATCTTTGATCACTATAGTTTTGGGTAGGAATGAAGTGTGATATTGTTGATTTTGTGGCTAGGTGTCTTGAATGTCAGAGGGTTAAGGCTGACCATCATCATCCTACAGGTTTGTTACAGCCTCATCTTGTTCCAGAATGGAAGTGAGACATTATCTCTATGGATTTCATTGTCAGCTTACCTATGTCTTCTAGGCGACATGACACTATCATGGTCACCATTGACAAACTGATCAAGGTAGCCCATTTCTCTCCTATCCGATCTTCCTATATGGCTTCTTCAGTAGCCAAGGTGTTCATGGAGGACATTGTTTATTTGCATGGGATACCATGAAGAATCATTTCTGACAGAGATCCGGTATTCACATCTGCACTATGGACATCCTTACAGTGGTCCTTAGGGACTCAATTGAACTTTAGTTTTTCCTACCATCCTGAGATAGATGGCTAGACTAAGAGAGTCAATCAGGTGCTTGAGGATATGCTCTGCATGTATGTCATGGACCAACAATAATGTTGGGAAGATTATCTGCGCTTGGTCGAGTTTTCCTATAACAATGGTTACCATAGTTCGATCGGCATGGCTCCTTTTCAGGCTTTATATGGTCATCCTTGTCATACCCCTTTGAGCTGCGATCGATTAGAGGACAGGGTTCTTCTTGGACCTGAAATGCTTTGAGATATGGAGCAACAAGTAACTCACATTCAAGAGCATCTTGTAGTAGCTCAATATAGACATAAGAAGTATGCTGATGCACATAGAGTTGATAAAAAATTTACAGTTGGAGATTAAGTGTTTTTTCGAGTGTGTCCACGGAAGAGCCCTATTCATTATGGAAAGGGTTCTAAGCTTGTGCCCCAGTTCGTAGGGCCGTTTGAAGTGTTAGAAAGAATTGGTCCTGTTTTCTACTGCTTGGCCTTGCCACCCAGTCTATCGTGAGTTCACGATGTTTTCATGTTTTAGTCCTTAGACCATATTATCTTAATGTTACTCACGTACTTAATTGGAATGATTTATAGGTTGAGGACGGGCAACTAGCTCTCGAGCCTGTGGCTATGCTACAACATAGGAGACTCACCCTTAGAGGCAGGGATATTGAGCAGGTGCGGGTCCAGTGGGACCCCAATGATGAGACTTCAACAACATGGGAGGATGCCTCTCGTATCAAAGAATCTTATCCTTACCTATTCACTAGCTTCTAGGAGTAAGCCAAATTCATGGGGGGGAGGATGTAATACCCCTCATGTTGTTGTTTGGACTTGATATTTTTTGTGGTTTTGCTTGATACTTTGGGACTTTGATAGTTACTATTTATTGGTTGGATTGGATAGTTTAGACTACTTGATGACTATGCTACTTTATTTTATGACATGGATATTATGATATGACATTATGGTTATGTTTAATTTGATTTCAGTAGTATATTGTGATGCAGTGGATTAGTAATCATTTTATAATGATATGCTATGATTAGTTTAGTTTAGCAATGTTACTTTATACTTGATGTAATTGTTATTATAGTTTTAGTGAAGGGACAGTGTAGCACCACTTGTTTGCGAGTGCCCTGCTACGCTGCAATTCCTTCACACGATGTGATGTATTTGATTATATATATATACATGTTGTACACAACCTTGTTTGTATGTAGGAATTGTAGGAACAAAGTCTCGATTCCACCTGCTTCGGCAGGACAGGGCAAGTATCAAATTAACCTAACGGACATGAAGTTGAAACAAAAATGACAATCACCCCGTCCCAAGTCTGTCAACCCGTATTATGTTTAGTGGTATTGTGCATCTTTGACCTTTGTCATTTTGTATTTTATGATGATTGTTTTGTGTGAAAGTAATTATGTTATTTATTTTATGTTGGTGTTGTTGTATGAAGTAATTTAAATAATTAAATGATTAAAATAAATGTTAATAATAGTTATTGGAATGGTTTTTTATTATAATATAAAAGTATTAAGTTAAAAGTCATGTAATTTATTATAGATAAATAAATTGAAAGATGTAAATTAAATTATTTAAATTGGTATTTAGATAATTTAATGAAAATAGTATGTTGAGGATAATTAATGGAATAATATAATTAAATAGGTTAAATTGTGTGAACTGCAAGTATAAACTAGCAAAATTGAAATTAAAATAAAAAGTGTTCTTTGAATAGAAAAAAATCAAGAAAAGAAATAAAAGAAGAAAAGGACCAATGAATGTTGATATTTTGGCTGAAAAGCTGGTGGAGAAATAGAAGATTTCTATTCATCCTTTTTTTTTTAAGTTAAAAAAAAGAAGATATCTTTTTATTTACTAGAAAAAATGAGAGGTTTTCATTAACAGGAGTTTTGAAAGAAGCTGGAAAATAATATTGAGTTTTGGAAAAAACCTATATCCTCCTTTTTGTCTCTGTGAAAATGGTGTCTTTCATAATTTCTGGGAGAAACTTCTAAATAAAATAAAATAGTTTAAAAGTTTGATCGAAGAATCTGGTGGAGACGTTCTATGGAAGAAAAGGGAGCTCTTCGAAAAGGCTATTTGGAATCAAGAAAAGCTTCATCAATTCCCTAACAAGCGTAGGACTTCAGGTTCCATTCTATTTCCTTGATTTTTCTGAATCAGTAAAAATAAATATGTTTCTCTATAAAAGAATTTTTTTTGAGATTTAAAATTTATTGGGTAGCAAACCAATGAAAGAAATTTATTTGGGTCTCTAAAAATGTTCATTATTTTTATGATTGTGTTAAGGAAAATTATTTCCCCTATGAAATAAATGGGTTTTTGAATATATATTCATATATATATATGTGTGTGTGTGTGTGTGTATACATATACATATATATCATATATATGTACAGTGAATATACTATAGAAAAGAAAATGTTTTGATTGACACACACACACACACATATATATATATATATATAAATATATATCTAAATATTATCCTCGTTTCAAAACTTTCTTGGGTCGAGCTTGTGTGTTGGCAGAATTTATATCCTTTTTTTTTGTTATAATAATGAAATTTTAGATTAATGTTGAAGGGGGGGATGACTAGGCCGTACCCTCCCCCTCTCCCCTTCTCCGCCTGTGGGTTGCCCACAACAGTCCTACAAACTGCTGCATGTAGCAGTCACAAGGATTGCTCTGCGCAGTCCTAGAAACTGGCGGCAACGACCTAAGCATTGCAGTCATTTTTTATTTGTTATTTTATTTTAAATATATTTATATATAAATATGTATATGTATATGTATATATATATATATTTATATGTATATATATTTATGTATTGGAATATGCATGATTTATTTCACCAAACCAAAATTATTTAAATTTAAAAGAATAATAAAATAAAGCTGAATATTATATATATATATATATATAATAAATATAACGATATATTGTATTCTTTTGTGAAATTTGGATTTATGATTGTTATGGTTATTGGAAAAAGGCGAAATTGATTATCATCAAATTTTTATTTCAAAATTTTATTAAGGAAATAGAGATTTGGTAATGGAATAAAAAAAATTGCTTAACATTGTGTAAAATTATTATGTTGTTTTGAGTTTGAAATCGTGTAAATTTGTTTGGGTTTTCTTGTTATCATTATATTATTATTTTGGTTTTTTCGATGTGGGAGCCTAGTTTGGTTTAGGAATCCGTTTAGGGATACCATGTACCTTAGGATTCGAGAGGCTTGATTTCATTGTTAATTGATGTTTCTCTTTTCAAGTGCTCTTGATGTGGCAAGTTACTTGGTATCATTATTTTGAAAGGGTTGTGTGGGATTTTGTAGAGGCTCTAATTATGTGCTTTTTAGCAAGATGGGTAATGCCTCGCATATTTTCTATTGAGATTTAATATTCATTTTTATGTTGGTACAACCCTTGAATTTGATTATGTTTTGGGGTCTTTGGGGAGAGTGGCTCTTTGTGGGGGCCAACGCCTCAAAAGGAGGAAGGGCCAGGATAACCCACGTAAGAGTTAGATTAATAAGTGAAAACTTAATAAAAGAATTTAGGGGGATGGGTAGTAATAACATAATAAGATCATCTTGGATACCTCGTTTATCTATTAGGGCTTTCACAAACTAATGGTAAACTGAGAAGGCCATGGTTAGCAAGGTCGTTGCCTCGTCCTCATGAGAGGTTAACGACTCCGCATGAGTCACCCTATGGGGCCGATGCCTCAAGTAGGAGGAAGAGCCAGAATAACCATAGATGGGGGCCAATGCCTCATGTAGGAGGAAGGGCCAGGATAACCCATGTAGGAATATGCAATGACACTCTCCACTAGTTTCCCTTATGCTTTGCTTTCTTACTTGCCTCTGGAAGTAGTTAATGGTTGTTGCCTTTGATTTATTTATGATGTGTTTCATGGTCTTGTGTTTATTATGATTGGATCTTGGTTGTTGTCATTTATGATCTATGTAATCTCTTATTGTTGCTATTGGAGTTACTATTGCTATGTTATTATTTGGTATACTTGGTTGTGGTCACTTCCTTGTCACCTTTGAGCACGGGGGGTGGGTTTTTTTAAAACCCACATGGTCGGGTGGAACGTGCTCCGCACCTGTTGGGTTCCCCATCAGCGTTTGTTCTACATAGTATCTTCCAGATGGAGTTGTATCTGATGATTATAATATATTTCTAATATTCCTTGTATTATGTATTTATCACACATGTATGGGATATTTTGATGTAACTCATGGATATAAACATGTAATGTATTGAAAATTGATGTAATGTCCATGCACTCTTGTAGTCATTCATGATTTATGAGATTTATGATGGTTTGGTATCATGTAATGTATTTATATATATGCTTATGAATTTATGGATGTTATCTCTTGAAATGGTTATTTTAATGTCTATGATGGAAGTAGAGTTAGTTAAGTTATTTAGCTTTATATGTATCTTTCGCTATGGGTTGGTTTTATGTGATTTGACCTTGTGTTCCCCAAAGAAATTAGATGTTTATGATGTTATCATGTAATGTAATAATGTTTAATGGTTATTTATATGTTTACTTTGTGTTATTAAAAAAAATGTGTGCATAGTTTTTTACCTTTAGGATTTGCACGATAGACGTTACAAGACAAGACAGGTTTCTTGTCGATGAAACTTCATCGATGAGACCTATATGCTTGGTATGAAGTTTTCATTTCACCCCGATAGAACTTGTCTTACCGACGAATCTCTTTATTGGTGAGACCATGGATCGTGTCATCCCGATGTTTATCTTCTTATGTAATCTGATTGGTGTGACATTTATGTTCTTTTGCCGATATGCTGAAAATGAGAATATAATGATTTATGAATCAGAGAGACCTGCACAAATTCTTTCCGATATGGGTTATTTGAATACTAAAATTTGGAGGTTTTTCATGATTTCAAATGGTCAAGAATGATGTGATCATATGTGACTATGATGGATTATACTCAAGAAAAGGTTTTATTTAGGGAATCAACAAGTGCAAAATCACTATAAAATTTTAAAATTTTTATAGTTCCAAAAGAGGCATAAAAATTGCTGCCTCAAGGTTTCATGGGCATATGACAAGTTTAAAGGCTATTTGATTTGTAAAATAGGCCTAATCAGCCTAATCAATTGATGCAGGAGCATCCAATGGTGTAAGGGCAATCTTGCGTCACCCAAAAATAGTTAAATTTTAAGTTTATTAATTTTTAGATATTTTTACATTTTTGGATACCCTTTTCGTCATAATGAAATTCTCAATTTATGGTTTTTATTTTCTATTCATGGGTTGAAAGATATTGTAGTTTTAGTTTCCCAGATTTGCACCTGAAAATATTTTGAGTTAGATTTGAGGCACTTAGAGTTCCTGGATCAGCCCCAAAACTTTACAAAATTGGCATAATGGATTTCAAGTGCATTCTTGACTTTTAGACCTTTCCAACGGTTCAAACGGTTCACAAATTGGAGCACCGGATCAAAAGTTATGGCCCCAGGAAATTGGCGCACTTTCTAGAAGATACAATTGCAAATGTTCTTTTGAAATTTGAACTTCAAGTTGTAATTTTTGGCGCCAAACCGCCTAAACTAAAATTTGAACGTTGTTTTGGCTCCAAAACTAAAGAGGAGCTCTATTTATGGGCGGGTTTCTAATTTTTTGGGTAACTTTTTGGAGACAAGCTCGCATATTGCGAAAGGGTTATTTTGTAGCTTTCTGTAACTTGCATGTGTTGTAGAACTTGGGGATTTGAGATTCTCTGCATGTAAGAAGCTCCATTTTCTGAATAATAAAATTATTCTCTTGTTTGTGTGGGTTATTTTCTGTCTCGTTGCCCTCATCAAGTGCATCAGCTTTTCTTAAGCATGTGACGATTAATCGTGGAGGCGCTTCACACCGGACCGTGATTGTGGGTTGAGGTCAAGAAAGATGCCTCCAAGAGTGATGCTTGGTAGGCATGGTGGTGCCAGAGGCGGTTGAGGCGGTAGAAATGCTGGTGGAAGAGATGCACTGGTAGCCCTCCAAAGACAGATTGATGCGTTACAAGAGCAGTTGAGAAGAGGGTTAAACCTGAGGGAGAAAAGTGAGGATGAAGGAGAGGAAGAAGGTTTAAATGTAGAAGAGGAAGAAGAAGCAATTGATCAAGACCAAATGCGGCTAATAAGGTCCATTTCAAAGATCGGGAAAAGACCCAGAGCAGAAGTCGCCAGTTATTCTGGAAGTCTGAACCCAGAAGAGTTGATCAACTAGATCAACGAGCTAGAAGAATATTTTGAGTATGAGGAAATAGAGGACCCAGATCAGGTTAAATTTGCGAAAATGAAGCTGAAGGGCCATGCCAATATTTGGTGGAAAGAGGTCCAGTTGGAAAGAAATCGAAGAGGAAAAGGAAATATCACTAGATGGGATCACATGGTAGAGAAATTGAAGAAGCAGTTCATACCAGTGGACTACGAGTTAGATCTGTTGAAGAAATTGCAAGAGTTGAAGCAAGGAAGCAGATCTGTGAAAGAATATACTGAATGTTTTCACAAGATAATCATCAGAACGGGTCACACAGAGGTCAATAAGGAGAAGGTAGCCTGATATCTTAATGGGTTACGACCGAGCATTCAGGAGGAGTTAAGCCTAGTCAGAATGACCACCATTGAGGATGTGTATCATTTTGCTCTGAAGGTGGAAGAGAAGTTGAATAAAAGATTTGATGGCAAGCAAAAAGGACAAGGAGGTCAAAGTGGAAGGGGCAGTGGAAGACCTTTAGGAAGCCAAAATGATGATGAAAAGAAAAGTGAAGATGTGGGCACCAGCCGAAGCCAAAGGAATGACAACTTCTACCACCCTTGTGATCAAAATAGTGGTGATCAAAGAGGTAGAGGATGAGAGAGATATGGACAATGATCTGGAAGAGGTGGTTTCAAAGGAACGTGTTTCCAGATTGGTGAAGAAGGGCATCGAGCCTATGAATATCCACAACACCAAGGAAGGGCAGACAAAAGGCCAGAAGGTCATGGAAGGGTTGCACATGCAGATGAGGAGGCCCAATCTGAACATTCAGATGATGTTGAAAGGGGAGAAGCCCTAGTGATTAGGAGAGCTCTGGTGACTGAGGAAAAGGAACTAGAACAGACGAAGAATCTATTTCGCACAAGGTGCAAGTGTGAAGGAAAATGTTGTGATGTCATTATTGACGGTGGAAGCACCGATAATCTGGTGTCAGAAGAGATGGTCACAAAGTTGAAGCTGAAGAGGGAAAGGCACCCACATCCGTATCAAATTGCCTAGTTGTAGAAAGACCACAAAGTTTTGGTCAATGAGCAGTGCCTAGTAAAGTTCAAGATCGGGAGCTACAATGATGAGGTACTCTATGATATCATCCCCATGGATGCATGTCACATGTTGTTGGGGAGGCCGTGGCAGTTTGATAGGCGAGCTATATATGATGGCCATGCAAACACTTATTCCTTGACAAAGGATGGGTTCACAAGTTGAAGCCCCTGAAGGAGACCAAAGAAAGGGTATGCAGTAGTGCTAGAATTTGTTATGTAGATGGAAGAAATTTTTTAGAAGGTATGAAGCATGAGCGTGTGTGTTATGCATTGATTCCTAGAGTGAGTAAGAAGGATAGTGAGAAGGTTCCAGAAGAAGTTTCTGGGATGTTGGATGAGTTTCAGGATATTTTTTCTGACAATGTACCTAAGGGTTTACCACCAATAAGGAAGATAAGTCATTAGATTGACTTGATTCCTGGAGCCAGTTTGCTAAACAAGGCAGCTCATATAATGACTCCAGCAGAAAATGAGGAGTTGAACAGACAAGTTCAAGAGTTGTTGAGAAAGGGTTTGATACGGGAGAGTTTGAGTCCATGTGCAGTACCTGTAGTACTAGCACCAAAGAAGGTGGGGAGTGGAGGATGTACGATTCTGAGACATAAACAAGATAACAATCAAGTACAAATTTTCCCTAAGGATGGATGACCGATGGACTATTTGAGTGGAGCTCAAGACTTCGGCCAAAAGATTGATCTGAAGAGTGGATATCACCAGATCCGGATTCGAGAGGGAGATGAATGGAAGACTGCCTTCAAGACCAAAGAGGGCCTGTACGAGTGGTTAGTCATGCCTTTTGGGCTAACCAATGCACCGAGCACATTCATGTAGCTCATGAATGAGGTACTAAAAGAATTTCTGGGAAGTTTTGTTATTGTGTATTTAGATGATATTTTGATTTTTAGTAAGACGTTGGATGAGCATTTGATGCATATTCGGAGAGCCTTTGAGAAGTTAAGAGAAGAGAAACTGTTGATTAATATGAAGAAGTGTAGTTTTGTGAAGAGGGAGTTAGTGTACTTGGAGTTTGTTGTCTCAGCAGAAGGTCTCAAGATGGACCCAAAGAAGGTGAAAGCTATTTTGGAATGGCCTACCCCAAGAACTAATACCGAGGTGAGATCTTTCCATGGTTTGGCTAGTTTTTATAGAAATTTCATTAGAAAATTCAGTAGTATTTGTGGACCCTTGACTGAAACAATGAGAGGGGATAGAAAAGAATTCAAGTGGAGCAGTGGAGTGGCAAAAAGTTTTGAACTGTTGAAGCAGAAGGTGACAGAACAACCTGTTCTGGCCCTCACAGATTTCAACAAAGTGTTTCAGGTGGATTGTGATGCTAGTGGTTGTGCCATCAGAGCAGTGTTGAGCCAAGAAGGTAAGCCCATTGCCTATTTCAGTGAAAAGTTAAATGATGCCAAGAGAAAGTATTCTGTATATGATCAAAAAATTTATGCAATAGTTCAAGCTTTAAAGAAATGGAGACATTATTTGTTGCTGATCATCGCCTGGCAGCATCTAAATAGTCGTGGAAAATTAAACTGTGAGGTATATGAAATGGGTAGAGTTTTTGCAGAGTTATACCTTTGTTTTGAAACATAGGAGTGGGAAGTCAAATAGGGTTGTAGATGCCTTAAGTAGGAGGCATACATTGATGACAAAGATGCAGATTGAAGTGGTTGGTTTCAATGAACTTAAGATTAATCGCATCACATCTTCAGAGGCTCGGGAAAGCTTGCAAGGAACCAGCTTACGCTGGATAGGACAAGGTGGCTAGATTTCATAATCCGTGATGGCATGTTATTTAAGGAAGCCAATTGTGCATCCCGAGAGTTCTATGAGGAGAACCCGACAGTTGAGAAGCATAGTGGAGGAATGGTAGGACATTTTGGTCAGATAAGACCATTGCCATTATCAATGAGCATTATTATCGGGCCTCGCTTGTCATAGGATGTGAAGAAGTTTGTACAAAGCTATAGGCTATGTCGATGGCTAAAGGAGTGAGTCGTATTGACAGCTTATATCACCCCTTTAACCATACCTTTAGAGGCCATGGGAGGATATAAGTATGGACTTTGTTCTTGGTTTGCCAAGGACACAACGAGGGAATGATTTAGTCTTTGTGGTGGTTGATAGGTTTTCAAAGATGGCACATTTCATTCCATGTCAGAAGACCCATGATGCAGTCCACATTGCTGACTTGTTCTTCAAAGAGGTGTTGAGGCTACATGGTCTGCCAAAGAGTATTGTTTCAGATCGTGACACCAAATTTGTGGGGTACTTTTGAAGGACCTTGTGGAAGATGCTGAAGATAGAGTTGAAGTTCAGTTCTTCCCACCATCCATAAACAGATGGGTAGACAGAGGTTGTTAATAGGAGTCTGGGTACTGAGATGTTTGGTAGGAGATAAACCCAAGGGATGGGATTTGATCTTACCCTAAGCAGAATTTTCTTACAACAATTCTGTCAACAAAAGCACTGGTAGATCACCATTCCAGATTGTGTATGGAGATAGCCCCAGAACAACTCCAAAATTGAGGAAGATGGACCGAGAGAAGAAAATAAGTGCTAAAGCGAAGATTTTTCTGAACACATCAAGGATATACATGAGAAGGTAAGAGAACATATTAACAAGATGAATATGCAGTATAAGGCTAAGGCAGATCAGAAGAGGAGGTATAAGGAGTTTCAGATTGGTGATGAAGTGATGGTCCACTTGAGGAAAGAAAGGTTTCCAGTTGGAACATATAACAAATTGAAGATGAAGAAGCTCAGTCCCTATAAAATTTTGAAGAGGCATGATTTAGGGAATGCATATGAGGTAGAGTTGCCGAATGGATTCAACATTTCCCCTGTGTTTAATATTTCAGATTTGACATAGTATCATGAAGGTGGCGCAGAGGAAGTACCAACGATGGAACAATGTGGGATTCCAGCCCCTACTTCAGAAAAGGAGGAGATTGAAGAAATCCTGGATAGTCGTGTGGGAAGGAGTACTAGGAACAAACAGTATGAAGAATATCTGGTGAAATGGAAATGAAGGCCTGTTGAAGATTCATCTTGGTTGCCTAAGGTAGAGGTCGACTGTTTGGGTTTTCCTCCACCATCTGAGACGTGATAGGGTCACTTTTCAAATTACCCTAGGTGTCTGATGCAGGAGCATCCAGTGGTGTAAGGGCAATCTTGCATCACCCAAAAATAGTTAAATTTCAAGTTTATCAGTTTTTAGATATTTTTACATTTTTGGATACCCTTTTCGTCATAATGAAATTCCCAATTTATGGTTTTTATTTTCTATTCATGGGTTGAAAGATATTGTAGTTTTAGTTTCCCAAATTTGCACCTAAAAATCTTTCGAGTTAGATTTGAGGCACTTAGATTTCCCAGATCGGCCTTGAAAACTTGCTAAAATTGGTGTAGCAAATTTCAAGCGCATTCTTGACTTCGAGACCTTTCCAACGGTTCAAACGGTTCGTGAATCGGAGCCCCGGATCAAAAGTTATGGCCCCGGGAAGTTGGCGCACTTTCTAGAAGATACAATTGCAAATGTTCTTTTGAAATTTGAACTTCAAGTTGTAATTTTTCGGCACCAAACCATCTAAACTCAAATTTGAATGTTGTTTTGGCTCCAAAACTAAAGAGGAGCTCTATTTATGGGCGGTTTCTAATTTTTGGGTAACTTTTTGGGACAAGCTCGCATATTGCGAAAGGGTTATTCTAGCTTTCTGTAACTTGCATGTGTTGTAGAACTTGGGGATTTGAGATCCTCTGCATGTAAGAAGCTCCATTTTCTGAATAATAAAATTATTCTCTTGTTTGTGGGTTATTTTCTAAGTCTCAGGTTGCGCTCTCATCATCAACACAACCTAGAAAGGGTAATTTTGGTGATTTGGTCCAAAGGAATTGTAATTTCCCTTGAATTATGTCTAATAAATCCAAAATGGGTGTCTAAAACCATCAAGGGTTTCTTTGGTATTTTGGGAAATTTTTGAGTTATTGGGAAAAAAATAGGTTTGCACTATTACAAGGATTCAAGGAGTTAAAGTGAGAAATCTGACTTCTGTTGTTTTTCAGGCTTTGAGAGTTTTTTGGATTGTTTAAATTGGTCATTCTAAACTTTTTGGAAGCCTCTTAAAGGTAGGTTGATAGGTTGGTTGAGTTGAGCCTCCCAGGTCTACATCAGGTAGTTGCTATTGCTAAGGTGGATCACTCCTTTTTGCGAAGGCCATACACTTATGATTGGGTCAAGTGTTCTTTTCTTTAGAAAATTCCTATTGCGTTTTTGATAGATTATGATTTGATTAGATGGGTTATGAAGCACTTATTTCAAGTAATTTATGTCTATTTTAATTTGTAATTTATTAAATTTAAACACATCCAAAATTATGTCCCTTGCTTTAATTGATTTTTACATTATTTAATTATTAACTCAAATGAAACCTCCAATTTAACTATATCTAATTGAATTTATTTAAAGTGTTGAACATTTTTAGATCAAATTTAGTAATTAACTCAAACAAATTTTCCAATTTAACTATATGTATATATAACTTTAAGTTATTTTTATTTAAACTAAAAGTACTGAAGTTACAACATACAAATTAAATGATATTTATGATTAAATATATCTCTTAGAATCCTTTTTGTCCCAATTTGAAAATAATTCTATATTATAGAATACATTTTTTTAAAATTTAAGATGAAAATAGCAAGGAAAAATCAAAAAGATATCTTTATGAAAGACGTATATTGGCATGAAATTAAATATGAGTTGTATTCCAATGTAAAAAATACAAATAATGGAAACAATTCTTTCAACACATAAACTATTATGTAGTAGTCAATTAAAATGAAAAAGCTTTCTCTATATTAGTTAGGATACACAACTAAGAAAATGATCTAAATAGTCTAATAATTTGACCATTAGCATATAGCAATTTCTATAGAGTTGTAGATCTCTTCCATTTCAAAAACATAAAACAATATTAGGTAGATAATAAAAAATCTTTCATTTCTACAGTGACTTATTTATCCTAGAGGAACTAAGTATATAGTATACAAAGAAAACCAACAATTCCACAACTACCCCTATTTTGAAGGATTTTAGTTTTCTCCCCTTCCCGATCTCCCTAATATTGTCTAATTATTTTAAAGAGACCAAGGGTCATAACACAAATTTATTTAACCCAATAAATAACTTGGTTAAGGAAACTTGACAAAAGCAACAAAACAATTGCTACATTTGGCATTTCATGTGGAATGAAGAGTGGTGACAATAATCTACTTATATTTTAATAAAACACTATTTTTATAAGAAGGCTTGACATTAGAAAGATAAGTGTTACTTATAGTTTAATAAAACACTATTATAGTTTTACCAACATATACTATTGTATGCTTGCATGGCTTCTTATTTGATATATGGGGAGAGAAAGAGAGAGAGATAGAGATATATGGGAAGAGAAAGAGATATGGAGATACATGGGAAGAGAAAGGAAGAGAGGTGGAGATAGAGAGTCTATGGATAGGTGGGATAGGGAGGGAGAGATGGTGAGAGATAAAGAGGGGGAGATAGAGAGGGGGAGGGAGAGAAAGGAATATAGATAGGTAGAGGAGGAGAGATAGAAAAGAGGGGTAGAGAGGAGAGATAGGTTGAAGAGGAAGAGATATAAGAGAGGGAGATATATAGGTAGAAAAGGGAGAGAAAGAAGAGGGGGAGAGGGAGAGCAATATGTAGAAAGGGAGAGAGAGAAGAAGATAGGGGAGAGAGGGAGATATAGCTCAATATATATAGAGGGAGAGGGAGAGACATAAAGGGGGTGATATAGAGAGATAGAGGGGGATGGTGAAAGAGATAGAGAGATCATGATAGAGGTAGAGAAAGATATGGATAGAAAGAGATAGAGAGAGGAGTGAGAGGGAGATAAAAATAGAAATAGAGATAGAGATACAGAGTAGGAGAGATGGAGTGAATGAGAGAGAAAGGGGGAGAGGGAGAGATAGCTCAATAGATAGAGAGGGGAAGAGGGAGTGACATAGATAGTGGGAGATATAGAGAGATAGAGACATGGGGAGAGATATATCAATCACCCTCCCTATATATCTATCTATTCATCCTTATATCTTTATCTCTCTACCTCTCTCTATCTCTTTGTCTCCCTTTCTATTTGTATGTTTCTCATTATCTCCCTCTCTCTCTATATTTTCTTCCCTATATTTACCTTTGTCTCCTTAAGTGTGCAATGGGTACATTGAAGAGGTCTTAAAGGAGAATTATCATATCTTTAATCAAATGGCATGCTATCTTGAGCATAACTCCCCAAGGTCACACACCATCCTTGATTGTTGACATGAAACAACCAATCAAAATTTAGTTTCTCTTTTCCCTCTCTCTCTTTTCCTTTGTATCTCTTATACTTCTCTCTCTCATGATCTCTCTCTCTCTCTCCCTATCCATCTAAGTTCATCTCTTTCTCTCATTCTCTATCTTTTTAGTTTCTATCTCTCTTTGTATTAGCTAATAGGCTACATATATTGTGAGATTTGAGCTTGAAACAAATCTCATGCCTAGAAACCACTATTGTGTCATTGGAAAATAAGTTTCAACTGCCATTTAATGGTAAACCAGTTGTAGTGTAATGGTAAAATCCTATATATACTATTATATAATAATAAATATAATTATATTATATATAATTTAATCTAATATTACTATTATATTAAATATATATTATATTAATTATATATTATAAAAAATATACTTATTATTAATTATTAATTATAATAATTTTGTTAAAGAATATAATATATAATTATAATAAGTCAAATAATTACATTATTTATTATGTAAAATATAGCTAATATATACTTAACTATATTGTAGAATATTAAAACCTAGCTAAATGGAGCCATAATTTTCAATTTAATTAACATACTCTAAAACCTAAGGAAACTAGGTTGTAGCTTGTCAAATTAGAGAACTGAAAGGTCAATACCAGCACTGAGGAAGAGTTTGGAGGAGTGAAAACAAGGTCAATACTAGCGCCGAGGAAGATTTTGGAGTTAAAACAAGGTCAATACTAGCGCCGACAAAGATTTTGGAGTGAAAACAAGGTCAATACCAACACCTAGGAAGAGTTTGGAGGAGTGAAAAAAAGGTCAATACTAGCACCAAGGAAGAGTTTGGAGGAGTGAAAACAAGGTCAATACCAACGCCGAGATGAGGTTGAGTGCACTCAGGGAAAATTGAAAACCAAGGGACAGTGAGTACTATAAGTTTGGCACCCCCATTCTCTTTAACCTGTAATTTTTAGGTCTAGTTTCCAAATATCTTCTCGTACATTGGAACCCCCATTCTCATAAAATTATATAAGATAAGACAGAACAAATAAAATAGCTTAGTCTTTCACATTTTTATCGACCAACCTCAGGTCTTGGAAAAACTCCCATAATCTACCCACATCTTGGTTGAGGTCTAGGATTTCATCACACATAGCCTTCATCGCATGAGTCTGAAGCAATTGTAGAATTAGCCCTCTCTACAAGCTTAGAAAATTTGACCACTTTATCTTCATTTTTCCTCCAATATTTATGTTTGTCCCTCCCCTTTCAATCGTCTTGCACAACTTGAACTTATAGTTTCCTTTTCTTATTGATCCTTTATGTGCTCATGTCAATCTAGCTAGTTGACCACCTAGTTACCCCCAACATCCTCCACGTTAAGCTTAATGCCTCCCACCTCCTCCAAAAAGATTAACATTGTCATAATTCTCATCTAGAACTCATAATTAAGTCCAACTAACTTTCAAGGTTCAATTTGTTGGTGGGAACATGCTATTCTTTGTTGTACGACCTACCTCAAATCTTATGTCCACAAAGTTGCTAAAAACATAAAACAATAAGAAAAAAATTGAAGGTACAACTAAAAAGGGGTTATTTCCTTTTGGCCTCCTCCACCTCTTATATTTCAACATAGCATGGAATTATGCTTACATAACATAAACTCAAACAAATGAAAGTTTATAGGGGCAAAGGAGCCCAAGTATATGCTAGGCTAAGCTAGATCTAATGTATGGAAATAGAGGCATACAATTCTTCTTTAATACCTCCACCACAAACATATGCAAGGAAAGGTCTCCTCACTTTGGTAGTGATAACCTCCTCCACACACAACCCTTAAAAATTATGAATAGATGAATATAATATTTGAAGAACTCAAAGTTGATTCTCTCCTACCTAATGCAATTAGTCATTTTATCCTTACAAACATTTATAGTGATTACTAGAAGCACATAGACCAATTCTTCATAATAGAATAATTTGATCATACTTTTCCAATGATGGAATTATGAGAAAACCTTAGGTTAAATGAATAATTCCTAGCTAAGTTCTTTAAATCATGTCCAACCGTATAAGAGAAGACCGCAACTATGTGTACTTGGATACCATGGAGAAAGGCTCTTTGGGATCTTTCATCAATCAAGGTATTGTTAAATTTTAACACCTAAAAGTGAGAATGAAGAATTTTTCCTAGGATGGTGGCCAATTATGCTTCTTAACACCTAGATTACAAAATATTTTTCAATATCATTGCCATCACAATTAAACCTATTTCTTGAGATATATTCATACAGGTAAAAAAATTGGTTTTATTTATAGTAGATACATTCTAGACAATTCAATCCTTGCATCAAAGATTGTTGAATGGGCCCAATAAACTATTCATGATGCCCTTACTATTAAGTTAAAACTTTGACAAGGCATATGATTGCATCAAATGTCCTTTAATTTATAAAAGGCTCAAATGGATTTATTTTTAACCCTAAATTATTATCACACATTCATCTCTTTGTTAATGAGTGATTGCACAATAGTGTGTCCTAGTTGTGGGATGAGGCAAAAAAATAATCCCAAAATTTCAAAATTACAAAATACTAGTTGAATGAAGAACCTTCATTTGAAGGTGATGTTGTCACGACCTTTGAATGAAGAACCTTCATTCAAAATGATGCCATGTCAAGACTTTCAAATGAAGGTATTTTTTTATTTTAAATATTTCATGTCCAAAATTCTTTATAAAAAGGAACCTTTGCATGAAGGTCAAATGAAGACCTTAATTCAAAGGTCCTTCATTAGAAGATCCTTCATATGAAGGTTCCTTTAATGCCATCCCATTATAGCTCTTAGAGTTGTTAGATATATTTTTCTTTTGAAGTAGAGATTGAGCCATGAAATAGTGTCACCATGAATCTACCAAGATATCCATCAAATTGACAAACCTTGACTGAACAATCACAAATTCACAAGAAAATCTCCCTTGTCAGCCCTAGGGCATCAATTCAATTCCAATTTTCTTGCTTTAAAAAAACCCTAAATGAAATGAACCTCTATCATACCATGTTGCACACCAATCCAACAAGTTATAGTTCCAAGACAGTGGGTGGATTGGTGGATGCCATTTCTATTTAGCCCTCAAATCCTTACACAGGAAAAACATGGTAGTCCCTGTATTTGATTGTTTTCTCCCACAAAATAGTGATTTAGCACTTCAAAAAAAATGAAAATGAAACTAAACACATATATTTATCTACACCAATGATCTCAAGGAATTTCAAGCTTGTACAGATCCATACAACACAAAAGAACTTCAAAAAAATAGTAAAAACATAGAAAATTGCTTCAAGAATGTGGTATTTGGTATGAAATTTTGGTATCAACTCCTCCAACAATTGCAACAATTGCAATGGGATGGGAATACAATATGATAGAAGTGGGATAAGAAATGCATCGTTTGAAGCATCAAACCAATATGAAAAGATGAAAGAAAGTGCTAACCCCTTAAATTGAAAAAGTTTATTTTAACTTTAAGTTTGTTGGATAGCCAATTCTTTTAAGTTATCAAATCCTACCATCATACATAATCAAAATGTTGTTTTAAATGAATATGAGCACTAACTTTCACTATTTGAAGATGTTGAAACCTTTTCATAGAGAACTAGAACATTGATGCAACCACTATTCCTACCTTAAAACATACCAAAAGTCTCCTAACAATTAGACATAGGAAGATTTAAGATGACTTAAACAATTTTTATTGCCAAAGCATAAACTTATGATGACTTAACCAGGCCTAGTACACAATCCCTCTCCATTAACCACTTAGACATATGGAAATTAAATGTAAATTTTCTGCTATTTTTAGTCATGTAGGTGTCAAATAAACCACTTGGTGGTGTTTCCCTTCAAGTTTATTTACTTGAATGAAGAGTAAAATTCCTTTGATTACAATTAGAGAATACATTTGAGGCCTTGGTTGTGTAACTGGTGGACCATAGTCACATTTAACACTTGTTACAAAGTTTGGGAGTTACAACATTAAGTAGATTTGATTTGTGATGGACACATTTGGACGGTAGTAACAATAACTTGCAATCTATCAAGACTTGATTACCTTATAACCTATCAAATTCTAGCAATGAAATGATAGATTAATCATAATGTCACCTTGGGATCACATCACCATGAAAGAACTCCATCGAACATCCTTATGAGTGCAGGTACCACCAAATAGGTATTTGTCAAATCTATCTTCCTCAAGTGAGGGAAATTCAGGAAGAGAAGAGGAAAGTGAGACATGTAGTAGGTCTAAAAGAGGGAGATCAACTAGAGGTCAAAATATTAGAAGAAAATTTTGTAAATGCATGAAATTTTTTCTTGATGAAGGGGGGTCATGTTCTTATGATGATGAGAGAATAGGTGACATCGAGGTGCCCTTGAGGTACAAACATCTAGAGAAACAATGGGTACCCAAGGAACTTCCTCCAATAAACACTGATTTTTGTGTCAACGAGAGGATATATCACATAACACCATCATCATTACATGGTTTGGGCCTATTTTGCATGGATGGAATAAAGGTCTATTAAGCCAAAGTTACTAAATTGATGGAGTATTTTAGACCTTGTTATAGTTACAAAGATTGGATGTAGCTGGTTCGATATACATGAAGTATGCATGGGTATGCACTATCAGCAAATTATATAGAGCTAAAAGATAATGATCAAAATAAAGGAGTGGCTATGTCCATTGATGAAAGGCCAAAAGAATTAGGGAATATTTTAGGGTTTATAAATAGTACATGACCTGGGTCAACAAATAAGCAACCCAATTGCATATTCGAGGTGCGCAAGGAAACCGTGTATTCGTATGTGCGATAAAATAAATAATTGCAGGGGAAGAGTTCCTAATCGATTACAATTTGAATCACTTAAATACAAACACAGTTAGTATGGGGGTGGTATGTACTATATACCATTTTACCCAACCTCCAATTAATGACTCAAATATACTATTTTATTATTATATTTTTTTTCGTAAGTCTATTGGTTTCATTTTGGTAATGTTTTTTTATATTTAATTTTTGTCACAATGGGACATTGATCGTACGGGGAAGGCTTTGGACCAGAGCACAAATTGTGATACATCTTCAGGCGCTTCTACTCGACAGGTTTACCTCATTGTAATTGTACAAATTAGATATGAGTAAAATGTTTTATTATTATATTTTTTTCATAAGTTTATTGGGTTAATTTTGATAATGTTTTAAATATTCTTGTTGCAATCAACTGATCAGGGAAAGGAACTAGCAGTAGAGGAGAGCATCCATAGGGAAATGTAGTCACTATTATGTGATGATATCACATACTCAACAAACCCTCTCGATATGATAAGGAAGACCCAAAAAAAATGCAATGAAGAAATCCTTTAGTTGTTATTCATAATGCCTCAAACAGATGAGATAAGAGAGAGGGTTAAAATATTGACTGAGAGAGCACAAAACTTGCAAGTAAGTTGTCACGAGGTCTTTAATTATAACATAAGTTCATTCATGGTTTTATATTTTGTACTCTTTTATGTCATGAACTAAAATATGTGTTTTTTTTACAGGATTTTTTGCGTCCTCATGATGTTACAGGCCATGATTAGGGTACTACAGGTGTTGCTTGAGGAGTGGGGGTTGGTACAAGTGTCCATCCTGATCTTCCTGCACATACATCACATCATCAAACCCCATCATCCGTGCCTATATTGTTGACTGAAATTTTGGCAACACATACCATGCAGGCATTCGGTAGTGCACCCTCTAGTAGCGAACACATGCCAAAACATGTGTCAGGACATGTACCTGGGGATGTAGAGGCCACTAGTACTGGTGATGTTTTAGCAGCATTTCCTAGATCTTCCCATATTACTAGTACAAGAACATTGCCGGCCACATTTGTGGTGACCGAGGATTTCATTCCCATAAAGATAGAGAAGGTCCTAGGTACTTTAAAATGTTTTAATTATTATTATATATAATCCAATTGAAATTTACTTATTGATCACTCTTTTTAGACTAATGATCCCATGATCATTTTGCAGGAAATGATGTTTTTTATAAACATCTAAGTGATATTACATTGGAGCTCTTCAGGCCCACCATATGTACAAGGTGGAATGCCCAAAATCAAGATTTAAAAGATGAGCTCATTAACCGTTTAGTTGTGCTGTTCGATGATAAAACATTCAAATGAACCAAGATCCTTAAGAAAGCTGGTACATATCTAAAGTATGTGAGGGACCAATATAGGTCACATTTAGAGAAGAACAAAAAGTACGAGTGTCCCCCCATGATTTTAGAGAGGGAGTGGAAGGACCTGGTGTCAGATGGAAAGGAGAAGGCTGAAAGAAAAAAGGAAAGACACCAACGGGCCAAGGAAGGTATGTGATACTATCAACAATGTAATTGTCTATTGATTACTCTTTCTTTTTACATAATCTAACGTATTTCAAACTTTTCATAGGCTACCTGAAACATCAAAGGAAACAAAGGAAAGATTAGAAAAACATGGGCAATACAAACTTGGCTTTGGTGGTTATATGAAATTAGTCACATGAATTGTAAGTATCAATAAATGAAATATTGCATCCAAATAATAAATTGCAAACAATTTTGGTTTTATCACACCATAGAAGAAAAATTCATGATCTTATGCAAAAACGAAGGGATCTAAATTCAATAGACTTCCCATAGAAGAGGACCTAAATATTTCCTTCCAACAAGGCTATGGAGCCGTGGCTGAATGCCTAAGAGTCTTGACTAGGAAAGCACAATCTTCCACTGCATCCGACATGCATGTAAATAAACTCAATAAAATTTATTTAAAATTGAATACTTGTGCAATCTATTCAATATTAATTTCCACCATTAAGTAATTATGTTCCTATTTGTTTTAAACAAACAAGCAATGATAATACTGCACATGACATTGGAATGCAGCCTGGTGAGGGTGGAGCACAACTTGCAGATGAAGGTCATGGTGTGCATCCCAGTACTAGATGTATTCATGTGCTATACAAAACACAGTATGGATTAATAAAATTAAACATCTTTAATTATAATTGGTGTATTAATTAATGTAACCTTTCATGTTTCAACTTTAGAGCATGTAGAGCATGATTAACATGTTGAGCATGATCAAGCTAGAGAAGATCAGGAACATGATGTGGCCCCATCAGGTAAAGAGGACCACTCTAATATTCTTTTAAACATGTTTAATTGCAATTGGTGTATTAATTAATGTAACCTTTCATGTTTCAACTCTAGATCAGGATTTAGAGGGTGTTCAACTTGTTGAGCATGAGGCTATAAGACAAGATCAAGAACATGATGTGGCCCCATCACATAAAGAGAACCACTTTAATTTTCTTTTAATTAATGAAATACTTGTAACAATAATAATAAAACATATCAATTTAACATTTATTTTTTATTGTAGCAAAGCCCCCCTTGCCACGACATCCATGTCGTGAGTACACAACTAGGCATACATTAAGATCACGAGTAGAGGGTAGAACAACTGAAGGTGGGATAGATGATTTAGAAAATGATACTCCACTTCAGCTTTTTTTAGCTTCAAAAAAGAAACCTAAAAAAAGTGATTGTAATCATATTATGACAACCATATTTTTTATAATATGTAAAAATTGAAAGAATGAATGTTATATGTTAATGAATGAATGTAAATATGTTAATGAATGAATGTTATATGTTAATGAATGAATGCTATATGTTATTAATGGATGAATGAATGATTAATGTTATATGATTAGGTATGGGGAATTGAGAGTGATGTGAGGGGGGAGGCAGGGGCCAAATGAGCTTCCACCATCACGTGGTTAGCCCTGTTAAGTAGAGAATATTAAACTATTCTAGAAACAAAGAGAAGCTCAATAAGGCAATGCACTTTTCAATATAAGAAATATTTTAGATGAAGAACCCATTATTGTGAAATGTGCCTCCAGTTGAGTAAAGTGAATCCATGCTCTGCATCATAATTTGAAGTTGTTTCCATTCCAATGTTCTGAGGTTAGTTTGTTTGTATGGATTTGTATGAATACCAAATTGTGTTGTGTGTGGATTTGGTTTCAAAACTCTGTTTCTTTTGTTTTTAGTGGGGACATAACTCTAAAATTTGACTTTTGTGCATAATAGGTTAGTAGAAAATTTGACAGCTCTGAAGGGTTTAGAGGCTCGATTGAGATAGATACACATATATTTGGATCTTGTTGTTGATGGGAGGCTTCCACTTAACCATGAAATTTTGTACCATCTGCAGGTATGCAAAAAATTATCTACTTACATTCATTCAACTTACTCTAATATAATATCTGACAAAAATCTCCTTTTCATTATACTTAGATGGATTTTCATGCCCTGTTCCAAAGCACATGTTTTAGAATAGGAAAGAAGAATGCTAGAAAGGGTTAAGGAATTTTCCTTTACACCTTCCAATTGCATAGTTTACTTCATTCATCCAACATATTTCCAATGCATTTCACAATTGTTGGAATCATATCCTATAGTTACTAAACTAGTAAAATTAAAATATGTATGTTTCAAATATGGAATTACATATCTTTCTATGAATTTTTGAAAGAAACTATCAAAATGGAGAAGTATTAACAAAATAATCTGCATAATTTCTAACAAAACAGGAATTTTTTTGTAGAGTTATCTTGAATATATTTAAGGAAAAAGTAACTTATAGAGATTGAAGCAGAATATCGGTAGTCTAAAATCACTAGTCAACACATCTTAGTAGTATCTCAATTCAAGAGAACTAGGTCCACTATCCATTATCCAATAAAACAAATAAAATCAATTCATAAGATTATTTTGTTCTAATAGGGTTGACTGGTTGCTTGTTTCTTTTTGATTGTTAGGAAGTCATCAATATACACTTGGTTTTCTCGCCTTCTCTTGCCTCGTGGCCAAAGAGTTTTTGCAGAAGGCATCAAAGTAACCTTCAAGATTGACAATGGAAATGAGTAGAAGGTCAGTATAACTTAATGTTAATTGGGTATGATTTTATTTGTTCAAGAACAATTTAGATTCATTTTCTGCTCACACTACTTTTATTTACATTTATGTTTTTCTAATATTCATTTTCCTTTACATTCATATTCTTCTATACATATTGTGTTTACAATAATTTTTTCCTTAATTTAATCTAGGGGAGAGGACCCAGTACTTGAGCATGTTTCAATAGTTGTGATAGTAGTGGTTTATATAATTCCCAATATTTTTATCAATATTGGACCAATAGTTGTGACTTTAAAGTTGTTAGTGTTGATGATGACTCGTAGTATTTGCAAATTAGTTGCATTCAACTTAGATTTTTAGAATGTATAGAATGATAATGAATTAATAACCTTGAAGTTTTTCTTGAACTATATAGAATTATTGAAGCTTTTAGCTATATATAATTTTTCATACTTCCCAATAGGCGTTCTATCTGTTGGCTCTCGAAAACGCAGGAAAAATTCCTCAAGAGGTTTCCAAACTCTTGGTACATTTCATGGTAACATACAAGGCCAAATAGTTTAGACCTTCTTCTCTTCAGGTGCTGCTAGACCTAGGTGGGTATACCTATATGAATGGAGAAAACTTGATTTGTGTTTATTTTTTAAGCAATTTATCCACAATGGCAAGTGGGAGTGGACAATTGAATCTTTATTATGGTATAGATTGTATAAGCAATATCAAGGCTAATGCTCATATGTTCAGTTAACAAATGTAAAATATAAAATGGATAAACTAAAATGAAGCATGTAAGACTAGTGCCTCATTGGGTATATGGAGTCTAATGAAGATCTAGAAAAGTGTAATTTGTGATGGTGATAATTCAAACTGTTCGGCACACAAATAAAGTTTGCAACTTGTACAAACATGCAAGTAACTGGCTGGAAACTCTACTTGAGACAAGATGACAACCCTAATTATTTGATTCTTCTTACTAATCCAATTAATAATTTCCAGTTACTATGATTGATTATAAGGATTTAACCTTTACTTGAAGGATCCAAATGATCACATCACACAAATACAACACATGCGTATTGACAAACTAATATATACTTGATATACCAATCTGAACAACAGAAAAGCATCAAAATGGAGAAAATCAAATAACTGTATAATTCCATAGACAACTGATACCAAAGACTAAGCCACAAATTCATATATCTTCATTAAATTCATCAAACTTCATGCATGCATCTGAGTCTTTTTGATGAAAACATCATTACAAAAAAAAAACTATCTACAATATTATTTTTTCCAATTTGACTTTCTCCTTTTCATATAAAAAAATAGATACTTATACATCAAATGTTTGAAAGGACACGTCCTTTCAGAAATTTCTTATACATCAAATATCACCTAGAGTCACCTTGATAATTATTTCGATCCATTTGTATCTTCATCAGAAAGAGATCATGTATCACTAGGATATTCTACAATTTCCCCAATGTGGTGAGTCTCCCCGATGATTATTATTTCAATCTCAAGTATGTCACCAAGACTCCTGCCGATGTAATCTTATTGGCGTGACACAGTGGGTCAGGTAGAAATTCAAAACTTACTCCAATGGTATATGTCTTGCTGATATGATTCCCTTGTGCTTCATTGATGAGACAAGATGAGTATCTCACCAATGAAACTTCATCGCTGAGACCATAGGCCAGTCCTCTTGATATATCTTCTTAGGAAATTTTGATCGCTATAACAGTCTAGATCTTTCACCAATATGCTTACATATGAATGAACAATTTTTTTTTTGAATTTCATTGTTTCATCGAACTTTAGACGAAAGCAACCGATGAACCTCCAAAAGTGTCTGACGAATTTGCAATATGTCTGATGAAAATTTTGTCGTAATGAATTTCCCATTTCCTCGCAATTTTGACGAACTTCTGATGTTGTTCCAATGCTTTGGAAATGGCATGCCACTTGTGTTCTGGCTATTGTTTGTCGCTAGATTGACAAATTTTTTTTTTGATATTTCTATGAACAATAGATGCCTTTTTCGTGGCAGTAATTGATGAAGCTGAGTCATGATTTTGAAGTTTTAAAGCTAGTCAGGAAAGCGGCAAAAATTATTTTAGTGATTCGTCGCTATTCCGACAATAGGTTGTCAATATTTCAACAAACTTTCATTAGAAATTGGAGTCAAATACAATAGTGTTATGTGGCTTGAGAATCCTCTATCAATGTACCATTGATTTCCTTCATTTTGGGCATAAAATGATGTTTACACGAGCATACATTTCTCCTTTCTTTATTGCTCTTGCTTCCTTTTCCAAACTTTTGTAGATTCTTCCTTTTGCTTGCCAAGGGTATCCACCTTCTTGTCCTATTTAGGGGATCCCAAAAAACTTCTATAAAATCGTGCTATATAACCAAAGTTGTCACACTTATAACATATGACATTGTAATCCAACAAAGGATAAAATGAATTGTATTTCTATTTAAAAACCAAAAATTATTTCTTGCAAGTACCTTACAATCTATTTCTTTATGACCAAGCTTATTACAAAAAAACAATAACCAGAGAATTTTTTTTGGAACTTGGTCATTCAAGACTACCTTGGATGAAGTAGTCTTCTGAATTCATTCTCATTGTCTTTGTGAGGAATGCTGGTTTTATGTGGAATGTCAATTTCTTTCTTCTTGTCATTATCACTATTGATGAAGCTCTTGAGCACATTTGCATAACCTTTAGGATTATCTTCATTTATGTTCTTTGGTGATTTAGTAGCCTTAGAATTTTAAACTTATTTAGTATTATGATTTCTTCATAGCCAAGACTAGTCTTAATGAATGGTGACCTTTGGGAATTGATAATATCATCTAGTATTTCAGTGTTCTAAAAATTTATGCTTTTATTCAACCGAGTAGTTGTTTTATCTAGTTCCTTTCTTAAGGAAATAATTTCAGCTTCTAGTTTCTCACATTTTTCTTCTTTTTTCTTTAGCTAAATTCTCGCTTCCTTTTCTATCCTTTTTGCCTCTTCAAGTTGAATCTTCAAACTGACAATAATATTTTCTCTTTCTTCAAGACTTTGTGACATTTTTGTCTTCATATCACAATACTCTTCACATTTTTTCACCTACAAATTTTGTTTTGAATTCTTTTTCTTAATCTTCTTGATTTCACTTAAGGCATAAATAAATTATTTAAGATCCATTTCTCCATCCATTTTGATAATTTCTTCCTCTTTTGAATCCATCTTTTCTTTTCCTTTGTCTTCAATTTCCAATGCACCACTCTTTGTTTTTATTGCCATGAATAAAGTTTCTTATCTATCACTATTGGAGATATTTTCATTTCTCTCCTTGGATGAGCTACTTACTTCTTTCGAATAAGGATTTTCTTGTGCTTATGGATGTTATTCTTCTTTCCTTGTTTGTAGCTCTTTTTGTATTGATGATGTTTGCTCCCTTTCTTTATGTTATAATTTTATTCATCATCACCACTTTAATATTTTTATATGGACACTTAACATCAAAATTTCCTAGTTTTCCACAATTAAATCTTTTGAAGGGTATACTACCTTTGTATTTTCTAGATCCTTTCTTGAGCTTTCTCACAAAATGGGCTTCTTTTACATTTGATTCATCGTTGGAGCTATCGCTTCATTTGGGATCTTTATTCTTCATCTTATTTGAAGCTTTGAAGGTTGCTTCTCACTTTTATGACTTCTCCTTTTTATCCTCATTTCATATGCCATGAGGATCCCATGCAATTCATCCATTGTTAATTTATCTAGACCCTTCATCTCTTTGATGACATAAATGTTCATATAAAATATCAAGGGAAGAGACCTAAGCACCTTTTGTAAAATAATTGAATCTTCAACCTTTTCACCAAGCCCTCTAACAGTGTTGATGATTTCATCCACATGAAGGAGATAGGCTGTAATATTTTCTTTGTCTTTCATTTTTAAACTCTTTAATTTTCTTCTATAGGTTTGGAGCTTAGCCTTCTTCACTTTGTCATCACCTTCATAGATGTTCTCAAATTTTTCCCACATTTATTATAGTGATTCACAATGCATCACCTTGAAAAACTGTGTTTTTGATAGACCACATAAGATATAATTTATAGCTTTTGTATTGTTTTCACTAGCCTTCTTTCCAGCTTGATCTGTTGGTGGAGATGATGGAGCTACTTAACCGCTCATAACTAATTTCTAAATATCAAAGCCAAGAGCCATTAGATAAGTGTGCATTATTATGCTCCAAATTCCATAGTTTGTTTTGTCAAATAGTGCAACTCTATTTGAGGAGAAACCTTCTTGACAAGACATGTTTGCTCCTGAGATCTATCTTCTAGCGGTTAGACTATTCTTGAAAGAACTCCCTCATACCAATTGAAGAGAAAACACTTATATTGATAGGGTGGGGTGAATCAATATAAGAAAAAAAATTACTTATTTAAAATTCAATATTTTTAATAAAATCAAGCACACAAGATCCACACAATTAAGAACACAAGATTTACACAGAAACCCTTTTGAGAGAAAACCACAGAGAAAGACTACTTGGATCTACTATCTAAATCTAGCCATTAAAAAAGTAATATATTCTTACAAATCTTTGTATCACCAACTCGTTGGAGACACCAATCCTCGCTACTAAGCACCAACTTTGAAAGAGACACCAATCTCTTCTATTGAGAGGCACCAACCTCTAATGATTTTTTTTCACCTTCTTGAATAATGTTTTTTCTATGGATGATGATTGTAGACACCTAAAATTGACCATTACATTTGGTCAATTTAATCTCAATTTGTCTATTCCCTATCACATCTATTAATTACTTAAAGTTGTATTTATTTAATTAATATCTCCCATTTAAACCCCATATTTTTATATTAATTAAATAATATTTTTATTTATTTAATTAATATTTCCCATCTTTTATATTACTTAAATAATATTTTTTATTAATTTAACTAATATTTCCCATCTTCTATATTAATTAAATAATATTTTTATTTAATTAATTCTCCTTATCTATTTCATTTATCTAAAGGTAAATTAATTATTATTCCTAATTAATTACCTATCCTACACTACCACCTTCTCATAAATTAAAGAAAATCTATTTATTTAATTTTACCCTCACATGTGACATCCTCCGATTCTCCCACTTGCCTTCTAATTCTAATCCTAATCACCCATCTAATCCCGCCCCTAAACATGTGCACATTCCTAATCCATGATTAGGAAAGGGGTTGAATCCTTTCCATTTATTAGTCACCCCATTTGTACTCTAGTCTTAAATGATTTCCCTTTTAGGGAAGGAACCCCACATGGGTTCTTGTCCCAAAAGCACACCCTTTCCAAATTCAAGGAATTAAAAATTCATTTATTCCTCTCATTCCCATCCTCTTTGGAGTGTAGAACAAATCTTGCCTTTATGGAAAAATTTCCCATACCCCAAGGTATTTCCACAAGTACCAAGGTCTTCTCAAGACACTACATTGTGCCACTTGGCACAATCTCATGGCTTGAGAGATCTCATCCCATCCTAGCCCTTGATCTCTTCCTTCAATCATAATCATTGATCTTCCACACAAAATCTATAAATTCATCCTCAAACCATGCAAAATCATCACAATTTGGAATGGAAGTTTATGCTGCAAAATTGAAGAGCACAAATCCAAATAATCAGAGGGAAAACCATTTTTATGCAACTAGGTGATTAAATGTGGGTTGTTTCAATATTTTTAGGTTTATTTGATTGTCTAATGCCTAATATTGAGTGTTTTCTTGTTGTTATGTTTGTTCAATTTAGGTACTTAAATTGTTCATTTAAATAATATTTTATGGACACATTTCTGGCACGCCTGGTGGGACCCACTTCAAATTTATCTCTAACTTTAATTGGTTGTTTTTAAGTTTTAAAATTTGTAAGTCACAGTTGGCCAACCTTTTTTTGTGCTATGGCGGCCTCGTCATTATAATGTTGAACTTTAAAATATACTATTTCAACTTGTGTTTTTTAACTTTTTGACAACTAATCTCTTGATTTTCTAACAAAATTTGGTTTTGTAGGTTTATGTGACACCTAATCTACCAAAAAAGGACTTGTAATCAAATTTTTGTTGACCAAACTCCATTCTTTGTGTAGGAATTCATAGTTTGACGGCCTTGTGGTTGGGCAACCTCATGGTTGCGTGGCCTCGTGGTTGAGTGACGTGGTTGGGCAGCCTCGTTTCATAGTTGGTCGACCTTATTCTGTGTTGAGGCATAACTATTTTTTTTTATTTTCTAGAAATAATTTTTTTAGGATATTTTCAGCTAATATACTAATGGTTATTTAGATGTGGTGTGTGTTTTACTAACAATGTTTTATAGGTCATATGCTAGCTAAAGATTTGCACTAAATTACTAAGATTTTTCTTGTAGCACAAAGGTCAAAGACATTCATTTTTTCACTAAATTAGGAACTAAAGTAGATTAGAGGGTCAATGAATTTGCTTGCCATGTTTGGGGTCTAGTCATTGGTGTATGCTCTATCCTCATACCATTTCATGATTTTGGAGAGAAAAAACTATGATTTGGGCCAAGCCTTGTTTTTGTTATTCCCAAGGCGCACTAGCTTATGTGTATGCTCTTCCCTTGTGCTTCGTACGATCTTGGGTGACCAAAAACACCTAGTATAGCCTTTCCATTTATGAGGCCTACTTGGGGATTTCATCACCCCAAGGGATGACCTTAACCACATGTTACTGGCAAGGTATTGAAAGGGGAGAGAACAAAATTTGTACCCCAATCTAGTCATGTTGTGTCTAGCGAAGCTCTCATGTTTGGGTGATTCCAAACTAGGAGTGCAGGGTGCTAGTGTTCATGGTTGTGCATCACGTACCCTCCAGGTATTTAGAGGACTCCCCTAGAAGCTTGTAAGGTCTAGATAAGACCTTTTGGCCATCGCTTAGGGTGGCTAGGGTATAGTATCATGCCCGAAGTTACCATGTATTTTCTCTTTTTGAGGTAACATATATCCCTTGGTAAGACCTTGTCCTTCTAAGTTAAGGGGTGTGAAGGTGGTTGACCTTTGTATACCCTAGTCACCCATTCATTTGAAGATATTAGCCTTTGGCTGGTGGGAATACAATAAGTTAACACACCTACTTGATTAATTCTAGGAATGTGAGTGTGTTTGGTGTGTCTTCTTTTTCATACCAATGCTTGAAAAACTACCCCCCCCTCCCCCCCTTATTAATCTAAAAGTGGTTTAATTGTGTGAATTTTTTCTTGTAAAGTCTTGAGTCATCTTTTGTCAAAGTTGAACACAATCTATTATAAATCCTTCTAAGTCTAGTTAGGTGATCTTGTGTTGTGCTTTGGTAGCCTTGTCTTGCCTAGACAATCCTAGATTTTGTATAATTCAATAGGTGACATCATGTTGAGTTTGGGAGAGCTTGTGTTACCTAGAAAACCCATAATTTTTTCAAACATTGCTTGGGTGGCCTGGTTCAGTATTAGGGTGGCCTTGTTTTTACTTGAGTTAGGCTCAAAACTTTGTCAAACACTGGTTGGGTGACCTAATCTTGTATAGGGGTGGGTTCATTTTTACCTATGTTAGGTTCAAAATTTATCGAACACTAGTTGGTAATCCTGGTTTGTATTGTGACGATCTCATTTTCAAATGGTTCGGAGTCAATTTTTTGTCAAACATTGCTATGGTGACCTAGTTTTTTATTGGGGTGGCCTCATTTTCAACTAATTTAGAGTTAGAATATTGACAAACACTACTGGGATGACTTTATTTTGTACAGGGGTGACCTCATTTTCAACTATTTTAGAGTCAAAATCTTGTCAAAAACTATTGGGGTAGCTTGGTTATGTACTGGAGCGACCTCATTTTCAACTAGTTTAGAGTCAGAATCTTGTTAAACACTACTGGGGTGGTCTCATTTTCAATTGGTTTAGAGTTAATTTTTTTTCAAACATTATTTGGATGGTCTTGTCCTATATTGGGGTGGCCTCATTTCCCATACAAATTCTAGAAAGTGAACCTTTCTAGCACAGGATAGCCATCAATTTTCTAAGTCAAACACCACAATTAAATGATTTTTCCAACTAATATAAAACCCATACTGATTATATAATTGACACTGCCTCATCCAAACTTAATCAAACATTTATCCTCTCAACACAAGGACAGTCCTAAACATAATTCATCATCACCCACATCACTCTAATAAAAAAATAGCCTTTTATAACTTGTTTGAGAACCTAAAACACCAATCAAACCATCGTCATCACACTTTCTTGTGAACTGTTCCTATCCTATGTTGGTAATCTCTCTCGGTCAAACTATCTCACCTTGGGCAAGAGGTATATTTTACATCGATATTATTTATACTTGAGAACTTCTCTTATCTCAAGTATTAATCTAATCAACAATACCACTTGTTCTTGATAAATTTTCCTATATCAAGTAACAATATGATTAATATCAATCTAGTTTCTCATTCATAGTCTAAGCACTATATCAACCATTAAGTCACCCATCCAATCAATTTTGATTAATCTTATCCTTGGAATTATATTTTTTCAATCATCATCCAATATTTCATGCCCATCACTATGTAAAAAAAAATAGAAAACTCAAGGAACAACAACAACAATCCTTCCCATACACTTCTGGTTTGCTTAATAATGGAGAATCTCAACACCTCAACATCCAAATGGGATCATCAAATCCTAATCAGCCCAATGATCGAGTATCTATCAAGGAAGGGATGGTATCCCAACTTGAGCTTTCCCCTAACATCCAAGAGTTTTTGGACAATCTTGCTAATGTGGAAATAACTGACCATCTCATAGACACGCAAAGAGATAATCCTAGCCAACCTTCTCATTTGTGGTGTGAAATTTACACTTGAATTTAACATCACATAATAATTAGATCATGATCAACCATCTAACCCTTAAAATCATCCTAAGAACCCATGGGGTTCTATACTGGAATTTAGGAATGATGTAGTGATTCAAGTACCACCTTCCCCCATTTCAATTCCTATGTTAGTATTAGGATAAGGGCTTAGTCCTATTTAATGTTATGACCCTCTATCCTCTTCTTAGCTTCTAAGTTCCATCCCACAAAATATCCAACCTTCCACACCACACACATTGCTCCATAGTGCCTCTCAAGGTAACAAAAAGGCTTTTGTGTCAAATACCTCATCATCCACATCTTATCATGTTCCCCTTGTTCTAGTTCAATCACATTCAATCCAACTAGTCTACCATACTTCTCACACACCTTTGCCATATTTTTCTTGCATACCACCTTTTACTCATGCTCCACAATCATATTCAAAACCTCCTCAACCATCACATCCTCATAATCAAGCTCCCACTACGATACCCCCATCCAATATAACCATGACACAATTTCAATCTCCCATATCTTCACATATCACCCAACATAATTACGTTCCACAATCACATCCATCTCCACAATAATACACCAACCCTACACCATCATACACCAACTCCCTTCAATACCCATTACAATAAAATACCAATTCCCCTCAACAATAAGCTCATTCATCACAACCATCTCAACCACCATCATACTTTACTACAAGATCAAACCCACCCATCACTACCTCCTCCACCATCATACAACCATGTACCTCAAATTTTTTATTTTATTCCAACCTCGTCAACAATCATGTACCCATTTTCCACAACAATAATCTTACCCATCTCAACCACCATCATACTTTAATCCTCCATAACATCAATCATATCCACCTCAACCACCTTCACATTCATATCCAAATCCACCTTAAAATCTAAATCAATACATCAACCAACCAAGTCCCAATCTAGCAACTCTAAATAAAGAATGGGGAGATATGAAAATCACAATTAGGGAATTTCAAGCTGAAAATTCCAAGAAGTCATTCAAATTTGAAGAGTTGTGCGCATACCCCTTCGTTCGTACCATTGCAAGAACACCTTTCCCAAAACAATTTGAAATTCATAAATTCGATAAATATGAAGGGAAAGGACATACACAAGACCATGCCAAATAATTCTTTATTACTTGTCAAGAGGTGGCCTACAATGATAACTATCTTCTTCATTTGGTCCCTTGTAGTTTAGGAGACCAAGTGTTAGAATGATTCTTACACCTCCCCCATGGATTCATTACTACTTTTATGGAATTGTCCAAAAAAATTTATGACCCATTTCTTCTATAACCTTGAGCATGAAGTAACCATGCTCGATCTATGCACCAAAAAGTAACATAATGGAATTTTTTTTGCAAGCTATTTACAAAGGTGGAAAGCTCAGACTAGTCATCTTTCATGGCCTCTACTTGAAAAAATTGGTAAACATCTTTGTCGAAAACTTACACACAATTTCATTTGGGAATCCATTGTGTATCCATATTCAACAAGATCATAGAGAAAGGTGTTACCATTGAAAAATCTCTCATAGCTAAGGGTCTAGTCAAGATTTATAAATAAAACACCAACAAACCATCTAATGAAAAACCTTGTTTTTGGAACAAGAAAAAGAATGCTATTAATGATGAGGTTACATATATTGAACGTTCAAGTGGCTAATATGTCCAATGTTGATGTGATATTTATTACTCATGGTGTACCTATATCCTCAAATCAAAGCAATGTTAAAAGTAATTTCACCCCTTTAGGAGAACCCCCTGACGTGGTATTTCATAAGTTAGTACAAGCCAATGTAGTCAATTATCCAGTCACCCAACCCTTCGATGATACCAAACCACAACCTAATTGGTTTAAAGACAATGAGTATTGCGAATATCATATGGTTAAGGGACATTCCACAAATAAGTGTATGAAGCTCAAGAACTATGTATAGAACCTCATTGACAGGGATGGCATCACCTTGGAGGGGTTTCAACCCTCTTCATATAATGATCAACTTCAAATATATCAAAATGATTTTCAAAAACATTCTTAGGGACCCAATACCTCCAATGCTAATATTGGTTCAACAAATTCTCAAGGCAATAATAAAAAAAAATTGAACCAATAATTTCAATTATAGTAGGGTACATTTTAATTATGACAATGTGGTCAGTTGCATTATGAAAGTTCATCCACGTGTGGGCATGATTAGGGTGAAATACAAAGAGTCTCAATGTGCTATGACCAATAAGTGTGGTAAAATTAGTATCCTAGGTCTGTCCAATACATCCAATCAATCTCCACCACATTCTAACTATAATATTTTGGATCACCTAGGAAAGATCCCCACAAAATCTCTATTTTGGATCTTCTAAAGTCCTCTACTATCCATAAGGAAATCCTTACGAAGGAATTAAAAAATACTCATATTCCTATTGATATTGATCTTGCACAGTTCCAAGCACTCGTAGGATACCTTTCTTCCACTTAATGGTTGGGATTTAGTCAAAATTACATGCCACTAATCGACCCATCCCATAATCATCCATTACATATTGAATTCCTTATTGCCAAACATAAAGTGAAGTGAGTCATGTTGGATAATGGTTCTTCCCTTAATTTTTTGTACATTAAAATTTATAAAGCAAGTGGGGTGCACTCAATATGATTTATACCTTCAAGTGATCACCATAAAAGAATATGATATTGCAGAGTGAGATTTAGAGGGAACTATTTATCTTCCCATTCAGGTCGGTTCATCATTATAATATATGACATGCCATGTCATTGATCTTGACCTTCCATACAACCTTCTCCTTGATCAACCATGGATTTATGCCATGCAGGCCATTCCATCCACATATTATCAATGCCTCAAGTTTCCCCACAATGGCATTATTAAAGTTACAATTCATGCTGATCTACATCCTTCTAAGTATTATAATGCTCTAGAGGCATCGTTCCCCTATTATCATCATTCCCTAGAGTAGAAGTTGCACTTTCCAACACAAATTCATCTTCATCTTATATCGATCCCAATAAACTATCCTCTCCATGCAATCCCTCCATTTCCATTGAATACACATTCTCTAAGGTCAAGATCAATGATAAGGGTTGTGGAGAATATGAAATGATTCATGCTCTCAATGTGGGCTCCATGTTGCTTCCTCACATGATTTCAAAAAATCCCCCCTCTTAGAAGGATCAACAATCACTAGTTACAATATTTTTGGGTCCATGGTTTTTTGATCTCCAAGTACTTTGGACCAAGAATAGACCGAGGAAGATATAAGTCAATGGATATACAAAAATGAGCCCTAAAACATTGATACTCTCATTTAGTATTTTCGAGGAACGTACCTTATTCCATACCAGATGACCCAAAAGTATAACTACCAAGGAAAAGGATTGGGAATTAATGAGAAAGACATGCTACAAACCTTGAATATACTAGTTAATAAAAGTCATCAAGGGCTTGGATATAGTCCTAAACAAGATGATCCCTCCCTACCACTAAATACATCTAATAATAGTGAGATGAATTTTTTTGTTGTAGAAGACATCACACAAGAGGTCATCAAAGTATCTTATGATGGTCTAGATGTATCTTCCATATTCACTACTAGTGTCCTTACCATAGATCTCCCACTTTTCCATCCAAACTCATTTCTTGGGACCAAAAAGGATCCACACACATTGACGTATTCTAAAATAATGAGGCATTCCTAGAATTCATGGGCTTACATGAGGGCATGCATCTTGGATAAAATCGATCCAATTTTTTCTATGCATTAGATCAAAAATCCTATTCTAGGGAAGATGTACTCCTTAACTACAAAAGTGAAAATAAAAAGAACAATCAATTATCTTTTAGTGAAAATCTCCCTGAGACACTTCTAGATATATCAAAAGTAAAAGAAATGGGTATATCCTTTGAAAATATCCTTGAGGTGTTAGAGGATGAGTATGTTCATCTCCCCTTCATGGGCACATAGCAATCAGAAAGATCCACCATTCTGATTGAAGAAACTAGGAAAATTAATTTGGGAATCGTCAATGAACCCAAAATTACATATGTGGAAACCTCTTTGTTAGATGATATCATATATTTTCTAAGATCCTCCACAATGCCTCCATTAATTTTACATTGTCTTATTTTGATATGTTAGGGTTGGATTCCTCTCTTGTAGTACATCATTTGGATTCTCATCCTAATGCTAAACTAGTTAAGAAAACCTCCATAAAACACATATCCAAGTTGCATTGTTATTCAAGGTCGAGTTGGAGAAGCTAATGGAAGCAAGATTTATTCACCCAGTTGACTACTCTGATTGAATTTCCAATATTGTTCTTGTCATCAAAGCTATTGGGGTCATCCACATCTACATGCGTTTTAGATACTTAAATAAGGCATGCCCCATGGATGACTTCCTGCTCCCAAATATTAAATTTATGCTTGTGGATCTAACAAAAATTCATGCTATGTTGTCACTTATAGACAGTTTCTTAGGGTATAATTAAATCCATATTGCGATAGAATATCAGCATAAAACCTCCTTTATGACCCAATGGGGTATCTTTTGTTACCAAGTCTTTCTCTTTGTCTTGAAGAATGTTGGTGTTACTATCAATGTGTGATGACTGTCATCTTCCATGAAATCATTCATATCATTATGCAATACTATATGAATTATTTTTTAGGTGAATCAAAGACTAGAGAAGAACATCCAACTATTCTTGAGTGTATTTTTAACTATTTGGAATAGTATAATTGTGGCTCAATCTAAAAAACTACATCTTTGGTGTGACATTGGGTAAACTTCTAGGTTTCATTGTGTCTAGGAGAGGTATAGAAGTTAACCCTAAAATGGTCAAAGCTATAATGGATATTCCTCCTCCCAAGATGATAAAATAGTTAAGGAGTCTCTAAGGAAAATTACAATCAATTCACTACTTCATAGATTAACTTGTAGAAAAATGTCAACCCTTTAGTCATCTACTTTGTAAAGTTACCACATTTAAATGGGATTCTTCTTCTCAATATGGTTTCACCAAGATCAAATAATATTTGGATAGTCTACCTATCCTCATGCCTCCTATGTTAGGAAAACCATTATTTCTCTAATATCATCTACAACAATTGCATTGGGGGCACTTCTTTCCCAACATGATGAGAACGAAAAAGAAAGAGTGGTATATTATATCAGTCATACTCTTGTTAGCTATAAGATGAATTATACTCCTATGGAAAAGGCATGATTTTTGGTGGTTTTTAGTTCTCAAAATATTTGAAATTATATGCTTATCCATTCTAGAAAACTCATCTCTAAGGTTGATCCCCTCAAGTATATTCTATCTACAACATACTTAATACCTATCAGATGGGTAAGTGGGTCATTCTTCTAAGTCAGTTTGATATTGAGTACATGGACATAAAATATATAAATGCCAAGTCATCATAGATTAGTTGGTTGAGGATCCTCTTGTGGATGCTTACCTCTTTGGTTACAAATGTTCTCGACGAGTCCATCTTCACCATCATAGAAAAAATGTCATGGAAATTATATTTTGATGGTTCTTTCACACAAAATTGATCTGGTGTAGGTATTCTCTTCTCTTCATCACCCCTCAAGTTCATTTCAAACCCAAATCATTAAAATTAGATTTTCCATATACAAACAATATTGTAGAGTATGAAGCCTTAATCACTAGATTGAGAATGACAGTTCACTGTAATATCAGTCAGCTATAGGTCTATGGTGAGTCTCAACTCACCATCAAATAGGTTAATAATGAATTCCAGACTAAAGATGATAAATTACTTCCATACAAGCATATGTTTGATGATTTCAAGAAGTAATTTGAAAACATCCACTTTGAACAAGTCCCTCATCTACAAAATAGAGTTGTAGATACAATGAATACTATTGGATCTTTGTTGGACATGTCCCATGATAACCAAAAATGTGAATTCCTTAGTTGAATAACTTCTCATTCCTGTATATGATATCTTGATATGGAGATGGTGTGTGAAATTTTTGGTCTTGAGTCCCCTTGGTGCCATGAAATATACACCTACCTCCATGATAACACTTTACCACGTAACCTTACCCGTAGTCAACACTGATCATTCATTTAATGTTCATCCCATTATACCATCCTAGGTGAAACCTTATACCATCGATGATATGATGGGTCTATATTGTGATGTTCAAACACAACATAAGCCAATCTCATGTTACTAGAAGTACACAATGGTATTTGTGGAGTTCATACCAATAGGATGGTCCTTTCAAAGAAGCTTCTTTGAATAAGATATTATTTTCCTATCATGGTACATGATGCATGTGAGTATGTTAAGAAATGTGTCCCTTGTTAAAAACATGGATATTTGATACATGTACCTTCATAGGAATTATAGTCCATTACTTCACCATGGCCCTTCTCACAATGGGGTCTTGATCTAGTTGAAAAGATACATCCCTCATCCTCTAATGGAAATAAGTTCATTATAATTGCAATCGAATATTTCACCAAGTGTGTGGAAGCCATTCCCCTCACTTTTATCACTTTCCTCCAAATCTCAAAGTTCATCCTATATCATATCATTTTTCGATATGGTATTCCCTCCACCATCATCAAAAACAATTGTATACCATTTAAGAGTTAATATGTTCACAACCTTTGTGAACAATTCCAAAACCAACATATTTGGTCCACCCCATATTAACCCCAAGAAAACAACCAAGCAGAGGAAACTAATAAAACTTTATTCCAACCTCAAGAAAGTTGTCAATGCCATTATTGGAATATCCACCTCAATCTCATCCTTTGGGATTATCACACTAGCATTTGTACCCCTATTAATGCCACTCCATACTCATTAGTTTATGGTTCCAAATATATCTTTCCAATCAAAGTAGAGCTCCCATTCTTACAAATTTCATTAAAAAATATCATCGATGATGAGGAATACTAGGTTACACATTTCAATAAACTAGAACTTATCAATGAGAAATTCCTCCATGCCTATCAACATCTCCAAGCCTAGATTAAGAAGGTCAATCCTAGCCAGTTTCAACTTGGTGATCTTGTACTCAAGGAGAACCAACAAATTCAAGAGGACCAAGAAAAAAAGGGCAAGTTTGAACCTAATTGGCTAAGTCCTCATGTAATTACTATAAAATATGGTTCAAGATCATATCAGTTGGCTACTCCATAAGGTGAACCTTTATATGAACCCATCAATGTCATTCAACTCAAATGGTTCTATTCCTAAATCAGGTGAGTTATCCCACCTTTCAAAAATAATTTAAAAAAAAAAAAAAATAGCAAAGAAAAATAAGTCATCCTATGGTGAAAACCACCTTTGGTGATGCCTTGAACAAGTATGTATGGTAAAAAATTGACAAAAATCACTATGCATAAGTGACCGTTCCATTATCATAGTCCTCTAAATTTTGTGATACATCCACCAACTTATCACTATCCCATTCCCCATTGTATATAGCCATTCATGCACCACCCTTTAGCTAAGAATTAGACGATTCAGGTTAACTATCTCAATTCTTGAGCTTCATCTACTTGTTTTGGATGTTTTATGAATCCTATAATAAGCATCATACTATGAAAATTGTGTCACTATGCCTACATTGGATGACATTGTATGTATGTATTGTCTCTCTTGTACATATCTTGTGTATTGTATGTAAGGTTGGTCATCTAGGGCCATCTTCGTATATAGTTGTCATTAGGTCCCATATTTCCATTTGTTTCCAAGTCAAGTGAATTCCCCTGTCAAGCTGGTATTTCAATAGAATCCTTTAGTTCCCTAGAATTTTGGTTATCTTTATTGTACCATACCATATGAATCTTATGTCCTATCAATCCATCCTTGGTCTTCATAGGAATATCGCTCCTTGAATCAGGTGACATCCACCCCATCCATCACCCTTATGGAAAATGATATTTGAGATATTTATTATTTATTTGGCACTTTATGAAATATTTGTTTCTCTTTCTGAGCTCATTTTACTTACTAAAAGGTCACCACGATCCCTCATATAATGGCGTGTCTTGAATGGTAAAACTAGGGGCATGGTCTTGGATTTTGTATGCTTTGTTTTCCTAGATTTCTTGTGTTATTCCCACCAAGATACTTCTGGATCTTGTGTTACATTGGGACATGCATTCTGTTTGTGGTTTTCTAGCATCATACCCACCTAAGTCCTTAGCAACTTTATGAGATGTTGGATTAGCCTTTTTTGTTTGTTGAGTCAGTCCTATATACGAAGTCACCTTGGTTCCTTGTACCTTGGTGCATAGTATCCTATGTTATATAAAATTAAGTGCTCTCTACATTGCAATTCAATTATTACATTCAAAATCAACCTAATCCCATCCCATCCCCTACATATTTCTCCTCACCATCATTTTTTTCTTTCCTAAACATGGATTTTATGTGGAAATTCATTCCCTCTTTCTTCTATATTTGTTATGTCCCTATGTTTGATATATTAAGGTGGTATCTTGGTCTTCATCTTTGTCCATCCCATCTCAACATTACATTTCATCTTAGGTGTTTATATTTTTTATTCTTTTATAAATTCTAATGAACCCAAATGTAGTATACTTCAAAGGATTGAGCAAGAAAGATACCATCCATAAGAAACTTTTTTTTTTGCAACATGAGCTTGCATGAATATTGAGAAATTGATATTGATCAATGAATATGAATGATATGATATATTACAATATACAAGAATCTTGAATATATAGGTAAGGTGAGGAATAGGATTGGACATTATTGTGACATGTGTCTTAATCCTATGAAATATGACAACTAACTCATAACAACCTAGGAATCACATATTAAAAGCTAGAAAGATAATATCTAGACATGCTAACTAATACTTCTAGAAAGAATTTTATATCCTACGTAAACTTAACATGTGAATGAGTCCCCTAAGTACCTAGCAAGATAAACTACTACGTATAAGACATATATTCATGCCAACACTCCCCCTTAAGTGCAACTTAGGGAGAAGATTATTATGCAAATGATGCAAAAAAGGAAAATATGGGTCCAAACTACACAACCATTTTAGGAACCCATGTACAAATGCAAATGAAATCTATCATAAACAAAGAAAAGGAGAAAACCTAGTGGGAAAAAATCCTCTCTAAAAAGAGATGAAATTCGTGTACAAGTGATAGAAGTGATGTATGGATATCTCAAAATCAATACCCCTCAAGAACTACATCCATCATGAAAATACAATAAAATAACCCCTCTAATGAAGGGAAGATAGAGACTAGATTGCCTCCCCATAATGAAGTATCATCAAAACCATTGAAGAAAGTCTGAAGGAAAAAAAAAATCCAATGACAAAAAACCATGTCTCCCCTTAGGAAGAAAAAAGATCCAATTGTAGATGCGGAATATAGTCCAACTTCATGAAGAAATGAGAAGGAAGAAGTTTCACAAAGGAAATCTCTAAAGAAGAATCAAGTGCCTCCAAATATGTCTCATCAAAATTAGGAAGAACCTCAATCAAGGAAGAGACAAGGAAATGAGGATACATAAGAATATCCTCCAAAGAAAAAATTGCAAAGAGGAGAGTTACCCCGTCAAGCATGTCCTCCAAACCTGTAGAAGAAGAACGACAAACCAAATATAAAATACTGAAAATGAAGCCATCCTACAACCAAAAATCTAAAAAATTGAATGCCTTGCTTTGTTGAAGTCCTAAAATCCATGTCAACTATAAATTATGATGAAGCAGGAGGTGATGGAACATCATCACATGGAAGAGGAAGAAGAGCAAGATTCAACCAACAACCATAATCACCATGTGAACAAATATCCACACTAGAAGTAGGAGATTGAGGAAAAAAAGGATCATGGTCATGATAGAAGTGGGAGAAAGTATACACCTTATACTAATGATTAGCCTGAACCATAGCAATAAGCTCTCCCATCTCCTTATGAATGAGAAATAAATCAGATGTCAACTCAACTATGTTTCTTTTTGTTGATGAGTTTTTTTTCACTACACAACATAGATAAAACACATATGTTCTATCTCTCTTGAAAGGTGAATTTTTGTAGAAAAACTTCAAAAAATAACCCCAAGGTCTCTAATGTTAGGTCTTGACAATGCACAAACAACTCAGTGATTATGTGATTTGATGGTAATCACAAGGGTAATTTATGGTTAACAAGGTTGGAACTTGTAGGTTTGTTATAAGGGTTCTATAAGGTCTTAAGATAAAAGTAAAACCTAGCCACAACTTTCAGATTTTGAAATCTGAAATGATATGATCATCAAATTTATCAATGCAAGTGATGCTTTTATCCTAAACAAACACATATTTCAAAGAAAAGAGAAACATATTTGAGGGTTTAGAGGATGTTTCTAATTCTGAAAACCAAGGATACCAATAAAAATGACAAGTGTTAAGATAGACAGACTCCCAAAACCAAGCTCTGCTTAACCAAGAAAGTTCTATAGTATCACAAAACCAATGCAATCTCCCAAGGTTGTCTTTAGATTTTTAGACTATAACATTAACACATGAGGCATAAACATACACAATTGAACTTGAGTGCATTAAAAGAGTAAGCTCAGAGTAACTTTACACAACAATTTACCATCATCAAACCACTAAAAGTATGAGCCGAAAGTGCATCAAATACCTTAACACTTTATTACCATTAAAGCTGAACATAAACTAGCAAAGCTAAAATTGAACTAAAAATTAAATTGAAAGATTGAATCATGCATAAATTAAGAGAATACAAGGAATTCACCAACATTCAATTCCTTGCTTTATATTTCTTTGAAATGCCTTCTTACAACAATTCATCTCTCTCCTTTCAAATGAGAGGAAGCTGTTATTTATAGTTTTTACAATTTGAACCAATGACCAGGATTAAATTACATCCAAGGGCCCATATTTACTGTCATTTAGAGTTTACATCACATTAAATACAATTGCATTATTCCTCAATATAAAATTGGTTCACATGTGAACCTAGGAGGATGTGAAATATTCCTATCCTATTTTGTATTCAAGAAATATTAAATAAAACCTCAACATGCACTTTGATGTAACTAATTTTGTCTTCCAACTAGAACTACAGATATTTGTCCTCTATCAAAATATTTCTAGCTTCTTTTTCTTTTGCAACATATATGATAAAATTCACTAAGCCTGGGGCAAGTTGATCATTAGATGGCAACTCAACCTTGAAAATTTTGAACACTATTTCTTTGCATTCTACCATTAAGTCCTCATGCAAACCCACACATTTAGCTCTTTTCTGTACCATATTTTCTACCTTGGTGAAGGCTCTAGCAGAGAAATACAAAAATTCACCTTGTAAATTGCTGGCAGCTCCACTCTCAATCTTGCTCCTCCAAGCCTGCTTGGTAGCTACAACATCCACTTCCATTGTAGAAATTTTTGTACCTGTCAATAGTTCCAAATATTCATTACATTCATCTGAATTCTTAGTAACCTAAGCCTCCAAATTTTGAAATTCTACCAATTCTTTGACTAGAACATCCCTTTGAAAGTTGATTGTAAAGGTCCACATTTCATGATGGTCTAATTGCTCCTTTGTAAGAATTTGTTCCCATAGCTAAATTTACTCAGAAAGTCTCTTCATAACATGGAGCTTTAGGAACGTTACATTGTAATACCTAGGGAATGCTTTGCAATTTTCAATTTCCTTTTCTATTTCTCTTTTCAAAACCAAGAAATTATTATGCATGTCCACCCCATCACATATAGCTTTGTCTCCAATGGTAGTTACTCGACCTATCCAATTTGCAGTGGATTTAGTCCACTTTCTCATTTGTTCCATTTTATTAACTTCCTCCTGTGATAGGATTGTTGGAGTGGGAGATTCAATTGGCCTTTCATCACCTTTTACCAAACAATTGCTGAATGTAGGCCGTCAACTCAGCTACTAGCACCTTTAACTCAACTTTTATGGCTTGATCATTATCCATTTGTGTCTGGATGTTTGACATGGACCCTTGGAACTCATTTATTTTTTGTGCCCTTGCAGGTAGCCCAATATTAATACTGGTAATTTGATAGTCAGAAGCTTGAACCATACCAGTATCCTTACCTTCAACAAGAGTAGCCACATGTATCATTCACAACCATGTATCATCCATTGTAACATGCAGACATGCTTTTGATTTCTTCTTTTCCTTGGGATTCTTCCCAACATGTGCCAATATAGCCTAAAGGTGAGACTTTAAATCCTTTACCACCACCTTCTTCTCTTTTAATTGCTACTCCAACCAAGTGGAAATTATAGTCTAAGAGGATGTAGTGTTGAATTCATTTGGTTGTCCCTTATCTCTCCATTCTTCTTGTTGTATTTCAACTTCTACGTTCAGATTTTCCTCACCAAAATTTCCCTTTTTGTGCTCATCTCATTCTTTGTCCTCCTACTCATTGTAGATTTATTCATCTCCGAGAGACTTAGTGTTTGTTTCTTTCTCCTTTTTCTCATAGGACTTGTTCATTCTTTGCAGATTTAGCATCTACATCCCTTTCTTTGTCTTCCTCTTCTTTATTATCATCTTCTCTCCTTTATTCTTGATGAGGTTCTTCTCTATTTTGTTCTTGATTTTTTTCGTCCCCCTCATTTTTTGATATTTCTTTATCCATATATTTACCAAATGTCTCACCAAGGTCTCTGTCTTTTGGACTTCTTTCTTCTTCATCATCTAATGCCTCCTCATCAAGTTTAGTGATTTTTAGTCCCTCATCTACATGTTCAAAATAATCTTCTTGTTCAAATCCAACTGATTCTTCCTTCACACCAACTATTACTTCAAGCTTCTCCTTTCCTTTTCTTTTCATTTCATCCCAAATCTTCTCAGTTACTTCCATCTCGGGTGGCTCAGTAGGAGGAGGAGGAGTTGGTAGAATAGTAGTGAGTTGAGATATTAGAAGCTTTGCTTCTGAGGAAAGTAAAGTTTTAGATAAACCCTAAGGCATTTTCTATATATAAGTAACATAATCTTTAGGTAAAGTAGCTATTATGACTAGGCAAGTAGAAACAATAGGTGGTACAATAGAGAAGATGGGTTGTGTAGCTGAAAGAGAAGAGGAGGATTGGGAAGAAGAGGAGGATAAGGAGGAATCGATCACAACCATGGAGGTGGTTGGGGTGGTAGATGAAAGGTGGATTGAGATGATGACAACAGGTGAAGATGATACGAGAAGTGGAGGTGGAGTGGAGGCTGATGATAGTGGTGCCATGGATAGTGGAGGTGTTGGTGAGTGTGGAGGTGATTGTGGCTTTGGATCATTCTCAGGCAGTGAAGACTCCTCTCTTATTGTCTCCATCTCGAGCATGAGGATTGATACTTTCTTTATCCTCTTTAGCGCCCTTTGTCCTTCTATAAATTTTCTTGCATACAATCGAGGTTTCTTTATGGGAAGTCTCTCTGCTATGTCTTTTTTCTCTTTTTTTCCCTGGTCACAGGTGGAGACTTAGCTGCTGCATCTGATGGTTCTTCCTTAGACTCTTTATGTTGGTATATGGAGCCTAATTAGACTTGGAGGTTAAATTTTCCCCACTTTTATCGGTGCAGTTTCCCCCCCAAATTATTTAATGGCGTCAAGGGGCAACTCCCCTTGTGAGGTCTAGGGGCAGAACCCTTAGCGTGCTCCCTATCGTGATACAGGGTGGGGTAGAGGGGCAACGCCCTTGAAACCTCTCACATATATATTTTATTTTATAAAGGCATCAGGTGTTATTTTTCTATTAGCCATAATAAAAACCCCTAATTTTGTAATCGACATAAGTTTTGATAAAAGGCTAAGGGTTTGGGTTTCTGTTGACATTGTATTGTAGCAATATTGAGTTGCAAGGATTACTAATTGTAATTGGTTTGATTTACTAGATAATAATATTGGAATCTTTGTTTGTGGACATAGCCCAAGTTTGGGTGAACCACGTTAAATATTGTCTCTTGCTGTTATTATTTCTGTGTTTAATCTTTATTTGCATTTAATTGATATCTTTTGCATATAATTCCTAACACTTTAGTTTTTTACCTTGATTACTTTCCATAGGCCTTTCTTGTTTCCATTTTCCATAAGTTATTTCAAATATTTTTTTTTCTAATTGGGAAATATGATCATTAAACCACTTCTTTGTCCTTCGCAGGATAGGACGCATGAGAACATCCAAATCTATCATTTCCTCCTTTTCCCAATCAATTATCAACAAAGGAACCTTAGCTATGGCATTGTAATCTCCTTCATCTAATGTGTTACCATCCACACAAGTTGCAGCAGGAAATGAGTACAATCCCCTCCTGAGAGTCATTGGGTATGCGACTCCTGCTCGATGTTTGGATTGGAGCATCTAGTGTGATGACCGTAGTTGCCATGTAAGGTCAAGCAACACTATATTATTGGAAGGGTACCTTGGTAATTTGTATGGGGTCCTCTAAAACCCCTCAATTTTGAAATATGTAAATTTTGGGAACTAGATGAACCAGTATCTAAAATTCCTCACTATTTCCTTTGCACAATATGATAGCTGGTTTCTGAATTCATTTGATAGAGATTTAAGGATGTACATTATGAATGCATCATTCACTCGTCTATAGCACTTCTTGAAAATTCAGTATTATACCTATGGGTAACATTCATATACAATATTTTGATCCTTCCTCATCCCCAGGTTACCCTTACATGTTAGTCCTTTATATGGGAAATTTGCATCCAACATGTACATAATATATGTCATAAAACTCATGGGTCATCTTGACAGGGATAAACTGAGCATGAATGTTATCACTTATGGTTCTTTCCCAATTGAATTTTATTCTCTCCTTATAATTTCCTCAACATAATACCACATCCAATCCTCAAAGAGGCAAGAAACAAGTAAACTCATCACTCTGCTAAGTAGTGTCACTAAATCATTGAATTCTTCAACGAAGTTACTCTTGTAGATTTTCTTGGGAAACTTTCCTGCACTAGGTTTAGGTGTAAACATTCATTTCTTATTTATCACTTAATCACATTTCATTGGATCTTCATTCCATAATCTGAGCTCATCCTCTTTAGTGCATATATCCATCTCATCAAACAAGGGAATTCCAAAAGTTCTTCCAATAGACTGAGGTGTTAAATCAGTAACCACCCTTCTATCAGCAGTGATTATCCTTTTGTTTTCATTATGGTAATGCTCTCTGCATCCATGCACAATCTCTAGACTGATCAAAGTGGGAGGAAATCTTGTTGCATGAGAAATTCCACTTTTCTTAATTCTATGAGCTATGCCATCCTTGGGTTTGAAAAAGACATGAGCTATGAACTCATCAATATTGACTTGTGCAAGGTCAGTGTCAGAGAGCTTGTCCCAATCTAGCAAAATCTTTGATGTAAGCTCAACTCCATGGAAATTGAACTTCATTTTAAATTTATCTTTCTCACCCTTAGCTACTTTGTAACTTTTTGCTACTTTCTCAATATTTTCCATAAAATATGCAAAAATGACACGTAATGAGTTATTTTGACCAATTTAGGAAAAAAAGCATTAGATCGATCAAAATCATTGTTACAACCCAAAAATTATCATTAAATATCTCAAACATTAGAAAGAAATCATCAAATTCACCATTTTAAAGAAATTTTTGACAGTTTACAGGTTTTCATGTTTTGCAGGCCGAGAGATTACGAAAGCCAGGAGAATGTAGGGATGCACAATGTGGAAGCCATCGCCAACGGTGCTAGTCAAACAACATCGTGTAAATGACATCCTGCAACAAATTTTCTGCATTGTCAAAATACTTAGTCATTTTATGATAAAGATCAATTAGGCACATGGGAGACATAAATGCAAAGTAACTTAATGCTTTAAGCTAAGTTAGTTCATCATTTGGACTATTGCAGAAAAAATAGGTGCGGAAGCCACAAAGGTGGAAGTCAGTATAAGACATGCAATAAAAATGTCTCAAAGGATATGGCAAACCATGGTTGGTTTCTCGTACTAACCTTCCCACAACAAGCTCGTACTTAGAACATTTAGCATGAATGCATATTAGCACATGGGTGATGACAAGCTAATGCTTCAATAACAAAATTATCTCTTATTTCAACCTTTTACAGAAAAATAAATTGTGGAAGCCAGAGAGGCGGAAGCCACTCAAGTTTATGCCGTTAAAATGGCTTATGCAGGTTGGATTTCTACGGGTGGCTTCCCGCATTCAAATCTCCACAATTTTTTTTAACTTAATGGTTTAAAGCTTGAGTCAAGTGTTTAAATTCATTCTTTCACGTGGGAATCATTTCACTTCCTTTAGAGTTTATGTGGAAACAAACTGGATGCAAAAGCCATGAGTGCGGGGGCCATCGGGGTTTACACTGTGAAAATGACTCGTGAGAGTTGGCCTTCTGCATGGAAAACTCTGCAAAGCATTTTATACTTAGAATATTTTTACCTTTCAAGGAAATAATGTGGAAGTAATTAATGTAGGCACTTTGAAGGTGAATTCCATTATATTCTATGTCGTTAAAATGGCTTGGAAGGTATAGCATCTCACGACAACGATTCCACAAGGATTTTTTGACTTAGCAAACAAAACTCAAATTTGACACATGAAAAGTGCCTATTCAGAAGCCAATAGGAATCATGCCATAATTTTGGTGTAACCAGAGTGGGTTTCCATAAGCCATTCATAGCTCAGTTCGGTCTCATTTGTAGACCTAAAATGCAAAAGTCAAAGGTTTGTAAGTTTGTGGTTTGAAAATTCCTAGGTTTTTAGGTTTCTGCCCCTAGGGTTTTATTAGTCTCGAAAGAAAATAAAATTATGATGTGTTAAGAGTACGAAATAATAGGAAGATAATAGAGAGGAGCTAACAAAGACCCAAACCTGTGAAGATGTGTTGGTTAATGAACTACAATGTACAATAAATCCTCATGCAAAACCCTCATACCTTCATAGCAAATAAGCACACACTAGCTCCAAAATTCCCAAGTGACAAGCGAAAATGAACTTAAACGATGCACTATTATAATTCCAAGGATCATTAATAACAATAAATGCAAGCTTAATTTTTGAAAAGCACGCAAACCCCAATTGTAGGGATATGATAAGTGGGAGCCAGGGTGGCGTAGAGATGAGTGGTGAAAACTGAGAGTTCGTGGGACATGACGATGTGGAAACCACAAGCTCTAGTGTCATTTTGATGATGTTCCACAAATGGAACCCTACAACAATTTTTTTGCAAATGGCACACAAAGGAATGACACTCGCATGATGGTGACCTAATTTTTTATTTTTTCGTAAGTTCTCCTAAGTAAATGAAACTTTGACAAATCACTTGAGTACCAAGGAGACATTCATATTCCAAAGAAATTTTGATCAAAAGGTTAAAAAAGGCAAAGGCGAAGAGCAAAAATGAGCATTGGAAAAGTCAACTCAAAAGGTGAAAAACCAAGAGAAAAAAGGTGGGTCCCTACTTCAAGCAGGGCATGTGTGCAAAATGAACAACAAATGACAACTCTCCTAGGAATGCTCCTGAGCGTTTCAAGGATAAGAATTCATCCATAACCCATAATATCTAGTTTTGCAGTCCAGAATCATAGCTTCATAGGATAAACTCAAATTCTCAAGGGAGAAATGAAATCATTAGTTGAATCAAGTCACAAGATATCTCAGAGATGTGTGTACGCGATGAGTTCATTCCTTTTCCTCAGAAACTATAAGGTAAGTGATCAATCAGTCAAGACAGGTTACATAGATAATCTAACTCCAAAAGTAACCTAGATATTGCCTCGCTGTCAGTTAGGTGTCTATAGCCACGATGAGGTTATCACTGCAATTCCCAAAAAAATGCTCTATTACCATCGAGGCGTCCATAGCCTTGATATAGTTATTCTCACACCCACATGGTTGCTTATTAAATATTTTTTTCATCTTTTAAAACTTTGCAAACTAATTAAGCAGTGAAACTTATTCAGGGTTTGGAGATTATAGTGGTCATTGAAGTAGATTTTAAGATTTTTCACATGTCCAAACCTTGTGGTAACTACCATACATGGAAGAATGAAGAAGAATCCCTCTAGTGTGTTATCATTGATGCTAACATTGTCTTGTGACAGTTTTTTTCTATCCAGTAAACAATGATTCAAGTACTCTAATATGGTAATTTGGTTCAAATTTTTTCATATCATAAGATCGACCTATGTGGTTTTAATATGTTAGTCAGGACTATTAATTGCATCTATGGACAAGTTTTTAGTGATTTTGGTTGAATATAATGAAAGATATAAATGAAAGAAGATCGACATATAGGCATTATATATTCTTCTAGTCGACATGGTTAAGTGGTGTTCTCTTCGTGGGTGATTAAAGAGTTCTTTATTAGGTCTGGGCCGACCTATTTTATGTCTTACATTTTTTTTTTGAGCACCAAAGAAGTTTTTGTTTTGAGCCAAAAATCTATTTTGAATCAAGTATGTTTACATCTAATTAGGCTGACCTAATTGATGTATGTTCATGTCAGTTGGTATATATATATATGTATGTATGAAATATTTTTTTTATTGAACAAAAATAGACAGAGATGTATGTATGTGTGTTACACAAAAATTACAAGCAATGATATGTGACAGTGTGATATTATGTGAAGTTGTTGGTAGTTACTTTGAACTTGCAAACTGATGTAGGATTTTTTTTTACAGAGCTTAATTGGAACTGAAGTCAGCATGCACAGAAGGTGTATTTCATTAGTTCATCCTTTTTACAATGAGCCACACTCTTTTGTAATCATTTTAGGCTATGAGATTTACAAGGACAACGTGTCTTGGTAGTGTGGCCTATAATATCTTATGACTGGTCACTAGTTATAATATATTAAGAGCTAATCTTCACTGTGGTTTTTCCCATTTTGGGGTTTCCATGTAAAAATGTCGGTGTTCATGTGTCATGTCATTTTATGATTCCTTTCATGTTTTTTCTTACAGTTACAACTAGATATGTTTTAATTATTAAATGGTTTATTAGAATACTGATTCACCCCCTCTTAGTATTCTAGGTGTTTAACAATATTGTCTTTCAGAAAAAAATTTAAGATATACAATTAGTGAGGGATGAGATAGGTGTGAAAAAGATTCAAACACTGATTTCTTTCTGGATCAAGCAAGAATTCAACTAAATAAATCTGATCAAGAAAGCAAGAAGATATTTCCAAACAACTTACAAATACCTACTCAAGGGACAAACATGAACGTTCAATAGAGTTATCCTTTCAATTGTGCAAGGCATGCCACCACATTAGAATCAAGGAACCCACCCGCAACAACAAAAAAAAGAAAGTGAAAGAAAATGAAGGCATATCAACCTAAAGCAACCTAACTTACATCAAACCAACTAACCTAACTATGTACAAGGATGAGCTGTAACGACTCAGGAAAGGAAATATTAATGATTGGCAACGAGACATCCTCTCCAGTGAGAGTCTTTAGGTGAAACACATTATCTCCTAATATCTCAGAGATTTGAAAGGGGCCAAGCCAAAGCTTGTCAAATTTTTTGTGCTCCCATTTCTTTTCATGGGCCTTATCCCAATATAAAACCAGGTCAACAATCCTAAAGACCTTGAATTTCACGTGTCGGTCAAACCAATGCTTCACAACACCCTAATACTTAGCAAATTTTTTAATTGCTTCATCTCATTTCTCCTCTAGATGGAGAAGCTTAGCTTGACAGGCCTCAAGCCTTTCCCCTTCATCATAGTATTCATTAATGAACTACAAAGTGGGGATCCTCAACTGGATGGGAAAAATGGGTTCTTAGCCATAGAACAGATGGTACATGGAAGTTCCTAAGGAAACCTTCTACGAGTATGATTTTCCCAAAGAGAAAACCATAACTGGGTATGCCAATCTTTTGGGTTCTTATCAAATAGTTTACAAATGACTGTTAGCAAATTCTTGTTTGTTGATTTAGCCAAATAATTCCCTTTGGGGTAATAATTGGAGGCAAATTTTAGTATGATCCCATAGTCAAAATCCCACCTAGAAAATTTTAAAGATGCAATTGTAGGATCGTTATCACAAACAAATGTAAATAGACAACCAAAACGAGTAATCATGTAATCTTCCAAAAATTTAATAACAACATTGGCTATACATTGCTTACATGGGATTGCTTTAGTCCATCTAGTGTAGTAATTAGTCATGATTAGAATATACCTATGGCCTACAGAAGATGGTGGGTTGATTGTACCAATGAAATCTAGTCCCCACTGTGCGAATGGACACACCTCAACAACCGGTTGCAGCGGAACTACAACATACTACTCCTTGCTGGTAGTAGCATGGCATGTGTGACAAGAATATAAATGCGCACGGACATCCTTAAACAATGTTAGCCAATAGTATCCAACTCAAAGTATCTGATTCATAGTCGACAGAGCTAAACCATGGACTGTCCCAAATTTATCATGAAATTCATTCATCACACAATCTACCTCCTACTTGCCAAGAAATTGGAGATAAATACCTTCAAGGTTTTTCTTATATAATATGGCTCCTTTCAACATATAATTATTGCTTTTCAAGCACAAATATGATCTTTGCATCATATTTAGGCATGCCAACACTTCTGATTTAGCAAATAGTAGACAACACCATCATACTAGTCATCAGGAGAAATGTCCTCAAGATTATACTGTTGAGCAGTGAGCTCTATATCGACTTCAGCCATGGTACAGGTTAGTGCTTTCCCTCTAACCAGTTTTATGGGTTGTAGTTCCATGTCATAATATTATAGTAACATCACCCATTTATCACGTATTTCAACTGACTCGATCTACATCAGAAGGATCTTGACAGATAGGCGTGAAATAATCACAAACACCTTATTTCTCAAGATATAGTGTTTGAAATTCTTAACGCCCCAAACCAATGCATAAGCCTATTTTTCAACACTTAGGTAACATAGTTTAGTGTCTTTTAATGGAGAACTCATGAATGAAATGGGGTGCTCATCTCCCTGATCTCTCTTTTGGGTCAACATACTTGCACAAGAATGCTACAAAGGAAAGGTGTATAGGTAGAATGGTTTCAAATAATCTGAACTAACCAAAACTAGAGCTTCGAAAATTGCACATTTTATCTCCTCGAAAGCTTGCTTTTCTTTAGGTGTCCATTTTACTTTAGCATCTTATTTCAACATTGCATTCAAGGGTTTCACAATCTCAACATACCTTGTGATAAACTTCCTGACAAAATTAATCTTATTGAAGAATGATTTCATTTCCTTTTTACTTCTGGGAGGCTGAATTTTCAGTATAGCTTGAATGCACTCAGGGTCTATTGATATTCTATTCTTTGAAGTGACATGCCCAAGAAACTTTCCTTCAGTGACTCAAAAAATGCATTTCTTTAGATTTAGTGAAATACTAAATTCCCTACATTTTTGAAATACTTTGCATAGGTTTGAGATGTGCTCACCTCTTTTCTTGGAGAACACTGTTAAGTCATCCATGTAAATGAAAATACACTTTCCTATCAAATCTTTGAATGTGATATCCATGGCATGTTGGAAGGTTGCTCCAGCATTGATCATACCAAATGGCATCCTTCTGAATGTGAAAGTCCCCCATTTCATTGTAAAGGTTGTCTTGTGTCTATCTTTATATTGAACCATTACTTGATTATAACTTGAGTATCTATCAAGGAAGGACATCATTTTAGAACCATTGACGATTTATAAAACCTCATCCAATGATGACACTAGGTAGGTATCTTTTTTTGATGCACGATTCAAGTTTTAGAAGTCTACACATAACTTGATTTCGTACTTATTTTTGTAGATTAGTACTAAATTGGCCACCCATGTGGAATGTATGATAGGAAATATGATGTAGCTGGACAATAACTTCTTCACCTCCTTAAGAATAATAGGCTCAAGCAATGCATTTATAGGTCATTTTCTTTGTCTTAAAGGTTTCACATTAGGATTAAGTGGGATCGTATGCATGATAATTGATGTGTCATACATCTTGAGATCCTCATAACTCCATGCTATAATATCCTAATATACATGTAATGCATCAATTATTCCTTTATTTTCTTTTGGGGTGCATATTTTATTGATAAAGATATTGTTCACATTTTCTGCAGTACCCATATTATGCATATCACATTGACTATTTGCTAACTCCTTCCAAGTATATTGGTTCTAATCCTTTATATAATAAAAATAAAATATTATTTCTAATGACACCATGCCTCTAGGTATTGTGTTGATCTTTAGATTGATAACTCCTTCCATGTCTAGTTTTGCTTCCTCTAGTTCCACTTCATCAAGGATCTGAGAAGCAAAAACATCTGAACTGGTAATGAAATCCAATATATGCTTGTCATCTTCGAACACCTAAAATTTGGTCACATTGTTAGGCACCGATGGAGTAGGGGTGAGTTCCACTTTGAACTTCTTTACTTTCAAGAATGACAGAGGCTGCAAGGTATTGGCTTCTTGTGATAATGCATCAATGGTTTGGTTCTTACAACAAGGAATCAACTAGATATTAAATGCATCAAACCGCTCGATCAAGTCCCATACCCTATGCCTATAGTTTGTCATCCTTCTACCATGAAACAAGTATTTTTTTCTATCTTGCTTGATGACTAATTTAGAATCACCAAAAACCTATAACACTTTGTCCTTCTTTCACAATACCATTAATAATTCATGCACTAATGCTTCATACTTTGCTACATTTTTTGTGCAATGAAACTATAACTTATGTGTTGCAAAAAAGGTCTTACCATGTGGACTGATCAATTCAAAGCCAACCCTGACTCCTTGTTTTGATTTAGATCTGTCGAAATGCAAGGTACATAACTTGGTTGGACATGTACCCTTTAAATTCATGGAGTATGCTTCGTCTCTTGGAAATGGATCTTCTTTCGAACAACTCTACTATCTAGGTTTGGGCCTACCTTGATCCTTCTATTCCTTCGTCCCAACTATTGATGTGGGGATCTATATTTTAATTTCATCTAAAATAGTCTGGTAGAGGAAAGATTCAAATTCAAAATGAGAGGAATCATGTATCCTATAATAATAGGGTAGCAATAGTTCTTTCAAATCCACCTTACCCCCAAGATTGACTTGGTTTGTGCACACTTCTTCATAAACTCTTGGAAGCTTTCAAAAAACCCAATATTGTCATCAACTTGAGGATCTTCATCATCCAATTCAATTTCCACCTTAGTACTATTGGGAATTTGAGTTAGGTACCTAGGCATGCCATGTAGCATTAAAAATTCCTCTATTCCTTCTTCTTCATCTGCAATTACCATAGGGACATAGCTTCCCAACTCAATTTATGAGAACAACACCTCATTTGTTTTGTTGTTATATTCAGTAATCATGAATTTCATCCTTGGCTAATGCTCTATATAGCTCTAATTTAGAAATCCCTTCTATGGTAGCTACACATGAGAATGCTTGATTGATATATAGCCATTAGCACTCTTGTGAAGTCCCTACCCAAGATCATTCCATATGTATCAAGAATATTTGCTACCTAAATATTAATTACTTGTTGTACCCTTGGGTGTGATGCAACTTACATAGGATTTCTATTTAGTTCTCCAACCTCAGTTACCTCTGTCTTATCCAATTGAGTGACCTTTCATTTGGATGGAGTGGGAGTGATACCTAATTCTTTGCATATTGTGAAGGGCATGATGTTCATTGAAGCCCCTAAATCTAACAAGAAATCATGTAGATTTTTTCCAAATAAATGAATGGTCAACAAGAAAGGAGGCATCTCGAGTCTTCTTTGGAATATACTTACTAGAGTGTCAGGATAAGAAAATTGAGTCTTATCCTTCTCCTTTTATCCTTTTTCTGCACCTAACCATCTTTGGCTGGTTGTTTGCCTTGATCCTTGGTTGTTTGTTGATCCTAGATCTTCCCCATGATCTCTCTAATTATTGGTTCATTCTCAATAGTGTTGAACATAACCTTCTTTGCATCTATATCTTACAAATATTTTAAAGGCACAGTACCATTTAAATACTTGAAAAACACATTCCTAATTGCTGGCGCCCACAATAATTCAAAGGTAGAAAGACCAAATTTTACCTTTTTCAACTCTTCCATGATGTACTCTCCCATTTTTTCAACATCAAATTCAGATTTTTCACTCTTGGTAAAATTAGATATTCCACCCCTAGTGAGATCGGATTTCCCACCCTTGGTAAAATATTGAGTCTACACCTTAGGATAGGGAGGATTGTTATTTGCATTGGGATACAAAGGTATGTTGAAGTTATTCAGTGGTATGGAAGTAGTAAATGGGCCACCAACCTACCTCTTTCGTAGATTATAAGGTGTTAAGTGCTGGTGAAACATATGCAATTCTTCTTCCTTTTGGTCTTCATCATCTCTTGGGCCATTTTCAACAGTATCAAATAGCTGAGATAGTGTCTCTTTGTTACATACATACTCTATTATGGGGGCATCTTCTGTAGACTCCTTATCAGGCCCATTATCTTCATCTTGTGGGAATGGTGCTTGATTAACCACCAAGATTGATTCATATGGTTTTGAAGGTACAATCTCTCATATCATTGAATTATCACTACCATTAGCATTCTGTACTCCCATTTGAAATATGGCACCAACAGTCTAAAACTCTAGGCAATCAAGTTTAAAATGCTTGTTTGTTCCATAGATTCTACACCATCTAGACAAGGCATCCTCAGCTAAGTACACTCCATTAGATGATTTTTTAGGGTTGTTAGGTGGGTCAAGTGGTGTTGGTACTCCTACATTGTTGGGTCTCATGTGTCATGTTCTATTTTGTCTTGGGGCCTATCTTTTTTCAAAATTCTGCCGAGAACCTTGGCCTCATTCAAAATTCTATCCTAAGCTTAGACCTAGATCATGGTTGTCACAAGTGTAATTGGCCTATATGTTCTTTTGTGAATCCTGTAACTGGTTGTTTTGATTCCTCAAATAGGTAAATTTAGTAGTCAACTTCTTTACTTGTTCTACCAGCTCATCAATTCACTCCTTTTCTATTGAAGTTTGATTCAAGATAGAATGTTTTAGATACACCAGATGTATTGTAGAAGAATTCCGCTAGTAAGAAGGTACTTCAAAATTATACAAGTATGATGGTACATTGGAATTCTGAGAATAGGCCCATGGGTTGGACTTCTACAAATAGCTAGGAATGGATGGGGCTTGATTCAATGGAGGACCTAGATGCGACATTAATGGTAATTGAGGTATTTGATTCAATAATGGGGTTTGATTAGATAAGGTTTGATTCAATGGAGGACCTAGATGCGACATTAATGGTAATTGAGGTATTTGATTCAATAATGGGGTTTGATTAGATAAGGCTTGAATTCAATCGAACTTGTCCATGATGTGCAATTTGTCCCAGTGAAGGCAATAGGCCAATGAGGTGTTGTCCCAAGTCAACACTTGCTTTAACTTCTTCATACATAGCCACCAAGTTCTGTGGGGTTGGGTTGACTCATTTTACCAAAGCTGAGGTAAGGTAGTCTAGGGCCTCACAATACATTAGCCTAGTTGAAGCATCATTGAAAATGTAAGGATCCTACAACCTAGTATAAGCATGGTGAAACCTGTTATTGAAGGCATTTATTAGTTCACCCATTTCTCTCTTAATTTCTGCAAATTTCTTGTACAGTTGAGAGGGGTTTATGGGAACTGTGAACTTCACCAAAAAGGCCTTCTTTAAAGCATCCCAAGTTGTGATTGACCCTGCAGGAAAATGAATGTACCAATAGAATGTCTCCTCCCCTAATGAGTATGGGAAATACTGCATGTAACATCTTCATGGTCAATCATCCTATCCTTAAGGGCTACCTCAAAGATTTTTGTGTGTTCTTCTGCAATCCTATAAGGGTCATTGGTATGGAATTTAGAAAAAAACCTTCAACATTTTTGGGAATTTCATAATAGTTGTTGAAGGTCAAAGGTGATGGGTTGTTTTCCAACCAAGCCATTGATGGAGGTGGGGGTGGTAATGGCTAATTTACAACTAGCGACTGAGGTACAACAATCTAGATATGCCTTGAAAATGAAGACGAAGAAGTGAATGATGTGGCTGAGGGAGAAGGTGTAGTTGAAGGTCAAGTAGGAATGAAAGATGGTGTTGCATATGAAGTTTCCCCTTTCTTGACTCTCCTAGCCCTGGTAGGGGTCTTTAACTCTTGAAACTCTTCTTTATCAGGTGTAGATCTGGTTACTTTGTAAAATATCTAAGGATAAAATGACCCAATTTGATCTAGATTTGTTCAACAACCTTCCTTCTAGTGCCAATTCTATTGATGAGTGTTTTTGCATTGCACAACATAGATAAAACACAAATGTTCTATCTCTCTTCAAAGGTGACTTTCTGTAGAAAAAATTGAGAAAACAACACCAAGGTCTTTAATGTCAGGTCTTGACAATGCACAAACAACTCAGTGATTATGCGATTTTCTAGTAATCACAAGAGGAATTTATGGTTAACACAGATGGAACTTATATGTTTGTAACAAGGGTTCTATAAGGTCTGAAGATAAAAGTAAACCCTAGCTACAACTTTCATATCTTGAAGTCTGAAATTATATGATCATCAAATTTATCAATGCAAGTGATGCTTTTATCCTAAACTAAGAAAGATTTCAAAGAAAAGAGAAAAATATTTAAGGGTTTAGAAAATGTTTCTAATTCTAAACACTAAGGAAAAAAATAACAATGGTAGGTGTTAAGATAGACAGACTCCCAAAACCAAGCTCTTCTTAACTAAGAAAGTTCTACAATATTAGATAACTAATGCAATCTCCCAAGGTTGTCTTCAAATTTTTAGACTGTGACATTAACACATGAAGCATGAACATACATAGTTGAACTTGAGTGCATTAAAAGAGTAAGCTAAGACTAAATTTACACATCAATTTACCATCAACAAACCACTAAAAGTATGAGATGAAAGTGTATCAAATACCTTAACACTTTATCACCATTAAAGCTGAACAAAAACTAGCAAAATTGAAACTGAACTAAAAATTAAAATGAAAGATGGAATCATGCATACATTAAGAGAATACAAGGAATTCACCAAAACTTGAATGCCTTGATTTATATTGCTTCAAAATTCCCTCTTACAAAAATTCATTTCTCCACTTTCAAATGAGAGGAAGCTGCTATTTATAGTTTTTACAATTTGAACCAATGGCCAAGATTAAATTACATCCAAGGGCCCAAATTTACTGCCATTTAGGGTTTACATCACATTAAATACAATTGCAATATTCCTCAATATAAAATTGGTTCACATGTAAACCTAAGAGGACGGGAATATTCCTATCCTATTTTATATTCAAGAAATATTAAATAAAACCGTGGTGCACACTTTGATGTAACTACTTTTGTCCTCCAATTGGAACTACAAATATTTTTCATCTATCAAAATATTTCCAACTTTTTTTTTGCAGCATATCTGATAAAACTTACCTAGGCTAGGGTGAGTTGATCATTAGATGGTAGCTTAGCCTTGACAATTATGAACACTATTTCTTTACATTCTGCCATTAAGTCCTCATGCAAACCCACACATGTAGCTCTTTTCTATACCATATTTTCTGCCTTAGTGAAGGCTATAGCAACAAAATACAAAAAGTCACCTTGAAAATTGTTGGTAGCTCCACTCTTAGTTCTACTCCTCTAAGCCCACCTAGCAGCTACAACATCTAGTTTCGTTGTAAAAATTTCTATACTTGTCAACAGTTCCAAAACTTCATTACATTCATCCAAATTCTTAGTAAACTGGGCCTCCAAATTCTATAAGTCCACCAATGATTTGACTAGAAAATATCTCCAAAAGTTAATTGCAAAGGTCCACATTTCAAGATGGTCTAAATGCTCCTTTTTAAGAATATGTTCTCATAGAAAAATGTCCTGAAATAGTCTCTTCATAATATAGAGCTTCAGGCACGTGACATTGTAATACCCAGGGAATGATTTGCAATTTTCAGTTTCCTTTTCTATTTCTCTTTTAAAAAGCAAGAAATTATTATGCATGTCCATGCCATCACATATAGATTTTTATCCAATGGTAGTTATCTAACCTATCTAGACTGTAGTGGACTTAGTCCACTTTCTCATTTGTTCCATTTTATTAACTTTCTCCTATGATGGGATTACTGGAGTGGGAGATTTAGTTGGCCTTTCATCACCTGTACCAACCAATTGCTGAATTTAGGCCTTAAACTTAGCTACTTGCACCTTTAACTCAGATTTTGTGGCTTGATATTTATCCATTTGTATTAGGATGTTTGACACAAACCCTTGTAACTCATCTATTTTCCATTCCCTTACAATTGGCCCAATATTAATAATGGCAGTTTGATAGTCAGAAGCTTGAACAGTACTAGTATCCTTACCTTCAGCAAGAGTAGCCACATGTATCGTTCATGGCCTTGTATCATCCATTGTAACATGTGAATGTACTTTTGCTTTCTTCTTTTCCTTGGGATTCTTCCCAACATCCACCAATATAGCCTCAATGAAATATTTTGAATCCTTTACCACCTCCTTATTCTCTTGTAATTTATTTTCCAACCAAGAGGGAATTATAGTCTAAGAGAATGTAGTGTTGAATTCATCTGATTGTCCCTTATCTCTCCATTATTCTTGTTGTATTGCAACTTCTACATTTAAATTTTCCTTAGCAGAATTTCCCTTTTTGTTCCCATCTCATTCTTTGTCCTCGTCCTCATTGTGGATTTCTTCATCTCAAGGACACTCGGTGTTCATTTCTTTCTCCTTTTTCTCATTGAGGACTTGTTCATTCTTTGTAGATTCAACATCTGCATTGTTTTCTTTGTCTTCCTCTTCTTTATTATCCTCTTATCTCCTTTCTTCTTTATGGAGTTCTTCTCTATTTTATTCTTTATTTTTCTCTTGATTTTCTTCATCCCCCTCATCTTTTGATATTTTTTTATCCATATATTGACCAAACTTCTTGCTGAGGTCTTCACCTTTTGGAGTTCTTTCTTCATCATCATCTGATGCCTCCTCATCAAGTTCAGTAATTTTCAATCCCTCATATACATGTTCAAAATAATCTTCTTGTTCAAATCCAATGGATTCCTCCTCTACACCAAAAGCTTCTTCAAGCTACTCCTTTCCTTTCCTTTTCATTTCTTCCCAAATATTCTTGGTTGCTTCCATCTTGGGTGGCTTAGTAGGAGGAGGAGGAGTTGGTAGAGCAACAATGAATTGCGATATTAGAAGCTTAGCTTCTAAGGACAAAAAAGTTTTAGACATCCCCTAAGGAATATTCTATAGATAAGAAACATAAGCTTCAGGTAAAGTAATTGTTATGACTAGGGAAACAAAAATTGTAGGCAGTACAACAGAGAAGATGGGTTGTGTAGCTAGAAGAGAAGAGGAGGACGGGGAAGATGAGGTAGATGAGGAGGAATCGATCAAAACCATGAAGGTTGTTGGTGTGGTAGATTAATAGTGGACTGAGATGTCCACAATAGGAAAAGATGATATGGGAAGTGGTGGTGGAGTGGAGACTAATGGTAGTGGTTTCGTGGATAGTGGAGGTGTTGGTGAATGTGTAGGTGATTGTGGCTTTGGATCATCCTCGGACGGTGAATAATCCTCTCTTATTGTCTCCATCTTGGGAAGGAAGATTGATGCCTTCTTCATCCTCTTTGGTTCCCTTCATTCTTACATAACTTTTGTCGCATACACCTAAGGTTTCTCTATGGGATGTCTCTCTATTGTGTATTTTCTCTTTCTTTCCCCAGTGTTATGTCATAAAATTGCACCCCTTGCAATTTCACATACATTATTGCATCCACTTTGGTTTCCACTCCCTTAGCATTTGTGTAGGCTCATTTTAGCAATTACATCATCCTTTTTCCCTCTCAAGATGCTCAAGACCCCTTTTCAATAGCCACCTTTGCACATAAGCTTTGCGTCAAACCTTGTGCTTTTCCTGTTCTTGTCATTTTGTAGCATGATGTGTTTGGACACTAGCACGGTGTGTGGATTTCCATGTGCCACACTAGCGTCCTATGATATTTCAATGTTCAAAAGACATTTTCCAAGCATGTTTTCCACTTGTCAACCTCTTTTTTTGATGGTAACAACTCAGGTCACCTTGTAGCCACTAGGAAAGCTTCTTTTCCCTCTTTAAAAGCTATATTTTCAACTCATTTTTCCTTCTTCTCCTTCTTGGCTCCTCACTAAAACATTCTCCCATCTTGATCTTTCTTGCACAACTCTCTTGTTTGTTACAACAACCTCAAGCTCTCAATATTTTACAACACTCTTGAATTCTTGTAGCACCCTCTACAACACTCTTAGATCTTGTAGCTATCTTGCTCTCCCTCTTTGGCTTCCTTAAGCCTTGTAGCTGATATCTCCCTTATCTTGTGCTTGCAAGCATCTTGGGATTTCACACATCCCCTATCTATTGCATCTCCATTTTGTGATACGGGTTCTCCTCCTCGAGTGGGGATTTATTTTATCACTCCTTTGTTCATTTATCTATATATTTGGCTATCTGTGGAGGTGGGAAAACAAAAATGGGGGTTTGATTGAGGCAAACCCCTATACAACCCCAACATTTTCTCCAGATCTTACACATGCAGGTTTTGAAGACATTTAGTTGTTGGAGGCTCCATTACTTGGGTTTTTCTGAGCTTCTTCTATCTCTCATCCTCTTTAACTTTATCATTTGCACTTTACTTCATTTTAGTTCTGTTACATTTTTTTACCTTCTCACATTCTGTAAGTTCTTAACAATTTGATTGTTAGTAGTTGCTTTGCTATTTTCTATCATAAACTCAATTTATGGTCAGTACGAGATGCTAGCGCGCCACACTATCATCCTTATCTTGTGTTGTCATCCTTTGGCTGAGAGCTCGTCAGTCTGTCCAAAAAACCTTTGTGATCTACTCTTTCTAATTATAGAACTCTTGCATTGTTCTTGAGGTAGTTTAGGGCAGTTCACACCTTGGGAATCTCTTAAGAATAAGGAGACTCATGAGTAGTGAAACCCCCTTCTCTACACCTGGTCATAGGTGGAGAATTAGCCACTACACCTAATAGTTTTTCCTCAAAATATTCTTAAGTTTTGATACCTTCATCATTTTCCATAAACCTTCTTCCCATTCTCCACAAGTTATTTCAACTCCTTACTATTCTAACTAGGAGATATGATCATCAACCCACTTCTTTGTCCTTCATAGGATAGGATGCATGAGCACATCTAGATTTGTCACTTCCTCCACTACCTAATCAATTACTGGAAAAGGAACCTTAGCTATGGCTTTGTAAGATCCTTCATCTAATGTGTTACCATCCTCTTGCACTTGATCTAGAACAACAAATATATCCAAAGTTATTATAAGCTTTAAAGACATTCTCATGTATACTCTCTTCCTTATTTCAAAATCATAAGCACAATTGGCCCAAAAGTCCTCAATATGCAATTTGTGTGTGCTATTTACTAACATGCTTCTTTAGCTTTCTCCATGGATCTATTTTTCCTTGTTCAGTGTGAAAGAAAAAGTCATACTTTGAAATTTCCTTATTTAAATAGTTCACACAAGTTGTAAGAAGAAATCAGTACAATCCCCTCCTGAGAGTCATTGGATATGGGACTCTTGCTCGATGTTTGGATTGGAGCAACTGGTGTGATGATCAAAGTTTATGTGTAGTCTTGAGCAACACTATCTTATCGGAGGGGTACCCTGGTAATCTGTACGGGGTCCCCGAAAACCGCTGAATTTTGAAATATGTAAATTTTGGGAACTAGATGAACCAGTATTCGAAATTCTTCACCATTTCCTTTGCACAATATGATAGCCATTTTTTGAATTCATTTTATAGAGATTTAAGGATGTACATGATGAATGCGTCATTCACCCATCTATAGATCTTGAAACTTTTGTATTGTAGTTGTGAGTAAAATTCATACACAATATTTTGATCCTTCCTCGTCCCCAGGTTACCCTTACATCTTAGTCCTTTATATGGGAAATTTTCAGCCGACACGTACAAAATGTATGATGTCATATGAAAATCACAGGTCTTCTTGATGGGGACAAAATGAGCATGAATGTTATCACTTATGGTTCTTTCCCAATTGAAATTTATGTCTCCCCTCAGAATTTCCTCAACATAATACCACATCCAATCCTCAAAGAGGCAAGAAACTGGTAAACCCATCCCTCTACTGAGTAGTGTCACTAAATCATTGTCTTTTCAATGAAGTCGCTCCTATAGAGTTTCTTGGGAAAATTGCTCACATTGGGTTTAGGTGTAAGCATCCACTTCTTGTTTATCACTTGAGCACACTTCATTGGATCTTCATTCCATACTCTAAGGCCATATTTTTTAGTACATATATCCATGTCATCAAACAAGGGAATTCTAAAATTTCTTCCAATAGATTGAGGTGTTAAATCAATAACCACCCTTCTGTCAGCAGTAATTATCCTACGTGTGTCCTTGTGGTAATTATCTATGCATCCATGCACAAGCTCAGGATTGATCAAAGTGGGAGGAAATCCTACTGCAAGAGAAATTCCACTTTTCTTAATTCTACAAGCCATGCAATCCATGGATTTTACCAAGATATGAGCTATGAACTCATTAATATTGACTTGTGCAAGGTCAATGTTGGAGAGCTTGTCCCAATTTGACACAATTTTTGATGTAATCTCAACTTCATGGAACTCGTACTTCATTTTAGCTTTATCTTTCTCACCATTAGCTGCTTTGTCACTTTTTGCTTCTTTCTCAATCTTTTCCATAAAACCTACAAAATCAACACGCAATGAGTAGTTTTGACCAATTGAAGAAAACAAGAACTAGTATGATCAAAATCATTGTTACAACTGACAAATTATCATTAAATATCTCAAACTTTATAAATAAATCATCAGATTCATCATTTTAAAGAAATTTCTAATAGTTTGTGGGTTTTCATGTTTTACGGGCCATGAGATTGCAAAAACTAGGTGAATGCAAGGATGCACAATGTGGAAGCCATCCCAAATGACATCCCATAAAAAATATCCCACATTGTCAAAATACTTAGTCATTTTATGATAAAGATAAATTAGGCACGTGGGAGACATGAATGAAAAGTCACTTAATGTTTCAAGCTAAGTTAATTCGACATTTGGACTATTGCCAAAAAATGGGTGTGAAAGCCATGAGAGTGAAAGCTGGTATAAGACATGCCATAAAAATGGCTCAAAGGATATGACGGCCTGTGGTTGGTTTCCCGCACTAACCTTCCCACAACAAGCTCATACTTAGAAAATTTAACATGAAATCATATTAGCACATGGGTGATGATAAAATCATGCTCTGATAAAGATTTTATCTCTTATTTCAACCTTTTTCAGAAAAATAAAGTGTGAAAGCTAGAGAGACAAAAGCTGCTCAAGTTTATGCTATTAAAACGACTTAAAAAGGTTGGCTTTTTGGGGGTGGCTTCCCACATTCAAATCTCCACAAAGAATTTTAACTTAATGGTTTGAAGCTTGATTCAAGAGTTTAAATTCATTCTTTCACATGGAAATCATTTCACTTCCTTCAGAGTCCATGGAAAAACACACCATTCAAAATCCAGGAGTGTGGGGGCCATCAAGGTTTACACCGTGAAAACGGCTTGTGAGAGTTGGCCTTCCGCATGGAAAACTTGACAAAGAATTTTATACTTGGAATATTTTTATTTTTCAAGGAAATAATGTGGAAGTCATTCATGTGGGTGCTTCAAAGGTAGATGTCATTATAGTATATGTTGTTAAAATGGCTCATAAGGTATGTCATCTCACAATCGCAATTCCATAAGGGTTTCTAGACTTAGCGAACAAAACCAAAAGTTGACATGCGAAAAGTGTTGAGCTAGAAGCCAATAGGAATCATGCCATAATTTTGGTGTAGCAGGAGCAAGTTTCTACAAGCCATTCATAGCTTAGTTCAGTGTCTCATTTGTGGGTAAAATGCAAAATTCAAAGGTTCGTAAGTTTGTGGTTTGAAAAGTCCTAGGTTTTTAGGTTTCTGCCCCTAGGGTTTTATTAGTCCCAAAAGAAAATAAAATTATGAAGTGTTAAGAGTACCAAATCATGGGAAGATAACATAGAGGAGATAACAAAGGCCCAAAACTGTGAAGATGTGTGGGTTAATGAAGTACAATGTACAAGACATCCTCATGCCAAATTGTCAAACCTTCGTAGTTAATAAGCACACACTAGCTCCAAAATTCCCAAGTGACAAGAGAAAAATAACTTAAACGATGCACTATTTATAAGCCCAAGGATCATTCATAACAATAAATGAAGGATCAATTTTTGGAAAGCACAAAAACCCTAGTCACAGGGATATAATAAGCGGGAGTTGGGTTGATGCAGAGATGAGCAGTGCAAACACCAAGAGTTCCCAAGACATGATGATGTGTAAAGCACAAGCTCCAATGTTGTTTTGACGATGTTCCACAAATGGAACCCCACAAAATAATTTATGCAAATAACACACGAAGGACCGAAACCCACATGATGGCAACCCACACAATTTTTTTCACAAGTTCTCCTAAGTAAATGAAAATTTGACAGAACACTTGAGTACCAAGGAGGTATTCATATTCCAAATATGTTTTGATCAAAAGGTCAAAAAAGGCAAAGGAAAGGAGAAAAAATGATCATGGGAAAAGTTGACTCAAAAAGTGAAAAACCAGGAGAAAAAAGGGGGTTCCTTGCTTCAATTGGGGCGTGTATGCGAAATGCACAACACCTATTTGTGCAATCTAATAAATTGAGAAAAGATTATCGAAATCTAAAGAATACAAAGAACATTAGAAAATAACCTTGTACCCAAGTCAGATTGGCTAAGAAAAACAACATGAAAAAAATGACTGTTTGTAATCAAAATTCCATCAAAATGTGGTTCTCTAAGAGACCCTAGAATAATGTGATCAAATGAGAAAAAAATATGTTTTGAAGCACCCAAATCAATAATCCAACCATTAGGTCTATCAACGTAAGTGGTAATTAATGCATGACCCTTTTATTTCAAATCTCTGGTAGCAATTATTGTGATCCCAATGTTTGAATTGTGCTCATGTTAGGCAGAAGGAGAGTGTGAACTAGAAGATGGAGAAAGAATGGAAATATGATGATCCTTAAGGAGTTGTATCAAATCATAATTTTTTTCTTATTAAAAACTTGTTTGCTATGCCTAATCCCTTTACAAAAGGTACATGTAGGTTTCTCCTTCTTGGATTTACCATTTGTAGAAGAGGTGATGGAAGTCACTAGATTCTATCTTAGGCTTGTTCTTTTTATTCTCTTTTCCCTTAGATGGTGTAGCAATCGATGAATGAGACTTAGAAGTGGCATCATTTTGACTAATTTTTGATTGTTCCCTAGTCAACCTCTCACAAAATATCTTAAATAAAGGCATGACAAATGAATCACGTAACCCATCCATAGTTGAGTAAAAGGAAGTAGTGAAATATTAAAACATGCCTTGGAATTTAGACAAAATTAGAAATATGCATTCCTTATCAGTTTTTTCTTACCCACAACCCTCTAATTGAGATCACAAAGACTTGAAATAATTAACCAAATAATCCTCAATAGTAGGAAATGAATCAGTAAAAAGAGATGAAAATTCTACTTATAGTTGTAAAGCTCTTACATTAGTAACTGAACCAAAGAGACCCTTAAATTTATCCCATACCTATCTAGGTGTAGTGCACTCCTCAATATGGAAGAATAAGGAATCAAAAACATTCAGTGCAATCAAACCCATCACCTCATCACATAATTTCCAATGTGCAAATTTTTCATATTCCTTGGGTAAATAAGGTTGTTGGTCACCCAAGGTACACCACAAACCCTTAGACCAAAGAAATATATGCATCCTAACTTTCCATGTATGATAATTATGAGGAGTAAGAACCTCAAACCCTGATTGAGCCATTAGAGCCACAAGCACAAATTGAGCAAAATGGGAAAAATATCTGATAGAAACTGATCCAAAACTTCCAAGATATGATGCATATCTAAAAATGAAGCTCCCAACAAATAAAAATTCTCCAAATAGTAGTATGTCCAAGTAATCAAGTAGATGTCGCAAACTACAAAAATCAATAAATAATGCATGGGGCTGAATCTAGAAAAGTGAATGAATTGAATGATAGAGATTCAGATCACCTTTTCAATGCCATTGGAATCTCCAAAATATGATAATTTGGTAAAAAGATATGAAGTTGGGAGTCCAAAATGGAATCTTCACTTAAAAATGCAATAAATTCTATTAAATAGAAAAATAATGAGAAATAAACTCCACCATTGCAAAGTTGGTTGAATCCACTTTCCAACGATATCTTGTTTGAATTTTTTTTGCCTCTTGGATCAAAAGTTATCATAATTTTAAAAAAGGCCCTAATTTAGAGCACTTGCAGGCTAAATGGGGGAAATAAAGGAGCACCCTGTGGCCAGCTCTTGGTTGTTGATGTGACCAACTATGCTAGGGTTGCAAAATAAAAACATGTCGCTAGGTAGGTAGTGGGGTGGTAGACAAAAGTGACAGAGGCGCCAAGAGTGGAGCAACGGTTATACACACCACCCACTAACCCGTAAGTGCCCAATGCTCTCTACACAACCACCAAAAATGATCATGAGGTGAAGGTAAGAACATAGGCTGAAAAGAGTGTGGATTGGCTGAAAAAGTTTCTGCCAAGTTAGTAGGGTCAATCGGCTAGTAGGTACAACCCTACCAAAAAAATAAATGCCTTTGTCCCAAAAAAATAATATCACTTGCAGAATTTTTTTCAACCTAAACAATATAATATTTATTGGATAATGCTTATAAAATATTTGCTCAAAAATAATGATTTTTTTCCCTATACAAATAAACTTGTAGAAATTTACTAGGACAAGGGGCTCAATTTTTTTTCCATTGTATTGTACGAACATATGAAATTTTCATACCATAGAAAAAACCTTTGATGCCATTTGAGAAAAAGTGTCAATTTTTGACAATTTGATAGGAATTTTAGGGGTTTTGGGCCTTCTGGATGCAATGGAAAGGTCAAATCTGGCTCAATCTTCTCCAAAAATTATCTACCTCCTTAGTGATGGAAACTAGCCCAAAATTGAAACCCTCACATACTATGACCTGCAATGAATTCTCTCATCTAGAAAAATATCAACTTTCCAATATGAGACAAACTTTACAAGGTTTTAGCTCTAATACCATGTTGAGATGCTAATGAACCCAAATGAAACTACAAAATTCAAAGGATTGACCAAGAAAGATACCATCCACAAGAAAGTGTTGCAACATGAGCTTGCATGAATATTGAGGAATTGATATTGATGAATGAGTATGAACGATTTGATATATTGTAATGTACAAGAACCTTGAATATATAGGAAATGTGAGGAATACGATTAAGCATGATTGTGACATCTGTCTTAGTCCTATGAAATGTGACAACTAACTCATAAAAACCTAGGAATCGAGCATTAAAATTTAGAAATATAAGATCTAGACATTCCAACTAAGACTTCTAGAAATAATCTTATATCCTAAGTAAACTTAACAAGAAAATAAGTAATTTGAGTAATAAAAATAGTCTCTTAGTCAGTTTGGAAGATAGTGTTACCTCAGTAAAATGGACTTTGGTCAATATTTATGGCTCTAACTCAAGATTGGACAAACTTGATTTATGGAAGATGCTGGAAGGAATCATAGCCAATATAAAAGATGAGTTTTGGATGTTGGGGGGGGGACTTTAACTCCTTGTTATACTCCTCTAAAAAAGGTGGAGGTCTGACCGATGTTTTTGATAGTATGATGGATCTTTCTGGTTTCGTTAACTCAATGGGGCTAATGGACATTCCTCTTAATGGTTTCCTCTTTACTTGGTCAAATAGGTGGTAGGGCAGTCATCTTATCTAGGTTAAATTGGACAAACTTCTTGTTTCCTCTATTTGGAACATTTTGCAGGATCTCTCTCTTACTGCTTTCCCAAGAACAAGGTCAGAACATAGTTCTCTTCTCCTAGAATGGGATGATAAATGAATAGAAATAATTTTCCTTTTAGATACAAAATAATGTGGTAGCTTCATCCAAACTTTAAATCTTTGGTTGAGGAATGGTGGAATCTACCTTGTGATGGCACTCCCATGTATAGATTAGCTCAAAAGCTGAAAAGAGTTAAAGAAAAGGTCAAAGGGTGGAAAAAATATTTGTTTGGGAATATTTTTGCCACTAAGAAAGAAAAAATTGAAAATTAAGGAGATTCAAGATCTTATGGAGTTGGGGTTTAAGGATGATGAGACCTATAACAAACAAAGGGAGTTGACATCACAGTGGTATAAAATAAACAAAAAGGAAGAAATTTTCTAGAAACAAAAATCAAGAATCCAATTGTTAACTGAAGGGGACATAAATACAATTTTTTTTCCATCAATCCACCTTGAAACATAGGGGAAGAAACAAAATCATATTTTTAATTACTTCTAATGGGACAAGACTTGTTAATGAAGAGGACATTGCTAGGGAGGTCGTTTCCTTTTTTTCAAACTTTCCTGAACTGCCAAAGGTTGATAATTCTGAATTGGATGATTTTATGCAAGTCATCCCTCATGTTATCACGAAGCAGGATTTAAAATAATTGTCTAAATCTATTTATATGAAAGAGGTGAAGGAGGCTATTTTTTCTTTTGGTGCTTTTAAAGTGCCAGGACCGAATGGATTTCCCCCAAGTTTTTTCCAAGTCTATTGGAACATAGTCTCTCTTGACTTGTTTAATGTGGTCAGGGATTTCTTTAGATCGGGAAGCATTTTAAATTAGATGAATACCACTTTTATTGCTCTAATCCCTAAGTCTAATGATGTTGCTTCTATGAATGGTTATAGGCCTATCAGTTTGTGCAACACTACCTACAAGATTTGTTCTAAAATTATGGTTAATAGGCTGAAATTAGTCTTGACTAAAATGATTGTTGTCAATCAGAAGGGATTTGTCAAAGAAAGACAAATATTGGACGCAAATATTTATACCCATGAGTTTTTACATTCGATGGATCACAACAAAAAATAGGGTATGAATTTGAAATTGGATCTCTAAACCGTATGATCGAGTTTCTTGGAATTTTTTATTTTCTGTTCTTGAAAGTTTTGGTTTCAATGGTAAATTCCTCAATCTTATTAGATCTTGTGTCACTATTCCAAAGTATTATGTCCTGATTAATGGTGTTCCTAAAGGCTTCTTCTCTTCAGGCCGTGGCTTGAGACAGGGGGATCCATTGTCACCTTACCTATTTTTCATTGCTACTGAAGCCTTGGGCAGTAATATTCAGAAACAACTTGCTAATAAAACTTTAAACATTTTTTGTGATGCTTCCTCCCTTCCCCCTACTTCACACCAAAAGTTCATTGATGACACTATCCTCATGGGGGAGGCTTCTATTTTAGAAGCAAAACAATGGAAATCTATCCTTGATCAATATGCTAAAATATCTGACCAATTCATTAACTATCAGAAACGTAAAATCTATTTTTTCAACACTAGCCAGATTGTTATGGAAAAAGTTAAAAATATATTAGGATGCTAGGAGGAAGACTTGCTGACTACTTATTTGGGCCTACCTTTAATATCTAGAAATCCCGATAGTAATTACTATAATTACATTGTGGAAAAGATCCAAAAGAAACTTGCTAGGTGGAAGGGAAAATTGTTGAGCTTTGTTGGGAAGGTTCAACTTCTAAAAGCTTCCTTACAAAATATACCTATCTACTATTTATCTGTATTCAACATCCCTGCCTATAGTACTGAGAAAATTGAAATGATTAAAAGGAGATTCTTATGGTCAGGAGTGGAACAAAGAAAAAGAATGGCACTCATCAAATGGGAAAATTTTTGCACACCGAAGAGGGAAGGATTTCTTGGAATTAGAAGAATAAATTTTTTTAACAAAGCTCTTGTGGAAAAAATGGATTGGTTTATTTTGGAAGGAGAAAAGGATTGGGTACAAATCCTACAGGCTAAATACCTAAATAATAAGGATGCTTGTTGTTTTCTCAAGAAAAAGGAGCTACCTTATGGCTTTGTCTTTTGGAATAACCTGCTAAAAGTTAGAGGAATCCTAACTAAAGGAGAAAAATTGAGAATTGGAAATGGGATTAGTACTGATTTTTGGGAGGATTCTTGGTCCACTTGTTCTCCTTCGTCTACTAATGACAACCTTCAACAAATAAGGATCATGTTAAAAAGAAGCATTAGCAAGAAGGTTTCTAATTATTTAAATTGGGAAGGATTGAAACCACAATGGATTTACTTTAAGTACTATTTGAATAATGTTGTTATCGGGGGTGGTAGACAATAGAATTGGGATGTTTCTCTAGAATCTCTATTGAGACTAATTGGGGATCTCGAACTTTTTCAAGAAACAAAAAGGATGAATGGACATGGACAAAAAATACTTTAGGGGGGTTCTCAGTTAAGTCATCCTATGAGACTTTGGAAGTGCATCCCCTGAACCTTGGAATCTTTAATTGGAACATGGTGTGGAGTAAGAACTTAATCCCTAAGATTAATTGCTTCTAGTGGTCTATGATACATGGTAAGTTTCTCATGATTGAAAATCTTAAGAAAAGAGGTTGGTATTTAGTCAATAAATGCTATCTTTGCACTGAAGAAGAAGAAACTATTATGCATTTTTTTTCAATGCCCCTATGCTCAAGAAGTTTGGGATTTTTCCTAAACAATATTATGTTATAATGGGTGTTCCCTAATTCGATCAAAATGTTTGTTGAAGGATGAAGCTTATGTCCTTACACTCACAAAATAATTCTTGACCTCTGGAGACAAGTCCCCTGTTCCTCACTTGGGGTTTGTGGAAAGAGAGAAACAATAGAATATTTAGAGATGTTGCTAAAAATAGTAAGGATCTATGTATGCTTATAAGGAAACAGATTCAAGAAAACATTGAAAGTTGCAAGTACTCCTAGTCAAGGAAAGGGCCTTCCTATCGAGAGCTAAAAATCAAGCAACGGTGGGGGATTTCCCATGACCTTAATAATATTAATTGGGCCAAATAGATTATCAAAAGAAACACTGTTTGGATTCCCTCAAATCCAAGATGGGTAAAATGAAATTTCGATGGATGTTCAAAAGGGAATCCTGGTCTGGCAGGAGTAGGTGGTGTGGTCAGAGATGAACAAAGAATCTACGTGGAAGGATACAACAAGGGCTTGGGTACAACTAACAATTTTGTTGAAGCCTTTACTGTTTGGGTGGGAATAAGCTACCTTAGAGACAATGGGTTAATGAAATTTATTGTTGAAGGAGATTCCAAGCTTATTATTGATTATTTGAAAAATATAGCTAAGGAACCTTGGAGATCAATCCACAATGTTTACTCTGTTAAAAGTAAATAAAAGAGGGGAATGCACTTGAATTCAGGTGCACTGCCTAGAGCTCACTGCTCAAAGAAAAGAGGCTCACTACCTTACAGATATGATAAAGTTTACAACTAGATTTGAACTGAGAATACAACATCAACACATGCTAGGATTCAATTCCATTGAAGCTCAAGATCAAATTTTGGATCTCCTGACTGGATCACACTTCTACATTGCTCTGCTTGGCACTGCTCAAAAACTATTCAGCTTCCTAACAACTTATCTGCTCTTTTCTGATCTCTCCTTATAATTGCATTATACCAAAAACCATGACTTTCATTTTTTTCACACACACACATCCACATGCATGTCTCATATATACAAAATTATTTACAGATCACCTTTATATACCTGCTAACAGGAAATTCAAAAGTATGTCAGCCTCACAATAGGATATAATATTTTTCTTTTATGTCGGCTCACATCACCTAATTGGAAGATAAGCATACCCACACAAGTTAGCTAGCCTTTAGTAGGGACCCAAAACATAAGTAATAGAAAAATACATATTCCACATAGATCCACAAAACATCATACGAAGCATGTCGGCCACAATAGAAAATAAGCCATAAATCATGCTGCCGAATCTCTTAACTCAAACTCTAACTTAATATAGTACTAAAAAACTCATCAAAGGATAGTATAGTTAATAAATATTTCCTAGAGGTCCACAACATAAAATAATGATCCAGTACAGTGAGCAATATCATGCACAGTTTCACTTGTGCAATCAGATGTCCTGATTTCCAAAATTATGGCCGGTAGAAGTATTGCTGATATTGTGGATCATACTGTTGACTCTGGTTAACATCAATGACAACACAAGTAGCCAAAAATGATCTCTCAAATCCATATTCCAACAATATCCCCCTTTGGAATTGATGGCAACACTTAGTGAAAATTTGACTAAGTGTTAAGACCAAAAATAAAATTACTGCTCCCCCTAAGGGTATTCGGGATATTTTTCACTCATTCTCTCCCACTTTGACATCAATGAAAAATATTTACTATATCCGCTCTCTTATACTTATATTCCATTCTCTCCTTAATTGATAATGCAAAAATTTCATCAAAATTTGACAACTGCAGCAAGAGTTCAAAGAATTATTTTGTACCTAGCTTTTATTTCTAAAAGGAATTTCTTCGAGGAATCCATTGCAATTCCAATGGTAATGGTCAAGCTATTATTTTTTGAGGTTCTTTTGATGATCTAAATAAGCAACTCGAGAATGATGATTGTAGCTTCCAGCTTTTCTCCTGACTTGAGTACCTCAACCATATGCTCTAATCTCCCTTCAGTTAGATCTTTTACTTTCCAAAAGGTATCAATAAGAGTATTTCTAGCACAATGGACCTTTGTATTCTCATCCTGTAGAGCATGAACCTTCTTCTTCACCTCTCCATCCATATCCAAAGAAATATAATAGTCTTGACCGATTTTGACAATCTCATCCTTAATTACCTACAACTTATCTTTGTACTTGCATACCACATGAGGCCACTTTAGATAGTAATTGAGTACCTTATTGCCCGAATCAATACACTGTCTCAACACATTCATTTCTTCTTCAACTTGGAAAGAGATAGCCTAAACTACATCTTTAAATGAGAAATTATCTCTTCCTCTTTTATGTCTAGAGGTACAGATTCCATAGCTTCTTTGACATAGTCAATTAATTCTTTTGGGAGAAAATCCTCCAGAATTTCCAACTAAATATTATTATAAAAAAAATACCTTCCTAGAGTGTCCTCAATGACATCCTTCTCATAGGATGGTCCATTCAACCATATATCTAATATCTTCTGCATACCACCTTCATCTTGAATGATTTGCATTACCTTTGAATTGAATAGAGCACCTTCTTCATCACTGTCTTTTGCAATTTCCACAACTAGTTCAATTGGTTATGGTTGATTTTTTGAAAAATGATCTTCAAAAATTTCATCTTCTACATCCACAACTAACTGAATTTTTCCCTTTTCTTCAACCTTTGCCGACTTGGGTACCGGTGGAGTGACATCACCCATATCACTTACTCTCTTATGCTTTTTCTTAGCCTTTCTGGAGGATGAATCACCTTCTATTATCTTTACTGGGATAGGGATAACACCTTCCCCAAAGCTTTCTAACAAATTTATAAAGAAACTTTCATACACTTGTTCACAGTTCTCAAAAGAATTATAATGATTGAAGATTTTCTTACAAACCGTCATAGTTTCTCTCCATACTACATTGTAATTCATAGGAAAAAAGTTTAGAAAATACATCATAATGCAAATAACCAGAGTTCCAAACTTGAAAGGGTAGTCAATATCCTTCATTAATTGAATATTTTCTCTCAATTGATCCTTTACCGAACTTCACAGATCAAAATATTCATTTTCAATTATCATTTTATGAGCGATATATGCAACGCCTACCAATGTTGATCCTTCACGGTTTCTAAAGAAGATCATGTATGTGATTCCATGTGCCACATACCTTGTCAAAGGATCATTAATCATCACAATTAACAGAGCCCTTAGATATCCCCTTATTTCGGTTAGGGCTTCGACCTCAACATTGTGAATCAACTTTTTCTTCTGTAAATCACCAATATTGCATAAGCCCTTTAAATTTCTAATCACATCCTTAGTAATTTGATAAGGTTTGTCGAGAGTGAGGATATCACCATCAAATTTGCTCAGAACAAACCAAATTACTTTTGTATTGACCAAATGAGGGTATTCATTCCATATATCCAAAATTTTATGCTTAGATCCTTCAAGCCTCTTAAAATCGGTGAGTAACAACAAATTCCTTTCATCCCTAATCTTTTGACTGCTATACTCATCTAGATTCATGGTTCCTTTGATTTTCTTCATGTTTCACCCGGAACAAAGTTCTACTGATCGCAAGTATAGATATGAAATTAATGACAAATAGAAATACCTGGAAATTCACTGCAAGAATCACCTTTTACACCTTCAAAATTTTGCAAAAAATTCTCTTGAACTATCCTTCAATGCATGGTGATGAATTAGGGTTCCAAGTGCCCCTTTTATTGCTTATGTTCTATTGCATTGAATGCAATGCCCTAGAATTTTTGGCCACTCAGCGAACACAGACAACAAGCAAAAAATTTGACTTCGGAATTATACCATTCCACCAAATTCAACATATGATTGCTAAAGTTTTTACTTCAAGAATTAATACAACAATTGATGGAATCGAACAATTCAAAGCCAATTATATATAGGGGGCAGGAGATCTTCATGAAAAACTCCCCCTAGGCCACTAGCTTGATATTAGTTTCTAGAAGAGCTACTAGAGGGAACTTCCAGTATAGCCTTGTTTCCTTCATTAGATTCAATTTTCTTCACCCATGTTCTCTTCATCTGATCTCTTATCTCTTCCACATTTTCTTTTTCTTTTCCTTTATTGTCTTTCTATGAATTTCTTTCTTGATAAATTGGACCTCTTTTATTCAAATTTCTATTCTTACAAAATTTTGCAAGGTTTCCAAGATTGTTACAATTGAAACATACCAAACCTTTTTGTCTGTACCACCTATTCCACTGATTTCCTCCTGACCTGCATTGATTAGCAATATGTCCAAATATTCCATAGGTATAGCATTTAATGTTACTTGTATTGACATGCATGCTTCTGCATTCTAATGCCTTATGACCAAACTTCTTGCATTTAAAAAATTGACCAGAGAATGATGGAGTACTAGGATTTATCCTACTTCCACACTGAGAAGCCATATGACCAAATTTATTACAAGAAAAGAAATATCCATTAAATATTTGAGCATTGGGTTGCCTTACTAGATGTCTTTTTCCTTTTTTCTTCTTTTCAGAGTTCTTTTGTTTGGATCTAGAGCTTTCACCCTTCTCATATCCAAGACCTCTCTTGTCATTCGTATTCTTCTGAATTTTGGTTATCTCATCAAGCTTAGCTAAACTTAACCTGAATTTCTCCTTGAATTCATTTGCGCTAGCAAGCTCACCTCCAAGAGTGATTATCTGTCTTTCAATCTCATGTTCAAAGTTTTTGGCCAATTTTAGTTCAACCTCCAACTAGATGGTTCTACAGGTAATTATGTTGTATTCTTTGGATTTTTCTTTCAGAGATTGGGAAATATTCTCCTCATTCTTCTTTCTTTGTTCAATCTCTTTGATAAAATTCATTGTCACAGATTCCATTTCAACTTTCAGAGCTGCATTTTCCTTGGCTAGCTTTTCACATTCTTCTATTATTTCTTTTAGGGTTTGATTCAGATGAACATCATTCAAACCTTTTCTTTCCTTTTGCTTCAACTGATCACACAACTCTTTCCTCTTTTCCTTTGACCCATTTATCTTATCCTTCAGTGATTGAGTGAATTTGTTAGCATCTGCAAGATTTGCTTTCAGTTCCATGAATTTTTCTTTAGATTGATCAAGATCATCAAGTGCCACTATAAGCTATTTTTGAATACCACCAGCGTCCATTGAGATTCAAGATTCACCTCAAGCTGTTAAAATTCTAAAGAGGAACCAAAGCTCTAATACCAATTGTTGGACACTGGGAACACTAAGAGGGGGGGTGAATCAATGTTCAATGATTTCTACTTTCAAAATAGATCAAACATTATAAACAACAATGATAGAACTTCATTTATCATTTTCAACAAATAACAGATAAAAACATTGGAAACATGCAGTCAAATTAGTGAACACCATAACACTAGATATTTTTAAGTGGAAAACCTATTCGGGGAAAAAACATGGTGGAGATCAATCCACAATGTTTACTCTGTTAAAAGTAAATAAAAGAAGGGAATGCACTTGCATTCAAGCACACTCCCTAGAGCTCACTTCTCAAAGAAAAGAGGCTCACTACCTTACAGATATGATAAATTTTACAACTAGATTTGAATTGAGAATACAACATCAACACATGCTAGGATTCAGTTCCTCTGAATCTCAAGATCAAATTCTGGATTTCCTGATCGGATTGCACTTCTGCACTACTCTTCTTTGCACTTCTTCCTAACAACTAATCTGCTCTTTTCTGCTCTCTCCTTACAACTGCATTATACCAACCACCACGACTTGCATTTTTCGCACACACACACATCCATACACATGTCTCATATATACAAAATGATTTACGGATCACCTTTATATACCCGCTAACAGGAAATTAAAAAGTATGTTAGCCTCACAATAGGATATAATATTTTTCTTTTATGGTAGCTCACATCACCTAATTGGAAGATAAGTGTACCCACACAAGTCAGCTAGACTTTAGTAGGGACCCAAAACATAAGTAATAGCAAAACACATATTCCACATAGATCCACAAAACATCATACGAAGCATGTCGGCCACAATAGAAAATAAGCCATAAATCATGCTACCCAATTTCTTAACTCCAACTCCAACTTAATATAGTACCACAAAACTCATCAGAGGATAATGTAGTTGTTAATAAAGATTTCCTAGAGGTCCACAACATGAAATAATGATCTGATATAGTGAGCGATATCATGTGCAGTTTCACTTGTATAATCAGATGTCCTGATTTCCAAACTTACTGCCAGTAAAAGTACTGTTGATACTACAGATCATACTATTGAATTTGGTTTCCATCAATGACTACACAAGTATCCAAAAATGATCTCTCCAAGCCATATGCCAACAATTCGCACCGCTAAAAATATTGAGTTTGATTTTGGAAAAGACACATTGACATGTGTTAGTGCTGACAGGAATGAGAATATTAAAATAAGAATAATCATGAATAAGAAGGGTGGTGGAGTTGTCAGAGTTCATAATGAAGGGGCTCAAAAAGGTGAAAAGTGTTTATTTTAAACAACCTACTAGAAGTTTCAAATTGTTATCCTCTCAAATGAAAAACCACATGGTCTCACTCACTACTGAGAATTTTGAATTTCCAATTGCAATTTTTGCGAATGAAGAGGTACAAAAAGACAAGTTCTTTCTCCTTCCAGAGAATTAATTTTGCAAGGATAACACCATGGGATGCCCCATAAAAAGGACAGAGCCACGTCAGTATGATTCTCTGAGAAAGAATTTAGAGTTGTGGGGTCTATTTGAGAAGGATGGTTTTACCCCATACTTTTCTGTCGTGGAAGGTTATAATGAGTAGCTGAGCTATAAGTTCATGAATGCATGGAAGGATGAAGTGGAGCTAGGTGGTCTACATTTTATGGTGGACTCTAAGCTCATTGCTATGGTGACAAGGCTGACTTACGAAGGGAAGAAGGTAGAAAAAGGTAACTAATGGAAAGTGCCAATATTATATTGAGAAAATTTTTGAGGATAAGAAAAAAGCACAAAGATTCTAGAATGGTTATTCTAGGGTTTTGCTTCCCCCCTGTACCACAATGTGTGTTTTTTGGTGGTAAAATAATTTACGCTTGAAGGTAGGTTTCATTTTGTTCATGGCTACCACTTCCCAATCTTGAACCATATCCGACACTTTGAGAAGATTAACATGCCTTTCTTCCTCTTTTCATCCCCGAGCCAGAGTCTAACCAATGGAGCTAATCCGCAATTAAACTAGGGTCTTATTCATGCTATTTGCAAATATGTTTTAGCTACTTCCTCATAGAGAAATATTCTCCTTAATTTAATTGAAAACCTTAACCAAAGAGCTCTATGAAAATTGAGCTTATTGAAAGCCGTCCCCACACCCCGAGCAAAAAATATGCTAAGACTTCTCCAAAACCTAATGACCTTGCTTGGTCGGACTTGCTTAAAGTCACTCTTCAAAAATATAGTGCTACTCCTACTATCCTTGTTGTGAAAAAAAAAAGAAATATGCTTATCCAGGAGTTGGGGGATGATCCCAACACTATCACAATTCTAGATGACAAGGACATTAGTCCTGAGTGTTCTACACTAGTGGTTCGTAGGTCTACTAGGCTTGCTTTGGCAGTGTCAAAAGGGTCTAATAGCAACAAAATGTCAAGAAGCTCAGATGAAAAGTGTGCTATTGGGCCCCAAGAGAGTAAAGGAAAGAATGTAAGAGAGGATGTTGCTTCCTCTCCTAAGGAAATTACGGATAGCGTTGGGGATGAGTTTACTGAAGAGGAGGAATCATTTTTGAAAGATGAGGATGATGCTAGCAATGAGGATGGGGAAGGGGAGTCGCAACAAGAGGAGATGTAGGAAGATGATAATGAAAATGATAGGGATGTGGAAAATGTTGATGCCACCAATAACACAAAGGCATTGGAGATTAATAACCTCGGGGAAGAGAATTTTTTGGAATCTGACATAGCTAGAATTCAAAGGGTGGAGGAAAGGATGGAAATGTTAGAAAAATTTGTGCAAGAGGGAGCTGAAGATAGCAGATTCTAGGCTCTTGAATTTTTTTTTAAGAGCCTATGTAGGGTGGTAGATGTAGTCATGAAGAAAGTTGAGATGGCCACAGTTTCAAGCCAATGTAAAATTAAAAAGCAATAGAGGAAAATGGTGACAAATGATGAAGCAGACTTATCTGGAAAGATGGAACCCAAAGAGAAGTTTGAAGACACTATTGAAGACCTATTGAAGGCTTGGAATTTGATTAAGGATGCCTGATCCCGAGCTTTTGTTTCTCTCATTTTCTGTCACTTGTAACTATGGTCCTTTTTGTTAGTCTTAATTGTGTTAATGTTGACTTTTGTTGTTGGTGCATGGACTTAAATATTTCTAGCCATATCTATATTAAAATTTTTGGTTTAATGTTGGACACTATCTTAAGGTTATGTGGTTATAACCTACTTTTGTGGTGGGATTTTAAGATGGACTAGACTTTCCTTTTTGTTATGGATGATAGGGACATTTTCTTTGATGCAAAGGGAATATGTTGAGTTTTTGGTTGGTTGGGGTAGTATTTTTCTATTTTGCTCCCTATTTGTGTTGTTTTGACTATGTGGATATAAATTTCCTTTATCTCCCTTTAGGTTGTTTATATTTTGGTAAGTCTAGCCCGTACCCCATACAAGAAACATCATCAGGCCCCTTTTTGAAGAGCTTCGCCCATTGTCGCCATGTGTCCTCCAGGCGCTCTCCGCTAGGATTCCTTCTTTTGTTTCTTTGGTGTGCCCCACCATGCTTCCATGTGTTAGCAACATGGGCATTTGAATCCTGCTTCCCTTCAATTCTCAAAAGAACTCTGCATGCATGCCATGTAGCATCTATCCACATTGGCTTTTTGGTGGACCCGACAGTCAGTGTTGGTAGCAAGGAATTCTCCATGTGTCTTCCCCGCATGGGTTTTCATTGGAAGGAGGGAGAAATGAACCACAAGCCAAAACCTATTGCCACATGTCCTAAATGCCTTCATGATTAAGCAACACATGTTTGTACAAGTTTCTGCTGGGACCACCACCATCATTTGCAAGGGATGCATCTAGCTCGAAGACGATTGCATTCTATGGCTTGAATATTTTTCTGTTGCAATGACCTTAGGAAATCATTGCTCTAGGCATCATTGCTCATAATGAAGGAATTTTTTCTATTATTGGCCTGCTAGGTGGTGGGATTATTTTCTATCTATATTGCTTCTTCCTTCCATAAATAAGTTTAGAAGATACAAAAAAATTGTGAAAGACACTAGGCCTTTTGTACTATTTTAGATTATTGTATAGAACTCATAGACTATGCCATTGTTTGGCCTTTTTGTTTCCTTAAGCTATTTGAAAAAACATTATATTGTGTCATTACTATATTGAGTTGTTTATTTACAAAACTTTGATGATTTCAATATAAGTTTTCTGATTTAGACCATGTCTTTGACTCTTCTTTTTAGTAAATGTGTATGGGAGTTATTTTATGTTATTGGATAAATTATTCAGGTTTTCATCTTTGATTTTTGTTATTCTAGGACTTAGCAGATTGTTGAATAGACCCTTAAATCACATCCAAAAGATAGATTTACCGTGCTTACATCTACATCTTGGCGCATCACCTTAGATATTTATTTTGTTATATATTTTCTTCATTTTCCCATTCCAAAACCCCAAATATAGAAGAAGCTGAATTCTTTAAAAACTTGGTCACTTAATTTAGTGTAATTGGTCCCCCCATTAATTGATTTTCCCATAAGGATGGTACCTTGTCATTTTTTGGCATCAACAGTTTCTTTTTATGGCATGCTTGATGGGACTACTTAAATGTACCTAAACCTAAAGAGGGTGTATGAGCCATCAACCTGTTACTATATCCCAAACAATCAATAACCCTAGCTTGCTATTGCTGCCACTAGTAACAATACAAACTAAGACCCATCCAACGAACATTTAGATCCCTCCACCAGCCATGTTTCTAATTGGAAACAAAAATTATGTGGCATGGGATGCTAGAAGTCCTCTTGTAGCACCAATGGCACTCACCGTTTGGGCCCCTATCTCAACCTCTACTTTAAAGGCTATACCAAAATTCACTGGGGATGGCTCAAAAAAACCATCCAAACACGTGCAAGATGTGGCGGACGTGTGTTTGGTGCATGGAATCATCACCCAAAACATTTCTCTAAGGCTGCTTGTAGCCTCTTTCAAGGGAAAGGTTCTTGATTGGTACCATACTCTGCAAGCTAATACTATCGGTACCTGGGATCAACTCGAAGATCCTTTCTATGAAATATTTTTGAATGATGGAGATTAGTCTTTGCTATATCATAACTATCGACCATAAAGTGGGCCCCACATGAAGCCATGACTAACTTCAACACTTGGTTCCATACAAATTGGAAAAGGATCCAGGCTGCTATCCACCCATCAACTGAATTGGCGTTCATGTTCTACTTGAAATCTATCAATGCTCACGTCTCAATGATGATCCAGTCTCTTGGCGAGACCACTTTACCAGATGCATACCTCACTGTCAAGGTAAAGAATAATATGATATATGTTGGGAAGTTACCACCTCACCCATTATGCCTATATTTCCTAAAATATCAATTTCCACATAGGAAGTAAGATCTACCAGTGCGCTTTCTCCTCCCTAGTCTATGTACACATATCTAAATGCACCATAGAATGTTGCTTCCACATCTAGCTCTTCAAAGGATGAGATGAGCGATGTTAAGGAGATGTTGCAGACCATCACCAATGAAATAACTACCATCAAGTGGAACCAGTCTGTGCCTTTGAAGCCAATCTACCAAAATTATCAAGGCGAAAGATCTTCCTACCAACAAAATCAGTTCCAAGGAGGTTCACGCACAAATCTGCAAGCTTAAACAACTAATTGAATAGTGTCAGTACCTACTCCCTTGCAAGGTGCTCAACTAAGCTCAAGTAGAGAGCTGACAATAGGGAAAAACAATCTCGCCGACAAAATCAATCCCTGGTGCTTCCGCTGTGGTGACGCACATATGCCTCAAAATTACCTGCATGACAACCTACAACAAAAGGTGGTAGAATAGTGCAGCCAAGGCATGATGTCAACCCCTAGAGGCTATGTATATGCCTCTCTATAGATGGAAAATGCAGTACTCATAGTGTAGATGCAAGGGATGTCCCTGGAGAAATAGATGGATATAGCTCCCAATTACACACTCTTCTCATGGATGGAAGAAGAAGAGGTGGTGTTTTCCAATGATGCATCCACATTGAAAGCACCACAAGTGTAGTCTGATTACAACAATCTCTCTAAGAGGAGATTCACAAATTAACGAGTCATCCCACAGCTCAAAAGTACCTCCAACCAGACACCTAGTACCTCTGCAGTTGCACAACAATTTCAACCACAAAATGAAATTTTTATAACTAGGGTGAAGGAGCAGAAGCCTTCAAATCCACCACCATTCAATGTGGTGGAAAAATTAAAAAAATCATTTTCTAATGTATCCCTTTGGGATATCTTGGATATTTTGGAGCATAAATCATTGCTATAGAAGGCTCTCCAGGAGGATCCAACCATTTAGCCAACAAAACAATCACTCAAGGAAAAGGTTGTTGATCCATCACCTCTTGCTAAGGTTCTTACCAATACTACAGAGGAAGCTTCTACCAAGGTTAAAGATAAGATGAAACCAAAACCCTTTTTCCTAACTCTTATTGTGGGGATGAAACTATTACATAATTTCATGATTGACTCTGGTGCTAGAACCACAGTCATGTCTAGGTAGATAGCTGAAGCCTTAGGACTTAGCTATGAAACTTTAAAAAGGGGGGTTATGTAGCTTGATGGGAACAAGGTCAAAACTGTAGGTGCTATCAAGGATCTTCCCTTGACTCTATTCTCTTTCCCTAGTATCACAGTCCCACAAGATACTGTGATCATAGATGTTCCCCCCATGTTCGGCCTTTGCTTATCCCAGGAATTCACTTCAAAGATAGGTGAATATATTTCCTTGGATTGGTCACACTTGATCCTTAGGACCAAGCATGGAGCTAAAATAAAAATAATATCTGAATCTCTACATTTAGAACATGTGGTCGATGAAGCCATGATCAACTTTGAATCCAGTCATACCTCTTTCACCAAAGAGGAAATGTACTGTACCGAGCTACTAGAGGATGAAAAAGTTACTAGAGACCAGAAAAATTCAGAGGAGGTACTCTTGAGTGAATATCTAGATGCTAATCCTTTAAAAAAATATCATGCCACCGAGTTGGGGATCTATGTCATCTATGATGAAGATCAAGTGCTTTCAAAGGTCATGAAGGAACCCGAGAGCAATCAAGCCTCAAATCTATGGTTGCTGCACTTTGATGGAGCAAGATGTAAAGTTTTCCTAGGAGTCAGGATATGTTTGAAATCCCCATCTAGTGAAAAGAAACTTCAGTCCTTCTGCTTCTAGTTCACTTGTTTGAACAATGAAGCTGAATATGAAGGCCTAGTGCAAGGTCTAAGCCTTGTAGAGCAGATGGGAATTAAGAAAATAATAGTGTTTAGAGACTCTAAACTAGTGGTCAATCAAGTCCGATGGATTTCCATAGCAAATAATGTCCACATGAGATGCTATAAACATAGAGAATAGGACCTAATCAAGGGCTTTGAAGCCCTCAATATCCAGATGGTCCCCAGAGAGAAAATGCAAATGCGGTCACATATTGGCCTCAATCGGATTTGAATTTGATCCTACTTCCAACTTGATTCATAATATACACTCTGTATGAGTGACCATCTATCCAAAAGTTCTAGATAATGATCAAAGCTGGAAAGTGTTTGAAAGTGATGAACATATCGCCTCATTCATCCAATAGTCAGGAGAGTTCATTGAGCAACTCCAATAGAAGATCGCTGAGACCTACGATGGAAAAATCATTCAGCTAAAGTCCAACAAGCTTGCAAAGGGACTGGTCACTCTTGAAAACTTGTTCGATTATGATGATGTGAGGAATGACAAGAGGAAGTTTGTAGTGGACAAAAGCAACTATGTAGATCTTCAGGTCAGAGATGGAAGGAAACTCAAAGTCGAGAAGGATGTCCTGCATCATGATAAAGAAAGGCTCATCCATTTCTATGAGAAATATGAAGTAGTGGTCTGGTCATATGATGAACTCAAGGGCTATGATCCCAAAATCATCCAGCATACTATAGAGCTGATGGAAGGTGAAAAACTAGTCCACCAAAAATAGAGGCCAGTGAATCCCAAGATTGAAGCAATAATGGTGCAAGAGCTGACAAAGCTAATTCAATCTTGAATCGTCTTCTCAATCAAGCACAACACATGGGTATCCAACCTAGTTTTGGTTTGAAAGAAGAATAGAGACATCCACCTATGTGTTTACTTCTGAGACTTGAATAGAGAATTCATGAAGGACCATTACCCCTTGCCTTGCATGGAGTCTATCTTACAAATAGTGATAGGGTTGGAGATGTTTTCTCTACTGGATGGCTTCTCTAGTTACAACCAGATTTGAGTCAAAGAAGAGAACCGACACAAAACAACATTCACTACCAAGTGGGGGATGTTTGCATATGCTAAAATTCCTTTTGACCTCTTAAATGCAGGAGCCACCTTCCAACAAGAAATGGATATCGCTTTTAGGGAGTTGATCAACAAGATTATCTTAATCTATTTGGATGATTTGACTGTATTCTCCAAATCTAAGGATGATCACCTAGAAATGGTTTTGAAAAAATGCTAGGAGTTTGAGGTATCCCTGAACCCAAAAAAATGTGTCTTCAGAGTACCGCAAGGAAAACTATTGGGACATGTAGTGTCCAAAGAAGGAATCACAATTGATCTAGATCACTTAAAAGCAATCAGAGAGCTTCCCCTACCAATCAACAAGAAAGGAGTCCAATATTTTTTGGGGAAGGTAAAATTTGTAAGAAAATTCATTTCTGATTTTGTAGGACTAATTAGACTTATCACCCTGATGCTAAAAAAGGTTCAATTGTTCAAATGGAAAAAGGAAGGTAGAGAAGTCTTTGAGAAGGTTAAGGATGTTATTTCTTCAGCTCCTGTGCTGGTTAATCCAAACCTATCAAAAGATTTTATAATGTATGTATTTAGTAGGAAATCCAACATCGCTATTGTGCTAACTCAAAAAGATAATGAAGGAAAGGGAGAACATCCGATGTAATTTCACTCTCGAATCTTAAAGGATTATGAGATGAACTACAAATTTGTTGAGAGATAAGCATTCACCATTGTTAAGAGACTCAAGAAGTTCTAAAACTTCATATCTTGCAACAAGGTGGTTGTCTATGTCATGCATTCTAGTGTGCATGAATATATCATAGAAGGAGAGATCACTGAAAAAGGGCCAATTGGATCACTAAGATCCTTGAATATGACATTGAGGTCAAGCCTACAAAGACCGTCTGAGGAAGAGGAAAGTGCAAATATTTGGCACGTGATGAGGAAATGGCAGTTGAAGAAGAGAAACGAGTGCTGGTTCTAACAAATGAGTCTGAATCTGAAGGTTGCTAACTAGCAGAAAAAGTGAGATTCATGCACATTGGGAAATATCTGCTGGGACTTCCTTCTTAGAAGGGAAGATTCTACAAATTTTAGAACAATAGATATGCACTCATCAAAGAGGTCCTCTTCAAAAGGAACTTCAATGAAATTCTACTACGGTTTGTCACCATAGAGAAAGTGAGGAAAATTCTTGACACTTTCCATAGCAGTCTTGCTAGCGAACACTTCTTTGGGTATGTGCAGGATCATCATGGAAAAAATAAGCCCTTAAGTGTAAAAAAATTCAAAAAAATCAGAGTTAGGAAACTTGACATAAAAAAATGAATAAGTTATCTATATTATTTCAAAAATATATAAGAATAGAATCTGTAGAAAATTGAATGTAGTTTCTAAACTACTAAGTTTATTTAAAAACAAATAAATCGATTTGGTGAAATTTGAAATTTCAATGAGGTACTTCAATTTCGGGAAAAAAATAAGTAGGTGTCTGCAACACCCTAACCACAATAAAATAATAATATTTTTTATAAGATTTTAGATATAAGTAGAGGACTCATGTCCTGATGTGATGATATTTTTTGTAATTTTTTCCAAGTAAATAATTAATTAAGATTTTTTATTAAAATTTTTAAAAATTATAAAAACTCGTATGTTTGACTACCTTACTTGGTCAAAACTTCATGATTTTTTTTTAATCCTATAGTATACAAAGCATAGAATGTGATGCATGTTTTGGATTAAAAAATTATGATATTGTTTGAAAGCTATAGATGTTTTTCAAGCCTATCAATTAGGACTTTAGTCATAATTCAAATAGAAAATGAATAATAATTTTTTATTAAATTCAAAGTAAAGCATAGTTTATATTGGTGGAAAGCTGAGAATCTCCTTTAAAAACCCTTTTCGTTTCATCAATTTTGGGTAAAAAAAAGTCATCATCCAGATGGGCCATCATATCACTTACATATTGCCACTTTTTGGCCCATCATGATCCTGCACATACTTTGCAAAAACCACCGCCACCAAAATTATGTGTGTCAGATACTTCTAGCCTACGCTATTCAATGAATCATACTCTTTGGTGAAATCCTACAAAGAATTCCAGTTCTTCATGCCAAGGAGGAAGAGCTCCACAATGCCTCTCAACCTGAACCCTTCACATAATGGGGGCTTGATTTCATTGGGATGATTAATCTCATCTCCAATGCTAGACACAAATGGATTCTTACCACTACAAACTACTTTAATAGGTGGACTGAGGCCATGCCCCTGAAGAATGCAACAGAGGCAGAGATTGCGGACTTTCTTGAGGGGCTAGTAATGAGATTTGGCTTGCCAAAGACCATCATCTCTGACAACGCTAAGGTTTTCCTAGGTTCTAAGGTATGTCAATTCGCACTTGTGCATGACATATTCTTAAAAAAATCATCAAATTACTACCCGTAGGGGAATGCCATCGCAGAGTTGACTAATAAAAATTTAGTCTGACTCATTAAAAGAATCGAGTTAGAACACCAAAGGGAGTGGCACAAGAACCTTTAGGAAATGCTCTGGGAATACCGCATAACTCCTAAGCAAGTCCTCAAGAATTCACCATACGAGCTAGTGCATGGAAAAAAATTATATTAACCATATCCATGGAGATTCTTGTGTTACAACTGCTCAAATCCATGGAAGTTCAAGAAAATGGAGCCATGGAGGTTCGGTTGGCTGAGTTTTTGGAAGTATAGGAAAAAAGGGAAAAGGAACTAATAGCCATGTCTAACCACCAATAGTTGGTTAAAAGATGGTTTGACAAGAAAGCATCAGAACAGGGTCTAAAATACAGAGACCTAGTATTAAAATTCAATGAAAGGGTCGCGAGTTCAATGCAAGAAACACAACACATTTAAATTAGAAAATATGGAGAAGGAAGAATTGGGGATTTCAGTTAACGAAATCCACCTCAAACTGTTTAATTAAGCTTCACTATTATTTTTCTAGTGTAAATATGTAAGTATTGCAACTATTTTTCTTTCGTGTTTTTGTTGGCTTGTCTTTCCAAACTCATTAGCAACCCATGAAGTAGAAAAATGAACCCATATGCAAAAAATTGAAAATGAAACCATATGTCAAAAATTGAAATGAACCCATGTGCAAAATTAAAAAGGTACTCAAAGAAATGGAGAAAATGGAACCCATATTGGAGAATCACAAGAAAAAGAGACAAGCAATTTGATATAAGTTGTATATTCATTATATACAAAATTATAATACTTTGATAATACATTTTCAAAATGGCTCTAAGGCCATACTTTTAGAGTATATCTATATATTATGTAGTTTTTTCATATATATATACACTGAAAGCCCTTTTAAGGCATATATACAAAAAATAGTTTGATTCTTAAAGCATATGAAAAGTTTTGAATCTTAAGCAATAGGAATGGGAGCATCATCAACAACAACAGGAATAACATCATTGACAATAGGAGCATTAGGAATGGAAATAGGAGCATTAGGAATGACAATAGGAGCATTAGGACAATAATAGGAGCATTAGGAGCAACAAAAGCATCAATACCAACAATGACTAGTGGTGGGGATATACCAAGTCCCTGAAGTCAGTGTACCACTCTATGCCATAGAAAAGAACCACATTATAGTAGTGCAATAGGAAGCGACAAGTGCGAATGACCCTCTAGCGGTGCTCTTCATGTGTTTGAATGCAGAACCCCTCAAAAATGGTACCCATGGCACCATTACATCTTCTTTGATATGTTGGCAAAGGTTGCTCACCATGGGGAGTTTGAGGCCATACACTGCATTCGTCACCACTTCACCAAGGCCACCGAGGTAATGCATGGGAAAGATCTCCATTGTTAAGAATAGAATCATCTATTTTGACACCTGAATACCAAGCACAAAGGCAATAAAATGCAAGCAAATTTTAGTATTGACCTTATATTTATCCTCATACTCAATGTAGTCCCTTCCCAAAACCCACTTCATCGCTATTATGGGCAACAAATGTTTGTTCTTTGTCATTCACTTCAGGCACCTATTAGAAATTTCACCTAAGAAAGTTGTCTAAGACTTGTTGCTAACTAGCCTAATTAGAGTATTCATGATGCTATCTCTACTCAAATTCCTAATGCCAATTCTACCCAACTGCCTAATACCAATTCTTCCTAATTGCTAAGTGTGATTTTCCTGTTGTCTAAGGGCCTATTTATAGAAATAGCCAAGATATCTGAGGTACTCGCATGCCATAAGCATGATGCTAATCGAGTTATTAACTCAAAAATCCCACCAAGAGCCTACTCAAATTTCCCACTTAGTTGCATCTACTATGTACAACTCACTGCATATGAAGCTAAGTAGAGGTAATTAATTAGCATAAACCAGTGGCAGTCTTCAGTGGTAGTCTACACAACTAGGTGTTGAGGTGTCATGTTGCAAGCATGTTTCAATCTCCAAGGCACAACCCAAATATTTTCAAGTACTCATTGCATATTTGTCTTAATCATTCTCTTTGAGATATTAATTTCCAAAGCATGTGAAAGATTAAAACACCTTCAAATAGTCAGTTCAATTTCCTAAGAAAATCGCACCGTAGGACATCATTACTAAATGTCATTATGAATTCTTGTCTTTTCAAAATAGCAAGAAATTCATTTCACACAAGCAAAAGAGTTGGTGGTACATGTTGAATTTAATGCTAAAAGGCAACCGTTGTCTATCACCCCAAGAAAGAAATAGCTAAGTATTGCATGCAAGAGGTGAACATTGTAAAAATCTTCCTGAGTACGCTATCTAGAGAAAGTAGTTTTGAGTGTAGAATTGATAAGGTACACCAGTGAATTGCAGCAAGTTTGAGCATAATAGAAATCCATAGCAGAAGGAAAATGGCCCAATATCCTCAGACATAAGCGCACAGAGAGGCAACGAAAAGCTTGTTTGATGCCATGCGTGTGAAACCCATGGCCAATATTTTGGATGATACCTCTTACACTTCACTTGGGATATGAAAGAAGCTACAATGGATTCACATGTGGGCTTCTGAAAAGAAAAAAGCTCATAGGAACCAAAGACAAATAAAGGAAGAATGGGATAACATTCATGATCTCATCCTAAAAAAGAACCCTAAGACTCTTAGGGAGACAACTTGCGAGAGAATGAAGAAGAATAGTGACCCAAATTATTTGGTGTAGAAGCAATGGTTCAATGGGCTTCCATAGTATATGGTCCCCTTTGTGCATTATTTCTTGGAACTAGTTGATGAGGGCATTAAGAATTTTAACCTAGATACGAACACCATCAAGGTCCGGGAGCTGAGAGTTAACATCAGTGTAGAAGCTATATGGAGCATGCTATGCATCCCTATAAAAACTCTAAAGTGGAAAAGATGGAGTCATTCATTCCATAAAAAGGGGAGAAAATATGGAGAACCAGAGATCTTGCTTTGGATTTTTATAAAAAAGAAACCAAAAGGTTCAGGGAAGATCATAAAAATCCACCATAGATTTTGGAAGCGCACAATGGTTTCCCCACGGATGTGTAGGATGCCTTTTCAATGATGGCCTTTGTTTGTGGCCTAGACACCGATAGGTATCCTCAAGAGTTTCAACTGGGTCTAGGGTTTTAGTTGTGTAGGCAACATTCCTTATTCTGGTACGACTTCACATAAGTCATCATCAGGGAGATGCTAAGCCAACTAAAGGTGTGATAGGTCGAATGTGAGTGTTAGAAAACAAGCAGCAAGTAAAAAGAGTGCAAATGAACACCAAGACAACCTACACCTCAAGATTAGCCTAAGTTAGAAACAACACAAGATGAAAGCAACAAAATGGAACTCTATACCTTGTGTCGAATCGATCCTTTGGTTGGCCCTTCGATCTTTGATGTGTATGCTCCTTGGATGGCAAGTAGATGCAAGCTAGGTGATGTTGTGAGGATGAGTGCAAGTGGATGAAAACAAGAAAATGGCTAAGTATAAGATGAGAAACAAAATTGCATGAGTTTGGCTAGCACAAATGATCCCTCTTAAAATGAGAGAAAAGAGGGGGTATTTATAGGAATTTTGAGAATTCCTAGAGGAGATGGATGGCCAAGATTGAGCCACCAAATATCAAGATGTAGGGCTAAGTTGAGTTGAGAACTCACAAGCCCTCACATCTTGACATGTGGCATGTGATATAGCCCTAAAAGGTGAAGTGGACATGAAGTGGAAGGATAGGACATGACATGGAGGGGGTACAAATTACCTTGGGATTGGACAAGATCTCCTCATAAAGGAGGTCCTTGTCCCCATGTGAGTGAGAGGACATGTGAGGAATTAAAAATTCCTCAAATATCCTTATGGGGAGAGGGGAAATAATTTTAAATTCCAAAGGGTGCATTGGGGGATTAAATATGAATTAAAAATTCACATGGGGAAGTGGAGTGCCTTGCCCAAAAGAAGAAAGTCTTTAATAGGGTTGACTAAGGACACATGTCATAAAGGACATGGGGAAGAGAAAAGGAATTTAATATTCCTTGGAAGGATAAAAGGAATTAAAAATTCCTTGAGAGGTTGATTAGGCTAGTTAGTGAAGGATTAGAGGATGGTTAGGTGGCTAAGAGAGATTAGAGGCCAACTTGCAAAAGTTGGAGGATGTGACACCTCCTAATCAAAGATTAGGCATGTGCACATCCTAATGATGAGATTAGAAGAAGGATTAAGATTAAATAAAAATGGAGGATGTGACATGAAGAGAATTAAATAAATGGAATATTTATTTAATTCAATTGATGGAAGGAGGATTAAAGAGATAAGGTATTATTGATTAAATACCTTAGGGATTGGCAGAATTAAAGATATTAATTAAATAATAGCAGTATTACTTAATTAATGAAAATAAGATGAAAGGGGATGAATTTGGATAAATTAAGTGTCCAAATTTAGACATCTACATTTTGCCCCTCTTTGAGATGGTGTTACTAAGTAGCATCATTTCAAAGAATATTAAAACATAGAACCTAGAAGAAGATGGTTAGATTGGGAAAGATGCCCCAGTCATTCAAAGGAGTGACTAGGAAGGGAAAAGGAAATTGATGAAAATTAGGGATGAAGGATGCCCCCTCGAGAGGACATGCAGGTTTAGGAGAACATGAGTGTGCTCTCGAAATGGATGAGATGATGCAAGGGGATTTGAAGAAGATGATGAAGATGATGCAAAATGAAGATGATGAAGCACAAATGGATGACAAAAGGTGATGTTGCCCCAATCAAGGTACAAGCCAAAAGGGGGTTGAGGAGGGATGGAGTGTAGTCAAAGAGGGATCTCGAAACAACACGAGGATAGGGAAGGATACATCCCATTGAGTGGTATTGATGAGGGAACGATACATCCCAAAACACCACTAAAGGATAGGGAAGAGTACCTCCCAATGATGATGAGGTACGTGTTGTTGACAAGGGAATGATACATCCCAAACAACACTGAAGGGATATGGAAGAATAAAATGGGATGATGATGATGATGATGAGGATGAGGATGATTGGATCCAGGCTTGTAACAAGACTAAGAACAAGACCAAGGATATGATTAGATGATTCAGGCTAAATGGAATGGATGGGGATTGGATAGAGATATGAGATAAGGATGAAGGATGAATGGATGGGGGGATACATGCAAGGCGATAGAATGGAAAATGAAATGCAATCCTAATGCAATTTTCCATCTTCGGAGCACTGATTTTTGCTATAGCATAAGACACAAGATGCCAAGGTATGAAGAACCAAGGCGGGTTAGTGTCTAATGCATAAAACAAACATAACAAACAAGAAGGCTATCCCAACACCCCAAATTCATGGTGACCTTGGTCAGGCCAGGTATTGGGATAACCACAAGCACACAAGGATGCCCCAATGTAACACAAGACCTTAGGGATCTTGGTGGGTACTACGTGGGACAACCGAGAAGACAAACAAAAGATCAAGATACACCCCTATGTTGACTAGTCAAATCACACCATGATATGATGTATCAAGGCAACAATGACAAGTGATGATAGGGAGCTCAAATGATAAACAAAAGCCAAAAGTATCAAAAGATCGCAATCAATTTCAAATGTCCTTTGCCAGAGGATCAATCAAGGGGTTGGATGGGATTGATGAGGTCTATTAGGAAGGATGCATCCTGTTGAGACCAATGATGGATACTAAATTAAAATATTGATATGACGTAGGATATTTAGAACTGATTGGATTTGATGATACAAGTGAATCCCATTTGTTAAGATCTAGCTAGATAAGGGCGTAGCTTGACAATGCGACACAAGAGACATGACACAAGATAGGAGACTAACACACCCTAGCAACCTAGGGGCTCGGGGGTCGATCAAAGATTAGGCTTGCCTACGTGGAAGCGCAGAGCCCTCGTAGTTCGATAAAAGGTTAACGACAGACCATGATGGAGATTTCAACGGATGACCAAGATAGGATGGGAGAAATCGTGAGAAAAGTGGACAATATAGATCGATGATGGATGGAACCCTGGGGGCGGATCAAATGATCGACCTTGCCTACATGAAAGCGCAGGGGCAACGTAGTTCGACAGAAGGCCAAAGACAAGTGATGGATGAAAGATGATGAGGTAACCCTAGATAAGGGGTTAAAATGATTGGACCGACACGATGGGACAAGATAGACCAGTTGGATTGGATTGGAGGATAGTGACTATATAAAGCTCGGGGATGGGATAGTTATCCAAATCATCAAAGATGAAGTGGGTGGATGACATGCCATATAGATGAATGATGAAGTGATAAGATAGATGATGTTGGATTGTATGGGGAGAATGGGGATCACAAATCTCAGGGATGGAATAGTTATCCAAATAATCAAAAGATGAATTGGGAGGATGATATGATAGATAGATGAATGATGAGAAAGGATAGGAGATGGAGAAGATGGAAGATTACTCAAAATGAGTAAATTATTGATCAAGATTATTGAATGAGAGTTTGAAATGATAGGAGGTTTGATGAATGTTTGAGATGATAGGAGGTTCGATGAAGTTTTGAGATGATAGAGGAAGGTTCAAAATAGATGAATGGTTACACGGAATGGGTGAATGGATTTATTAGATTGGATGAATAGGACAGATTTGAAGAATATGGAGGGAGGGATCTTAAGACTTTGTTCGATATCCAAAGATCTTGACTACAGATGGATTAAAGCCCAGATTAGGGTTTATGTTAAGCTCAGATTGGGATTAGATGAAAGCTCATTTCTGGGTTGGAGTGAAGATGAGAATGATTGGAGGATGTGATGGGATGGATTCTACACCAAGTTCTAGAATTTAAGGGACGTAAGGTGTTGACAATCAGATTTTTCCAAATTTGGCAATTTTCAAAAATTGTCAAATTTTGTTGTTTTAGGAAACCTCATGGATATACTTTTGGGAGGCCAAATTTTTGCCAAGAAATACCCATTATTGAGATAGGATGAATTTCTAACTAACATCCCAGATGCGAGATATGAATTTTGAGTGATGAGTGAAAACAATTTGTCAAAATGCTGGAAAAAAACACCAAATTGGGATTTTGAGGGCCAAGATGAAAGTTTGAGGCCCCGAAAATGTGGCAAAACGAGTTCTAATGGCTTTCAAAGAAACTGGTTGGGAATCCACTTATTATCTCCTAACGCAACCACCTGTCAAATTTCAGCTCAAACGGACACCTGAGTCAAAAGTTATGGCCTCCGGAAGTTTCGATGTAAAAATCAAAACCCTCAAAAATATGGTTTTTCAATAAATTTTGAAAATTTCAACACATGGGTTTTGATGGTGGGGGGAAATTAGAAAATGGGTCGGAGGCAGATTTTGAATTTTTTTTGTATTTTCGCACCAGGGGGGGACATTGGGAGGCCGCCACGTGGACGGGTCCACCGCCGCGGGCGGACGAGTCTGCCGCCATGGGCAGACAGGTCCGCCGCCGGGCAGACGGGTCCGCCACCGCCATGTGGACGAGTCTGCCGCCGCATGGGCGGACAAGTCCGCCGCCAGGCGGACGGGTCCACAGCCGTGGGGGCGGACAAGTCCGCCGCCACGGGGGGGGACGAGTCCGCCGCTGCCGGGCAGACGGGTCCGCCGACGAGGGGGCAGACAGGTCCACCACCGCTAGGGCGGACAAGTCCGCCGCCGGGAGGACAAGTCCGCCACCGGGAGGACAGGTCCGCCGACGAGGGGGCGGACGGGTCTGCCACCGCAGGGGCGGACACGTCCGCCACTACGGGGGCGAGTCTGCTGACCGGGTGGGACCGTCAGGGGTGAAGGATGAAGGATGAAAAGAGGGGATTGGCTAGGTAGATGGACAGCTGCTAGGATGGATGGAGAATGATAAGGGGGAAGGTTTGGACGTATAAGAAGACGAGAACGGGAAGACACAAGGGATTGGTAGGAAGACAAAGATGGGGATATGAAAGGGGGGGTTTTGATGGATGGATAGGAGGATGAGGATGGGGATGGGGAGAAACCTATAACCAGAGGCCAATGACAAGGGATGATGAAATGGGATGGAGATAGAGAGAAATGAAGTAGGGAGATAGGGATGGGGGATGAAAGGGGTGGGGGATAGAGGTAGGGATGGATAGGAAGATAAGGATGGGGAGATGGCAAGGATGTGATTGGACAGGATGAATGATGTCTCCAAGGACTATAGTGCAAAGGAAGATAGATGCCCCCACTCTAGATATGTCATGTGCGGGGAGGAATGAAGGATGGAAGACAAGTGGATGCGAAGATCAAAGAGTGAGATGGATGAAGATAGGATGCATGGCTAAGGAAGGGAGACGGAAGGTAGCATGACGGGTGGATAAGGAAGATAGACGAGTGTGAATGACAGTTGGGATAGTGTACGGATGATGGGAATGTATGCCAAGAGGCGTCCAAAGCATGTTTATATGTTTGCCCCATTGTTATCAAGATCACAAGGACGATGGAAGGATTGGGATAAATGAGATATGCCAAGAAGGATCTGTAAGCTCGATAGGATGGAGGGGATGGACGAAACTGATGTATAGCAATAAGATGGGTGCATAGCCGAAAGCGTAGCAGGAAGCATAGCGGATGGAGGGAATGCAAATCAGGAAATTGCCCCCAAGTGCAGATGGGGATTTACGCATGATGCCTGTTTGCCAAGTTTTCATCATGGTACTTATCCAAGGCGCTTGTTTTCCAAGTTTTCACCATTGGACGGATTATTTCTCTTTACTATTTTATTTTGATTTTTTGGATTTTTTGGACTTTTTGATTTTTTTGACTTTTTTGGACTTTTTGATCTTTTTGACTTTTTTGGATTTTTGGACTTTTTGGATAGTATGCGGAAGGAGATGGATAAGGGTAGGGACGCGAATAAGTGGATTTAAAAGACGTGCGATAAGGATATGGATGAAGGACTCAAGCATCAAGTTCTATATCAGGGATTAAGAGCTCATGTTCGAACCGACTATTGGATGTTGGTACAACCTTAGGATAAATGGATTATGCTAGAGGATGAATGAGAGGGATTTGATGGGGAAGATACGAGGGATAATGGGTGGGATGTTGGAAATGGTATGGATAGAATGAGGGGGTGGATACGTGATGGGGAGATGAGTTCAGGACCAACATTGGCACATGTGGTGATGGATGTGAAAAGATAAGGGGACTAATGGATGGAGAATGTGGGGATAATGGAGGAGATGGAATAGTGAATTTGGGGACATAGGGACCCAAAACAGACTTAGGAGGTGAAAGTGGGGTATGATTAGCTTTTGGATTAGCAACTTTGGATGTTCTTACAGATTTTTCATTTGATGGCATTGCATTTTTTTTCTTTGGGATCCACATGGTTTTGATTTTTGCTTTGGTGGCTCTTTGTGAGCTATAGATTTGATTTTGGTTTTGGATTTTGTTTTTCTTTTCTTTACCATGTCTTTTAGAGGGGACATGGGAAGTGTTGGATTCATGTGGATGTTTGGATTTATGCATTTTTATGTTAGCATCCAAAGTGCATTTATTAGCAATGGGATGGGTATGAGGGGATGGACGATGTGGACCAATGGAGGTAGGAGTATGGGGATTACGTGTAGATGGGGGATGTTTAGGTATGTGCCTTTGTTGATCCTGATTATGGGACATGCGAGAGGAATGTTTATGATGGATGACATGGATAGGTGTTGGATGGATGAGCGAATGAGATGGAGGAGGTGATCTTGGGATATACGGACCCAAGATGGATAGAGTGGGTGAAGGGACATAAGAACCCAAGATGGATGTAGTAGATGAAGGATGGGAGATTGCGAATGGAGGGATGTAAGGACCCAAAATGGATGAAGCAGATGAAGGAGGAATATGGACGGTTGTTTTGAGGTGATATGATAGAGGAGGAGGGATGGCAGCATATGATTTGGTGGAGCGATGGGAAGAGCCGACATTTCTTTTGGAAAAGGCTCATTGAGGACGTCTAGAGGTTGTACCAACGTGTTTAGTTGTGAGTCTTGGGAAATAGATCCAAGACCTTGCATGCAGATTTGTTCTTTGACTTGGATGGGCTCTAAAATACCTTGCTCGTGAAGGCCTAGACCTTTTCCTTGGTAGTTCATTTTCTTGAGCATGCGATCCATGATAGGATTTTTGTTATTCTGAAAACATGATGCGAGTCCATTATTAGGTGGGGGATGATGGGTGGTATATACACTGTGTTTTTCTTTTGCAAGGAGGCCACCATGGAAGAATGTGAGAGTACCAAGGGGATATGCAAGCAGTGTGGGGATAGTATTTTTAGGCAATGATGGGGGATCCTGAGAAGGAGATGATGGGATAGCAGCATTTGGATGGGTTGTATCTGGAGAGGGAGTAGGGGATATGATAGGATCTGATTTTGTGGTAGCAGGCTCATGCAATGGAGATAGAGATGGAATGGTAGAATCTTGAATCTCAAGAGGATCATGGGATGGAATGGATGGGGGACTGTGATCTTGCGGTAGACTAGATGGGATGGTAGGATCTTGATCTGGGGAGGGATATGTTAGCATGCTTTGGGTCAGGCTCTTGGCATGACTCATCGTGTGCGGGAGGCATGATAATGGAGTCATGGGGGGACTCTTCAAGTGGGGAAAGATGGAAGGATGGAGGATTCAAGATATTCCTGGGAATGGATACTAGGAATGGAAGAAGTGGATTGGATTTGGGTGTCATCGATAGGTTCGATGGCTCTCAGAGTAGGGGGTGGGTGTTCAATGGATTTGGTAGATGTGATGGTAGGAGATGGGGACTCAGTATATTTAGAGGATGTGATGGTAGGAGATGGGGACTCAGTGGATTCAAAGGATGTGATGGTATCATCAATGATAGGTGTTGGATGGAGAAGGGTCTTTTCACTAACAACCATGGATGATGGGTTGGGATGGCATGGTTCCACGACTACAATGTGTGGAGTGGGGGATGTCTTCTTTGTTATAAGTCCTTGGAGAACTTCTGAAATGAGAGACTTGCATACTCTAGGATGAGATGGTGTAGTAGGAGTGGATGAAGGTTTATGGATTAGTGGGGGATTAGGACTAGGGATTGGTGGGCTAGGATTAGATAGGGGAACGAGATTGGATGCAGGACTAGGAATAGATGGGGGATTAGGTGAAGGGTTAAGATAGGGGTATTGGCATGGTGAATTAGGACACAAGGATGTGGGTGGTGGATTGTAGTAAGGGTATGGGGATGGTGGATTAGGATGAGAAGATTGAGGTGGTGGATGGAGATAGGGAATTGTGGATGTCGGACTAGGACAAGGATAGGTTGGTGTGGATGTTGGATTAGAATAGGAAGGTGCGAATGTAGGATTAGGGTGAGCAAACTGGTATGGGAGATTGGGGTAGTGGGTATATGCGGATGAAGGATTGAGATAGGGGGATGTGGACGAGGGATTAGGATGAGGGTATTGTGATGGCAGAATAGGAAAAGGGGATGATGTAGATGAAGGATATGATGGATATGATGGACATCCCTTGTTAAAGGTAGCATAAGGAGTGTGATTAGGCATAGATGAAGACAGGATGGGATAACTCGATGGGGTGATTGGAGTTTGGAATGTGGGTGGAGAAAGCTTACTAGCAATGATAGTGTCAAGGGGATCTATGTCGTATACCTCTTAATCAACAAGACTTTCATTATCATCGTTGACGTAATTAGGGTTTCCCTTGACCACTATTGATGGAGGATAAGAATTCATGATGATGAAAGGATAAAGATGATGAATAAATATTTTGGATGGAAATGGACAAAAGCCCAAATCGGGATTTAAGACAAGCTTAGATCGGGATTGGATTAAAGCTCAGATTAGGATGATTTGATGATGATTGGATTGGATTATCAAAGGATGATTACAACACTGAATCTACTTCAAGATGGAAGTAGATTGATTGGGTCGAATGTGATTGGATAGGGATGCGATTGGATTGGATTGGATAAGATTGATCGATTGAAAGATCGGATGATGGATTGGATAGGATGATGAAAGGGACTGTAAACCCCGTTCAAAGATTACCCTAGGTGACGTAGGCTACTGATTGATTAGATTAAAGGATGAATGGATGATTGCGGCACCGAATCCACTTTGAGATTGAAAATGGATTGATTGGGCCGACGATGATAATTAACTTAGGATGGATGACAATCCTAAGAGGATGTTAATGATGACAATCAGATCAGACACTTCGGTCAATTTGGATAATAACCTGAGATGAAGTTCAGGGGATTTGGATGGGGAAAGCGATGATTTGATTGGAGAAATGGATGATAGAAATGGATGAACAAATACTCAAAATGAGCAAACGGTTGATCGGGACGGATGAACGATTACTCGGAACGAGTAAACGAATGATCAGAACGATAGAACGAGGGTTCAGAATGATGAAAGGAGGTGTGAAATGGATGAATGTTTACTCGGAATGAGTAAAAAAATGATTGAAATGACAGAACGAGTTTTCTGAATGAGGAAAGGAGGGGTGAAATGGATGAATGTTTACTCGAAACGAGTAAACGAATGATCAAAACAACTAAACGGGAGTTCAGAATGATGAAAGGATATGTTAAATGGATGAACGTTTAATCAGAATGAGTAAAAAGATGATCGGAATGATAGAACGAGAGTTCAGAATGATGAAAGGACGTGTGAAATGTATGAATGTTTACTCGAAACGAGTAAACGGATGATCAGAATGACAAAATGAGAGTTCGGAATGATGAAAGGATGTGTTGAATGGATGAATGTTTACTTGGAACGAGTAATCGGATGAGAATGGTAGGGTATACCCCCCTCGAGGAGGTAGATGGTGAAGAAAAAGGTCCCTCGGCCAAATTCTCAAAAGTATGAAGTGGAATATATCATCGGAAAGAGCACGAAAAAATAAGAACTACCTTTGAACAGAGTCAATCGGATAAGCAGTGTGGAAATGGTGACCCCGGGAAGAAAGAGCAGAAGGATAGGTCCGCCACTCTATAAGGACAGGTCCGCCACAACAAGACAGGTCTGCCACCAGAAGGACAAGTCTACCACCAGAGGGACAGGTCCACCACCAGAAGGTCAAGTTTGCCGCCGGAAGGTCAGGTCCGCCACTGGAAGGTCAGGTCCACCACCGGAGGGACAGGTCCGCCACCGGAAGGACAGGTCCACCACCAGAGGGATAGGTCCGCCACCAGAGAAAAAGTTGCTCAAAAGTATGAAGTGTTATATGTCGTTAGAAAGAGCACGAAAAATTGAGAAGAATTGCCTTTGAATGGAGTCAATCAAATAAATAGTGTGGAAATGGCGGCCCTGGGAAGAAAGAGCAGAAGGACAGGTCCGCCACCAAAGAAAAAGTTGCTCAAAAGTATGAAGTGTTATATGTCATTGGAAAGAGCACGAAAAACTGAGAAGAATTGCCTTTGAACAAAGTCAGTCGGATAAACGGTGTGGAAATGGCGGCCCCAGGAAGAAAGTGCAGAAGGACAGGTCCGCCACAGCATAAGGACAGGTCCGCCAAAGGATAAGTTTAAGCTCGACTTTTCGATGGATGGTTAAGGCAAAGGACCCAAAATATAGCAAACACTGATAAACAGATTTGGTTGACCTGAAAATGACTGGTTTTGCATGAGAAAGACAATTCAGACAGCACAACCCTAAGATTAGTAGAAATGGGTATGGCCAACAAAATTTTCTACTCTAGGATGAACATGGTTGCTAAGGAGTCCTCGATATACACCTAGTACGTGAGGCCCAAACCGTGAACACCAACCTGTTACAAGCGTGAGTCGGGAACCTTAGCGAGATACTAAAGGCTCGGACCAACTCTTCACGTCATCTCGATGCTTTGCCAATTACAACGTGGTTGGATTGAGGTACAGCTTTCGCTCTCCCCCCTTTATATACCCCGTCGGTACGCATGGTTGGAATCGTCCCTTGGGGTGATGAAATCCCCAAGCAAGTCCCACTAAGAAAATGAAAAAGGGGTGACTCAAAGGACTTGGAAAGCTACGATTTCTCGTCACCCAAGATCGCCAAATGGCACAAGCGGATTGGATACATCAAATAGCCTTCCACAAACACGCCAAACAAGGTTTATTGACACTTTTAATTAAACTATGTGCCTAATTTACCAAAAGACAATCGGCAAAAACTTGAAATTTCACCTTCGGGAGGATAGGTCCGCCACTCTGTGAGGACAGGTCTGCCACTCTATTAGGATAGGTCCGCCATAGTAGGACAGATCTGCCACTCTGTCTAGACAGGTCCACCACAACAGGACAGGTCCGCCACTCTGTCAGGACAGGTCCGCCACTCTGTAACCGGGACATGTAAAAATGCAAAAAATAGCAAACGTGAAAGAAAGAGACCCATTTGTGGGTCCCACCGGGCATGCCAGAAATGTGATAGGTCGAATGTAAGCGTTAGAAAATGAGCAGCAAGTAAAAGAGTTCAAATAAATACCAAAACAACCTACACCTCAAGATTGGCCTAAGTTGGAATCAACACAAGATAAAAGCAACAAATGGAACATTATACCTTGTCTCGAATCGATCCTTTGGTTGGCCCTTCAATCTTTGATGTGTATGCTCCTTGGATGGCAAGATATGCAAACTAGATGATGATGTGAAGATGGATGGAAATGGATGAAAGCGTAAAAATGGCTAAGTATAGATTGAGAAATAAAATTGCAAGAGTTTGGCTAGCAAAATGATCTCTTCCAAATGAGAGAAAAGAGGGGGTATTTATAAGAATTTTGAGAATTCCTAGAGGAGATGGATGGCCAAGATTGAGCCACCAAACATCAAAATGTAGGGCTAAGGTGAGTTGAGAACTCACAAGCCCTCACATCTTGACATGTGGCGTGGGGAGAGGCTTAAGAAAGATGAGGTGGACATGAGGTGTAGGAGAAGTACATGACATGGAGGGGGGGTACAAAGTACCTTGGGATTGGACAAGATCTCCTCATAAAGGAGGTCCTTGTCTCCATGTGGGTGAGAGGACAAGTGGGGAATTAAAAATTTCTCAAATATTCTCATGGGGAGATGGGAAAAAATAAAGAATAAGTAAAGGACATGTGGGAAGAAGTGAACGAAATAAAAATAAATTTTGGGTGCATTGGGGGATTAAAAGGTGAATTAAAAATTCACATGGGGAAGTGGAGTGTCTTTCCCAAAAGGAGAAAGCTTTTAATAGGGTTGACCAATGACACATGTCATAAAGGACATGGGGAAGAGAAAAGGAATTTAATATTCCTTAGAAGGATAAAAGGAATTAAAAATTCCTTGAGAGGTTGATTAGGTTAGTTAGTGAAGGATTAGAGGATGGTTAGGTGGCTAAGAGAGATTAGAGGCCAACTTGCAAAAGTTGGAGGATGTGACACCTCCTAATCAAAGATTAGGCATGTGCACATCCTAATGATGAGATTAGAAGAAAGATTAAGATTAGATAAAAATGGAGGATGTGACATGAAGAGAATTAAATAAATGGAATATTTATTTAATTCAATTGATGAAAGGAGGATTAAAGAGATAAGGTATTATTGATTAAATACCTTAGGGATCTAGCAGAATTAAAGATATTAATTAAATAATAGCAGTATTACTTAATTAACGAAAATAAGACGAAAGGGGATGAATTTGGATAAATTAAGTGTCCAAATTTAGACATCTACAATACCAATTATCTATAGGTGCACCTTCGGGGACATACAGATCTCCCATAACATTTTACGAAGTTTGCAGGTCTTGAGGTGTAGGAAGAGACTGGCTGCCGATATATTGTGACATATCAAAATTGGGTGGGCATTTGACTCCTTTCATGATCAGAGTGGTGAGAATCTTATCCCCATGCTCATTGAGGAGGTGATCCGTCATTTGAACATTAGTGGGATTGCTAAGGTATTCATCAACTGTAACTTTGGGTTGATTGACCATGTTTTTTTCATCAAGCGGTGAGGTGTTTTGAAGATCGGTATTAGATTGTGATGAGGCACCATTATTGGGGTCTTGAGGGATATTTGCAACATTGTTGGGATCTTGAGGTATGTTTGGTTGAGAACCTTAGGCTTGTTGTTCTACCATTTTCTTCTTGTCTTGTGATTGGGTTTGAATGAGCATGAAAGTGCAAAACTACTATGTGAGCTAAGATGTGGTTAAACTCTAAGATGCAATATAGAGATGACCTAAGTGATGATTAGAAGATCGATTGGATTGGGCGAGGGATCAATTGATTAAATGATTGGATAGGGATGTGATTGGATTAGATTGAATCGATTGATGAAACGATTGATAAGATTGGTTGATGGATGAGATAAGATGATGGAAGGGATTCTAAACCAAGTTCAGAAGTCACCCTAGGTGACTCAAGGTGTTGATTGATCGGATTAAAGGACAGATAGATGATTGTGGCACAAAATCCAACTTGAGATGGAAGTGGATTGATTAGGCTGAAGATGATAATTGAATCAAGACAGATGACAATTCTAAGTAGATGTTGGAGGATGACAATCGATTTCAGAAACCTAGGCCAATTTGGATAATAGCTTCAAACGAAGTTCAAGGGATTTAGATTAAGGAAACGATGATGGATATGCGACCTAGAGATGTTTTTGGATGTACCTATATAACTTGGATGATAAATGGATGACGTTTGGAAAATGCAGATGGATTGAAGTGAAGATTATTGATGAACGAAAGATGTAAATGGCTTGGAAAACAACAAACTTTTTGGGATCACAATAGATTAACTCTTTGGATAAAGATCAAACTCACCAAAACAAGTGACAGAATCACCCAAATAGGGTGCAGGATCGCCCAAAAATGACGCAAGATTGCCCAACTAAGGTGCAAGATCGCCCAACTAGGGTGAAAGGTCGCCTAACTATGATTCAAGGTTGCCCAAATGAGGTGCAGGGTCACCCAACTAGGGTGCAAGATCACCCAAATAAGGTGCAGGATTGCCCAAATAGGGTGCAAAGGTCACCCAACTAGGGTGCAAGATCGCCCAACTAGGATGCAAGGTCTCCCAAATAGGGTGCAAGATCACCCAACTAAGATGCAAGTTCACCCAACTAGGGTGTAGGCTCACCCAACTAGGGTGCACGGTCTTCCAACTAGGATGCAAGGTCACCCAACAAGGGTGCAAGATCGCCCAAACGGGGTGCAAGGTGGCCCAAACAGGTGACAGACTCACCTACATAGCTTTCAGACTTTCCTAAATCTGAAAATGATCAAACAACGTCGATAAACGGGGTAACAGACTAATCGAACAAACAAATGGATTCTCCTAACAGGAAAATAGGCTCACCTAATGAGGAAATGGACTCACTGAATAGGGAAATAGACTCTTTAAATGAAGAAATAGACAGACTCTCAAAATGGGCAAACAGACTCTCAGAATGAGCAAACGGACTCTCGAAATGGGAAAACGGACTCCAAACAAGGAAACAAATAAACGAAACGAGAAAATGGAAGGCATGATTGGTTGTTTAGGGAGAAGACTCACCCAAACTAATGAAAAAATTGTCATTTTGTGAAAAATGGGTGAATATGAAGGCTCAAGAGATTGATAGGGGACTGAAACAGTAATCACAATCACCCAAGTATGAAGTAGGATCACCCAAAACAGTGGAAAAATTGCCCATTTTGATGAAACAAGCAAATGGGATGGGATATTTGACTAACATAATGACTCAGATAGAGAGCAGAATCACCCCTTTAGGTGTCAAGCTCACCCAACTCAGTGTTAGGCTCTCTTATTCAGTGGAGAATGGGTGATTTTGATAGGAACCAACTGAGAAATAACTCAGATAGAAGACAAGGTCACCCCTATGGATAGCAAGTTCACCCTAGACAACAATAGGTTCGCCCTTGACAAAGGAAAACTCGCCCAAACAAAAAACTTGGACTGGACTTGGATGAAAAATAGCTAAGGAAAATGACAAAAACATTGTAAACAACAAACAAAAAGCAAAGGCTGGCTCAACCAAAAAGACATGCACTAGTTTTGCACAAAGAAGACAGTTCAAGCAACACAATCCTAAGATTACTAAAAAGGGTATGGCCAACACGGTCCTCTAACTAGGCTAAACAAGGTGATCTAGGGAGTCCTTGATATATGCATGGTACATGAGGCACAACCGTGAACACCAGCCCATTACAGGCGTGAGTTGGAAGCCCCAATGAAGTATTGAAAACTTGGACCAACTCTTAATGTATTATCTAGGTATCACCCTAGCTTCGACGCTTCGCTAGACATGACATGATTGGATTGGGGTACAACTTTGACTCTCCCGCCTTTATATACCTCGCCAATAACATGTGGTTGAGATTGTCCCATAGGGTGATAAAATTCCCAATCAGATCCCACTAAAAGAAGACACTAGATGTTTTTGGCTAGTCCCTAGGCTCACACAAAGCACAAGGGGAAAGCTTGAATGATTTAGTATCTCCTGGGTAACACAAAGGACTAAAGTGGACTATGATTTATCTTCACCCAAGATTTCCAAATGGTGCAAGGAGATTGGATACGTCAATAGTCCATTTAAAAGCACAACAAACAAAAATATTTGACTCCCCCTAATTAGTTCTATGTTCCTAACTAGTATGAAAATAGCAAACAAGAAAAACTAACTAAAGGTCTTGGCCTGCTCATCTTGCAAGAAAAAGTTAGTAGTTTAATCCTTCAGCCTTGGAAAAACATGAAATGAATGCACAAACATTAGTAAAACCAAGCACATTCACTGAAAAAATAGGTTAGGGGGTCAGTACTTATAAAAATGATAAGAAACAAACTCTGAAAATGAACTTTAAGTTACTGTTTACCTTAGAATCACCTCTATCTGAAGCAGAATTGCCCCTGTTGATAGCAAAATTGCCCCTGTTGATAGCAGAATTGCCCCTGTTGATAGCAAAATCACCCATGTTCATAGCAGAATCACCTCTATCAATGTCAGAATCTCCTATTTGAGAGGTAGGCTCACCCCTATCAGCAGCATAATCACCTATTCAGAGGCAGGATCGCCTATTTGTAGAAAGTAGGCTCACCCAAGTTAGGAGCAAGGTCATCTATTTGAGAAATAAGGCGCAGATTTTCCCTTGTTTGCCAAATGGGCAATTCTGCAAGTGCAAAATCGCCTCTATTCAAGGTAGACTCGCCTGTCTTGACTACAGGATCGCCCCTTGTTGCAAAATCGCCTGTTCTACTTGAAGAATCACCTCTGTGTAACCTAAACCTGTAAAATTTTAAACAAAAAAGCACGTAAAAATAATAGACCCATTTGTGGGTCCCACCAGGCATGCCAAAAATGAGTGTAATGTATTTTTCCTACCCTAAATGATGCAAAACAACAAAAATGCAACAAGGAGAAATACACAAAACACCACCTCAATCTATAAGCCTAGTTGAACTTGAACAAAAGAAAGATAAAACAAAAGATATACCTTACTCAAGTTGATCATTTGGTTGGCCCTTTGATGTTGATAAGTTGTGTGCTCCTTGATGGAAAAAGTGCTAAAATGATACACAAAATGATTTAGATTGGATGGAGAATGCAATCAGAGATTTGAGTATTTTGATAAGAAAATGGAAGTGCATGCAATGGAAGCTTCAAGAGTACAACAATGGTGGATAAAAATTCAAGTGCTATAAATTGCTAGGAGTGCTAGATTGCTTGAGTTGTGAATGCTTGAATGAATGTTATGAGAAAATGAGACAAAATCCTTTATTTTAGGGGAAGAGTCTCTAGAGATTTGGATGGCTAGGATTTATCCAACACGGACAAGATGGAGGGTTGTGGTAAGTTGAGGACTCACAATCCCTCACATCTTTCCATGTAGAAAATAAGGTGGAAAAAGGACATGTGAGGTGGAGGTACTTGCAAGTACCTTGGGATTAGGGGAAAATTTCCTCAAAAAGGAAGTTATTGTCCCCATGTGGGAAGGATGTTGACATGTGAGGAATTTTATAATTCCTCACTAATCATCATGGGGAAGAAAGAAGTGTTAGAGTAATAAATGTGAATTTTAAATTCACATAATTGGAAGTACCTTGGGGATAAGACAAGGTCCTCATAAAGGAGGTTCCTATCCCATGTGAGTGATGTGACTTATGAGAGGATTTAGAATTTCCCAACAACCTACATGGGGAAGAGGAAAGCATTGAATGAATAAATGTGAATTTTTAATTCACATGGAGAAGAGGTCATGACTAAATAAGGACAACACTTATGATAGGTTGACTTTGAGGACATACTAGAAATGGCATGAGGATTATATTAAGGTTGTGCAAACAGGTGATTAAGAAGACTAATGAAGGATTAGAGGTAGGTGGCAAAATACGGGGGATGTGACATTAATCCTGATTAAGGGTGTGCACATCTTAATCATGGATTAATTAAACTAATCCAGATTAGAAGAGGATTATGGAGGATGTGACAAGGAGAGATAAAAAAGGGAATTTAGAATTGATTTAAATTGAAAAAGTTAAATGACTAAATTAAATAAATTGATATATTTATTTAATTTAGAGAGGAAGGGATGAAAGATAAAGTATTTAATTATTAAATTAAATACTTTAAGAACATTAAGAAAAAGGAAAATATTAATTAAATAAATCATTTAATTAATATCGATGAAATAGATGAATAAAGGAGATGGATTTGACCATATGAGAGTGGTCAAATTTGGATGTCTACAAATAGCATGCCATCATATATTGTTCACTTTCTACTTGTTTTAAGGTACTCACTCTAATCTATCTTAAATTCCCATTTTAATACATACTCAATTACAACCAGTAGTTAACTTGTTTCAATCAATTTATGTACTCGTCTCAAATAACTAAAATTTGGGTATGCTTAGTTAATTTATTTAGTCATTGAACAATATGAATATTTACCTCTACAATCATACTTTACACTCAATTTACACAAAATATATTTAAGAATGTTATCAACCACCTTTATCCAATAAAAATGAGTTCCAATATTATTTTTCTTTTAGAATTTATTGACTTTTAACTATTTTAATTTAATTCAATTCTTGTAAATCTTAAAGATCTTATTTAACTTCTATTTTGATTAAAAAATAAAAAAATAATGTAATTCCTTCTCAAACAAGTTAACCTAGAAATGAATTTTCCACTCTTCGTCCCCATTTATTGAATATTAATAATTATAAAGTTAATTATTTTTATTATTTATCAACTTTACCGGTTTAATTTTAAGACATAATTCTATATCACCCATATTTTTTAAGATTCTCAAGACTAAATTTTAACAAAATAATTTAAATATATAAATATCTTTTCATAAAATATAATAATTTTTTTACATGCATCTCTATGAAAATATAAAACTAGACCATATATCATGTGGGTGAAATCTTCATCTTATATTGCATATGTTGAAAGCTAACCTAGGCATATATCACACTTTGTAAATTAAATTGGTCCTTTTATATAATATAACAAGTGACTCATTATGTTTAATTCAATAAGATGTAAAATATGTTAGTATAAAGTATTGTTGTTAGAATAATTTATTTTCCAATCTACTAATATAATAAAATTTTATTAAATCACTTCACATATATAGTGGTATCTTCTCTCAATTCATACTCTTGAGATTTTCATTTTTTTATTCCATTTGCTTGACCTTCTCATCTACAATAGCAGGTCCCTTTCCTTTGTAAATATAATTTTCATTTTTTTCTTCACAGAAGCTTTCATCAGGTTTTACATCATTTTCCTTGGGACTTCAAATTTCCATTATTACCAAATACAATTTTAGAAATATTAATTTCCTTTACTTATTCAATAAATTTATCAAGTTTCGTTGTAAGACTTGTGTCTTTTAAGTATGAAATTGACTTGTATAAACCTTCAAATTCTTGGGTCTGTTATCTTGTATAAACTTTATTTGTACTCCAAAACCATTTTTTCCTCCATTTCTCAACTCTTTGGAAGGATCTTGAGGTGATTTAGATCTTTGTTTAACTCCAACTAGTTTCTACATGGTTTTATTTTCCAACCAAGTCCAAATATCCACTTATTAGTAGCTTCCTCCTTTTTTTTCAACCTTTGTTTGTTTTTGAATTGTGAAAAAATAGGTTTTGAAGGGGCCCTAAAACCCTTTATAACAAGAGACACCCAACAAATAGCTAGAGAATAACACAAAAGTAGCCAAAAAAGATAGGCTACCATGAAACAATAGCCAATCTATCACACACCAAACATATCCAACAACACATATACTTTTAAACCCAAGCTAGTGACAAAAAAAACATAGATGGTCAACTACTCCACCCCTAGACCCTTCCTAATACTTCGAGCACCCAAAAAATGGATGTGGGAGGCACACACATATCTAGGATGACCCTGTTTCCTTCTATTGAAAATATTCCATAGAATATCATCCACTAAGGGCTCAGATCGAGGGGAGAGGGGAGGGAAATCCTCCGCTACCCCCAAAGGTGATGAAATAGGAGCTATCAACATTACTAAAGCATCCAAAGGGATATGATCCCTAGAATTGACCCTTGGAAATGAAAAGTCCAAAGGTGGTGTTGTCATAGAGATTTGCGCCCACATGCAAAGTTGCAAAAATTTGCAATCCCATGCAACATTGGACTAATTTTAGGTTGTGGGTACCCTATAGGAAAATAGACCTCTGAATTCTACGTCGACTTCCTATTTAATCTTAAGATTAATTATGTGTACTTGTTTGGAAAAGGGAAAGAGATTTGAAATTAAAAGCTTAAATTGAAAACTGAACTAGGTGATGCACCTAATTGGAAATCTAAATTGCAAATTAACTCACAAATGATTACTCAGTACATTAATTTGCACAACCTGATTTGATAGCCTAATCACTTGAATCTTTTAAACAGAGGCTTTGATTCAATACAATTTTGAGGGAAAACATGGTTTTCACGACTAAACTGATTAATCAATTACATGCACAGTGTATAACCAACGGACTTAAACTAAATTGCATACAAATATTTATGAAGGAGAGAGAAAAATCAAAGGTCTCAAAACAGAAAAACACAATAATCCTTCGATTGAATCCCTCACAATAACGACACCTAAAATCTTGAAGGAAAAACTTGAAAATAATAGAAATTAGAAGGAATCTTCTAAAAATCACAAACTAATTAACCTATAAAAGCTGCTAAATATCATAAAACTATGAAAACTGAGTTACATGAGGTCTCTTTGCTGAAGGAAAAGGAAGAAAACAAGAACTAGTGAAAAATTACTAAGTCATATCACTTTATACAAAAAGCCTCTCCAAGGCATGTAGGTGAAACTAAAAGTCAATTTCAATGTAAAAATGATAACTATAAGGAAAATCCCGAGCAAAAATAAAAATCTCCAAAAAGAAGGCCCAAACTCTTGCAAAAATGAGTTCACTCAAGTTCAAACTAGCTGTCAACTCGTAACTGATCCATGGAGCACTCAAACTAAACTGAAAATCCCTCAAAAAATGGGTCCAAGCATGCAAAAATCATCTTGTTTCTGTCAATCGACCCATGATAACTGGTACTCCATTTGTATTGTGTATGACAATCTTTAGTTGATGAATCTGATTCTTCTAGTTACATCTACACCATTTGCATGATTTTACTTAAGGAGGATTAAGTGATTAAATATTAAAAATAACCAAATGTATGATTATTTTAAAATTTAATGTGGAAAAAACCCTCCTTACTTTCATTTTAAATATTAATGTAATAATACATTAATATTTAATTACATATTTGCTCCAAATAAAATCATGCAAAAATGCATGAGCCAAAGTGTGTCTAACACTTGTGGAAAGGAATAATTACTTACTTGTTTAGTCCACTCCTCCATATGCATGGACTCGCATCATATCTCTCCTTTCTTTGCATGAAAATGAACTATAGGACATGGGATATTGCAAAGTTTACTTCTCATAAGACATGAAAAAAATTATGGAATCAAATATCTAGTCAAAACTTCAATGGATTGAAGTTGATTATGCATAGTCACGGGCTTCATAAAATAATAGGTCTTTTTGACTTAAGAAGTCATAGACCATGGGAAATGAAGAAACATAATGATTTATCTTAAATCATTGGAAAAACTCAACCTTCATCGAGTTAGGGTAGACAAAAATATTTTGAACCCTAATCATTCATCATCATTTCATTTGATTTCTGGTGAGGAAGTTTGTTGTGTTGCCATTGAAAGCACTAGGGTTTCTATTTGAAACACAAAATTTGAGCCTCTATAGTTCGATTCCTCCCCTACAAATAGTGATAAGTTGATTTTTGAGCCATTCATGGCTTCTACTCACTGTTTTAAGTTGTTTCCTATTCCATTTTGTAAACAAAAAGGCCTCTAAGGCCGCAGACATGCATTTTTTCCTTCTAGCTTTTAAATTCCTTGACAATACTATATTTTACCTCTATTTCTTTCCTTGGTGTCGTGAGAGCTCAACCCCTGATTGGAAGCTCTAAGGGAGCTTAGCCATGGCTTATTGGTTCTCCATTAGGCATATAATGGTGAGTTTCGATTTGTGTCCCTGCTTCCTCTTAAGATGAGAGCTTTTGAAAGATTTTCCTGTAGAAAATGAATTGATAAATATCTTATGAAAAGAAGAACATCTCCAGGCTGTGGCTGTTGAATGTATTTATTCTCTTTGTCTTCATTTTTTTCTTTCTTATTCCTTGCTTTAGTTTAAGATTTGATGGTAATTCAAATGGGCCATAACTTAGATTTGGTAGATTTTTTTGTGTGAGCTAAAGCTCCCTCTAGGCCATGGGTTTATTGTGCTTGATCTGGGTTTTCTTTGTATTCAACCTATTCAACATTAAAGAACATTTTAATTTGTGGGTTTCATCTTTCTTCATATAAAATCTCTTATTATTGCACCAAGAATCATATGGTTGCAAATAATTTGAATTATAAATGCTTTTGGTCCCTGTAGTCGTGGCCTCCATTGAAATTGGGTATCTGATTTTCACATTACATAGTATGCGTATAAAACCCTTCAAAACTTAGTCGCCATGAAGATTCTTTGCATTCCCTTGTATCTGATCCATTCTCATGCTTTCTGGCATAAAACCTCTCCATATATTCTATAGATATAAATTTTATATGGGTAATTACTGTCATACCCACTCTTTTTGAGAGAATTGCTTCCTTTTTCACACATGGTTGCTCCATTTCAGTGCTCACTATGATTTTTTTTCTATCACTTGTTTATGTCTGTAGCAATCTTGTTATGAAGTTGAGTTATCATTTTTGTCCAACATTATGAATGAAAAATTCAGAAAAACAAACATACACTGTATTCTTGTATTTTACTTGGTAAAAATGACAACCTATTGCTGATTATTTTGATCTTTGATCATTTATGTTGTTCAAAACTTTCAATTTGACCATTTTCCTATAGCAATGTATACCAATTTCCTGAAGTATCATTGTCTACATGCTTGACAATTGAATGATGTAGATGAAAGAACAATCCTTGCTATTTCTCCTATGCTTGTTTCATCTATTTAATGTTGTCTCAAATCTTTTGCATTGTATTTGTAAACACGTAAAATATACTGATTGATCTCCTGCACTTGATCTCGATTAACTAACATCGTTTCATCCCAAATCACCTCTTCAGCTCATCATCACTATTCATCTCTTAATTAAATAAATAATCATTTATCTAATGAAGTCATCATCTCCTATTAATTAAATAAATCCATTTTATTTAATTAATTCTATAATCCCCCTTTTAATTAAATAATCCATTTTATTTAATTAAATCTCTAAAGTCATTCTATTAAATTAAATCAATCTTTATTTAATTTAATCCAACATCATCCCTCTTTAGTTAAATAAATCAAAATATTTATTTAATTAAATATAAATCATTATTCCTCTCTTTTTGATTTAAATTAATCCAAAAATCTAAGTCAAAACTCAAAATCACCTAATCTCCTATTAAATTAATCAAATATTGATTAATTTAATCCTACTCACTCCAATCCTCTAGATTTTGCAACTTGCACAAATAAAGCATTTTAATTCATTTATAAAATCCTCATTTTCCTCAACTTGGCATAATGGAGGAATATTCCTCAAATTTGAATTCAAATTGTAAGTGGACTTTGTCCTTCCAACAAGGCATTTATGTCATCTTACAAGTCCTTTTGCATTGAGCCAAGTGGCCATTACTCCATTTGATTCTCCCTCCACCTTGTCATTTCACCATTTTCAAATTTCAAATATATGCATTTATTGACACATTCTTCAAAACTTGCACATCCTTCATCCATTCACATGTTGACAAGTGGAATCTTACCATTGGTTGATTCTTAGTCCCACATTGCTCCATTTTGGACATCTCTTCAACTTGATATTCTATAAATAAGAGGCTAATCTCCTGATTTCATCATCCACAATTTGAGCAAAGTTATTATACTCAAATCCATAGCAATCTATCATCAATTTCATCCAAGCATAGTTAGGATTTTTGAGGTTTTCAACATGGAGCTCCATTGAAGTCATCACCACAAGCATGCATCTTTCATCAATCATCTTCATCACATCATTGGAGTTGGGAAAGGGCCAATTTTCACATCAAATTGGCACCAATTCCCCCATGGGACTAAGAGTTTGAATTGCTTTCAATAGGATTTAGATTACTTTCTTGTTCTTTTATTTTATTCTTGTTTTATTTCCTATTTGGATCTTTGCTAATGGATTTCATGGGGAATCCTTGTTCTTACTTGCATATGATCTTTTAATGTGTTTCTTTATTGTGTTTTACAGGTATTTGGATAGGGGTTCACACATTTGGTGCTAGAAGGAGGGCCTGAATTACAAATCTAACATGCTTTTTTAAAATTTCACTATTTTTTGACAGTTTTGTTTGTTAATCCTTGTTATAGCGCTTCTACACACTGTTTCGGCACTTTTGCACATTCTTTTAGCACTTTTTCACATTCTTTTAATGCTTTTGCACACTGTTTCGGTGCTTCTGCACATCTTTTAGCACTTCTGCACATTCTTTTAGTGCATATGCACATTCTTTTAGCGCTTCTACACACTGTTTCAGCGCTTCTGCACATCTTTTAGCGCTTCCACACTATTTTAGCACTTCTGCACATTCTTTTAGCGCATATACAGATTCTTTTAGCGCTTATGCACACTGTTTTAGCACTTTTATAGTCAGTTTTAAAATGACGATATCTTGGTCATATGGAGGTCTTTTTTGAAACTTTTTTTTTGTAAAATGGGGTAGAATTCCGTAAGCTATCCAATGGTGTAGGTTTTTCTTAACTATTAATGAGTTAAATTTTTCAAGTTTACATCTAAAGTCAAAACACATTATAACTTGGTCTAAGTTTTAGGGTTTTTATGCTTAATGATTCATCTAACCCCTATATCCTTTTGTTTATTGATCTCATCTAACATTTTGAGCACTTTTGCAGATTAAGAAATCAAAAAGGGGAGGAGGAAACAAAATAAAAGATTCTTATGACATCATTTATCTATTGTATCAAGTGTCTTTAAACACTCTTGGAAGCAATTATAATTCCAAGTTTAAGGATTTTATCTCTTCAAGCTTTTAGGACTCAATAGATTTCAATTTGGGCTCTAAAAAGAACAAGACAAAGGGCTTAAAAAGAACATTAGGACTCAAATTTACTAGAGCTTATTTTGGGTTTAATAATTGAACAAGGAAAATTGTTACACTTACTTTGGTGCTTTAAAACGAATTCACTTTTGCTTTGTGGACTTAAAATGAACAAGTGTTTTCATTATTTTGTAATTACTTACACAAAGTAATATCATCAAAAGATGTATGCTCTTCTCTCCCGCCTCATGAAAATTTTGAGAATCAAAAGGATTTTGGTGACATTATGTTGCGTAAGTAATTGCCCATACACACTTCAATTTGGGTTTAAAATTGAACAAAAAACTTTGCGAGTGTGAGTAAACCTATTTCATGTGTTCTCCCTTTGTTTCTAAATGAAGGTTGATCGAACTATGAATATTTTTACTCATTTTTGTTTATCTTAGAGGGTCTGCCTTGGGGAAAAATTACTCACCCAAGGGAATGACTCAACCGGTAACACTTTGAACCCGAGAGTATTTCCAGTTGGGATATAAATGTGGGTACTAGAATAAACACGAGTATCACGCAGTTGGCTCCAATGAGAAGGGCAGCAATGGTCTCTCACCACGTTGGGTCAACTCCTATGAACAGAAAGTCAGAATTAAAACCCTTGTTGTAGAAAGGCCAAAATCCCTATCTATTTGTTGGTGCAAGAACAGTCGTTCTGAAGCCGCCCCACACTTTTACAGTCTTTAGTAGAAATGGAAAGCATGCCATGGAAGTTTCATGGGTGTTGATACTTGGCTGCCCCGTATAAATGAGTTTCGTAGAGGGGAGATAGTGGGGTCAAGCATCTAATCATTCGCTAAAGATAAGCGTAGCTAGACTTGTCCAAGTGAGGACTCAACAAATATTGTCTTTCATATCCATAAGGTTGTACTTGCCCTTAGTTACAAAACGCTTTTCTTGTTCGAAAACATTTTGGAAACAAACACTTAACATCATCATCAGAATTTCAAACCCTTTAGGAGGCTAATACAAATTGACCAAATTCATGTGTTATTGCTTTCCCTTGGGATTTTATCCTTAGAGGTTTCTAAACACTTGGACTTACATCTCAATTTGCCTACTAAAGTTAAACAATAGGAAACCCTTGCCTTGAATTCATCAAATTTCCACATAACATACTTTGTGGGATTCGAAGAAATTGAGACATTGAACATCTAGTTTGGAAATCTAATCAAAGAAGTGTTTGTGGTAAAACAAAATCACTAAGAAAAGATAACAAAATTGGCTCTCACATGTGTTAATTCCTCATGATTTCCAAGAAATTCAAAATCCCAAAACAAAAGTCCTTGAGCCAAAGTTCAAAATTTAGGAGTCACACTCGAAAGTTCATCAAGAAATACATTAGTAAGTGCAATCAAAAGTAACACATCAAAATAATCAAAAAATTTACAAGGTTCTATAGACTCATTCCTTTGAATAATCTGGAAATGTATATTCAGTTTGAACCACTTCTTAGTTATAGAGGTCCTTAGAAGTATTGTATGTTCTTCAATATCAAGGTCTAGTAAACAAGTGTTTTTTTAGGTACATCCTAGGGTCAAAATCAAACCTTCATCCATATTTGAACATCAAAAAACAAAAATCATCTCATCATCAACTCTTCGAAAATCTTGGAAAAATCCTTCATGTTAAAACTTTGGGAAAATCATTTGAAACCAATCCAAAATCACTTTGTTTGATTGAATGTGTGTAGATGCATCCTTCTCCACATATTTTATCAAATTATCTAAACCTTGTGAACAAATTTATCCCTTGATAAAAATCCAACATCTTGGGATTTAGGAGTTCATTATCAAAATTCATCTTGTTTGGATAGGAGTGTTTAGATGAATCCTTCTTCTCACACCTAAACAAATTAGCATCTTGTGAATGATTTAACTCTGGGACAACATCCAACCTCTTAGATTTCATGAGTTCACCAAAATCTAAATCCAAAACAAATCAATCCTATATCGAGTCCTAAAGTTTAACATACCCTTCAAGAATTTCTCAAGAGTTCCAATCATCCATCAAACATCCATCTAACATCCGTATCATTATCACCCTTTGATCCTTAAAATCATCCTAAAAATTTCTCCTTTTGTACCTAAAGATATATCAATCCAAATAATAAGAGATTCATCTCCCATATTCTTAAAAATTGATCCCTATTTTATAGTGCAAACTAGATCTCAACACAAGAAGAACATGGAAGCCAACAAAGAAACACCCGCTTCAAGTGACCTAAGACAAACAAACTCCAAAATGAATCCCGTTGAATCAAGTAATCCTTTGACTAACTTTCCTTCATGCTCACAAAATACACAAGAGGAAAGCAAAGAAGAGGATCTTACCTTTGGGATGTCACATGAGGAAATCACCGAAATGGTTCAAAATCTAGAGAATCATAATATTATCAACATCATGATGAGGCTCAACCCCTCACTATACATGCTTGAATTAGCAAAGCAAGGGGCTAAGCTCACTTCTAATTTTGATGTGAGAACTATTGTGGAAACATCTTTGGGATCACACCCCCAATCTCATCTACACCCCCATCCCAAAGTATCACTCAAAATATCCCGCAAATCACATCATCCATTGCTCCAACTCAACCTAGTGTTAACAAGGGAAGTGCATTTCTCAATGCAATACAAACACAACCCCTTGTCAATAATCAAGACTTGGATGCAAAAACTACCTTGGGACAAAATGTAGCCCAAAACCCATTACATACATATGTTCCTCTCACTCTCCATGATCCCAATTATCCATCATCATCATCCTTTCGCGCAACACCCCAAACCTCTCTCCCCATAACCTCACAAGCAGGTGACATATTTGGACCAGGGGGCATCTTCGACACTACACCATTTCGTCAAGAGATCACATCCCTCACATTTTCACCACTTCCACCATTACCATCATCATCCACACCACTACTTGGCTTAGGGCTTCCACCTTTACCAAATATCAATCAAAATCAAACCAACATCCCGAACACCAATCAAAGCATCTCGTCAAACTCTCAAAACTTGTCATCGACATCACAACAATAGATGAAAACTATCCCAATGATGCAAACCACCACCATCACATCATCAATCACCCCACTAACATCTCAAAAAATGATCTCTCAAGGACCAACCACATCGATCACACTATCCACCACTCAAAACCCAACCATCAACACAACAACACCTCTCACCATCACAACGAACACCATTCTAAATCCATCTCCACCGCCACCACCACCAAACTCCAATACATCAAATCAATACAACATTGTATTACAAGTAGCTCAACAAGTTGCTTATCAAAAGGAATTCCTGCAAGTACAAAGACAAAAAGCCGCACAACTAGCTACTCAACAAGTTGCACAACTAGCTGCTCAGCAAGCCGCTCAAGCATCCCAAGCCACATTACAAGCACAACAAGCACAATAGGCTCCTCAAGACCAAATATTATTGCAACAACAACAAGCGGCACAAGCCCAAGCACAAGCACAAGCCTAAGCACAGGCTCAAGCACAGGCTCAAGCACAAGCCCAAACACAAGTGGCACAAGCCCAAGCACAAGCTCAAGCTCAAGCTCAGGCACACACCCAATATCAAGAACAAGCACAAGCATAGTATCTTACACAAAAAAAGCAGCAAAACTACAAGCATATCAACAAGCGATAAAACAATACCAAGAGCAGAAATTATCAACCCAACAACAAGCGTTGTTGGTACAACAACAAGCACAACAACAAGCTTAGCAACAGGAAATCCTGGCACAAAAACAACAAGACCAACAACAAGCAATGTTTATACAACAGCAAGTTCAAGCATACATGGATCAATAGAATGTACAAATACCACCAATCAACACATCAACCAATCCACCCATCACACCCACAAGCACTTTCATCCCACCTCCTGATCTACAAAAAGATGTCGCGGCACAAATCAAATTACTCTCACAAAAAGTGCTCGATCTTCAATCAGGGTGAACCACGAAAACACCGAAACACTTGTGTCCTTATCCATTCGACAAAATCCTTGTAATGAAACCATTCCCGAAGGGATTTGAGATCCCCAAATTTGATAAGTATCGTGGGATGGGAAATCCTGAAGATCACATCAAGGAATTCCAAGTTCATTGCATGGAAGTTGCATATGACAATACCTATCTAATGCGGCTATTTCCTAGGAGTTTGGCTGGCCACACCATGGAATGGTTCTCTCGCATACCTATAGGCATCAAGACATTCCAAGAAATCATAGACACATTCATAAAAAACTATGCATGCAATATTGCCATGGATGTCAGTCTTGAAGAACTATCAGCTACGAAACAAGGTAAGAATGAATCATTTGCTTCATTCCTACAATGATGGCGATCCAAGGCCAATAAGAGTAAATGGGTCATGCCTAAGGAACAACAAGTGTGCACTATCATATCTAACCTTGACGACCTCTTAGCATTCCATCTCAAAGTCCAAGGGATCACCACATACGATCAGTTGATTTCCAAGGTACTCAGCATTGAGCGAGCCCTTATGACACAACCTGGAGGATCAACTGCATATCCTAAACAACAGAATAATTGTCCACCCACCAATTACAATGACAAACCTCACACATGGGCAAGAAAAAAAATGTTATGAATGATGGTGTCGTTAATGCCAAATTTTTCATCAGTGCCCCTCGACAAAACACACCCACACCACAACAACAAATCTAAAACCATCATCAAAACAACCATCATGCAAACACATGAACACAACAACCAAACAATCAAGTGATCAATAACGTCAATGACCAAAGAGGACCGCCCCAGCGAAACAAGAATTTTACCAAGTGAAAGTACACCGCTCTTGGGGAACCACTTTAAGTCATCATGAAGAAACTAATAAATGAAAACCTCATCAAGATTCCCACCTATGAGAACTACCAAGAAACAAATGTTAAACCTCCTTGGTACAATGAAAATTAGTTCTGCAACTTCCAAAATATCAAAGGGCACACCATGAACAGTTGCATGAGGTTAAAGAACATATTCCAAGACCTTATTGATCAAAGAATCATAAATGTGGAACAGCCAATAGGAAACTAGAACCTCAAAATATACATGAATTCGATGCCTAACCATAACAATAAAGGGAACCATAACACTGATAAGGGAAAGGCACCTTCCAAAATGTGAATCATGTATATGAAACTGTCATTGCTTCCTTAGATGAACATTGTGCAGTAATCACTATCAAAGGAGCTCAGGCCGGTTGTGGAGTCACCACAAAAGGCAAAAAAGTTACTATTGCAGGATCATCTCAACCAAACAAAACTTTCATGTCCAATTCAAGATCTGTTCCCAATGGTTATAATGTCCTTGATCAGCTAAAAATAATGCCAACACAAATCTCCATCATGGAGTTATTAAAAATATCATCCGCCCTCAAGAAAATCCTTGAGGAAGCATTGGCTTCATCCACTGTCCCCACAGATCTTGATGTAGAACAATTCCAAGCTATGCTCAGAAACATCATTACCCCGAATCTCCTTACATTCTCTGACCAAGATTTTCCCACTCAACCATCTCATAACCATGCACTCCATTTAGAGGTCCTAGTGCAAAAAAGTAAAGTCAAGTGATTCTTGGTGGATGGAGGTGCAAGGTTGAATATTTGTTCCCTCAAGCTCATTAAAAAGTTAAAAATATCAGAGGATTCCATCGACAAAGGAAAAGGTATTACAATCAAAGCATATAATTAGGAAAGAGTGTCCCAAGGCACAATCAAAATCCCTATTCAAGTAGGGCCAGCTATCATGGAAACCACCTGTCAGGTCCTGGACCTCGCCTTGCCTTATAACATTCTCCTAGGACATCCATGGATCCATGCAATGCAAGTGGTAGCATCAACTTTCCATCAATGTGTCAAATTAACATATGAAGGACAAGAGGTCACCATCCATGGAGATCCTGAACCATTCTCCTATTGCAAGAACCTTGAGACAAAATACTACAAAATACCTCAAGTGCCTAAAAATGATGAAGGCCCATCAACACCGTACATTGATCCCGCCACTCTCACTTCCACTTATTCGACAAAGACACCCACCACTCTTGCCATTCCCACCATCTCTAATATCAAAGTCATCATCCAGGATAATGGTTGCGGAAACTACACGATTCCTAAAAATGCTTTTGTGGTAGGAGAGTTACCACAATCTCCCAAATCACGAGGATGTTTGCAATCAAATGAAGCCTCCACATCTCAAACATCCCCTAAAGAATATCCCAACTTCATAAGTTGGGGAGATCTCAGCCAAGAAGTCATAGAGGAGGACCCATCTCATCTCCTATACCAAGATAATAGACCAGCAGCTGATCTACCAATGGATGACAGAAGCAAAAGTTTGCAAATGATGCTCACAATGGGTTATGATAGAAACTAGAGACTTGGGAAAAACGACAACAGGCTTATAATATGTATCATTCTGGAGACGTGAATGAGAAATCTTGGCATCATATGTACCCCTCTAAGTATAACCATATGTGGCTGAAGTCCTCCAGTTAGAAAGGTCAATAATTCTCCTCAGCTATCCGCAATCAAACTTCGCTTACCCGTATCTACAAGTCGAGTCATAGACAACTTCACATTTGACATAACTGGCGTCTGCAGTAGTAGTGATGATGAAGATCCCATAACCAACCTACCTAGGCTCTTTGAGGATACCACCCTTCTCATGGTTAGCACCTTATCCTTTGAGTCAAACCATCAAAATCATGAAATCCGCCCAGTTTACCCCCAACTCATCGATTATGACCAATGAGGACCATCAATTCTTGACACATTTGAAAACGATGAGGTGCTCTCAGAATTCATGAGACTACGAGATAATATTCCATGTGGGGATCACAAAGCAGGATTCATCATTGAGCTAGATACACATGCATATTATGGGGAAACGATTGAATCCCTCAGTCGTAAAAGTGAAAATTTGAGAATAATATCTAACTCCTTGAGTGAAAACCACACTGTGGCACTCTCTGACCCAAAAAAAGTAAAAATAAAGAATGCATCCAATGGTGAAAACCTCTCTAAGGCACCTAAGGATGGGGGATTCAATCTTCCTTTCAGAGCTCTCCATCAAGAAAAATCAACGGTCCTAGTAGAAAAGTGCAATCCAGTTAATCTAGGAACAAAGGAGACCCTACACATCATATTCTATGCAGAGTCATTATTGTCAGAAGAACAAGAACTCCTAGAAGTTTTCTTAAGAGAAAGACAAGTTAACTTTGCATGGAGCTATGCAAAACAGCCAAGGCTCGATCCAGAAATTGTAGTTCATCACCTAGCAGTATACTCTAAAGCAAAGCCCATTGGACAAAAACTCAGGAAAATGCACCCTCAGATCACCTTGCTAGTCAAAATGGAACTAAAGAAGCTATTGGACGCAGGATTCATTCAACCTATAGACTATCCAGAATGGGTGTTAAACTTGGTTCCTATCTCAAAACCTGATGGGGGCATCAAAATCTGCACAGATTTCAAGGACTTGAACAAAGCATGTCCAAAAGACAATTTCCCATTGCCTAACATTAACATGATCGTAGACATGACGACGGGACACGAAATGAATTCCTTAATGGACAGTTTCTCAAGATACAACCAAATAATGATTGCTAAAGAATACCAACACAAAATGGCCTTCACTTGTCCATGGGGGACTTACTGCTAGAATATGATTCCATTCGGCTTGAAGAATGCAGGAGCAACATACCAAAGAGCCATGACATGATCCATAAAATTGTTGAAGATTATGTTAATGACATAATAGCCAAATGCAAAAAAAGGAAGGATCACATAGCAACCTTAAGTGTCATTTTTCATAGGCTGGAGGAATACAAGGTCCGATTAAATCCAAAGAAGTGTATCTTTTGCGTACAATCAAGAAAGTTGCTAGGATACATAGTATCAATGAGAGGTATTGAGGTAGACCCTACTAAGGTAAAAGCAATCTTTGAGATGGAGGCACCCAAAACATTCAAACAATTGAGAGGTCTCCGAGGCAGGCTTCAGTCCATCTGAAGGTTCATAGCACAGCTGGAAGATAAGCAAAATCCATACTCTCACCTACTTCGCAAGGGAGTAGCGTACAAGTGGGATAACAAGTATCAAGAAGCCTTCAACAAGATCAAAGAATATATACTTACACCACTATTCCTAATGCCACTGATCCCAAGAAAGCCATTAATTCTCTATGTGTCAGCAACAACAGCAGCCCTTGGAGCTCTCCTAGCTCAGCATGACAAAAACAGGATAGAAAGGGCCATCTATTATATCAATAGAACAATGGTTGGGCATGATTCAAATTACTCATTCATTGAGAAAGCATGTCTAGTAGTAGTGTTTGCATCGCAAAAATTTAGACATTACATGTTGGCACACAAAGTCAAACTCATCGCCAAAATTGACCCTCTCAAGTACTGACTATCAAAAGTAATGCTCACTAGAAGGATGGCTAAATGGGTCATGATACTATCAAAGTATGACATTGAATATGTGGAATGAAAATCAATCAAAGGTTAGGTCATCACAGATCAGCTTGCAGAAGCACCAATCTATTCAAAGAATCCTCTCATCTCAGAGTTTCCAGACAAATCCATCTTCAATCTCAACATAGCCGACCACTGGAAACTTTTTGATGGCTCATACATGCAACATGGATTAGGAGCCGGTGTATTCTTTATCTCCCCACAAGGGGACTGCATACCTAGATCATATAAATTGGCATTCCTTGCACCATGAACATTGCAAAATACGAGGCTTTAACCATAGGTCTTAGAATAGCAGTGCAGTGGCACATCATCGCCCTCAGGGTATATGGAGACTCCTAGTTGATAATAAACCAAGTGAGCAGTGAATACCAAACTAAGGATGATAAGCTCACTCCATGCAAGAAACTGGTGGAGAATCTCAAGGAATCCTTTATCAAGATCACATTTGAGCAGATACCTAGAGCCAACAACAGAGCAGCAGATGCCATGGAAATGATTGGATCCCTACTAGATATCCCTCATAATGTACCAAAATATGAATTCTTGGTAGAGCAGCTTCTTGTGCCCACATTTGAGATACCAGAATCATAATTTGTGTGTGAAATCATTGGTCCTGGTGATCCCTGGTACCATGACATTTATACCTACCTATGAATAGGTGTCCTACCTATTGACTTACCCTCAACCTTAAAATGAACCTTTGTCAAAAAGGCATCCCGATTCGTCATCCTAGGAGATACCCTGTATCATAGGAGCATAGAAGGAACATTATTACGTTGTTTAAATGTTGAGGAGGCATTGACAGCTTTAATTGAAGTACATAACAACATTTATGGTTCACACTCGAGTGGAATGACCCTAGATAAGAAATTGTTGAGGATGGGGTATTATTGTCCTACAATGGAAAGAGAAGCACATGACTACGTCAAAAGATGCCTACAATTTCAATAGCATGGGGACCTCATCCATGCTCTAGCTCAAGAACTTCATTCCATCATCACACCATGGCCCTTTTCGTAGTGGGGACTTGATCTCATCAGAAAAATAACTCCCACTTCATCTAATGGCCACAAGTTCATCATAACCGCCATGGAGTACTTTACCAAGTGTGTGGAAGCCATACCCATGACATATATAACCGGGAAGCAAATATCAAAGTTCATCCTAAACTATCTCATTTGTCACTATGGTGTCCCAAGAGCCATTATCTCAAATAATGGGACACCATTTAAGAATAAGGATGTCTGTGACTTGTGTGAAAAATTCAAAATCCAACATCGCTTCTCCACCCCATACTATCCCCAGGGAAATGGCCAAGCAAAAGCCACAAATAAAACCATTTTAAAGATCCTCAAGAAAATAGTCAATGACTTAGGTCGTGACTGGCATTTGTAGCTCAATCCCGCCCTCTGGGCCTATTGAACCAGCATCCATACACCCACCAGGGCCACCTCCTTCTCCTTGGTCTACAAATCAGAAGCAGTACTCCCCATTGAGATCGAGCTCCTGTCACTAAGAATATCATTATAAAACCTCATCACAGATGAAGAATACCAAGTATCAAGACTGAATGAGTTGGAGCTACTGGATGAGCGGCGTATAGATGCTTTAAATCATTTGCAAGTCTATCATAATAGACTCAAGAGGAGCTATAACAAGAAAATCAGAAGCAGAACATTCCAAGTTAGAGAACTAGTACTAAAGGAGAATCAGAAGAATGTCCCAAATCCAAACAGCAAAGGAAAATTTGAACCCAATTGGTTGGGACCATTTGTCATCACAGCAAGCTATAAGTCATGGGCATATTAGTTATCAACACCCGAAGGGGAACCTCTGCAAGAGCCCATGAACAACTCTCACCTCAAAAAAATTTATGCCCAATCTTTCAAGGTATAGAACCAAAAATCAAAAAAATCAAAATATGTCTTGAAAAAATTGTTACCTTGGTGAAAACCTAGCTAATAGGCATCTTGGTGACAACAAATAAATCCAAAAAAATTAGAAAAAGGATCAAAAACAGTAAAAAGAAAAATCGTCCTATAGTGAAAACCACTTCGGTGGCACTTTGGACAAGTACCTTAGTGAAAACCTGGAAAATAGGCACCTTGTGTAAATAAGCATGTTCCATCCACCATGATCTTTATGATTAGTTTTTCATCATCCATCCATTACATTTCCATCATCCATCGCATTTAGATCTCCATCACTCATCCACCTGCATCCGCACCATAGCTTGGTCTGGTGTTTGTATCATGATCCCTCCTAGTACTACTCGGACCATTCCCAAGGTTAGTTTGTCATGCCTTTATCAGAGTAGTCTATTGCATCATGTTGGGGGCATGTTCTCATTGCATTCATGTATATTCTTGAAGTCCTAAAATCAGAAAATCCAAAAACATCAAAAAATCACCAAAATCCAAAAACACTCAAAACATATCAAAATCCCAAAACAGGTCAAAAATTCAAAAATAAAGTCATCTTGTCGAACTATGGGTCTCTGAGCGTTGAATGTAGGCAAGGTTGATCTTTGATCATCCCCCGAGACACTTAGGTCAGTCCTTTAGGAGTCTGTCATAATAAACTGACATTGCATCATGTATATCTTTATTTGTAAATCGGTCAAGTCGTCAGTCAAACTACGTGGTCTCTATGTGTATAACGTAGGCAAGGCTAATCTATTGATCAGCCCCTGAGGCCCCTAGGATAGGTCCTTAGGTTAGTCTCTTGGTCAAAATCTTAGAAAACCCCAAAACATTGGAAAATCAAAAATCAAAACATTTGAAAAATCTCAAAAATACCAAAAACAACCTCAAAACATTGCAAAACTCCAAAAACATCCAAATATTTGAAAAAATCCACCTATCTCATCTTGCTTTCACCCGTAATAACATCATTCATCATCCCTAACCTTTGGTGAAATAGTTAGAAACAAGTCTAGCAGGTTAAAAGTGAAAACTCCAAACATCAAAATCTCAAAATCTAGGTTAGTACATAAGCAAGTTGGTCAACTCTTTGTGTCAATAGCCTATCATCCAATCAATCCCATATCAAATTATCTAATATCATCAAGTCCTACGATGCATCCTTCCTACAATGGACATCAACATCAGGCATCACCGTAGTTTAGTCTTGGCTAGTGGTATTGAAGAACATCAGCTTGTTTGTTTACTGCATCTTTGTCTTTTGATTTATCTTATTATGCTTATTCCAAGGACCTCTCAATGATGTCCACAACAAAGGGATTTAGAGAGATAGAAATGGGGCAATGATCATTATCTTTTTATTTTTTGTGCTTGTTGGACATTCTTGTAATATAACCTTGGCAAATACTTGCTTTAATAGGTGTGTATGGAAGGTGTTTTAGATATTGTGTTGACCACACAGGAAGGCTTGCCTTTCTATGTTTTAGTCTAAGATAATTGAAGTACCTGAAGTACATCCTAGTAAGGTTTTCATATGTCAGGTGTGAATAAGGATACTCCTATCTAATTGTTCAGTCAAAGTCCATCACACTAAATACATCATTTTGGTTCTTAATACCTTGATGTATCGTATTTATGTGTGTTATCAAACATAAGGTAATTGGCCCTTTTAAAATCCCAACTCCTCGACAAGTAATCATCATCATCATCATCTCATGTCTTGTTGGAATCTCTTGTTGTCTCCTCTCTTGCTTTTCCTCACTAACATGGTACCATGACAATTAATCGTAAATCATCAGTAATGCATCCATCTTGCATCCACAAACCATCTGCATGTCATATCATATCATATAAGAAACATTGATCATTTCACATGCATTGCATTTCATCATTGCATAATATAAATTGGTTATTCTAAGTATTTCATAATCCATACATTTATCATCCACTGCATAATCATAAAAGCATCATCATATCATATCATGTGCATCCATATCATCCATGCATCATCATATCATCCATTACATATAAACATCATAATCATCTCATATATATCATCAATAATGTAACTGTCATGGTACAAATCAGGATCAAGTGTGTGTAATATATATCAAAGTAGACATGAGATTACCCATGGCCAATGATTGTCTACATCATCAAATCTGTTTACATCAAACATACAAGTTGAACTAATCTCAAACTTCTTTGTCATGAGATCGACCCTCAAATTGAACATTTCCGCTCGACCTCTCAAGGGGGCAATGTACAAACATAATTCTTTCCACTGGGGCAACAATGGCACATACAAAAAATCAGAATTTTTTTGAAATTTGACTACGGCAAGATTATTCTTTGAACCAACGCAGCTAGTACATTGCTTCAAAGAGGGGAAAAATGTAGACATGTAAAATATATTGATTGATCTCATGCACTTGATCCCAATTAACTAACATCATTTCATCCTGAATCACCTCTTCAGCTTATCATCACTATTCATCCCTTAATTAAATAAATAATCATTTATCTAATTAAGTCATCAACCTCGAGCCACTGGAGACACAACAACTTGAAGACTTTGAGTAAAAAATGATTCATCATTACAGGCAATGATGAATCATTCCCCTCTTTCATGTTTACATTATCTTCAGTTGTGTAGTTTACAACCTTATTTTGTATTCCTTATTTGATTATGAAAAATAAAATTAAGTTACTTCCACGGCTTGTGTGGGACTTTGGTTCTTACAATATGAATAAAGCAACATTACTATGCAATTTAATGATGTCTTTCTATTACAAAAATTTGCATAATCACACTAGAAATTCACAAGTAATCAGATTTTGGAATAGAATGAATACTTTAGCAGAAATTGTGTACCTTTCAATGAAAAATGAAATCCAGCTCTACCTGTTTTGAGCTATAGCTAAAAATAGGTAACAATTTGGTGACCTCTACGAAGTGTTTGCCTACTAAACACCATAAACTGGTTATGTAGATTATCCATTGGGCATGGAGTCCATGTCTACTCTTTAAACTCTTGAAAACCTTTGTAACTCAGCTACAAACCAAACAAACTGAAAGAAACTACTGTAATTCTATTTAAGACAAGTTAGGAAACCACCGTGCAACATTTGCACTTTATTGAAAGCATAACAAAAATGAAAAGAAATGTGCCATGGGGTAAATTATTAAGAGCAAAACTAAAACTAAAACTACATTACTATGTACAGCTGCAAACTTTATGCTTAAAAGCATTGTTTGAGGTGAATCATGTTGATCGTTTTGGTGTAACTCTATCAAACCACAGGGCTAACTTGAGTTTTTCATGCCATGACCTCTGATTATCTTCAATAGTCTTCTTTGTGATCTTAATTAGATTCTTATTCGTTGATTTAGCTTGTACATTACCCTAGGGGTAATAATTGGACGAAGTATTCAGATAAATGTTATTCTTCATTGACCAATCTAAAAAATTTAAACCAATAAAGGCTAAGCCATTGTCAAAAATAATTGAATCAGTTGTACCAAATCTAGAAACCAAATCTTGATAAAAATTTAAAAACAGATGTTTCATTTACATCTTTTAAAACAATTGCTTCAGTCCACTTCGTAAAGTAGTTTGTTGTTGTAAGTATCCATTTATGACTTGCACTTGATGGTGGGTTAATTGGACCAATGAAATCCAGTCCCCATTTTCTGAAAGGTTGCTCTACTTGAATTGGATGAAGTAGCAAGGCTGCAAGCTTCTGCTTACCAGCAAACATTACACATTTACTACACTTTCTCAAATAAGCATGAGCATCTTTGAACAAATCTGGCCAATAGTATCCAACCCTCATAATTTTTAGAGTTGTAATACGTGGTGCAAAATGACCTCCAGCAGGTCCATCATGGAATTCTTCAAGAATTCTTTCAATCTTATTTGGGTAGACACATATGAGAAATACTCCATTGAAATATTTCTTATAAAGAACACCTTCAATTTTTGTATAGGGAATTGATTGTAATCTATAATGTCTTCATTTTGACTTGTCCATACCTTCTGGACAATCTCCAATATGCAAGTAATGAATCATTTGATGGATCCAATTAGTTGAAGCAGCTGGAGTAGCAACTTCTTCTTCAAAATTTAGGACTGTAGTGACTTCTTCATTGTTGTTGTTTTTTTTTTTTTTCTACAAGCTGCTCGCACAAACCCTTACCTCTAACAAGCTTGGTAACCTTTATATTGATGTTGTATTCCATGAATTTGGTTATTAATCCTACTCTTCTGTCGTTTATGTCCTTATTTAGCAGAAACTATTTGATTGTTAGGTGAGCTACCAACAAATGTATTTTATTATTAGACAGCATATGTCTAAACTTCTTGAGACTTCTCACTACAACAAGCACATGCTTTTCAACAAATGAATACCTGGTTTCATAATCATGTAAAACCTGGCTAAAGAAAGCTATAGGCTACTCTATACCTTCATTATTTAGATAAAAGAACATTGCAAAGATGGTATCCACTCCCCCAAATGCGTACAATATGAAATCCTTATCAAAATTTGGGTTGATAAGAGTAGGGGTTGTTGTAAGTGCCTCTTTAATCTACTCAAAACTATTCTTTCCTTCTCTCGTCCAGCTGAATTGAATGTTTTTCTTCAACATGGTTGTAAGTGGCTGCAATAAAGCTGCAACGTTTGGAATAAATCTCCTAACGAAGTTTATTCTTCCCAGAAAACTCTGTAAACCTTTCTTGTGAGCAGGAAGCGATAATGCCAAAATGGCTGCAATACATTCTAGATCAATAGAAATGCCATCTTTATAAACAATATAACCTAGAAGTTTACCTTCATGAACAACAAAGATGCTCTTTTTTGGATTCAAGGAAATTCCATACTCTGCATCTTTCAAAAATATGTCTAAGATGATCAAAATGTTCATTAGTATTTCATGAGAAAACAGTGACATCATCTAAATAAACAAGAACAAACTTGTTTATAAAACCTTGGAGAGCCATATCCATTACTCTTTGAAAGGTTGCTCCTGCATTTGATGATCCAAATGGCATTTTTCTATAATCCATAGTACCCCACTCGGTGGTAAAGGTTTTTTTTTACTGATCCTCCTCCTTAACCAAAATTTGGTTATACCCTGAATAACTGTCCAACAACAAGAACCTCTATGATCCTGAAACAACTTGCAGAATTTGTTCCATTGAAGGAAATGGATAGTGATCTTTGAGTGAAGCTATGTTTAAATCACAAAAATCCACACACAACCTTATCTCTCTGCTCTTCTTCCTGACATGCACCAAGTTGGAAACCCAAGTGGTATGCTTTATCAAAAATATGATGCTACCTTCAACCAGCTTGTTCAGCTCTATCTTCATCAAGTGTTCCAGCTTAGGATTCAATGGCCTTTGTTTCTATCACATTGGTTTTGTGTTGGGATCTAACTCAATTGTATGTTGAGCCAATTCAGGGTTAAAACCATTCAGATCTCCATACTTCCAGGTGAATATGTCACTAAATTCTTGGAAAAGCAAGACAAATGCTTGTTGTTCTTCCTTGGTATAGATTTTTCCAAGCTTCAGGAGCTTATCTTAAAATATTTTAATCAGTTCAAAATGCTCCTCATTTACTATAATGTTGGATTTATCTCTTCTAACCTGATCGTTAGTGTTGAAAATTGATTCAAGGGTAACCAACCCCTTAGGAAGTTTATTAGAATTCAACTGCAAGATCTGATTCTCATACTGTTGCTCAATCTTTTGTTGGTTTCCAACAAAAAACTTTGCTTCTTCTATTAGAAAATTGATTATTTGTTGATCACTATAAAAAATCTGTCAACTGACAGTATTATCAGGTATAGATGGTCTCACTACCAACTTGACATATTGTTGTACCTTGATATTATGAATGTTAGAAGGAACATCAAACTGTGAGCCGATAGCAGCCAATCTATCTACCTCTTTATTTGTATTTCTGGGAATCAACAGTAGATTAAAAGCACTAAAATATTCAATTAGGTCCCATGTTCTGTGTTTATTTAACTTTAGCAAATCATTCTTGGTCACACTTTAATTTCTTACCAGATTTGCAATCAATTCTGAGTCACCATAAGCTTGCAAGCACTTGATACCCCTTTTCCTGGCCCATTCAAATCCATGGATCAATGCTTCATATTCAACCACATTGTTCATGCAACTGAAAGCGAATATGAATGTTGAATAATATTTATCTCCTTCAGGTGAGATGAGCATCACACCTCCACCAACACCTATCTTACTCCTCGAACCATAAAAAAATAGCTTCCAAAGCTGATTGTCTTACTGATCAGGTTGCACTTCTTCTTTAATCAGGTTTGGAACTATCACATCGAGCTCTTGAATCATATAAACACCTAATCCTACCTCATCCATGCAACTGAAAGGATCAGTCTCATGATCTTCAGTTGCTCACTCATCAAGGTTCATGATGGGTATGCGTCCAATTGGTGTACCAAAGTCTAAGGTCATGGATTGATCTTCCTAACCATGGATAGCAAGGTTGGCGTTTATTGCACTGGGTCCATATGGCTCTAAATTTTCCATATCTTTGATTTATGACTTAATGGTCACCTTTATACCATATCTGGTTCTAAAAAACATGTGAGACCAATCAAAAGATAAATACCCGCCTATCTTAGCAATGAAATCTTTGGATAGGCACATGCCAAAGAATGACAACAATTTTATAACATATATGTCCTGCGAAACTAAGAAATTAGGACAAGCATGCAAGGTAAGAGGCAGATTCTTGATCATTCCTACAAATTGAATGGTTGTGCCATCTAGTTGTATGACTCCTTTTGAAAGGGGATCATACACTAAACCTAACTTATCTACTAAACTATTTGGCATTACGAAATTGCTTGCACTGGAATCAATCATACAATTATGGACTAGGTTGTTACCTATAATCAAAGTGACATAGAAGCATGGTGGTTTTACCTCTTGAATGGACTACTCCTTCTTAACCTCTGAAGTATTGGCTAGAACCCTATGCTGCTCAATGATAGGCTCATCAAAAACTGATATTTTGGCTAAAGCTTCTTGCAGGCTTTCTTTTTGCCCAAGAAGATGCAAAGTATCTAACATGGTCATAATAATAGTGGCTTTCTTCATATGGTCAACAATATTGAAAGCCAGGGTACTAACCTTATGTTTAACTTTCGAAACAATGAGCTTTGCTTGTGTTGTTTGAGGCTGAGGTTGTGCCTTTTGTTGTTCCTTAGTTGTTGCAATCTACTGTCTTGGCAGAATTTGAACGTTCTGAGTTGAAGCGTGTTTATTTTTCCCCTGTTGGGTTGTAGGAATTTGATCTTTCTGTTGAATAGCTTGTTGTTTTTCCTTTTCTAGCTGTTGTACATTAGGAACAACTTGTTGTCTCAAGTCAATAGCCCTCTTTTTTGACCTCGTGTTGGTTGTAACAGATGTAGCAGACTAGTTCTGCCCTTGTGCATGATTAACGCCACAAAATTCATTTCCTTGCCAATTCATCATGGCAACATCAAACTCATTCTATTGTGTTTGATCATCTAGTTGATTGCTAGCCTCCTTTTGTGTTTTCTCAAAAGTAGCAAAACTATTTTGCTCCATAAGCACCTGATTAACTACCCCATTCAAACAAGTAGCCTGATTATGAGGTTGATTACAAGGATAACATCATACATAATCTTGCACCAAGTTATTCTGGACAGGTACAAGCTCTTTAGAAGAGTTGGCAACATTTTGATTAAAAAGATGATTAGGCCTAGGATTAAAATTTCTTCGCTGTCCTTGGTAGTCAGCTTCACAAGGCGGTCTATTTGGTTGAAAGGGGAGTTGATATGGTCTAAAATTTTGGCCTTGCTAGTTTTTAAGGCTTACTAAATTGTTACTAATAGTTTGCAATATTTTTTGCATAGCTTCTTGATTTTTTATTTGCTGCTGTAAATCATTTGCCATTTTCTGTTGTGCACCCTTAAGCTCTTGTAATTTTGAATTGACTAGAACAACATAGTTTTGACTTGTTGTTTGGTAACTAAAAGCTAGAATAGCGGGTAACGGGTCTATAGGAGGTACTTGAATGGGTATTAATGACTGAATATCTGGGGAAAAAGGCATAGGAGGCCTAGGTGCAATCTTACCAGCCTGTATTGAGTTATTTTTAGCTCTAATAGCTATCTCATAGGTTGTTGGCAGAGTTATTTCTCCCATAGATTGGATCAAAAGTGCAATATCACTGTTAACAGCTCTAAGATAATATAGAAAAACATGATCTAGTGTAGGCCTTACCATGGCTAGGATTCTGTTCCAAGTTCTTTGGAATTGAAATTTAAAATCTGTCATCTGTTCTTGTGGGGCTCTCTTGATAGTCATCATTTCCCTAACTAGAGATAGATGATCAGATTTGTCAAAAAATTACTTGCTTAACTCGTCTCCCAAGTCATCCCATGATGCAACAGAATTCACCATAAATCCTTTGAACCATTGGAGTGCCTTGCCTTTAAATGAAGTTGCTAAAAGCCTCAATGCCATGTTCTCTTTTGTAACATGATGAACTCCACAAAGTGAGGCTACGTCTCTTATGTGTTCAATTGGCGTAGTTTGATTTTTTCCTGTAAAACTAGGTAGAATTTTAAACGTAGCTACCGGTATTTCATTTTGTTGAGCCAAATTTAATGGGCTACCCCCATTAAATGGAACAAAATCATTTGATTTGGCCATCAGAGCTACTTGTGGTACAAGATGTACTACTGGAAAAACAAGTACAAAACTAGAAGACCTGAGATTAGGAGGTGTAGATTGAGATCTCGGATTTGATCGTGATCTTCATCTATTCAATCTCCTTGTTGTTCTACCTCTTTTCTTTGTTGAAGATAAATACAAATATTCAAATAGATCAGCACTTCCTCTTGTTTGAACATTTCTCATAAGCTATTCACACTTGATCTATTGGAAATTAAGAACAAAGTCACCAGGTATATGAAAATTTAACCTCTGAAAGGCTAAAGAACTATTGTATATACCAGAACAATAGCTTGAAAGTGTTGAATTATTGCTCTGAACTGTGATTCAGAGTCCCATCGGGCATGCCAAAAATTGTTGTCATAGAGATTTGCACCCGCATGAAAAGCAACAAAACTTTGCAATCCCATGCAACATTGGACTAATTTCAGGTTGTGGGTACCCTATAGGAAAATAGACCTCCATAGTCTAGGCCAACTTCCTATTTGATCTTTAGATTAATTATGTGTACTTGTTTGGAGAAGGGAAAGAGATTTGAAATTAAAAGCTTAAACTGAAAACTAAAGTGGGTGATGCACCTAATTGGAAATCTAAACTGCAAATTAACTCACAAATGATTACTTAGTACTTTAATTTGCACAACCTGATTTGATAGCCTAATCACCTGAATGTTTTAAACAGAGGCTTTGATTCAATACAATTTTGAGGGAAAACATGGTTTTCATGACTAAACTGATTAATCAATTACATGCACAGTGTATAACCAGTGGACTTAAACTAAATTGCCAACAGATATTTTTTGAGGAGACAAAAAAATTAGAGGTCTCAAAGCTGAAAACACAATAATCCTTCGATCAAATCCCTCACAATAATGACGCCTGAAATCTTGAAGGAAAAACTTGAAAATACTAGAAATTAAAAGGAATCTTCTACAAATCACAAACTAATTAACCTATAAAAGCTGCTAAATGTCATAAAACTGTGAAAAATGAGTTACATGAGGTCTCTTTGCTGAAGGAAAAGGCAGAAAACAAGAACTAGTAAAATATGGCTGTCATATCACTTTATAAAAAAAGCCTCTCCAAGGCATGCAGGTGAAACTGAAAGTCAATTTCAGTGTAAAAATGATAACTCCAAGGAAAATCCTAAGCAAAAATAAAAAATCTCCAAAAAAAAGGCCCAAACTCATGCAAAAATGAGTTCACTCAGGTTCAAACTAGCTATCAACTCGTAACTGATCCATGGAGCACTCAAACTGAACTGAAAATCCCTCAAAAAGTGGGTCCAAGCATGCGAAAATAATCTCGTTTATGTCAATTCGTCCATGATAACTGGTACTCCATTTGTATTGTGTATGATGATCTTTAGTTGATGATTTTGATTCTTCCAGTTACATCTACGTCATTTGCATGATTTTACTTAAGGAGGATTAAGTGATTAAATATTAAAAATAACCAAATGTATGATTATTTTAATATTTAATGAGGAAAAAACCCTCCTTATTTTCATTTTAAATATTAATGTAATAATACATTAATATTTAATTACATATTTGCTCCAAATAAAATCATGCAAAAATGCATGAGCCAAAGTGTGTCTAACACTTGTGGAAAGGAATAAGGACTTAGTTGTTTAGTCCACTCCTCCATATGCATGGAATCGCATCATCTCTCCTTTCTTTGCATAAAAATGAACTATAGGACATGGGATATTGCAAAGTTTACTTCTCATAAGGCATGAAAAAAATAAAGGAATCAAATATTTAATCAAAACTTCAATGAATTGAAGTTGATTATGCATAGTCACGGGCTTCATAAAATAATAGGTCTTTTTGACTTAAGAAGTCATAGACCATGGGGAATGAAGAAACATAATGATTTACCTTAAATCATTGGAAAAACTCAACCTTCATCAAGTTAGGGTAGACAAAAAGCTTTTGAACCCTAATCATTCATCATCATTTTATTTTATTTCTGGTGAGGAAGGTTGTTGTGCCGCCATAGAAAGCACTAGGGTTTCTATTTGAAGCACAAAATTTGAGCCTCTGTAGTTCGATTCCTCCCCTACGAATAGTGATAAATTGATTTCTAATTCATTCATGGCTTCTACTTGTTTTAATTTTTTTCCTATTCCATTTTGTTAAAAAAAGGCCTTTAAGGCCGTGGACATGCATTTTTTCCTTCTATATTTTAAATTCCTTCACAATACTGTGTTTTACCTCCATTTCTTTCCTTGGTGCTATGAGAGCTCAACACCTGATTGGAAGCTCTGAGAGAGCTTAGTTGCAGCTTATTGGTTCTCCATTAGGCATATAATGGTGAGTTTCTATTTGTGTCCTTGCTTCCTCTTAAGATGAGAGCTTTTGAAAGCTTTTCCTGTAGAAAATGAATTGATAAATATCTTATGAAAAGAACATCTCTAGGTTGCGGCCATTCAATGTATTTCTTGTCTTTGTCTTCATTTTTTTGTTCTCATTCCTTGCTTCAGTTTGAGATTTGATGGTAATTCAAATGGGCCACAACTCATATTTGGTGGTTTTTTTTGTGTGAGCTAAAGCTCCCTCTAAGCCACGAGTTTATTGTGCTTGATTTGGGTTTTCTTTGTATTTAGCTTGTTCAACATTAAAGAAAGTTTTATTTTGTGGGTTTCATCTTTCTTCATATAAACTCTCTTATTATTGCGCCAGGAATCATATGGCTGCAAATACTTTGAAATATACATGCTTTTGGACCCTATAGCCGCGACCTCCATTAAAACCGGGTATTTGATTTTCACATTACATAGTACGGGTATAAAACCCTTCAAAACATAGTCGCCATGAAGATTCTCTACATTCCCTTGTATATAATCCATTATCATGCTTTCTAGCATGAAACCCCTCCATATACTCTACATATATAAATTTTATATGGGTAATCACTATCATACCCACTCTTTTTTAGATCACTGCTTCCTTTTTCACACATGGTTGTTCCATTTCAGTGCTAACTATGATTTTTTTTCTATCACTTGTTTATTTTTGTAGTATTCTTGTTCCATTTCAATGCTAACTATGTTATGAAGTTGAGTTATCATTTTTTTGCAGCATTATGAATGAAAAATCCAAAAAAACAAACATACACTGTATTCATGTATTTTACTTGGTAAAAATGACAACCTATTGCTGATTATTTTGATCTTTGATCATTTATGTTGTTGAAAAATTTCAGTTTGACCATTTTCCTATAGCAATGTGTACCAATTTCCTGTAGCATTAATGTCTACATGCTTGACAATTGAATGATGTAGATGAAAGAACAATCCTTGATGTTTCTCCTATGCTTGTTTTATCTATTTAATGTTGTCTCAAATATTTTGCATTGTATTCACTATCAATGCATATGGTTGTCTTCTTTTATTTGCACTATCAAGGTTGTTAAAGACACTTATAGAAACTCAAAGCACACGCTTCAACACTTGTTCATTTTTTGTCTTATGTAGAATATGCTTATGCTTTAAAGCTCTAAAAGATAGCTCATGCTTGAGTACTCTGTTTCCCTTCAGTATAAAGGAGCTCCATACTTAATTTAAATGCAATGTAAAATGCAAAGTAGAGCTGAAACTGAGATAAAATAAATGCAGTTGTTGCTCATTCAACATGTTTCCTTTTATATTGTACCTCTAAATGATGAGCAAGAGGATGTTTTTCTCAATCTATTTTCATCATAATGAATTAAAGGCTGCTTTTATGGATTTCTCTTATTACAATAGTCCTTTCTTGATGGCTCTTATGTATCGATGATACATTGAAATGCTACTTATATTATTGTTATGAGTTGGGCTCAACCCTTGTGGGAGCCACATTTCTCACCACTCACAACAACTTTTTTTGATTGAAATGATTTGATTATATCTATTCTTGCACACTAAACAAATACATTAGCAAAATAGTTAAAGCTGAAAGCTTCCATTGAACTTCATGCTCCTTGACCATCTGCTTTTCTTATGACTTAATCATCTAGTGAATGCCTGATTGGATGTGTATTACATTTATGTCGGTAATGTAGGCATGAAGTAGGATGTGATTTATCATTGCTCTAACACCATCTTTTAACAATCTTGTAGGAAACCATGGAGCTTGGAGTTTCATCAACCTCAAGCCACTGGAGACACAACAACTTGAAGACTTTGAGTAAAAAACAATTCATCATTATAGGAAATTATGAATCATTCCCCTCTTTCATGTTTACATTATCTTCAGTTGTGTAGCTTACAACCTTATTTTGTATTCATTATTTGATTATGAAAAATCAAATTTACTCCCACGGCTTGTGTGGGACTTTGGTTTTTACAATATGAATAAAGCAACATTACTATGCAATTTAATGATGTTTTTCTATTACAAACATTTGCATAATCACACTAAAAATTCACAAGTAATCAAATTCTGGAATATAATGAATATTTTAACAAAAATTTTGTACCTTTCAATGAAAAATGAAATCCAACTCTACCTATTCGGAGTTGTAGCTAAAAATAGGTAACAGATGGAACATCCAAAGGGCTCATGGAAGATAAATCTTTAGGATTCCTAGAAGAAATTGCAGCCCTTGGGGCCAATTCCTCCTCCAATGCCTTATAATAAAAAAAAAAACCCAATCATTAAATGCTCATAGTGGAATTTTTTCCACCAAGTCACCTTGCCTTTCTTGTGGCGAGAGCTAGGAAAAGCCAAAGCTAGGTGTCTTGTAGTAAATCATTTCCTACAACCAAAGGGGGTACTCTCAAAGTTAATTTTTTGAGTCCATAGTCTATCCTCATCAAGTATGAAAATATCCCTAGGAAAATCCTTAGAGGTGTTAATGTCCATGAGAATACAAGTATAAGTAGTATGACCATAGTTTACCATTGTAGCACTTCTTTCCCATATATAACAACATGGGAGGAAGGAAATCAAGGCAAGGGTTTACCCCACTAGGAGGGGTGAGTAAAACCTAATGGAAGGTGAGAACCACTGTTAGGGGGACAAATTGTAGAAATTTTGCTTAAGAAACATTAACACTAGACCAACACCATGGCTAGAAGAATGTGCCATATAAACATGAAGAATAGGGGTGTCACCAACACCAAACGGTAGAAAATCATCCATTGAAATTCCAAAGGAAGGGGGAACCATGGCTGCAACAACACATGAGTAGGCGCCAAGGATAGAATCAGGTGTAGGTAGAGACAGGTCTTTCAAATCCTCCTAAACACTCCCATAAGGGGCATCTAAACACGATAGGACAAAGTTGTTTGAATGAGAAACTAGTGTTCATGGAGGAGACATGAGCGATACATCTGGTATAAGTTAGAACCAAAATTCAACCTTTCTTTGTTATGCAGTATTATCCAATGAGATTTCCACTACTTGAACCCCTTGTGGAAATTGCTTTTGTGCTTCTTCTTGTACCATAGATTTTGATATTGGTGTTTGCATATGCACCTCCACTACAAAGGGTCATTATTCCTAAATACAAGAAATTTTCTATATATATCATCTTTATGTAGTTCCATAGTATTATATTATTTTGATAATGCTTTAAATTTTCTTAATGGACTAGCATATATATTTGACAAACTTATGGTAATATTTTTTTGTTGATATTTAGTGAGTCTTAGTGAAGAATTGTGGTTTTAAGTCCAAGTTAGGCTTATAAGTCTATTATACATCCTATACTTGTAAAGTTAACAAGTCCGATAGCTTAGATTTGTAAGTTTGACAACAAAGAATCTTGAGTTTGCTAAAACTTGCAAGTTTCAAGAAATTTATAAGTCATAGCTATCAGACTTGGCCGAGTCTATGAAAAAATACAAAATCAACTTGAACTTTACAATAAAATTTAAAAAAAAACCAATATTTTTTCCTTCATATATCATACATTTTTTATTATTGAGTTTTTCCAAGTTTTGGCTAAGTTTTTCTAATTAAATCTAAGATTGAGTTTGAGTCTGAGTCACAAAACAACTTGAGTTCCAACATAATTGGTTATTAAGCCCAAGGGATATTTTATATTGCTTAGGGTGTGTAGATCTAGTAATGATAGATAGGAGGTAATTTTGCTTGAATTGCCTAGGACACAATATTAAGTGACACTTTGGTATAACATTAACCATTCATCATTATGTGACTTAATTTCAGTGTTTTTCTTGGGGTTGATAATATTGTTTTGGGATACTTGGAGCACACATGCAATAGTTCCTCAAGATACCTAGGAATTCTACCATAGGGTATGTGTTTAGCTTGTTCACTAGTGCAATCAGTTGGATAATTAAGTGACAAGTTATTGTCACTCTTTCCACTATAAAGGGAGAATTTATGGGAACTACTCATGCCTTTTTGTAGGACATCTAGCTTTAGAGGTTGTATTTAAATGCTAGGCCAAGTTAGGGAGCAAGGAGGAATAGTTGTGATAGTTAGAGTGACATAAGCTTGATAATGAACCCTACATTTCATAAGTGGATAAAACACATTGATGTGAAATACTATTTTTTTTATGGAATGGTAGAGGATGAGAGGATTAGGCTCAAGAAGACCTGTGGATATTTTGACGTCTGTTGCAAATACTTTGACAAATCTTGTGAGTACAATGAACTTTATGCATTTAGAAGATAGTACACTTTTTTTGGTTTTATTGTTTTCTCTTGTAAGACATATAAGAATTAGTGAATGTTGGGATTATGTGTCATACACCTTGCAATTCCTCTATTTGTATTTACTATTTATTTTGTATTATTTGTGTCCACATAGGAAGGGTCATCTCACTTGAGGTGACACTTTATGTCATATATAAATTATAATATGACATTATAATACTATTTAGTGCCATGTAAAATATGTGGGAATATTTATGGTATTGTAAGATGTGTAAGAAATTATATGGTGCACATAAGAGCATGTAAGAGGGGGTTGTAAAGTGAACTAGAAAAATACTTGAAGAATTCTAACCACAACTTATCACCAATAAGAATGATGCATCATACAACATCATTATAAAGGAGAAATGAGTCCAAGTGAAGTACCCAAGTTTTGTGGGTGACTTATGACATGAGAGTTACATTTTATATTGACCTTGTTGACCCATCATGAAGGGGTCTATGAATTTGAGTAATGGGTTTGGGTGTTCTTTATTTTCCCATGGTTGTTGGTTCATGGTTTTAAAAAATCACTCATGATTTCTTCTTTGGGCTTGGTATATAAATTAGATGCTTGGGATAGAGATGTATATTACTTCTATTCCATAAGGGTTTACATTTCCAAGTTTTCTCTAGACATAATTGGTTGTTGGGTGGAATTGATAATCAAAGATTGAATTATTCCTTTTACTACTTTCTCATATGCTATTTACTTTTTATTTTTCTACTCTCTCATATGCTATTTACTTGTTATTTTTCTAACATATTATAGTGTGAGTACATGATAATTGGCTTCATACAAGTTTGACACATTTTTATGTTTTGTGATCTTAATTGAATTGTGGTTATATGAATTGGTTAAGTATTCACATGTGTGTAGTGGCATATTTTAAGTGTGTATAGAAAACGATTCATGTTGATGAATTTTCCAATGGAATTTCCATGTTGATTATGGATCAATAATGTATGCATGAGTTATGTATATATATCATTTCATTAATCTTGTACATATAAATATAATTATATCAATTTGTATATTTCCTTTTTATAATCAAGATCATAATTTGTGAAATAAATATATTACAAATGGAGAAAAAACCTAAATACAATGTGAAGTGCTCATAATATCTTTAATGCCATTCAATTTTAGTTCTTAATATCAACTCTCTTGAACCAATGTATAACAATTGTTGGTGGGTTGGATGATCCTATCCAAATGGTAATAGCTTGGTCATAATGACTGTGGAGTGTTAGATATATGTTATACCATAATGTGATATATTATCGTGATCAAGATATATGTGATAGAACGAAAATGATTTGTTGGACAATAAGGTTTGGGAAGAGTCTCTAGACTATCACTAATTGTAGTCTAATTAGTTAGTTTGGTTTTGTGGTAAATCTTGTTGTTGTTTTTTTTTTCTTATATTTAGGTTCATTAATTTGTCAGGATTGCATCCCCTTTTGTTGTTTGGTCAGACTTGTGTACCCTTTGTTGTTTGGTTAGGCCTATGTGCCCTCTTGTTGTTTATTTTTTTAATCTTATTCTATTCTAAACTTATGAGATTAGGGACCTTTCCCTGAATTTTTCATCAAAAACATATTTTTCATGATTAACTAAAAACATATGCTATAAATTTAAATGAGCTAGCTCATTTGTAATATTATACAATTTAAATATGGAATGTATCATAATAAAAAGTCATACATACTACACAATATGCATATGAGATACAAGGGATCCATATAGGTATATTGGTCATCAAATTCTTCATCTCGTGCATATTGGCCCAATTAACCTCTACTTTATCAAATAGACATATGGCTTGACTTTTCTACTTGTAAACTCTATTATAATAAAATACATAAGGTTCAAGAATTATATTTAATTTAAAATATTTTGTAAACTATCATGACAACTAAGTGTGAAATGGTAACATATCACAATCATTAAAATTTGATCATCATATCTAACCATCAAGAGTAGTAATCACAAGTAAATACTCAAGAATATGATATAACTTGAATTTTCATAAGGAAATAACATTCATGAGATTCATAGTGTTATGCCCATGTTTTACATGTGGTCGTGAACATAATCAAATAATATATTTTTCAAATATGTATATAATTTTTTTTGTAAGCATTTGATACCTTACATTGGGGTGGGAACCTATGGAAGTTGTGCCCACTATAAGGTAGCACTCATAGTCGTTACTCTAATAATGAACGTAATCATTAAAATCACATGTATATGGGTATATATTACAATGAACATATGTAATAGATTGTATATATGCACGTGTCCTCCCATTATATGTATGCACAAATATCGTAGGCACATTGTAGGTAAATGTATAATTGTTCACCCAAGTGTAATTACATATTATTTTTAATCATATGAGAGGAGGGTACACATTTAATAAGTACACACACATATAAATGCTATTTTAAAAGAGTCTTCTTTTGGATAGTTCACCTAGTTGAAAAAGGAGCCAGGACCAGTACAATAGGGCTTATCCCTTAAGAAAGGAACAATAAAAATGTAACGCCTGCCCCGAAACCCTAGAGAATGCAACACATTTAAACGAAAGTGAACAATTTTTTTTCTTAAAGTGATATTAAACATATGAGTTACACTACACTAACTCCCACATTCTCTAAGGATTGTGGCAGCGCTTAAACAAAGTACAAGTCTAACTAATACAATTCAACATCACATGCATTTAATGCTCATAAATAAAGTACATACATCCATCGTCATTAAATTACAACACATAAGATATAAAATATGTGATACAGTTTCATACATCTTACATTCATTTCATATTACAATATAATGCTCATTCACAAATGAGATAGTTTATACATAAGATTTACAATTACAAATAACAAAGACACTCCTTGATTACACTTGAGGAGTGATACAAATACAAGGTTACAACTGATACAAAAGAGTCCATGAAAGAATAAACAAGTCCACTGGTACACACGAGCTCTCAATCAAGAAGTACTTGCCAACATGAATGAAAGAAATAGGAACATGTCCCACAAACAAAGTTACCCAAGAATAGCAACAACGATGAGAGAACCTAATAGAAAAAATAACACAGTTTCCTCCCAACCGCGTGGTACCCGAAGGTCCACTCCCTCAGTGCTAGGAGATAGTAAAAGAGTTTCCAAGGCAAAACCTACAACCCCTAGACACAAACAAATACATTTCAAAACAACACAAGTAAAAAACTTAACATACTAGTTACATTGCTTCCAAATAACAAGGATCATGTACATCATTTGTACACCACAAACTGATTAACTGTTGTCGTAGGAAGAGTGTCATGAACATAATTTTCTATGAGTTACCCTAGCTAAATCCTCCTAATCCTGGTTACCCTGGCTTGCCTCTACCTGTCGCTGGACCCTCATACAAACTATGTGTCTCATCTCATCTCAAGCCTTAACAAGCGCATGAACCATGAGAGAGCCATTCATTATCTTTATTAGTGTGAAATTTCCCCATTAATTTCTTTAAGTTATCACTTGATTAAACCCTAGGTGAGTTACCCTGATGCCCCTTTGTGTGTCGAACTCCCACAAAGAGCCACTCTCCTACTAACAACACTAGGTTCAAATCCACAATAATATGGGTATACAAGGTGCACAAAACTAATAACACATCTCAACCTTAAAACATAAGGTCTCACAACCTGTTTGTAGTAATCGGGTATCCATACTATATCACATATCCCGTTCATGGTAACCGGATGTTCAAACTAAAAAAATCCACATGCACTACCCAAGACAAATCAAAATATGAACCAACAAATATAACAACCCCACAGACTAAACTCCTCTAGAAGACTTACAAAACCAAACATCCCAATTGCCCAACAATGCAAACAAAGAAAACTCAACCAATAAGCAATTCAGATATATAATTAATCTAACATTTGGATTCCCTAAATCCAATCAAATCATCAATGCATTACTTGAAGTTAATCAATTTTATTTTATTTTATTTACAAGTAATAAGAAAATTAACACTAATAGTTTAACTCCAATTTCACAATAACACACATACCAATAAAAATCAATTTCTTTATAAAATTCATTCTATTTTAACTATTCATGTTTTGCATGCACCAAATAATACATAATATTCATTTCTCTTTTAAAATCATTTCATCTTAAAATAACTACTTGTGCATTTTCATGCACCTAATTAAAATCATTTTATTATCAAACACCTACTTTAAATTCAATTTTCTCTTTTAAATTATAACATTCTATAAATAGTTTATTTCATGCATTTGCTTACATATATTATCAAAATATATTTAAATAAATATATATATTTAAAACATTCATTATATCAAAATAGCCAATTAAATAAATATATTTAAATATATATAATTAAATATGTATAATACATATAATTATACATATATATAAATATATTTTATTTAATTAATTAAAAATAATTTACCATATTCAAACAATACTAATCATAAAACTAGTATGTTGTGACTTCAATAACTTTTGTTTTCGGATTTGAGTTTTTCTAAGCTTTTTACTGAAGGTGCGCCACCAAGTCATTTAAAACATATAAAAAAATCAGCCATACCCATTCATACATTTTGAGTTATGATTAATTTAGTGACCCTTTATTTTTGTTTTTTTTTTTAATATAAATTTTGCTACATGTAAAGATCTACTATTTTATTAGAGGATTTCATTTTCTCTAATTAGAGGATTTCATTTTCAATCCTACAGAAGTTTTCTAAATTATCTATTGTTTTCTTTTTTAAATTTTTTTATCATTTTAAATTCATTTCCCTACAAAGGATCTAAGAATCTCGCAATTTCCTACAATACCAAAACAAACTTCTACAGTTTTGTATAGACAATCTTTTAAAAACACAAATTAAATAAACAATTAAATTAAGGAACCTGGATCCTCAAGCTTGAATTGATGGAGAATGAAGTTGAGCTTTCATATTTCAAATCTCAAGCTTTTCTCAAATATCTCCTCTTCAGATATGTACAATAAATCCAGCCAAGAACTTCCCTGAGAGCCTTTTCAATTTTTAACAAAAAAACTTCACACAAAATTCCTACATCATTTCCCGTGAAAAACAAATTTTTCCTCTTCCAATTAATCCCAATATTCTTTTTTTAAAATAATCTCAAATCAAATCCTTTAACAAATTAACTAACACTTGTCACATAAGATATATTTTTAATAAAAAATATTTCATTATGCATTAAAACTCATTTTGCATGTAATCAAAATTGAACCATTAGTTCCAACTTCAACATTCTACTCCATATCACTTTTTTTTTAAACTCCAAGTCAAAATTCATAACATGAAGAAAACAAATCTTTTAAAATATCTTTTATTCCTTAATTTAAATTTGCACAATTAAAATTAACAAATGCATTTAATTAAATATCCTTTTTTAGTATTTAAATCACAATTTAATTTCAAAATAAATTTAAATAATTTAAACTATGCACTTTATCAAAACAACTTTCTAAGTTAATTAATTTATTTAATCAACAAGCTTAATTAAATTAATTAATTTATCCACTTAATAAAATAAATTTAATCAAAAGATTAGATTACCTTACTAGACGAATTGAATTAAATTAATTAAATTAAATAACAACTTTTAATAACTTTAATCTAAAATACATAAATTAACATTTAAAACATTTAAACATTAATTTTCACAAACAATCTCGCAAGATAATATAGTATCAAACAAATAAAGATGACATGACACTACGACAAACCAACCACGGACTAATGACACACTGTGACTAGGTTTGTGGTTTGACAAGGCCACTCTGTTACTATCTCCCTATTAACATAACCATTAGAAAAATGGGCACGCTTACACCTGTGAAACCAAGTGGAGACGATGTTTTGTACCTACAATCGTGCAATTCAAAACGAATTTCGAACATGCATATAAACATAATAGTCACACCATGAAGAGAAATCGCGGAATCACAAGGTGCTCATATGTGAGTGATGTAATCTCGTCCCCTTCACCAATACAGTCACACAATACTGACAAGAATAAAGCACCAATAAATCATCATATGATTGTACATCAATATTACCCAAAAAACAACTACGCTAATCCATAAGCATAACATAAATCATAAGCAACCACATAAAGTATCATCACATCAAAGTATAGCATCAACATCACTCCAATGACATCAATCATAAAATAATAATAAGGTATCAAAATCTATCAGAGTAAATATACTGCCTAACAACATAAACAAATCTAAACACATAGTAGCAACAACTAGAGGGGCACTACAAAAGGAAATAAAATATATAAAAAATGTAAATACAATAGGCCATCTAGCCACCAAAAACTACTCCAAAAAAATGGTAGTTCCACCAACCAATTGCTTGCCCGACCCATTATTAGGTGAATAAATCAACTCCTATCTAATAAGTCTGAGGACCTCCATGAAAAAACCTTGAATACAATCAATTCTTTCAACATCCTCCCTACCCCTAAGGATAAATACTATTTTAGTAGTCGAATTAGTGATTGCATTATTGATCTCAAATTTTGCTAAAACACTATTCTCTTAAAATACTTAGCCACCTCCTTAGCTCTTGAGGGAGTAGTATCCAACAAACAATTCCTATGTAATTACTTACTTTGAGAACTATAATGATCAATTTTGGAAACCCCCTTCAACTATAATTTGATTCCAACTATTATCACTTACATTATTTAAGCTCAATAATGTTGCTCTAGCATCTACCAAATTATTAGTATCAACTATAAAATTATAGGCTTGTATGGTAAGGGGCCAACCCACCTCATGTCATGTCTTGTTTCTAATTATTTTAAGCCTATACATTTTAGATCTATACTTGTGTCTTTCTTATTTCCATCTGTTGTGTGTTTTCCTTTCTTGAGTATGTATTTCCTTCTAACTTTTATCTTCTTTCCTACCTATCAAAGTTTTGTATTTATCCATCTGATCATGGTTTCTATCTATTTCTCGTACCACCATTATATTTTTTAGATTTCTCCATCTTGTCATGTTCATTGCTTGATCCTTGATGCCTCTAACTATAGTTTGAGTCTTGTGTATGGTTGACCTCAATCCTTGATATTCCTTTCTATGTTTTCATACCCCTCCTAATTTCCCAACATGTGTCGTTTTGGTCCCATTAGTCTATTTTTAGCACCATCACATTTAGAAAGGAATTTATTTTTTACCCATGTGATCACTTTTCAAATTTAAAGTTGCAAGTGTTCTTGGTGGTCAACTTGTTATATTTATGGAGGATATAAAAAGAATTTTTTTCATTCTAGTGGATGTGTTGGAAACCTATTTTTATGTGTCTCATCTTTGCTTTATTATGCTTTCAAGTTGTGCATTTAATCTCATCCACACTCTTTTTATAACCAATCCAAAACATCCTAAGTGAGTCCCCTAGCTCAAAATATGTGAGAATCTATAAAAATTATAAGTCTAGGTCATTTTTGGTGTCTTGGTATTTTCTTGGTTTGTTAGCCTTTTAAAATTTTAAGGTTGTCCATACCTACATACCTTTCCTAATGATTCTTACAACTTGCTTAATTCCTTACTAAAATTTTGTATAAGTGTTGTTTTGTTAGAGTTTCAACATTTTAGGGTGGTCTTTAATCTCGTCCTAGGTATAACAATTTGGGGAAGTTCAACATAATTAGTTGTAGATAATGCCATGTGTTTCAAATCTAATGAATTTACAACTTTTTGTTATGACTATGGGATTGACATATCTTATTCTTCTCCGTATCATTCCCAATGAAATGTACAAGCTAAGTTTGGTAATAAAAGTCTAATAAATATATAAAGAGAGTAATTGGGAAAAATAAGAAGCCTTGGGATTCAAAACTAAAGTTAGCACTATGGGTTGACAGAACAACTAAGAAGGCTACGTGGAAGTCTCCTTATGAATTAGTATATGGACTAGATGCAAGAATGCCAATTAATAACTTACTACTAGTTTACAAATTCATCCAAGAATATGATAAAGATATTCACGATATCATGATAGTTAGAATCGATCAACTTACAAAGCTGGATGAATCAAGGAGAGATGCACACAATACCAATCTCAAGAAATAGCTACAAGTTAAATAATTATTTAATAAAAGAACATTAGACAAGAAATTCATGATAGGTGACATAACTCTAATGTAGAATGCTAGAATCTAGGACAAAGGAAAACATGGAAAATTTGAATCCGTATGGACACACCCTTATGTTGTATTCAATAATCATGGTGAAAATTCCCATTTTCTCCAATATATGGATGGTGAAATTTTAGAATTGCTAGTGCATGGACAATTCCTTAAACCCTAATTTTCATAAGATGGGGTATATTCATGTATATTGTATTTTTAATGTAAATTTTATATAGGTTTTTTCCTTTTTGTTTTATTTTATGTCTAGTCTACCCAAAGATTCATAGATCCTCACATTATTTATGCCAAACAATAATCCCCAACTAGAACCCTTGGTGGTGTGTTTTCAATTTTTAGCCCTATGAACTATTTTGATCCATTAAAATTCCTTAAATCTTATGTATGTAAGGGTTTATTCAGAAAATTACATTAGGGCTTTGAAAAACCCTAAACCTTCATTAAAACCCCAAGTCGTACCCGAATCGCTTGCACTTTTCATATAATTGATCGTTGACCATTATTCCAAGTTTCCTATCCTTTCAAGTTAAATATTTAAGGCATTTTTTATGTTTGTTTATTGGCCCCTTTTATTAGAACATTGAGTGATCATGTTACCGACATTATATTACTGCTTAAGCCTTTACGCTTTACCAAGTCCCGCAGGACACAAGTCATCATTTTATGTAGTCTCTTCAGTTTGTGAAAGTTTTTCATGTTATCATTTTCTTATTTTGAGTCTATGAAATGATCTTTTTATCCTTGTTTGGCGTTGATGTGTATGGGTATTAAGCCAATCAATTCATAAGCTTTTCTCATGTATTAACTTACCTTGTGAAGCCCTTTTTATCGCGTGTTTCTTGGCCCTATTTTCCTAGTAAATTAAGTTGTTTATTTACACACATGCCTTTTCGATCTTTTAAGTCGCCCTAGCTATATACATTGCAGGGCCCTTTATTCTACAAAAATCTCTCCATTAATGAGTGAAATACCTTTGTTTTGTGAAATAAATGGAGTTTATTAGATTTTTGCGTTATTTTAAACCTTCATAAAGTGATGTTAAGCTAATATTTTATTCCCTTAAACTCTTGATATCATGACATGGGTTATGTCTTTTTTATTTTAAATGTTTTATGGAAGAAAACATTGTTAGAAAAGCATGTAAAGTATTAAATTTTTTTTCGCGAGTCCCCGAAATGATGACATGTATCTCAATGTTGTGTAAAAGAAAGAAAGGTTTCTCTTCATGGAAAGCATTTCAAATCCTCATGATCATCCTCAATCTTTAGAAAATCAATGGTTCATATTCAAAAATGAAGAAGAGTTATTATGGGTTGTGCATTCAAGCATGCAAGGATATTGATGGTGGATTTGATATTTTTGAAGATTATTTTGTAAAAAATATATTTCTCACTCTATTAGGTGTTGGGCCTAGATTTTACAACTCAGATGCTATTGAATCTAATGGTCCTATTTGTTGATACTCAGAGAAGGGATGTGAATAAGCCCTATGACTATGTTAGTTATATTGATAAGGAAATTCACAAGGATTTTGAGCTCTATCAAGAAGGACAATTGCATAGTCCACTTCAAATAGTATTATTTACTATTTCATATCATTTTGTTTAGTGGGATAGACATTTGGTCCCCAAACATTTTGATTAGGGCCTTGGATGAGTAAAAAAGAGTTTTTTCAGTGCAAGAATGGACTTACATCTAGGACAAGGATTGTGAGAAGTCCAATTATTTGATTTTTGAAGAGTGCTTTGTTAAGGAGGTTCTTAGGAACTTTGGTCATTATATGGACTGGAGATTATCAAAGGAGGTGAGAATTTTTTTTATGCCAAAGTATCTTATTCTAGATGCAAAGATCAAACACAACTAGGGTGATTGGTTTTTCTACTATGATGCAATTGTGATTAAAGTATATGGATCCCTAGTTGCACCCAATATGCTTCTCATGACTATGCTAAAAAGAATTTTCTTTTTGGAAGCTATACAACAACTGAATGAGTCTGATACACTTCAAAAACTACAAGAAACATGCCATCATCCCTTCTACTATTGTATTTTCAAACTTTTAGTTTGCATCAAGAGAGGGATTGGAGTTGTTGAACAAGATACTCCCATACAAGATTAGAGTGGATAGGGTCAAGAGATGTGACTCATAGAATTTCATTCATGGTCATAGAATTAGTTTCAAATTGGTAGCATTCTTGCATGAACATGACAATGTTGAAGATCTCATCATGAGTTGCTCCACAAAAAAGGAGGCCACACAAACAAGAGCACTATGGGTTAAGGTTTAGGTTGTTGAGGAAAAGAGAAAGCAATTTGATCCATCTTTTAAGGGCTCATACTCAAATATTGAGGACCCCATCATAAGGATCATGACAACATTGGATATTGTCAACAATTTGCTCACTAATGTACCTACTCCATCAACAATTGATCTTGGCTCCTCTACTTGTCGAGGGCATATACCACAAAGTCCACAACACATCACCCCTCAGCAACAAATTGATCCTACTATAGGACCTTTGGTTGATTACCCCATAGGCCCTGATTAAATGGATGATGATATAGATATAGTGCAAACCATGCACCCCCTACTAGAGCTATAACTGAAAGACCCTTAGATGGCAGGTTGCTCATCAATTTTGAATTTGGAGGGGAAATACGAGATGAAATAGGGGCTCAATATTGCTCAAAGTTTATACAAGATGACTAGTTCATCACTACCAAGGATTTTAAGGACTTTGTCCTTAAAAAAAAAGGAGAGTTGCAACAAAGGATGCAAGATAAAAAACTTACAAAGGAAAATGAAAAGGAAATCATTACAAAATTTTGGACAGAGGTCAATACAAATATGGTGTCTATGACACCACAGAGAGGTAGAGAGCTAGTAATAAGTGTTGGATGCCTACTCTTTCTAAGGTGTTATATGTCATTTTCTATTGCATTTGAGACTATCTGAAGACAAGGAGGAGAAGACCCTATTTTACAATGGGAAGATCAAGTTGATGCTCTCTATTTTGGGTCACGATTTAACCCTAGACATGAAACCTTGGCCATATGGTATATTTTTCTAGAGACCAATAAACCCCAAGTAATAAATCGCCAAAGTGAGCTTAATGAAAATTTAATAGCTAGAAGACTAGGGGATACAAGTTCCATCCAAGTAGCCTTCCTCACAGTTAATACAACATTGTTTACTAAAGCTACAAAAAAAGTTGTAGGGATACTTAGATAAGGTCAATGCCACCAATTATTTAAAGTTGTAGGATCAATTAAATATGGTTGCAAGATTGTTGCCTCCTCCACAAGTAGTTATTGAAGACAAGGGATCACATAAAAAGGAGAATTTAACTCTTGAGGTTAAAAACTGAAGAGAGAACCTCAATAAGAGTAGAGAAAAGGACATAATGACTAAGGAAGCAATAGCCATGAAAGTATCAAACTTGGTTGACAATATTTTGGGTCAAAAGTTGTCAAACATTTTGAGTTGGGTTGATAAGGTTTAGGACAACTACAATTTTTTGAGGGATGCATTCACCAACCATGATCAAGCAAGAGTTAGGTTGAAGTGATCCCAAGTCAATTGGGCCCCTAGAATTATATTATTAATTATTTTTGTAAAATGCTCCAATTTTGATTGAGTTGTTTATGATATTCTTTCTAGATCATATTCTTTAGATGACATCATTTGTCATCATTATAAATATAAGACACTCATTAGGAGGGAGTTAGATTTTTTTTGGATCTTGAGGAGTTCCATATGCCTCCCATATTGGATAATGAGGGAGAGATAAAACCTTGCAAAGGGTGGAGAGCAGGTTTTGCAGATATTCTCTCTCCTATATATGGGAAGATAAATAAGGATGGTGCTATGGACACAAAGAAATTAAATCTTAATATGGATATACTCTCTAAGCTTGAGTACAATATGGTAGGCTTCTCTAACATGGCTCAAGTATTAATCAATGATGATTCCAAGATCCACATGGTTAGGGTGAACCAATTTCTCCCACTCAGAAATGACATCTCATCAAAGGAGGAAGAAGATAAAGAGAAGAATGGTGTAGAAATTTGAGTTTCTTTTCAATCAATCATCACCAATCAACATAAATGCAAAATCAACATGTCAAAAACATGAATATCAAACTTACTTCTTCAACTTCAAGAAGCATTTTTTATCAAATCAAATCCATCTACAAGTATAAATTCTCCTAAAGATCTCCAACAGCTTTTGCAATAGTTATTTCCTCATGTTATGAATATCAGTTTTTCTTTTGTAAAGGTACCAGTGCTTATTATTTGTCTTTAGTGTGATAATTGGTGGAATAAATTTTTTGCTTGTTTTCTCCCTTACTTCTATAAAAGGGCATCTTGAGGCTTATTTTAAGATTGAAGTCCTTAGGTTTTGAGCAAGTCTGTGTATAGAGTTAGTCTTGTATAGCTAGGTCTTTTGAAGTTTCAGAATAATATAATTTTAGGGGCCCAATTGACTTGGAATCACTTCAACCTAATAATGAAGTTTTTTATTCTAGGTTCTGCCCAAATTCTTGTAGCAGGACTAAATCGCCTAGCTTGGCGTATGAGTCCTAGTGCACTTCAAAAAGCAGAATTTTAGAGTTGCAAACCTTGCTTGGAATCCATTAGTTTACCAGGTTCCTTTTTGTCTAATTTCTATTTCTCAGTTTGATTTCATGTCTTTAAGTTTCTAGGGTTTTGTGCATAGTGTTTGCATTTCTCCTTTGAAACTTCATTTCAATGGTGAACCCCCATTCAATCACATTTATTGTAATGTTTTTTTAATTGTTGTCTTTTATTCAAGTGGTAGATTAAATTTCTTTTAGTTGAATCATCAAAGATATTGTGATTATAGTAGGGATCTTAAAGAAGATTAAAAATATTATTTGTTTGTTGGTTTTCTTATTGTAAGGAAATAAGATTTTGAAGAACCATTGAGTTATTTTTTAGTTTTTTATTAGAAAAATTGCTTCATTCTTGAATCTATAATGGATAAGACACCAATCAAATTCATTCATAAAATCAAAACCTAGAAAATATCAATCTAAATTTGAAAACTTATTTTACTTCTATTTTTTTTTTTTATGCTCATTTCACACTATTGAATTACATATCTATAGGGGGTTTTGGAGATGATTTAGGCAATCAAACTCATCCTGTGAAATGTGTGAAGACTGCGATCTAAACATCATTTTTGTAATTTGAGAATGATGTTTAAAAAATGAGATGATTTACAAGCTAAATAGATCTCTTTATAATCTCCTACAATATTGTCCTACTCCACATGCTTCCTAGTAAGTACAAGCGGCTCATTTCTTTCTTCTCTAAATGTGACTTCTTATTCTCACTTCCCTCTTCCACATTTGTACGAAAAGATAAAAGTTGTCTTCCACTTGCATTCCTGTACGATTCCGCGTTTCTTCCACTTGCTTTCCTGCATATCGAAGGATTCCATGTATTTTCCACGAAGTACACAAATGTATTTTTCATTCCCTGCCTTGAAACCTTTATCTTTCCAGCCAATCTCCATTGATTTTGTCTCTTTATTTCCTTAAAGTTGTGGAATTTTACCCTAAGATTGACGCCCCTAGCATCCAAGAAGAGACATACATTTAGATATTTGGGACCATCAAATTAGATCGCCAACATTAAGAAAAATTTGGACAAACTAAAAGAAATTTGATACCTATGGTCAATTCGACTAAAGCTTTGTTGACTCATAGGGGTTGTTTAATTGGGGGAAGAACATTGGACCCATAATGGCATCAATTAGGTAATGGTCCACATAAAAACTTTATAAAAGATACTTGTTTCTTATAATTATTTTAAAGAATCAAAGAGCTTCCCGCTCTCTTTTTTAGGGTAAATTGATCTTTTATAGGACTCTAAAGAAGTACCTCAACTCAATTATTTCTTCATATGATATCTCATGTGCTTGATCCATGGTTTCTTGTACAAAGTGTTTCCATCTCTATTAATAGTTTGAATACTGTGTGTAGCTCTTAGTAGGAGTTGAGGACCACTTGTTGAATCCTGAGAAGGCCCAATGCTTCACCTATGTGAGAATCACCTAGATGTAATGAGTGCTAAGTGAGCCATTCATTATCATGGGAGATGGGTTCTTGTGAACCATTCCTCATGAAATATAGGTCAATGAATTTGACAAATACAATTACACGATTGAATACTGCTAGCAATATCACCCCCTGTGGAATGTTTAGCTATTTCCATTCACTATATCCATAAATTTATAGTGAGGGAGCACTTGTTGATTCTCATCTACTAGCAAGGGCAATCCTTACTACATTAGTTAATGGATGTGGATTTGCATACACTACACTAATTTTCTTATGACATCTAATTATTCTTTACATTATTTATTTAAATTTTTCTTATTTTGAAGGTCATTATTTTTTTATGGTGTACTTGTATTTCTTATTATTTCTCTATAACTAACCTAGCCAAGGGAAACTATAGAGATTATTAGTATAGGAGCTTGCATCTATATTTATAGGAGAGAGGGTGACATGTCGACTTTATTTTTCATGAAATTGTTTAGAGTTTGTGTCATCTCCATGTATTGAAAGACTATTAAAATATTATGTGGCCTTTGTTATTAATTTCCAATATAATTTTTGTAAGGCCTTGAAGAGAACAAGCGAACCTACAAACTATGTAAGCTCTTCTATTTGAGATGATGCTTTCTTGATCTCTTCCTTTGATTCCTCTAATATATACTCAAGTTCATTTCCTCTTTTTTGACGCATTTAAAGATTTGAGTGTGGATATTTACTTGATTGTTTAACTTGGTTACTTTGTAATCCTAGTTGGTAGCATTTTAATTTAGTGATCCTAAGTCGACATCCTTTAGCTATTTTACATCCTTATATTCATACTTATGTCCAACAATGTTTAGTTTGCCAAAGAGTAAAAGTTGAACAATGTAAACCACTTGATACTTTGCAACCTTTATATTCCTGATTGGAAGTGGGAGTCCATCAATATGGACATTATCACTGGATTACCACAAACACATAAAGAAATGACTCTATTCTAGTAGTAGTGGATAGATTGACCAAAATGACACACTTCTTGCCCATCAAAAAAATATTTCACCTCAAATATTGCTCACATATTTGTTAAATAAATAATTAAACTAGATGGACCTCCAAAGAATATTGTTTTAGATCAGGATACTAGATTCACCTCTTCCTTTTGGAAATCTCTCTTTTTTTTAACTTTGTACTAGTTTAAGTTTTAGTATTACATACCGTCTAGAGTTAGATGGACAAATTGAACAAGTTAGTAGAGTCTTAGAAGATATGTTAAGGATGTATACTATGGAAAAACTTGAGCCATGGGAAGATTATTTACACTTAGTGGAGTTTGCATATAATTAAGGATATAATTCAACCATCAAAATATCACCCTTTGAAGCTATATATGGTTGAAATTATAATACACCTATTTTATGCCCAGATCCTATCCATAAAATTTGGTATAAATATGAGAATTTGCAAGATATGGAATAAATTATCAATAAAACCAAACAAAACATGAAAGTTGCTCAAGATAGATATAAAAGTTTGGTTGATACAAAATGATTTGTTTGACAATTTAATATTGGTGATAAGTTTTTCTTCGAGTAAAACCTAAAATGAGTATATATATATATATGGTATATATATATATGGTAATTTTTGTGAAGGGGTGTAATTAATTGTATGGATATGTTGGTTGAATAACTACCCATAAAAATAGTATAAATATATGTAATTTATAAGTGAAAAAAATAGCAAAAAGTTCTCTTATTTGGTTTGAGCGAGAAGTAAGAAGTGAGCATAGGAGAAGAGGGCACACAGAGTGTGTTCAACTCGAGGTACATAGTACACATAGGATTGTCCTAGCCATGGCTTTGATGAATTTGCACGGTGCATAAGCACACGTGTTTTTACATAGGTTTTCTATAGTGCATCATAACTTGAAATATCGTGGTCAAACAACCAGAGAATAGAGCAACCACTCAACATATATTTAACATATATGTATTATATGCCTTAATGAAATAAATTATTTAATAATATTTATAATATTTATACTTTGATTTTATATTATTTGTAAATGAAATATTATTGTACAATTATTTTAATTTGCTCATTTAAAAGTAAATTAAATATAATAAAATTATTTCTTATTAGAATTACAATTTTTATTTCATTTTAAATATTCTTGCAATAAAAAGAGACATCACAATGTGGGGTTTTTCAATCCTTGTATGTGGACGTGATTGTGTTGAACTACTTGAATCAATTGTCTTATTGTCTAAAGGGGTGTGCTTGAGGGTTCCACATGGTTGGGTGGCATTGAACTACCATTGGGGATTGGAGGACTAATTGGAATAGAAAGAGAATTTAAGCATAGGCTCCATCTCTCCTTGATATTTGGTTAATTTTATGCTCTTGTAGCACATATATTATTATTTTTATTCTTGATTTCCTTGATTATAAATATACTAATTGTAATTGGCAAATGATTTATTGTATCTAATCTCATATATGACTTGGTGATATGACATTATTTTTGGCTATGGTATAACTAACCTCAAGTTAGAATTTGATGGCTTTCCTAAATATGTTATCATGCTGTTTTATAATAGAAATCGTAAACCTAATTATGTTTTCTTACTTAATTGAAGAATGTAGACTCTTTACTAATACTTACTCAAGGTTAGTTCATTTGGTGGTGTTTCTACCTCCCTTTGTTGGCATTCTCTTAAAGACTTGCCACTATCTTGCTAGCTTGCCTTGAGTAAGAGAGAAAGCCTTCTTATCTTGTTTTTTAATATCTTTTTGAGGCATTTGGGAACCTCATACTTGACCAATGTGGACCCCATATATACTCAAGTACGTAGTTTATATTATATTTGAACACCATGTAAAATGAGGAAGTTAGGCCTCATTGGTTGTGAGTTGAAAAATTGGTGCCCTTGCCTTGTAAAAATCCTTGTGATAGTTTGAGTTGTATTTTGGCACATTGGACCCCAAAACTCAAGTCACAAGGGAGCAAGGGTTTGGCCTTATTTTGGACATTTGCAATTGTGTAGGTTGCATTTCACACTCTAAAGATTGAAATGCATGATGTTGTTAAGGGTAAGGGATTGAACTTGTCTTGGCTCTATGCATGTGTGAAAGTTGCATTTTTTACTCCAAAGTCTAAAATGTAGTAGGTTTTTCAAAGTTTGAATGGTTGAATCTTTAGATCTTGGAATCACTATAGATTTTCTCCCATTAGCAATGTGTTTACTGAACTTTGAATTATGAAGTGCACTATGCATACCATAATCTAAAGTTTGAGTAGTGTGATGCTCCACTCTAGTGCTTAGTGTTGTCTAGCCCTAAAACTCAGGTTACATAGAGTATATTGAACATCAATTTCTAAATGAATTTCTAATGGGTAATTCAAATGTTTGACCCTACCTTGCAAGTTGAAGTTTGAAGATTGAGTAACTCAACTAAGTGTGAGCTTAGATTGCAAATCCAAGTTGCAAGCCCAAACTACAAGATTGAATAATAGTGTGAGCCCATGTAATTTTGTCGCCAAGGTTCGACATTTGGAGAAAAGAACCCCAAGCCAAATTATGCATATATTTACCCCTCAAATCTTAACCAAAGTAGAATGGTCTTCATTTTATTTGAATTCCAAGATGCCTATGGAATGACTTATATTCTAAGGTGCAAGGGTTCATCTTTTGAGTTATACATAGTATTTGGGGCCAAGGTGAAGTAAGTACGAAAAGTTAAAAGTTGTCTTCCACTTGCATTGTTGTACAATTCCGCCTTTATTCCACTTGCTTTCTGCATATCGAAGGATTCCACATGTCTTCCACCTACTCACTTTACTGATCTGGTCTCTTCCTATTTTCATTTCGTGCTTCTTTCTTGTGCATACTCTGTTTTGCACGCTCGAAATCTTTATCTTTCCTGCCCATATTCATTGATTTTCTCTATTTATTTCCTTATCATAAGGTTGTGGAATTTTCCCCTAAGATTGACACCCCTAGCACCCAAGAAGAGACATACATTTAGATATTTGGGACTATCAATTAGATCACCAACATTAGGAAAAAAAATGGACAAAAAAAAAGGAATTTGATACATATAGTAAATTCGACTAAAGTTTTGTTGACTCATAGGGGTTGTTTAATTGGGGGAAGGACATTGGACCCATAACATGGTATCAACTGGGTAATGGTCCACATAAAAACTTTAGAAAAGATGCTTGTTTCTTATATTTATTTTAAAGAATCAAAAAGCTTCTCCCTTTGTTTTTGAGGGCAAATTGATCTTCTATAGACTCTAAAGCAGTAGTTTGAATACTATGTGTACCTCTTCAATAAGAGGAGTTAAGGACCACTTTGTTGAATGTTGATTCATCTTAGCTATTTTCATACTCACTAGTTCCATAAATTTATACTGAGGGAGCATTTGTTGATTATTATCTTCTAGCAAGGGCACTATCTACTACACTAGTCAATGGATGTGGATTTGTATATACTATACTAATTTAATTTTCCTATGAGAGGTTGTTCTTTATATTATTTATTTGGTTTTTCTTTTCTTGAAGGTCATTATTTTTCTTATGGTGTACTTGTGTTTTTCATTATTCCTCTATAACTAACCTAGCCAACAAAAATTATAGAGATTCTTGGTATATGATCTTACATCTATAACTATAGGATAGAGGGTGACTTGTCGCTTTTTTTTCACCAAATTGCTTAGAGTTTGTGTCATCTCCATGAATCGAAAGACTGTGTTAAAATTTGATGTGGCCTTTGTTATCAATTTCCAGTAATTCTTGATCTCTTCCATTGATTCTTCTATCATATACTCAATCAAGGTCATTTTCTCTTTTTTAAGGTATTTAAATATTTGAGCATGGTTATCTACTTGATTCTTCAACTTTGTTACTTTGTGTAGTGTAGAAAAATGTATCCCTTTACATTTTCACACTTGTTTGGGCCCTCCTTGTTAAAATTTGGCTTCTTTATGCCTTATTTGGTTCTATTTTACATCCACAAGCCCTATTAAATGCATCTTTATGAGGATAATCCTGACATTTAGCAAATAAAAAATCATAATATAATGTTTTTGGTTATGTGATCTAGATCTAGGGATCTAGGACTCATATGCCACCTTGGTTGTATGGGCCCCACCTAGGTCTTGGGGGCTGATTTTAAACATTGCATTGAATTTAACACTTCTTGGATTTTGTGTCTTGTGTTTAAGACAGTGGGACTCACATACCCAAACTAGCATATGATACTCGCTTTAACTTGGACCTATTTTGAATCAAATGCTTGGTGAGATTTTATTATCCTAGATCTGATGTCAGCTTGTAGTGTTGTAATTTTAGGAAATTAAGCATAAACAAGTATAAATACAAGGTTATTTCACATAATTTCTCCTAAAAAGCTAAATCTTCATAAGCAATCAAGAGTATCTTCACAACAACATTTCAAGAGAATTCAAAGGCAAATTTGAAGAAGATTATTGTAGGAATCAAAGATCCATTATCATGTCAAAGGCTTGATGTATCATGTATATGGTTTTGAGCTAATGTTGTAATGTGTTGTTTAAGATCAATTCAAGTATTCAAAGGCATTATCTTTCATCAAGAATCATGATCAAGATCTGCATCCATTGAGGCCACTTTATGCTTGTTTACAGATCTACAAGGTTTCAAACAAGGTTATATTGTTTCATCTTATGTTTCATGTTTCATTTCTCATTAAGGTTTGCTTACCAAAATGGGGTTTGACCAAGGCAAACCCCCATTCCTCCCTAGAAAAACAACGCTTTTTCCCTATCTTTGTATGTTACAGATTTATAAGTTGAAGAAAAAGCGGATTTGAAGCCTTCAAAATTACCAAAATTGCAAAGTTGTAAAAAGTTGTAAAGTTGTCATAAAAAGTTGTTAAGGCTCACAAAAACTCAGATCTAGAGCAAGATATCCAACTTATTTACATGAAACCAATGGGAAAGTGCTTATTTAGTCCATATTCAAAGGCTCACAAAGTTTTGATTCAAAATTCTACTCCTAGGACACTTTTCACTTTTTAGGGACACTTTGTGACAAAGTGGGACTCATACGCCTAACTTGGCATATTAGTCCTAGTATACCATTTTTTCCATTTTTCTACACATCCTGATTAGTCACCAAAATATTCTATATTTTGCCTATATTCCTATAGCAAGACTAAATCACCTAGCATAGCGTATGAGTCCCAGTGCACTTCAAAAAGCAGATTTTCAGAGTTGTAGACCTTGCTTTGAATCCATCAATTTACCAGGTTCCTTTCTGTCTAATTTTTGTTTCTCAGATTGATTTCATGTCTTTAAGTTTTTAGGGTTTTGTGCATAGTGTTTGCATTTCTCCTTTGAAACTTCATTTTAATGGTGAAACTCGTTTAATCACACCCAAGGAAACCTATTGAATTCCTTCCCTTGAAATTGAGTCACTTGGTTGGGGGATCTTGGTTTCCTAATGAACTAAGTGTGAAATAGGTCCCTTAGTTCCATCTCCTAAAAGGTGGAACCCTATTTCCTTTGGTTCACTTTGTAATCCTAGTTGTAACATTTTAATTTAGTGATCCTAAGTCAACATGATTTACTCCAATATTAGCATTTTATTGGCTCAAAAGTATCTTTAGGTCTTCCACCTATTTTTCTAGCATGTCCTTGGTGGCTGTTTTAGTTAGCATTTGATTTTAAATGTTTCTAACTCTACTCTTACCTCTACCTATTTAGCCTAAGCTTCATAAAGCTATTTTTAGCTACCTTTAATTTTGTATCCTTATATCCAATAGCTATCTTTGTAACTATATAAAATTATCCTTCTCATGCCTTGATTTTGACCTCTAATGCATTTAATTTTAGTTTGACATTCTCCAATTCAACACACTTTTTCTTATATGTTATCTCCATTAAAACATTTGTGGTGCCTATTTCCTTGGCACCCTCCTAGATAAAATTTTTTCCTCTCATGTCCTTGGTTGATTTCTTGCTTATTTCTCCTACATGAGATACAATTGACTTCAACGATTCAGTAATCCCTCTTCTATAAGGGTGGGTTTCGACATGCTCAGCTAATCTTCTAATTAATTGTTCAATGTCTCTTGTATTGTTTTCAATTTGATTTAGGATTTTTTTTATGTTCCTTGAGGATGCCTATGAATTGATGGAGGGGTTCCAGGTTGTTCTTGTATAGGAGGCTCTTTGTGAGGGGGTGATTGTGAATTCTCAATGTTTGAAGGTGGAGATTCATTCCCTGAGAATTAGAACAAAGTTTTATTAAACAAACCTATTTCAATCTACATTCTAAATCAAATTCAAAATAAAAACAATAAAAATACATACCTCTTTGCAATCTTCAACCTCTCTGACGTGTTGGCAACATCCTTGTGAAGAATTGCAAGCTAAGAGTGCAAAAAATGGAAGAGATTTGGCAAAACCTCCAAGCCAAGCCGCGGGTTGAAAAGAAAATGAGGTTTAGAATGCAAGATTCCATTTAAATTCACTTTTTGCATTTGGCACACGCCAAATTCTCTATTTTGACATTTTTTTTTCAATTTGGCATCAAAATTGTGTCACGGATTGGTACACTTACTCTCCTCATTTTTACAGGCCTTGCAAATATATATATATATATATGTTTTGATCATGTTATTGATTAGAAAAGTAATTATGCTGAACCCAATTGTGAATTTAAAATTGAACTTTGAACTTGAAAGTATTATTGAAAAAAGATCTAGAAAATTTTAAGAAATAGGACTATAGATGAATTTAAAATAAAGTGGACTCATTGTGATATTAATAGTGCTCCATGCGAGAAAATTGATTACATTAAGAATCAATATTCACACCTATTTGACTAATCTCTTTTGGTTATTCATGATATAGATAACCTCATGCTCCTAAGGGTAGTAGCTAATTTTTACGAAGGGGAGAAATGTTATAGAACTATTTGCCCAATTAAAAAAGAGAGGATAAAAAAAAAGTGAAATAATTCTTATATGGGTAAAAATATATATTTCAAAGAGTAAAAATATTTTATTAAATATTTATATAAAAGAATAAATAGAGAAGATAATGTAAATTATTTATAGATAATGCTAAAGAGAGAAAAATTGATTCAAGTAAACAACAAAAAACCCTTTTTTTGTGAATGGATGTAATTAATTGTATGGATATGTTGGTTGAATAACTACCCATAAAATAGTATAAATATATGCAATTGATAAGTGTGTCCAACTCAAGGTACATAGCACACCTAGGATTGTCCTAGCCAAGGCTTTGATGAATTTGCATGGTGCGTAAGCACACACTGAGTTTTTACATAGGTTCTCTTTAGTGCATCATAACTTGGAATATCATGGTCAAACAACCAGAGAATATATTATTTGTAAATGAAATATTATTGTGCAATTATTTTAATTTATTCATTTAAAAAGTACATATAAAATATAATATATATATATATATATATATATATATATATATATATTTCTTATAATAATTACAATGTTTATTTCATTTTAATTATTCTTGCAATAAAAAGAGACATCACATGTGTTTTTGTTCAATCCTAGTCTGTGGATGTGATTGTGTTGAACTACTTGAATCAATTGACTTATGGTCTGAAGGAGTGTGCTTGAGGCTTCCACATGGTTGGGTGGCAATTAACTACCATTGGGGATTAGACGACTAATTGGAATAGCAAGAGAATTTAAGCATGGAATCCATCTCTTTTTGATATTTGGTTAATTTTATGCTAGATTGTAGCACATATATTATTAATTTTATTCTTCATATCCTTGATTATAAATATACTAATTGTAATTGGAAAATTATGTATTATATCTAATCTCATATAGGACTTGGTGATATGACATTATTTTCTGCTATGGTATAACTAACCCCAAGTTAGAATTTGATGACTTTCTGAAATATGTTATCATGTTGTTTTACAATAGAAATCCTAATCCTAATCATGTTTTCTTACTTAAAAATATACATCCTCGAGGCTTAATTCAAGAATGTAGACTCTCTCCTAATGATTAATCAAGGTTAGTTCATTTGGTGGTGTTTCTACCTCCCTTTGTTGGCATTCTCTTAAGGACTTACCACTATCTTGCTAGGGTTCATCTTTTTAGTTATACATAGTATTCAAGGCCAAGGTGAAGTAAGTATTTCATGTGTTGTCATGCTTAGTGTATCGGTAAGCATGCTAGGTGTATTTTCATGCTACATCATAATACCTCAAGTGCATTAAAAAGTGAAAGGTGGCATGCTTTGTGTCTAATTTATCACACACATTTTTTTTCATATAATTTTTATTTATAAATATCTCAGTCTACTAATGTTGATAAGTGTATAATTATGAATGAAGCAATGGTGATGAGTGATAAGAGTACTAGAGGCTGGCCATGAAAGAGGAGATCGCGACATTAATGAAGAACAACACATAAGACCTTTTTTAGTTTCCTAAGGGGATGAACTTGTTGGTTGCAATGGGCATGATAAAGTTTAGCTTTGAAATATAAAGCAATGTTAGTTGCTAAAGATTATCCTTAAGTATGAGGAAACAAGTTTGGTAAGATATTTTCTTCACTTATTATGCTTGCATCTATTAATATTCATATATTTTTATTTTTAGAATTTACCTCAAGATTGAGAAAATGGATATAATAAAAACTTTCTTACATGAAAACTAGAAGATAGTTATAAAAGATAAGACCAGTTAAATAAATCTCTTTATAATTTGCTACAATATTGTCCTGGTTCACATGCTTCCTAGTACCAAGTGGCTCATTTCTTTCTTCCCTAAATGTGACTTCTTACCTATCACCAACTCTGTATTCTCACTTTCCTCTTCCACATTTGTACGAAAAGTTAAAAGTTGTATTCCACTTGCAGTGTTGTACCGAAAGTTAAAAAGTTGTATTCCACTTGCTTTGTGCATATCGAAGGATTCCACATATCTTCCACAAAGTACACAAGTCACAACTACTCACTTATTTGGTATCTTCTATTTTCATTCCATGGTACTTCTTTCCTTACACATACTCTCTTTGCATGCTCGAAATCTTTATCTTTCCAGCCCATCTCCATCGATTTTCTCTCTTTATTTCCTTAAAGTTGTGGAATTTTACCCTAAGATGAGACGCCCCTACCATCCAAGAAGAGACGTACATTTAGATATTTGGGACCATCAAATTAGATCACCAACATTAAGAAGAATTTAGACAAACTAAAAGGAATTTGATACCTATAGTGAATTTGACTAAAGTTTTCTTGACTCATAGGGGTTCTTTAATTGGAGGAAGAACATTGGACCCATAATGGTATCAATTAGGTAATGTTTCACATAAAAACATTAAAAAAATATCTGTTTCTTATAATTTATTTTTTTGATATTATAGGGGCGTCTCGCGATCCAGCCCAGCAGTTCAGTAGTTTTTACCTTGGGTATCTGAGGCGAGCTAAGCTGAGACTAGTCCCCTGCAGGTGAGATCCCCCTTGCAAGAAGTCCCACCTCTTAAATCCACGAGCAAAGTTGAAAAGAATCAAAGAGCTTCTCCCTCTCTCTTTTTTAGGGAAAATTGATCTTTTATAGGACTCTAAAGTACCTCAACTCAATTATTTCTTCATATCATATCTCATGTGCTCGATCCATGGTTTCTTGTACAAGTGTATCCATCTCTACTAATGGTTTGAATATTGTGTAGCTCTTAGTAGGAGTTGAGGACCACTTGTTGAATCCTGAGAAGGCACAGTGCTTCACCTCTATGTGAATCACCTAGATGTAATGAGTGCTAAGTGGACCATTCATTATAATGAGAGATGGGTTCTTGTGAACCACTCCTCATGAAACATGGGTCAACGAGTTTGACTCGTACAATTACACCATTGAATCTTGATAGCAATATCACCACCTATTAAATTTTTAGCTATTTCCATTCACTAGATCCATAAATTTATAGTGAGGGAGCACTTTTTGATTCTCATCTACTAGCAAGGGCAATCCTTTCTACATTAGTTAATGGATGTGGATTTGCATACACTACACTAATTTTCCTATGACATCTAGTTATTCTTTACATTATTTATTTATTTATTTCTTATTTTGAAGGTCATTATTTTTCTATGGTGTACTTGTGTTTCTTATTATTTCTCTATAACTAACCTAGCCAAGGGAAACTATAGAGATTCTTGGTATAGGAGCTTGCATCTATATTTATAGGAGAGAGGATGACATGTCAACTTTATTTTTCATGAAATTGCTTAGAGTTTGTGTCATCTCCATGTATTGAAAGACTTTGTTGAAATATTATGTGGCCTTTGTTATTAATTTCCAATATAATTTTTGTAAGGCATTGAAGAGAAAAAGGGAACCTACAAACTATGTAAGCTCTTCTATTTGAGATGATGCTTTCTTGATCTCTTCCTTTTATTCTTCTAGCATATACTCAAGTTCATTTCCTCTTTTTTTTCGCATTTAAAGATTTGAGCCTGTCTATTTACTTGATTCTTTAGCTTGGTTACTTTGTAATCCTAGTTGGTAGCATTTTAATTTAGTGATCCTAAGTCGACATCCTTTACTCCAATATTAGCATTTTATTGGATCAAATTTTCCTTTAGGTCTTCCACCTATTTTTCCAACATGTCCTTGATGGCTATTTTAGTTACCATTTTGATTTTAAATGTTTCTAACTCTACTCTTACCTCTACCAATTTAGCTATTTTACATCCTTATATTCAATAGCTATCTTTGTAACTATATAAACTTGCCCTTCTAATGCATTGATTTTAACCACTAATACATTTAATTTTAGTTTGGCATTCTCCAATTCAACACACTTTTTCTTATATGTTCTCTACATCAAAACAATTTTGGTCCCTAATTTCTTGGCACCCTCCTAGATGATTTTTTTCCTATCTTCTTTGGAATCCTTGAAATGGGTGGTTATTATCTCCATTTTATAACTTGAGTCTATAATTTGGCCCTTTAAAATTTATAACAAGGGCATGAAGTGTGCTAAATGTATCGCATGTACAATGTATAATCATAATTTATCTTCACTATTTTGGTGGCTAGAGATAAATCTTGTTTCAATTTTTTCTTGGTTTATTTTATTTGAATCTTTTCTTGTATTTTTTTTTTTTTTTTGATACCATGTGGGGTTCCTTATTGTGATACTCTAAGGATATGGGTTGTCCCTAAGAATAAAATCATAATACATAGGGCCAACTACTATGTAGTCAAGGAAAAAGTGATAATGTGAGGGCTAGGAAGAAACATAGATTAGTAAGAGGAACATGGTAGAGGGTATTCTAAAGTTCAAGAAAGTGATAGGAAATCAAAAAGAAGGAAGGTGTTATAATCTATCTAAGGAAAATTGTGACAAAGAAAATTGATATTATCCTAATGGATGAGGGTATAGTTAAGGGTAGTACTAGGATGAAAACTAGAATTATGAAGGGGTTGCATGAGCTACTAAAAGGGGAATTCAGGTGGTTCCTAAGACTAATCCTATGGCATGAAGAAATAAGGGGGAGGAGAATAGGGACCATAAGGAGAAGAGAGAAGAGAGATAATAACAATGTGACAAAAATAATTTTATATCTTTTTTGGAACAACTATTATAGTAGGGCCACCCTACTCCTAGAATCTATATGTGGTTGAGTAGGTGCATAAGAAGACTTTTTCTAAGGCTGTTTTCTCTTATGTCACTAGCTACTTTCCTTGAAAACTTAGAGGCTATTCTACCTCTAGTTTATCAATAGATGAAGTGATTATTATTTTTATTTGGACATGAAATTACATAGGGGTTAAAGAAGAGGTAGGGTTCAAATGGTATTTCTCATATAAATCATCCCATTTATCTTTATGCGTGATTAAATTTAGGAATTTAATTCAGATGGTTATTTATTTCATGCAATGGAATTGAATGTTTTATTGAGGTTTGGGAAATAGGTCTCATCTCAGGGACTTGACCTTCATCACTCTTATTATAGAAAACCAAAGGGAAATGATCCACGAAGGTATTTCCCTTGAGGTGTTTTTCACAAAACACCAAACCCTAATAGTACAACCTACATCATAGGGTGAGTGAAATGGGTTTCACCACACTTGGCCTTATTTCCTCATCCTTTAAACCTTTGAGGTGACATTCTTGCAATAAAATTGCACAAGAAATGTCACCAGGTGTGCACATTAGCATATCACATAAAGCATGATATAAGGTGAAAATTTGATATTTCAAAAATGAATTGTGGTTTGTCTCTGTGCCATATATTAAATTATGGGAATGGAAAATTCTACCCCTAGTTTAACAGTATATGAGGTAATTATTATTTTTTTTAATTTTGACATGAAACTGTTGAGGGTTAAACGAAGACTTAGGGCTCAAATGAGATTGCTTGTATAAATAATCCCATTTATCATCCAAAGCCAATTTTATAGAATTATTCTTCATGTTTCCTACCTATTGCCTATATTTCCATAAGGAACTCATTATATGCTCACTTGATGTAGGAGAATTTTGGGTGAGAGCAATGTTTCATCACCCAAAATATTTTCTCACTTTATTTATTTATTTGTAGGTTTTCAATAACATTTTAGGCATCATCCAAATTCCATATTTCATCATAGTTGTATATTTCACATTATGATTAAGGACACATGTTCCACTAAGAGATGAAAATTTCATGTCCAAATTTTAATATTCTAATCATCACAAAGGCATATTTCAATCATATATTTACTACTAGGCATAACAAGACAACAACTAGTTTCATTGTTCAAATCTTGTGATAACTTCACCAAGAATTAGAAATAATGGAATAAATTTCTAAACTATTTGGTCCCAAAGAGCTTATGGTGTGAACTACACCAATATTCATTAATTCATCATCACCCCATTTAATTCAGAAGGTTCCCTCTACAGTGTTCATTTGACTACATGTTACATGTCATATTAAGCTTTGCACCTCCTTACAATTGATATTGATTAGTCCTAAGGAAAAGGCTCATCATATTTGCCTCAATCATGATCATTTAAAGAGAGACCAATATGGTTAGAAGCTAAGAAGTTGGCAGTCATTTTAATGTTCAAAGACCCTTATATTATAATACCATTCAAAAAAATTGTGATATGAACACATAGTTTTTCCTATGTATCTTTAAAGGTCAAGGCCTCATAAATTGTAAGCACTCAAAAAAATATGGTTTTGAATCGATAAATATATTATAATTTTTATTACTATTTTATTAAGTTCCATAATGAATTTTTTCATTTTGATACATGGTTGGATAGTCCTTCATTGGATCCTCCGCCCATGATTGTACCAACTAGTATCATAGTGAATGGTTTGGAATCTTGAAGGACTTTTCATGTAAAAAGATCACCAAATTTGAGGTATTCCATGAGAAACTTGCTAATAAAGCATGAATTGAGACCTAATTGTAAGGGTGATTATGAATAGACCACTACCTTTGAGGTAGTTTACATTAGTTACAAGGAGCTCAAGTTATTGTGAATATTCCTATGCAAAGAGCTCAAAGGCTATTTCAAAATCAGTTTAATATACCTATAATTCAAATTTCTAAGTATTCTAGTGTTTTGAATCTTGATGGGTTGATTGATTAGATAAATGATCTATAAGAATACTTTTAATATGAAATTATAGATCTTAAAAGGGTTAGGTTTGCTAAGAATAAAATAAAGGGACATGCTTCTATATGGTGGAGAAGGGTACGATTAGAAAGAAATGGAATAGGAAAAAAATACAACAAAATGGGATAAGATAGTGGTAAAGTTGAAGAATTAATTTATGCTTATCAATTATGAGTTAGAATTGTTGAAGGAGTAAAACATATAAGATGGAAAGAGAAGACCATGAAATATATGTTGAAGAATTTTACAAGATAATAATTAGTATTGAACATAGGGAAGCAAGGGAAAGTTTGTAAGATACATCAATGGACTAAGGGGAAGTGTTCAAGAAGAAATAAGGTTGGTAAAATTAGCAATAGTATAAGAAGATGTTCAATTCACATTAAAGGTTTAAGAGAAATAAAATAAGAGATTTGATCAATGATAGAATTGGAAAAGACAAAGAGGAGGAAGATTCCAAAGAAGTAGATCTTAACATGACAATATAATAGCCTACAATGAAGACATGAAAGTTAAAAGAAGGAGCAACACTTATCATAGTGACATTGATTCATATTTCAATAAATAATGAAGTGGTAATTGTACCATAATAATAGATGAGGCAATATTTCATAACAAAATGGTAAACTAGATGGATACCAAGAGATAGAGGAAGATGTGGCAAAAATGATGGAAGATATTTATTTGGAACTTATTTTTTATGTAAAGACAAAGGTCATATTATATTTGAGTGTCCACAAAGTCAAGTAAGAAAATATAAGAGACCTAAAGGTAGTAAAAGAATAAATATGTACCTGTGAAGAATAGATGATTGTATAGTTTAATGAGCCTTTAACATAACCCTATTTTCTATAGCCTTTCCCCCATTTTAAACCCTATTATCAAATGGATGAAACCTATTATCCAATGGATAGAACTACTTTTCTCATAAAATACCATAAAGATAAACATTCGACCAAATATTGAAAGTACAAAAAAAATGATCAGCTTCCCATAATAATTCAGACCAGGCCTACGTCAAATATCAAATTTTATTTAGAGGTTTTACAAGATCTGTTAGAACCATTTTCAATGCATGTCGAATTAGATATGGATCTTCTAGATCTAGATGATTGGACAACCACAATGCATGATCGAATCAAACAGATGAATGTAGAGTATTTGATGAATTTAGAGATTTATAAACAGTTGCAAGTTGATTTTAAAAATAAAATGGATCAGCCTTCTCCTAACATAAAATTGAAATTCAAAAAAGAATTGGTTTGAATCAAAATTTTGGGTTCTATCTTCCAAAATAAGAGAGACCAATTCATTAGGAATAAATTTCCCTATTTTATGAAAGTTCTTTATTTTAAGACAAAACTAACAGTTATTGATCTCAAAATAAGCATTTTCAATCTCATCAAGTCTAGTTTGCAATTTTACATGCAATTGAGGATAAAACCTGAACCAATTAAAAAACTATTCAATAGAAATAGAACTATCAAACCAATTATCAAAAAGGATACAATTTTTTTTTCTCAAGCATATGTTTTTCATAAAATTTGGCAACAAATAAGATCCATGAAGGGATCCTATGCAAAGGATTTATTAGAATCAAAAGCATCAACTCCTTTAATCAAAAAAAAATTCAAAGAATTTTTAGATTTGCAAGGGATATTGGATTTTCAAAATCCTTAAGATTTAACAATTAAACATTGGAAACAATGGTTAAAATGGTGTTCTAGCTACAAAATAGCACCGTAGAAAAAAAATGGAATTGGTAACCGATTGGGATGGAGTAAATTTACATCTTTTTTGGGAAAAAAATTGTGTCTTTTCTAAGAGAACTCCAAAATAGGATCAAACGTCATAGATATGAACTTTAACGTACAATTACTTGGATCATATGAAAGAGGATAATCATGGACCCGCGGTCCAATATATCCTGGAACCAGACCATTAAGTTATTACCAAATTTCAAAGAATGAAGGATCCCTCTTATTACAAGAGGACGAAGAAGAATAATTATGATTCTTCTAAGAGGAAGAAGAATTATGATTCTTCTAAGAGGAAGAAGAACCTCGATTCTTCCAAGAAGAAGAAGAAGAGTTTGGATCCTTCAACAACTAAAAAGAACTCATATTATAACTTCAATTTGGTTGTTCCCAGATATCAAAAGAAAGGTCAAAAATACCAAAAAACTTCATAACCTTTTTCCTTCAAATATAATAAGAAAACATATTAGACAAATGTGGGAGTTTAACGAAATTGAAATAGAAAAAGACTTTGATGTTGATGCTTTTGTGATGGAAAGTCTCAAGAAGAAATTAGACAAAAGGTGAATTAAGCTCGTAGCAATCCAAAATCTTAAAGAAGAAAGGAAGAAACGAAAGCAAGATAGGAAAAGGATGAAAGAAGAGAGATTATAAAAACTTGAATCAACAACTACTCCAAAGAAGTTAAAAACCTCAAAAAGGAGTTCAAGATAGAAGATGAACAAAAGTGTTGGGAAAGGGCACAAAGAATTAAGGAAAAGAATAGAAGAACACATGAAAGCAATGAAAGATCAGTAGCATGAAAGATAGGTTGCTCGACAAGATGAAAAGCCTAGAAAAGAAAAGGAAAGATGACAAGAAAAGATTCAACAAAAACACCATAAATCTAATTATAAATCTAAAATTAGAAAGAGAATAAATGATTTTCTAGTTCGAGACTTTAGGAATATATATCGTCATAAAAAAATATTGAAAAGATAAATATACAAAAAGAAAAAACTATGAATAGAGCTAAAACATATCATTTTGAAATGAGATGCTAAGAGAAGTGTGAAAGGTGATAAGAATGCGTGGGATGAAGTTAAATTGAAATTGGATTCTAAAATGGATAATAAGAGAAAAAAGAATGTTCTAACACAAGAAACCAAGAGGAACCTAAAAGAAGGGAAGAAAGAAAAAGACCCAAAAATACAACAATTGAAGGAGATAGAACGCCTTGAAAGAGAAGGCAGAAGATTGGAAAAACTCCAAAAATAAAAATAGCAAAATTTTTGTATCGAGAAATGACAAAAAATATTCGCATTTGGAGAACATAATACAAGTTCGAAAAAATGCCACTACCTCCTTGGCTTTCCAAGCGCAGAAATGAGTCTCGTTTCTTAGGTAAAAAGAAATTAGGCAACCATATCCCAACTCACTATGCCATATTTGGAGAATGGAGAACTTGATTTGGAATTATTAGAGACTATGTTGTATCTTAAGAGTTGCTTCAAGAATAACAAGGATATATTTTTTAGAATTTTTGCTGATAAGCATATACAATCTATACCACTTCTACTAGGGTGCTTTAATGACCAATTCTTGATATATAAGATTGTGAATCTCTTCCTAAAATTAAAGAACTCAAGAAAAGTTGTAAATCTTTTTGATAGATTTGAATGAAGAAAAAGACAAACTACTGAAAATGTAAATGAGAAAATTTCATGTTCTTTCATTTTCGAAGATATTTTTCTTCCAAGATGTAGTAGAGAATTTTGAATTTTGAAGCTTTTGAATTTGGAAAATCATTTAGATGAAAGTAAAAAATTAAATAGACAAGAGATCCTCCATTACAACCAAACCTTATTTATTATATCCCTTGAATAATGTTAGAACTATTTAATTTTGTAAATAAAATAAATAATAGTAAAATAATATATTATACTATAAATAATTACTCTAATCATATGTTTTGGTTCATACGAACTTGTAGTAATTGTTAGATTTGTGTAAAGCACAAAAGACATGGGACCAAACAACAAACTAGAACACCTTCCACACACTAGAGTTGTAAACAAATATTTTATATTTTCTCAATAAGAAATAACTTATAGAATGAACCTCAAGAGAAATAATTAAATGAAGAGAGTTCTTATAAGAGAAAACCCTAAATGAGAAAGTGATCAGATCATGAAAAGTGTCAACATCACATGTGATGACACATAATGATCTAATTATATCTCTCTCTACCAATAGAAAAAACACTCTAATTTTAGCTCAAATGCATGAAGTGAAATTAGTGTAATAATCAATTAAAGATTAATTAATTATTAGCTAATGCATGAATACTCTAACATCCCCTTTAAATTTAACTTAGGGAGTAGCTAAAAACTCTATAGATCCAAAGCATAAAAAACAAATAATACATGAATGGGTCCCAAGAAACAAGGCCTAATGATTAGGTACCTATGTATAAACAATCTAATCTCTTACAACTCGAGAAAAGGAGAAAACCTCATGGGAAAAACACCTCTCCAAAAGAGAGGAAGGAAAATGAAGGACTAAGAAGTCTCCAAAATAGTGTCCCAAAAAGAATAGGAACATGAATAACATCGTTCAAGCACAAATAAGTTGTAGACAACTATAAAATGATGACGACTATAGTGTTGAAATGAAGAACCTCCTTAAAAAAAATGATGATTATTATCAAGAAGACAATAATCTACATGAATGTCCCCAATGAAACTACATGAAAAAGTATTAGATGATAAGAAAAGGAAAACGTTTGGTATTTGAAGATACAAATAGCACATGAATCTACATAAGTGACCTCAATGAAACTACTCAACCATGTGAGATGCAAGTCAAAATTGCAGGTACTAATAGTCTGAAGAACATTGATCAATTGAAAATCCAGAAGGTCACCTCCAAAAATAGGAATGCAAGAATTTCCATATGATAAATACTCCATCTCACTAAAATGCATGGGTAACTAGCCACAACATCTACTTAGTACATAGGAACAAAAACTAAATACATAGCTCACTCCAAAATAAAACCAAGGAAGCATTAATACCAAAAATAGAATCCCATCCATAATACGAACAAGGGAGATCCATGATAGTTCCATTGAAATCATGTGTCACCAAGAAATGCATGAAGGAGAACAAAGAATATATGAACGTGTGCATATAAGTACCTACAATTGAAAAAAAGTGTACAAACACACATGAGACAAGAATCATTAGGATTCGATGTTGTCATAGAAAGAACACTCACTTGACAAAGGTGTGATGAAAAAAAAAAGGCCTACACAACACTCCCATGACACTCTATAGCATAGTGCAAGTATAAAAGACACAACAAGATGCGCAAAATCCCCCTAAAGCAAGTACAACAGTGGCACTTCATCTCAATGCATCTACAAAAGAGAAAATTCTTACAAAAGATGTATACAATGCTAAAATAGGACAATATAATAGAAATACAAGTAGAATAGCTTAAAAAAAGTCATCTCATGCAAACATAAATTTTTGAGGAGCCAAAACATCCAAATAATTCACTATAATGTGAACAAATAAATAAATAAGATGTACCTAGAGGAAAATTTAGAAAAATTGCATGGATAGTTGTGAAGATATCTAAAAGACCTTTCCAATTCCACTATAATCATGAAAAATAAATTAATTGGTCAAAATTTGTGAGCTCGAGAGTGAAAACAATACTTTTGACTTTGACAAATTATAGAATGCACTAGTAGAAAACAATGCCACTGATGAGACCCACACCACTGCAAATTATGTAGAATCAAATTTTTGACGATATTAATTTTCCCAATTTCAATATCGTATGCCCAAGTTATGGCCAAAAGAAAAAAAAAATCCTTTAGGGCACAAAGGGGGATTGGAGGGGGCCTTGCCTATGGCCATACTATTGACATCAACATGACATTAGCAAAATATTTTGAGGAATATTCTCTTTTTCTAAAAAATCTCATCTCCTACAAAAAATAGGTGAATGGAATATGCCAAAGAATCACTAGAATATTCCTTCAATTGTGCATGCCTATCATCATCGAAAAAGTTAAAAAAATTGTAACCAAGAAAATGGAACTTGAGCATCAGGAAATATTTATATGGTGTTCGAGTTATAGAAAGGCATTGCTAATAAATTTATCTAGATGGTAGTTTGTTGTCAATCAATAGACCAAAGGTCGTTGGGAAACTACAAAGGGGGTTATCGATAGCACAAAGTGTCGATCAACAGTGGCTTGGGGACCCACCTAACCATTTGGTTGTGTAGGTACCTTGTGCAAGGTACTTTCCCTAATACCCTATGCAGGCATAATAAACCTTTTTTTAAAATTTAAAAAAACCTAAAAAATAATTTTAAAAACTATTTTTTGTTTTAATTTTCTTAAAATTATTGTATGTATGGTTGTACAAGGTCAACACATGCCCCCGTACAATTCTTTTTGCCTCAGAAGCTCTTGTCGATAAAATAGGGTAAATTTATAGTCAAAATCTATCTATTTGACCTCAAGGACACAATTGTGAGATCCTTTTGGCTCCAAAACAAACCAAAAATGCTCAAGCCAAAATCCTACAAAAAAATATGAAGATACCATATTTAAAGACCCTCTAACCCTAGTTGAAGAAAACCCTAAAAATCTAATAAGGGGTCATTGCACAGACAGTTGCCATTACACCAAACGATTGACCTATTAATGCCCGATACAACCGCCAAGTTAATGAATCCATAGGAGGTGGTTAAGCCATGTCACGAACCCAAGCGTTGCGCTGCACAACACAAGGAGACCAAGGGCACACACCTTGCAACAATCCTCCCAATGCAAAGGAGGGGTTCAAAATTGTGACCCTAACTTTAATACCAATTGTTGCATAGATGGTTGTCGTTACACCAAAAGATTGACCTGTTAATCCCTGACACAACTGCTAGAGTCAATGAATGCACAGGAGGTGGTTAAGCCATGTCACAAACCAAAGCGTTGCACTTCACAACATAAGGAGACTAAGGGTGCACACCTTGTAAAAGGGGTTTATTGAATCCATGCTCTTATACAATGTTAGATTTATGAAAAACACATAAGACGTAGGATCAAACAACAAACAAAAACACCTTCCATGCATGAGAGTTTCAATTTTTTTTTAATTTCCTCAACAAGAAATAACTTACAGAATGGACCTCAAGAGTAATGATGAACCTTAAGAGTAATAATACAATGAAGGAGAGTGCTTATAAGAGTAAACCCTAAATGAGAAATGGATTATACCATGTCAAGTGTCAACATCACATGTGATGAGATAAAATGATATAATTATAGCTCACTCTACTAACATAAAAAAAAACTCCTAAGTTTAGCTTAAGTGTATGAAGTGAAATTAGCCTAATAATCAATTAAAGATTGATTAATTATTAGCTAATACATGGTTACTCTAACAAAAATTATCAGCCAATAAACATAGGAATAGTTAAATTATCAATACAATACTAGAAAGCAAGGACCAATCTCTAGTTAAAGTTGGTTAAAAAATAGCTGATATATATAGGATTGTTGTATTTTATACTATAGTCATTCATGGGTGACTATGCAACCAAATTGTATTCATTAATTCACTATTTTGAAAACTCCATATATTATTTTTCTAAGGATTTAATATGTTTGCTATTGTTGTGCTTCTTCTTATCATGCACCATTTATCTTTTATAAAATGTGAACCCCCTTGCTTTTTCTTAGGTTTAGGTTTTCCTTGTAGTGTCCTCAATTTCCCCAAGGCCAATCAAGTTCCAAAAATTGGTTGTTTCAAATGGCCAAAGTCTCATCATGGTTGGAAAGAGCATAAAAAATCAAGCTCTCATCCCTTTTAAATTTCCTCAAAATTCATTGCTTGACAAAGAAGATATTCGCTTTCGAGTTTTGTCCTTCCAACTAGTCTAAACCCTATTCACTAAAATTTTCCTATAGGGCCAATTTAGTTTGAAAGTACCACAAAAATTCTTTATCTACAGGAAATTGACACTCAAGTGAACTGCTCTATCTAGTGTTAAGTGAACCTATTTAATTAATATTTTTCACACTCGATGGTTTATAAAGTAGAATCAATTATTTCTATGTCTTGAGCATATCTAAACCCAACCAAGGAATTTTTGATATTTCACAAGTTTAGTTGGATGTTTCCACACACCTTACCTCAGTTACATCATTATTATGCAATATTTCCTTTACAAGTGTTTCTTTGCCTAGTGGATTAGATTCTTATGAACTAACCACTTACCTAGAGGATTTTGTTCACTTTTATGAAGTGCCTCATTAGATCATCTCAAATCATGATCCCATGTTCACCTATTCACCATAGACTTATTTATATCATGTGTTGGGCACTCAACTCATTTTTATCTCATTTGATCACCTGAAGATTGATGGGAAAATTAAGAGGGTGAATTAGGTTCTTGAGGATATGCTTCATATGTATGTTATGGACCAATAGCCTAATTGGGAGTATTATATGTCCTTGGTTGATTTCATGTATATTAATGAGTACCATGGTTCATTGGGCATGGTACTATTGAGTATTGAATATTGTGTGGCCCTTATGGTAGAGATGCTCTATAATATGGAGCAATAGGTTTGAATTAGAGAACACTCAAGAATTTTTCTTAGGATGCACAAAAGAAGTATGTGGATGTTAATATATTAGATTGACACTTATTGGTTGGTGATCACATGTTCTTGAGAGTGAGATTGCATAAGAACCTAATCTATTATGGGAAAGGTTTTAAAATTACACCACACTTTGTAGAACCTTTTGATATCCTTGATAGAATTAATCTAGTTGCTTACTAGATTTCCTTGTGACTTTGAATCTTGCACATCCACTATGTGTTTCATGCTTTTGTGTTGAGGCAATATGTTCAAGATGATCCATGTTATTGATTGGGATCATAATTTACACATCAAGGAGGGTGGACAACATTATTTGGAGCCCATCTATATTTTACAACATTAGAGGTTGAACCTTCAAGGATGAGATCTTGACCAAGTAAGGGTCCAATGGGAATCTCTTGATAAAACAACGATGACTTGGGAGGATGGTACACTATTGTGGGTTCTTTATCCTCATCTTTCTATAATCTTTCACGAGTAATCCTAGTTCTAGAGGAGGGGGGTTGTAAGGCCCAAGTGTTTGTGCTTCATTCTTTTGATCTATTTATCTTTTAATCCTTTATTGCACTATTGATGATATTTTTATTACCATCAAGGTGTATGGATCACGTGATTGAATTCACTTATATGGATATGCATATTCTAGCCCCATTTTGTATTTTAGTGTTATATTGTACTTGTCAATGATGTTCTTGTGGATTGTCATCAAGGTCTATTTGTTTTACACATGGATTATTTATGCGAATGTACATGTTGGACTCAATTGTGTGTCAATTTTACTACTTATATACACACACACATAATTATTTGTGCTTAGTGTGTTTAACATCATGTTTATGTATCTTGCATTTTTAATACTTGAATCATGCTAGTGGTTGCTTGATTTCCAACATATCATGTATATTTTGATACTATATTATTGATGGATAATTATGCTATGGTTCAACTATTTTATATTGGATAAGTATGATTAATGTTTTTCTTGAGTGTGTAGGCACATGTTATCCCTAATAGTGATTAAATTGGACATAATTGGTTTGGGTAAATGTGTTGTGTTTGACCATTTTTACTATATTGCTTAAAGTCAAGCCATGAGATGTGTCTTGTATGACCATGTAAGAATTAATCCAAACCAAATGATCGTGGATCCTAGAGTCATATGTATACTTGTTATCGTGGTAGAGGGATTATCTAATTTCTATTCTTTATTAATTTAATTATTTGTATGAAATTATCTAATTCCTATGTTTAATTTATATAGTTAATTTTTGTAAGTTTATTGGTGGTTGGGAAGTGGATATATATTGATGACGAATCTAAGTGATACTTTAAAAATATTTTAATAAACTTATGTCTTAGTAAAAAAGGCATAAATTTGATTGTGGATAAATAAATGTTTCTTCCTTGTGTCCAACATCAAAGTTATTAATTAAAATAATCATGCTTTAGAAAATAAATAACTGTTATTAGTATTTACAAATAAAAGGGGGCATATTTTGAAAAATGATATTTTATTAAATAAGAAAAAACCTAAAATGGGGTGTTGGATTTTGGGAAAAGGGGAATTTGACCATTTATTTTTTCATTCATTCTTGTTAGTCTTTGTTCTCTCTATCTCTCTCTCTCATATTTTAGAATTTAGGGTCGCATTTGAAGAAAATTTTGGAGGAGAGTCTTTTAGTTTTTGGTGGGAATTGTTAAGGAGTTTTTCTTGCTTTTGTTGTCGATGGAGCTACGCTTGGAAAACAATATTCCTCTTCTTGATTGTGGCGTGTGTTAAAAGTTAATGGTTTAAAATCCTTCTTGTTTTTAAAAATCTCTTTCATTCATGACATGCCCAACTTAAGTGGATGGAATAATCTACTTGGTAGGAAATATTGATTGGAAGGATCATTGAATCCATGAGAATTGATTACAAAATTCCTATGTATATCTATTTTATAAATTTTGCATTATAAGCTAAATCTATGGCAAACTTTTCTCAAATTTTTAATGTGAATGGAAAAGAGTGGTCTCAATACTCATGGATTCAAAGTCATGTTTATATTTTTTAAATATGGAAAAAATTGCATGAAATCCGTAAATTTAGAAAACCTTGTTTGTGCATTGAAATTGATATGATACTTGCATTGTGGATGAATTATTTTAATGGGAACAAGATAAATGGGTAGGAGGATGGAATGCAGAGGTTAATGGTTTGATGTATGCCTTGTTTGGAATCTAACTCCTCATTTTTTGTGATAAAATGTTATTGCATATTATGGAATACAAGTTGAGGAACCTAGGGTAGGGTGGAGTGGACTCTCATGCCCATCTACTTGTATGTCAAGAAAGGATGAAGCAAGGATAGAGTACAATAAGATTAACTAAAATAATTAATATAAAAATTCACATATCCACACTAAGATAATTTTTTGAGACATTTCCATATGCCTAAGAGGATATGTGGAAAGGACTATGAAGGATACACGAGATGGTATGGCATTTCTAAGATCATGGATCTTGGGATAGAATTACATATTGAGAATGGGCATGGACTCCATCTATCCTCTATATCTTGTTAATTTTATGCTATTGTAGCACCTGTATTACTTTTTTATTCTTGACATCCTTGGATATAAAATACATTGATTATAATTGGAAAATGACTTATTGTACATCTAATCCCATATATGAAGGTGATATGCCATTATTTTTAGCTACGGTTTAATTCACCCTCAAGTTAGAATTTTATGACTTTCCTAAATGTGTTATTATGTTGTTTTACAATGAAAATCATAGTCTAAAGCATATTTTATTACTTTTTAAAAAAATCTAACATTCTTAGGGTTTAATTGAAGAATGTAGACTCTCTCCTAATGGCTAACCAAGGTAAGGTCATTTGTTCATGTTTCTAACTCCCTTTGTTGGAATTCTCTTAAAGTCTCACCAATATCTTGCTAGCTTGCCTTCAATAAGAGTGAAATCCTTCTTATCTTATTTTTTAATTTCTTTTTGAGACATTTGAGAACCTCTTACATGACAAATATGGACCCCATATACACTCAATTATGTGCTCTAGATTATATTCAAATAATATGTAAAACGAGGGAGCTATGCCTCATTTATTGTGAGTTAAAAAATTGGCACCCCTGCCGTTAGAAAATCCTCATGACACTTTGAGTTGTATTTTGGCACATTGGACCCTAAAGCTCAAGTTGTGAGGGAGTAAGGGTATGGTCTTGAACTCTAGACATCTACAAGTGTGTAGGTTGTATTTCACACTATGAATTTTGAAATGCATGATGTTGTTAATGGTAAGGGATTCAACTTATCTTGGCTCTATACAAGTGTGAATGTTTCATTTTGGACTACAAAGTCTGAAATATAGTAGGTTGTTTAGAGTTTAGAGTTTGAATGATTGAATCTTTAGAGATTGGAATTGCTCTAAAATTTCTCCCATTAGCAAAGTGTTGATGGTACACTCCAAAGTATGAAGTGCATTATGCATGCCATAATCTAAAGTTTGAGTTGTGTGATGCTCCATTCTAGTCCTCAATGTTATCTGGCCCCAAATCCTAAGTTGCATAGAGTATATTGAACCTCAACTTCTTAAGGACTTTCTAACGGGCAATTTAAACTTTTAATCCTAGCTTGCAAGATGATGTTTGAAGCCAAAATCTTGAAGGTTGGGTAGCTTAGCTAATTGCGAGCTTGGATTGCAAATCTAAGTTGCAAGCCCAAACTACAAGGTCAAGTGGTAAGTGTGAGCCCGTGTAATTTTGTTTCTAAGGTTCAAAATTTGTAGAAAAGAACCTCAAGTCCAAGTTGTGCGTATTTACCCCTAAAGTCTTAACCAAAGTGAAGTGATTTTCATTTTCTTGAACTCCAAGATGCTTAAGAAATGACTATTTGATTCAAGTGCAAGGGTTCATATTTTTAGTTATACATTGTATTTGAGGCTAGGGTGAAGGAGCTTTTCATGTGTGTTGTCATGCTTAGTGCATTGGTAAGCATGTTAGGTGTATTTTTCATGCTACATCATGATACCTTGTGAATTTAAAAGTGCAAGGTGGCATTGTTTGTGTCAAATTTATAACACAAAATATTTTTTTCCAAATTATTTATATTTATAAATATCTTAGTCTATTAATGTTGATGATGTATAACTATGAATGAGACAATGAAGATGAGTGATAGTGAGTCCTAAAGGTTGGTCATGGATGGGGAGATCACAACATTAATGAAGAACAACACATAAGACCTTGTTTAGTCTCTTAAAGAGATGAACTTGTTGATGGCAATGAGCTTTCAAGATAAAGTTTAGATTTGAAATATAAAACAATGTTTGTTGTTAAAGATTATTCTTAAATACAAAAAAGAAATTTTGGTAAGGTCTTTTTTCCACTTATTAAACTTAAATTCCTTAATTTTCATGTATTTATTTTGTTGTTGCAATTTACCTCGAACTGAAAAAATAGATATAGCCTAATAACTTTTTTCTTACACAAAAACCAAAAGAAAACTACATGACATAATTAAAAAGAAATCATTTGCAAGCTAAATAAACCCCTTTATGATCTCAAAAAATCTCCTACAATATCGTCGGAGTCCACATACTTCTACCCAGCAGCTCAATTAGCTTTTCTTCTCTAAATGTGACCTCTTATCATCACCGACTCTCTTCTCTCTTCCATTCGTTCCTTTGTACGAAAAGGTAAAAGCTGTCTTCCACTTGCTGCTTCCCTCTTCCATTCGTTCCTTTGTACGAAAAGGTGAAAGCTGTCTTCCACTTGCTGCTTCCCTCTTCCACTTGCTTGCCTGTAAGATTAAAGCTGTCTTCCACTTGCTTGCCTGTACGATTCCGTGTTTCTTCCACATGCTTTCCCGCATTAAAGTAGAAACAAATACATATCACAGGATTCCATGTTTTTTCCACTAGGTACAAAAAATAACAGCCATTCACTTTACTTATCTGGTCTCTTCTATTTTCATCTCCTGCTCCTTTCCTTCGCATACTCTGTTTATCTCCACGCTCGAAACCTTTTATCTTTCCAGCCCATCTCCATCGATTTTATTTCATTGCTTCTCTATGTTCAATTAAATCTAGGGGAGAGGGCCCAGTAGCCGTGCACCCTAACTTCGCGCTTCTAATTATCCTACGTCGAAATTTCAAATCACTCTCAATTTTTTTACAGCGGTTTACTTGGCAAGTTCTCTGCTTATAACTAAGGTTTCAAGGTCACATCATCAAATATGATGCCACATCAGCATGTGTTTTTGTCAAAGTGTCCAAAAAGGCCCAAAAAAATAGTGAGACCAATTCTTGTGCATTACATCATGAGTAGTTGAGCGCTGATGTGGTATCACATGATTGGTTGTTTTTTAGATCAAAAGCATACATTTTGTTTAATTATGGGTAGTCAAATCACAACTATTAGACATTATATAAACGACTATTGGGTATTATATTTACGATTGAGTGCTCGACTATTAGGCCCTCTCCCCTAATCCCAAGGAGCCTGCAAACACTTGTCAAGGAATGGCGCCATCTTCACCTTCTGTTTCTCCATCATCTTCTCGAAGCTTGTTTTAATGCTGCTTTGATTGGGTTTCTGTCTTTCATTCACGGCGTTCCATGGAATCCATTGCATTCACTTCTACCAGTGGCCGTACCCCGGAGAATGAGGCAGTGGGTGCTTTTCATGAAATCGCACCATATGCATCTACTTCGGGTACATCCTCATCGCTCATCCAAAAGCCCTCTTTCGATGTATTCATTAATCATCGTGGACCAGATGTAAAAAAGACACTAGCCAGCAGAATCTATGAGATCCTCGATATTATGAAGGTGACAGCCTTTTTAGATTCAGAGGTGTTGGAATATGGTGATTTCTTGCCTACAACAATAGAAGTAGCAATCCGCGGTGCCACCCTTCATATAGCGATTTTTTCAGAGAGCTATGCAGAATCAGTTTGGTGTTTGGAAGAGCTGTCATTAATGATTAAAAGTGGCGCCAAAATTATTCCCATTTTCTACTATGTAGAGCCTTCTGATCTCAGATATGTAGCTCAAGGGAAAGGAAAGTACGTTGCTGCCTTTAAGAAGCATGAAGAGAAGGCTAGATATAAGCCAGAAAAGCTTCAGGAATGGAAAGAGGCACTCTCCAATGTCTCATTGTACAGTGGCGAAATCATAAAAAATAATGGGCAAGTACTACACATCGGCCTCCCAATCTTAACATATATCTACGTAATTTTAACTTTGCCATAAACACTGCATAGTTTGATTTTGACTGTTTTTTCGTGTTCAGTGATGAGATGAGGGTGTTCAAGAATATTGTGAATATCGTACTGAAAGAAATACGCAATGTGCCACTAGTAGTTGCAAAACATCCAGTAGGTCTCAAGGAAGCAGTAGAAGACTTTGAGAATACACTCCAAATTGCTCAAGGTGATCAGCCTGTACAAATTGTGGGTATTTGGGGCATGGGTGGTTCGGGCAAGACCACCCTTGCTAAAGAAGTATACAACAAAAGATCATCTTCCATGGAGAGATCTTGTTTTATTTTTGATATTAGAGAAGCCAAAGGCGTATTGGAGAACAAGCAGATTCAACTCCTCGAAGGCCTTGGTGTGAACGAAAAAGTTGAAAATATAGAGCAAGGCAAGGCATCTGAGATCTTTTAGGGTGCTCATTGTTATGGATGATGTGGATCATGTGGACCAATTAGATGCACTCTTACCTGCAAAAGACAGCCTTGGGAGGGCTAGTCTTATTATTGTTACAACATGGGATTGTGAAGTTCTTACATCTTGGGGCATACACTCTGTATATAAGATGAAAGCACTAAATCCATTTAATACCGAGCAACTTTTTTGTTGGCATGCATTTTTACATCCCTCCCTCCATGGATTTGAGGAGCTTGTTAAAAAGTTTATAAATGCCTGTTGTGGATTGCCCCTGTCTCTCAAGGTATTTGGAGGACAGCTATATGGGAAGTCCAGCAAACAATATTGGAAGTCTCTGTTTCATAAGATCTCAAGGATATCGCCTAATGATATCAAAGTAAAACTCAAAGTAAGTTACAATGCTCTTGATGATGAAGAGAAAGAGGCATTTCTTGATACTGCATGTTTTTTTATAGGAGAACATTATAGTTTGGCAATTGAAGTCTGGGATGGATCAGGGTGGAGTGGTCTATACAGTTGGGAAAGACTTTTAAATAAATGTTTGGTTGAAGTTGATGATACTAATCACATAAGAATGCATGATCACTTACGAGATTTAGGAAGGGAAATTGCAAACCAACATTCTCCCTCCCGACTCCGGTCATTACAGCAGATTATTAATTTTGGCAAACAAACAGAGGTGAGTTTAAAACTTTCTTTTATTGGGAAAGGAAAACATCTTCTGTCTAAGAGGTTTCTTGATCTTACGCATTAAACAACTGTTTATAGAGACAAGTCTCGCCAGCTCTTTTTGCAAGAAAATCGATTTAACAACTTACCTATTTACGTTGTATGTGTTTGAATAACCAATGAAATTTTTCTGATTTTTATAAGATTCTGAATTTTTTATTTTCATTTTCAGAAAATAAATATTCGAGGAATTATGGCTGCCCCAGCTGGAATAGAAGAGCAGAATTCATGTAGAGTACGTTTGTGTGTGTTTTCTTGTTATCTAGCTCCTACTACTAATTTTAATTGTCTGTAAATTTTTTCTGCATTATGTAGTTTTTTTGAATATTTCATATTTATAGTATTCAACACTCAAAGCCCTTTCGAATAATGTAGGAAAGATGTTGATTAATTAGTGAGTTTGTTGAGTTTCGTGGTTGCTGATCGCAGGAGGGAATTTTATCTCTCACACCCTTTTTAGGCGGACTAAAGCTTTTGGATATTAGAGGACACTATTTCCACCCCTGTTTCCATAGCTATGGAAATAATTTAGACGAAGTATTCGGTGAGGCATCAAGAGAGCTGGTCTGGCTTCGCTGGTCCAATATCAAGCAGAGAAAACTTGCGGCATGGCCTTCATTGAGAAATTTGAGGCTTTTAGAACTATCTGAAGGATTTCACTTAAAAGGAGATCCCTTAGAAGAGCTGTGGGAGGCTGAGAGTGATGTCAGTAATCTTCCGTTTTGTTGCTCTATTAAATCTATATTTCAATTTGTTTAGTAATTGCAGAATGTTTTACGTCTGTCTCGTTGGAAATGTGCTGCAGGCTCCCGTGCAGTTAAGAGAGTTGATTGTTTATGCAAGTCTCCGAAGATTCCCAAGCTCAATAGGATGTCTCAGTGAGTTGAAGAAGATCGTAATCACGGGTAGCTGTATAGATAGTCTTCCAGAAGAATTTTGTCGTCTGCAATTGTTGGAGCACCTCCAATTATACTTCTGTCAAATGCTATCATCACTACCCAGCAGTTTTGGCGATTTGGCAAATCTGCGGTATTTAAACTTGGGCAATTGCTCGGAGTTGATGAGATTACCAGTTTCTTTTAAGAACTTGATTTTCCTGCAATATCTCAATTTAGAGAATTGTAGTGAGCTCATACTTAGTTCAGATGATTTCCAAAACATAACAAAGCTGGAGTTTTTGAGCCTTTCTAAGTGCGAGAAATTGGAAGAGTTGCCTCATCATATCATAAATCAGGCGTCCTTGAGAGAGCTTTATTTAGATGGTGTGACGAGGTTAAGGGAGGTACCAAATAAAATCGGTCAACTAAGCAGGCTGCGAAAGATGAAGATAGGGAGTGACTTGTTGATGAGTTTGCCAAACTCTCTTGGAGATTTGTCCTCCTTGACTGATCTTTCAATTCAGGATTGTCCCAGCTTGGAATCTTTGCCGACCTCTCTTGGAAACTTGTCCTCCTTAACACATCTTTCAATTAAGAATTGTTTCAACCTGGAATCTTTGCCAACCTCTCTTGAAAACTTGTCCTTGAAAGGACTTTCAATTGATGATTGTCCAAAGCTTAAGCATTTATGCATATGCGAGTGCCCAACTAGCCAAGTAGATTTTGGGGCGGCGTCTTTATCTTTTGCATTGAGCAACCTGCAGCGGCTGGAACTACGCCAAACAGGAGTGTGCAGGATTTCAATTTCTGAAGACCGTTATCCCCACCTTAAGAGTCTACAACTTTATGAGAATAATCATTTAACAGAGATCGAAGCACTGCCAGTACACCTTGAGATTCTGAAAATATTGAAGTGCCCAAAGGTGGACGAGCTTCTGAGCTTTGCACGATTAGCTTCTCTCAGAGAAATTATAGTAGAAAATTGTGACCGAATCGAGAAAATTGAAGGATAAAAATACTGCACAGGATTGGAAATATTGAGGCTACACACCTGCTGGGAGGTGCCGGGCATATAAAGCTTGGAGCAGATGGAGAATTTGAGGACGGTGGAACTCAGAGCAAACAGGGGATCAGCTATTGAAAGTTGCATTCAAACGATACAGGTAATAATAGTTTCTAGGAATAAAATATTTTAATTCTTATCTTCATCTAATTGTGCATAGACTGAATGTTGTGCAAGGAATTTGCAGAAATGGCCAGATGAAATAATAATATGTACGCCGGCGGTCCCTGATGCGTCCTCAATTGTAGACTCCTTCGAACGTGGGCTCTCTCCGAATCTCTCTGTCGTTGACTCCTTCCAACTTGGGCACTCTCCGAAATTGCTGCAGAAACATTCCTCCAATGGCAATGCCATTATGTTCTGTTTTGTTATAAATCTTGTTTGTTCTGGAAAAAATGAAAATCTTTCATTACGGTGTGATGTCACACGCTCTTCTGGAAAGTCTAATATGTTGATTGGAGAGGGTAGATGGGCATGGATAGGTGTCTTCACACAACGTTCCAAATGGCTCACTGCAAATGATGCATTCCATATCGATACTAGCATTATTGGTGCAAAGGCGGAGAGAAGTTTGACTGTGAGAGGAGAAGAGCAAAGAGTAGCGGAGTGCCACTTTTACAAAGCATTTCTAGGTAATATTATTTTTTTTTAGGAGGAAAAGTGTGGAATTAATAAATAGATAAATAAGAGCCGGGTATTATTTTAGTTAGAAGATTAGAGGTGTTGAGCAATATTTGATAATAAATACTTTATTGTAGGTGATGTATAATGAATTTTAGTCTTTCGATATTAAATCATTGTTATTTGTTTGGTCATATATTTGTATTTAAAAATAAATAAATATTTTAAATAAAATGTTTCAAATAGTTTATATATTATTTGAAATATACTTTATTATTTATTATTAGAATTAATTAAATTGTATTTGGAATAAAATCATTATAATTCTTATTAATGTAAAATACAAATTGACATTTTAAATATATTAGAATATAGAATTGTAGAAATTGTTTATTGTGGTAATAGAAGGAATGAATGCAACATAAGTATAGAATTAGGACTTGAAGCAAGTAGGGCATAAAGGATGCTTGATATAGATTACACAACGGATAAGGTGAGCAAGGTTGCTTAGTTCATAAAGTGCACAATGTCACATGACTATTATTTCTCTAAGCTTCCTAAGAGGAAGTGATATTTATATTTGATAAATATTTCATTATAGATGATGCACAATTATTTTTAATCTTTTGATATTAAATCATTGTTATTTGTTTGATCACTTATTTGTATTTAAAAATAAAAAAAATATTTTAAATAAACTGTTTTGAATAGTTTATACATTACTTGGAAATATATATTTATTATTTGTAACTAGAATTAACACAATTGTATTGGGAATACAATCATTATAGTTCCTATTAATGTAAAATATCAATTGATATTTTAAATATACTAAAATACAAAATTGTGGAAATGAATCATTATAATAATAGAAGGAATGAATGCAAATATAAGTATAGAATTAGAATAAACAACTTGAAGCAAGTAGGGCACACAAGTAGAAGAGACAAAATGCTTAAGTGGTGTTTGGGATAAATGAATCTTTTTGAGTATGATGTAATGGAAAATGATACACAAATGATGATCTTATCATGTAATATACACATCCAAGTCATTAGATAAATGAGGGGACAAAATGCTCGATAAATATTACACAATGCATAAGGTGTGCAAGGTTGCTTAGATCATAAAGTGCACAAAGATAGTTGCATGAGTATTTTCTCTCTAAGTTTCCTAATAGGAAGTGATCAATCTTTGTTGACTTATAATGACTTCACCAATAATTTTTGAGAGTTAAAAAAAAAAAAACAAATCAAATTAAATATTGAATCTAACCATACATCTAGAGCATTATTTTA